>OY757917.1:40802184-40912184 GCA_963585895.1 Sepioteuthis lessoniana | reverse complement strand
TAACCCTCGGTGGTTTGAAATGTCATTAGATTAATCAATCTACCGGTTTTTGACACTAAAAAGAAAAAAAAAAAAAGAAAAAAATTGTGGGTTGGTGAGATCACATGGTTTTGGTAGAGGGGTTTTTACAAAGCGTTAAAAAACACCTTTTGTGGGGTAGGGATAGAAATCACCGTTGTGCTGGACTGCGACATCGTTGTAAACGAGTTCAAACTCTAGTCGCGTGATTATGTTCACTTTTGGTAAAGTTATGAACCCCCTTATTCCCCCACCTAGCTTTGAGTATATGTATTTACCCAACCCCTCTTCACGAGCAGGATGCGACACGAAGTCCTTTTTTTAAGCGGAGTTTAATTCAGTTTTCCTTCTCCTAGACTAGTTGCCATACTGAGGTTAAAGAGCCCAGTCTGCTTTACTATTATTCTGCCATAGCTGGAGGGAGAATAATTGGATTCATACCTTTCTCATAGGGTACAGTGGAACCACAACTTACGAAAACGCCATTATATGAAAGATTCAGAATACAAAACGGGATTCGAAGAAATTTCTTTCCTATTTAACGAAAAAATATTCATGTTACGAAAACGAAAATCGAAATTGCCCGACTCGAAAGGTAAAGTGTTATTAATCGTAACAGCATTTATTATCAAATTGCCCGTGGTGTAATGGTGATCGTCGTAGGAAATGGACACGGCGACACGAGTTCCAATCCTGGACGAGGTTGATTGCATTTCACATAGCACTAATACCCTTGGGAAAGGGTATTAGTGCTATGTAGGGCAGACTGGGTTTTTCAGCTTTGCTTGGTGAGGCAACTAGTCTAGGGGAAGAAAAACTCTGAATTCAAACCTGTTAAACTCTGCGTAAAAATTGACCTTGTGTCATATCCTGCCCGAGCGGAGGGGTTGGGTAAATATGAACATTTATCATAATTTTTTTTTGATTTTATTATTTTCTCATTGTTTTTTAACATTTATTTAAATGACTATGTTGTTATATGTTGTTATTTTCGAACATATTCCTTCGAGTTTGTATAAAATTTATACTTTATAGGACTGCTTTTGGGGGCTGGAACGAATTATGCTAAATCTTGGCCCATAATGCGAAATTTCCAAGATACGAAATTCCCTCCGAAACGAAATAATTTCGTATATCGAGATATCACAGTATTAGCATGATGAGGAATTTAAACAGCCTCATCTAGGGTTTGAACTCAGGTCTGGGTGTTCATTACTCCAGGAGCCCCAAGGGTTAAACAGCACTACTGCTGTTATTCTCCGAGGATAGCGTTGGCATTGAATAACCCACGAAGATTGATATGCCATTAAACAAAGAAACTGAAACTGAAGACACCTTTTAGCGTTTTCTGTTTTACTTGAGAAAATTGCTTTTAATTTCAGGGTTTTTTTTCTTGATTTTTCTAAAGTATTTATGGAATTTTCCTCAGCCTTATCCCCTGGTTGTCATCTGGATTTTCACCTTTTCTTGTCAGGTTAGTTCTTATCTCCATACATTTACTTGGATAGCGTTCAACCGTGGCAAACAAAGTAGATCTTCTGACACCACATGGTGTACAAGAAGAAAGATTTGCACAGAAACTCTCTCAGAACACAATCCATCTTTCTATTGACGCACTATATACGCATGTGTATGCACGCATGTCTGATGATCTATGATGGCTAGTTCAGTTATCGCCCACGCAACTTTCTTTTTCTTTTATAAGCTTTTCATTGGTTAATGTTTATATGCAGACCTGATAACAAAAAATAAAGTTTATTTGCTGGCACCTTCTTTTAAGTGAAAATTATTGAAGTAGTTTTCGATAAAGACCTGAAGTGTGGCACGAACAGCGATAAGCCACATACAAAAATTAGAGATCAGAAAATTATCAAAATATGACAGTCTGAAAAGAATATCCTTTATTAGCTTGTTAAGCATTGGCAAAGCTTCTGAAAACTCCATCCGAGATAAAACATGGGGGAAAGAATAGAAAGTGAAGAAGAAGAAGAAGAAGAAGAAGAAGAAGAAGAAGAAGAAGAAGAAGAAGAAGAAGAAGAAGAAGAAGAAGAAGAATTTGTTACAGAGCTTAAAGGAATTAGAACAAAGATTAAAGTCCTTTATGTAGGTATGCTTGCTTGGTTGGCTGGTTGGTTGGTTGGTTGGTTTTATCGCATATCAACCTTTTTAGGTTATCTAAATGCCAAATCCATTTTTATACAAATAATCAGTTCTATTTCAAATAATTCAGGTTAGCGTAAGTACAGTCTCAATGTCAAAAACAGTTCTATTTCAAACAATTCAGTTTAGCATAAGTATGCAATTTAAATGTATGTGTACAGTTTAATTGTCAAAAACATTTCTATTTCAAGCTATTTAGTTTAGTCAAACAGTTCTAATTCAAACAATTCAGTTTAGTATAAGAATAGTTTTTGCCCACCCACAGTTAAATGTCAAAACAGTTCTATTTCAAGCAATTCAGTTTAGCATAAGTACGCAGTTTAGTTCTATTTAAAAACAGTTCTATTTCAAACATTTCAGTTTAGAATAAGTACACAGTTAACTTCTATTTAACCCATAGATAGGACCCTATCAGGTGCTACCTCTCAGGGCCAGAGTGGTTTATGTAGACATGCTAACAATCTGAAAGTAATTATTGACAAAGAAAGTTCATGACATATTCAAAGACTTAAATCACGTTTCATAATTGTAGTAAAATCCGAATTTATTTCTGAGTTTAAACCTAAGAAATAAATTCCACCAAGGTTATGGTAATACTGACAACAATGTTTAACATTTTACTTCAGATCCGCTCATAAATTCTAAGGATATATATATATCCACCAAGTTTGGCTCAGGTCTGGCACAATGCCAGAAATATGGGACACACACTGAGAATCGAACTCACTACCATTGGTCTGTTAATCTAGCCTGCTAACCATAACATCATGAAAGGAGCTTATATTGGGATATTAATTATATAATAAGCTGAGCTGCGGCGCAAGGCCGGAATTATTGGGCACCCACTGAGAATTGAACACAATACCATCGGTCTGTTAATCTAGCTCATTAACCATTTCATTACATGACGTGCTCACATTAGTTTTATACAAAGCTAACTGAGTTGCGGCACAACACCAGAAGTATGGGGTGTTTATTGGGAATCGAACTCACAATCGATGGTCTGCTAATCTCGCTAGCTAAATATTTACCACATGAGATGTTCACACCGCTGTTTTAGTTCAGCACTCAGCTTAGCTTAGATAATATCACTAATATCAGCAAATGTCTTGCGATTGTTTTTAATTAGCTTGTAATACTCTATAAAGTGATTCTTTTCTCTTTTTTTTCTTAATTTGTAAAAGTGTTTCATATCATAACGACTCGATCTACGGTTTCAGTCAGATCATTTAATAGAAGCAAGCATCTGTATTTAAATGTGTAGTGACCAGCCAATGTAGGTTTTTTTTCGACTCCTAAGATTTGTATACCAAAAAAAAAAAAAAAAAAAACACTGTTTAATTATTATACTGTGAAATTTATACACCAAATAAAGTAAATGTAGAAGTCTGATCGTGTAGTTAAATATGAAATTTAAGAAAGAGATTTCAGAGCCAGTTGGCGGAAATCTGTAAAACGGAACTTGTTAACAACTATGTTGGTGCGTTAAACATAAGAGAAGGTATCAAGTACTTTGCTCACTTGGTTCTTAGGAGGCCTGTGTGCCATATCTATTATTATTATTTTATGTGTTAAAATTTATGCATATGTATTTTATGTATAGGTATTAGTATTTTATGTATTGGTATTTTATGCATATGTATTTAAGTATAGGTATTAGTATTTTATGTATTGGTATTTTATGCATATGTATTTAAGTATAGGTATTAGTATTTTATGTATTGGTACTTTATGCATATATATTTTATGTATAGGTATTATTCTTTTATGTGTTGGTATTTTATGCATATGTATCTTATGTATAGGTATTATTCTTTTATGTGTTGGTATTTTATGCATATGTATCTTATGTATAGGTATTATTATCTTATGTGTTGGTATTTTATGCATATGTATTTTGGCCTAATGAGTAGAGTGTTTGCCAATGGTCCGGGAGACCGGGGTTCAATCCAATGTCGAGTCATATCAAAGACTCAAAAAATGGTACTTGCTGCCGCTGTGCTTAACACTCAGCATTATAAGGTACGTATCAAGTGTAAAGTGGAACAATTTAGGGAAAGAGTAGCGTCCTCCCCAACACCTTGGTGTAGTAGCTATTGAAAAAGGAGCTATCGGGTAGCCCTCGACTACGGTCGCTAACTTTACGTTTTATTAATATATGTGTTGGTACTTTAGGCATAGTTATTTTGTGTTAAGTTTACGTCATTATTTATCAACGACCTACTTCACCAACGAAACCGAGAATCATTTATCCACGAACTACCAAACTATAATATAAGAACTACCAGTTATATATCCCCGTCTCAATAAAAATATGAGCTCGTATATTTGATTTCTCAACTAGAAAGCATCATTAGCCGACCTATTTACATCTATTTTACCAATCCTACATTTTTCACCCCATTAAACCAGATATTAATAATTTCTTTCATGAGAACTCACAAATCTTCAAATGAATATGTAAACTTATATTTACAATGAGAATGAATGTAGTCAAGTATTTTCAAAGCAGTGAACAAAATGGCGACATCAGAAAACAGAATAAATAAATAAATATCTGAATGATACTTGTCAGTTAAATTTTTTTTCTCATATATGTCTGTGAGTAGAATCTTAAAATCATGAGTGTCCTGGGTATTACTGTCAACAGCAAACTAGCACTAAACTGTACTTGATGTTCTGGCGCCAATTCTGGAGAACTAGCGAAAGAGGACTACTCTTTGATTGAATTTACTCACAGGTGACATTGTGATTCGGAGTGAGAATATTTATTAAGGTTCCATCTTTGGGTCAAATAAATCTGTTAGGATTCAATCTATGGGTCAAAAAGATCTGTCAGGGTTACAACAATGAGTTAAATAGGTCTGTTAGGGTCGTATCTATGGGCCAAATAGATCTGTTAGGGTTCCATCAATGGGTTAACATAGATCTGCTAGCGTCCATCTAAGGGTCAAATAGATCTGTTAGGATCGTATCTATGGGCCAAATAGATCTGTTAGGGTTCCATCAATGGGTCAAAATGATCTGTTAGGGTTACAACTATGGATCAAATAGGTCTGTTAGGGTCGTATCTATGGGCCAGAGAGATCTGCTAGGGTTCCATCAATGGGTTAAAATAGATCCGCAAGCGTCCATCTATGGGCCAAATTGATGTTTCAAAATAATTCGCATTCAATAGGACCATGTTAAAAATATGAATGTGATTCGCTGGCCTCTAGGCATTAAATAACACAAGACGGGTTTACGTGCCGTTAAAATCAATCAATGAAATCTTGAGTCACTGAATCGAACATTTTAGAATTTAAGGAGAGATGTAAAATCATTTGAGCAAATTTTTACCCCAAAATGATTATAATTTATTTGCTAATTTGTTTTATTAACAATCAAATTCCTATTTTGGTTGGTTGGTTGGTTAGTTTATTTACGGCGTATCAACCCTATTCGGGTCATTTAACGCCGAATTGAATTTTAAACAATCTAGTTTAGTATAAGTATAGTCTTTGTTTGCAAACAGTCAAGTGCCAAAACTGTTCAGTTAAATATCGAAACACTTCTATTTCAAACAATTCAGCTTTGCATAAGTACACAGTTTAGTTCAAATTAACACATAGATTTGGCACTCTGGGCCAGAGTAAACCGAGGAGTGATGGCAATGAAGGGGTACTTTGCATTCCCTAAAGCTCTAGCATTACTGGAGATTTACCATCAGATTGTTTAGTGTCATATCCAGGACACTTATTTGGGTAGGTTCTTACTGCAGAGATGCAGTCGGTGTATTTTACAGCCCCGTCGACTGGTCAATCCTTCTTTGATAATTACTTTCAATCATTCGTGATAATGTCTTAATGAGTTGAAAATTTGTTCTTCAGAATTATAAACTTATTAGCAGAAGATTAATGTCATCCCGTATCAAATTAATTTTTAAAAACTTTCTAAGAATGGTTATTTGACCATTATTGAGCGACGATGAATCCAGGATTTGAGTCCTGGCTAAAATAGCCTATATTCTTGGGTTGTAAATAGAGATGTTTATTCACTTTCAAACCATAGCCTTTTATTGCTTCTACTTTATCTTGGAGTAAATCTATTCTCACCTATTTATTTTATTTATTTATTTATTTGTTTATTTATTTATCTATTCATTTAGAATTCTCTATCCCTGTCAAAAGACAAGCGTACTATTTCTCTCTTCGGTTCATCTTCGAGTGATTGCTTTAACACAGGATATATATATATATATATATATATATATATATATATATATATATATATGTATGTATGTATAAACCGCAAAAGATAAAGCCTGGAAACGGGAATAGAGGTGTCTTGAGACAAGCCCAGACTAGCGTGTTTTAAAGATGCTTTGGTCTCTTGTGCATGAGATTAAGGAAAAAGATTAGGTGAAGAGATGGGGCGACTCCTTCAATCTTTTTTCTTCTTTTCTTCTTATTTGTACACCCATCAACAAGAAAATCCCAGCCCCTCACATAAATGAAGAATGACGAAAAGAAGGAACTGAGACGAAAGGCAAGATTAAATTGGATAAAAAGTTCTCAATTCAACGCACTGTTAGATAAGGTAGTTTGATGATGAAGGCGCCTTTAACAAGTTGATTCCTACTTCATATGGTTGTAATAAGTAAAGAGTTGAGCACAGAGTCAGAACAGGAATAAATAATGTTGAAACGGTGAGGGAGAAAGGTCGCCGGGAAATGAGGAATGGAGAAACGCAAACAATTCTGAGAAAATTCGCTTTGGGAGTAAATCTCGGATGAACAAGCCGTCAGTTTTATAGAAAATGAATTACGTAGTCTGACAGCAATAGAAAAAAAAAAACATGCCAAGAAGAAGAAAAAGAAAAAAAACAACAACAACAAATGTTTTTCGTCGCTTCGGCAGCGTTATGTCCCAGTTCGAACTCACGAAGCATAAATTTCCGAATTAGACTACATTGCACGTTCATCTGTGAGGCCTTTAAATCACCCAGGGGGTGAGGCAATGCACAACGTGTCAGCGTACTAATTACCACGATACTACCGACCACAGTGGTTACTTATCATGTTTTGAACTGCTTCGGTCACGTTATATACATGCTGCAAACTAGCACGAACGAAAATGTAGCTAAACGTTTGACTTCCTTTAGTTTGATACATACATACATATATATATATATCATCATTAGGTGTAGTGTAGTTTTTCTCTCTTTTATATATATATATATATATATATATAAAAGGCTTCAAAAAATTTTTAAAAAAGACAATTAAACTTCTGAATAGTTTCCATATATGGTTACAAATTTTAAAAAACATTTGAACGAAGATTAGCCAACTTATTAATTAATGAAATGATATCAGTTTTTTATCAAATGCTTTTCTCTCTCTCTCTCTCTCTTTAAATATATATATATATATATATGAAAGGGTTATCTGATTAAGAAGCTTTAGGTAGAGAAAACTCTCCTGCGAATATCATTTTTTATTGTAGAGACAAAATGAATCATATCCAGTCAAGAAGAATCAAAAGGCTTAATATGTATATCTATGTGCTATAATGTTCATAAACAACAAATAACTTATTTTAATCTATCGCTACTAGTCAAATACACATGCACAAAAACATGCCTACAAGGTCACCTCTTTTCTATATAATATTTAATCACTTCTTTTTTTCTCAATATATATATATATATATATATATATACAAAAAAAAGCGATCGAGAACTAAATATATATACATATATACACACACAAAAGTATATATATATATATATATATACACACCACAAAAGAAAAAGGAGATTGAAAACTATATATATATATATATATATATATATATATATATATATATATATATATATATGTATTATTCTCGTTCCTTTTTACTTTCGTGTGCAAATATTAAAGAATAAAAAAAAGGCCATGGGCGTGTAAGAAAATTTAAAGCACCTCATTATGATCACTTGTATTGAACTTAAATATCTGAAACCTTATTCTATAGAAGATGCTTTATCTTTTATGAAGTATATATATATATATATATATATATATTCTTATATATGCATATAGATGTAAATATAGATAAATATATCGATATACAAAAAGATATACAAATATTCGAGGTGCAGACATTTTTCGTATGGGCACTTTTATTGATAGTACACACATGAAACACGAGTTCCCTTCGAAGTAATCTCCTCCGGCTGCAATGCACTGGTTGCACCATTCCAACAACTACTGGAATGCCCCATGGAAGTCCTCTTGTGTGAGCGTGTCAATGACCTTCGTCACAGCCTCTTTCATCTCCTCAATTGTCTCATAACGACAGCCTCTCCTTGAGCTTAGGGAATAACCAAAAGTCACATGGAGCAAGGTCTGGACTATCGGGTGGCTGAGGAACTGTCATGATGCTCATCTTGGTCAAATAATCTGGGACAAGGATGGAGTTGTTGAACTGGTGTATTGTCCTAGTGGAAATGCCACTGACCCGATTTGAAGAATACTGGCCTCTTACAACGGATCGCTTCCTGAACTCCCTTAAAACCTCAACATAGTAAACCTAACCCTAAACCTTTGACCAATCAACACTGGTCTATTGACTTCCTTACTCCTCCCACACCTCTCATCATCCCTCACAGACTCCCTGCCTGCCTTGAATCTCTTATGCCACTCAAAAACTGATACTGAAGCATTCCATACGTTTATGTGGCATTTTCCCCAAGTTTAAAACATAATTTTATTGCAAAAAAGTGTCAGATTGCATTTTTGAAATTCACCAGCAGTGACAATCAGGCTTTAGTAGAGTGTATTCCAATTGCTGCTGTAGCTGTTCATTGAACCTGAAATCATAAAAATTGGTCAGTCATCTCATAAGATGTATAGCAATAACATACTGAATTTTCAAGAGTCTATGACAATTTTAAATGCCTGTACAAAAAAGTCTGGAAACCTATTGAATGCACCACGTATATATATATATATATATATATATATATATATATATATATATATATATATATATATATATATATATGCGTACATATATATTTCATATATATACGTACATACATATGCATGAATATACATACATATACATCTACATGTGTATGCATATTCATATATAAGCATATACCTATATATATGTATATATATATATATATATATATACATATATAAGTATATATATGTACATATATACCTGTAAATATACATATATACATTTGTTTACACACATACAGACACACACACACACGCATATATATATATATATATATATATATATATATATATATATATATATTGAAGAGTGTATATTTAGGTAGGAAGTTATTATTCAAGCAATTTTTATCAAATGTTTATTATCTTTAATTTTATTTTTTCAAGATTCCATGTTATTTTTCTAGTATCGAATTTAGATGGTAAAGGAATTGTCCCATATCTTCTGCCCAAACGCTTTCGACCATACTTTTGGTCATCATTAGGTGTAGTGTATTTTTTTGTTACTGTTCACTTTTTACTGTTTTATAATTTGTAGCGTTTTGTTTTGAAGTTGTCGTTGGAACATTTTCTGCGTTTTGTTTTAAAACGTTCGGTTGGAAAAGGGTTTACTAATAGGGATTGTGATTTTTAGTTATTAAAGATATTCAGTATGTTTGCAGCTGTGCTAAATGCTATTTTATAATTAAAATTTTCGGTTCCTTACGTGTACCACAAAAGTCCCATTCTATGATTCTTCCGGGAACATATATATATATATATATATATATATATTGACGGTGTTTCGATGGGGTCGCCCTTGGTTCTACCATATCCGAATTCTTTAAGTCCTACATTGAAGACAAAATATTTAAAACAACAATAACTAATCTCAAAATATACGCCCGCTATGTAAACGACATTTTTATTGCAATACACTCCTACGATAAAATTAACAAACTTAAACAAACTCTAGAAGAAAACTCCTCACTAAACTTTACCACCGAACTCAACATTAAAAAAAAACAACCCTATCATCGATGTATTCACAGACTCCACAAATAATGACAAATTAACTACATCTCCATATCAAAAGCCTACCAACGACAATTTCACCCTACCTAACTTCCACAGTGAATGTCCCTCAAAATATAGAATAGCAATTATAAAAAAAACTTAATTCACAGAGCATCTAAGACAATATTTTACGAAGAACTTACCAACAAAAAACAAACCCTTGTTAATAACAATTTTCCAAATAAACTAGGTGATCAACAAATAAAACTATATCTTCAAAACGTTAACAAAAATAATAACACTACCAACAATAATAACACTAACAGAATTAATCTATATTACAGAAATCAAATGCCGTATAACTACAAATTAGACGAACAAGCAATAACAAACATCATAAAAAGATATCTTAGAACTATCGAAAGACAAAAACAAATAAAATTTATCATCGACTACACTAAATCTAAAGCATCAAACTTTATCGTTAAAAATAAAAGCAATTCCGTTAAAATACACTTAAATCAAACCAATGTAGTTTATAAATTTATATGTCCGAAATCGAGAGTAGTTTATAAATTTATATGTGCGAAATCGAGAGAGCCTCCAGAAAAACAAAAATCATTCTTACATTGGCTATACAACCACAACGTTATCTCGTCGTCTTACTCATCATCTTTCTGAAAATAGCGCCATAAAACAACATTTGATTATAAAAGACAACAATAGCACTAACCAACTTACATCTTCCGATGTAAGGAAAATTCTCACAGATAATACAATAATCATATATAAAAACAATAATAAAAAACGGTTACCAATCCAAGAAGCAATATACATAAAAAATTAAAAAAAATAAACATAAATAAAATAGCATTAAACCAGGCACCAACATATTACATATTTTAATAATTATGTATATACATGCATATGTATGTATGTATGTATGTATGTATGTATATATATATATATGCTTATGTATGCATATGTACACATATATGTATGAAGATAGCAGAAAAACATAATCTAAATAGGTGAATTTATTATGATGTAAAGTCGATGTTGAACGTTTCGGTTTCAGTAACCATCATCAGGACTTGGATATCAGAACAGTTTACATAGTGATGGATACTTGTTGAGATAACAGGAGCAAAAGAGAAATATACAACGAAAAGATACATAAACGTGCACATAGCGTTCATAATTCAAAAGTCATTAGAACGTGTCTGGCACGGGGAAATATATTTGAAAATGTTGGATTTCCTAAAGAAACGAGATAAATCCTCCCGTTTATTAAGAAATACGCAAAAACAAGTAAGTTTTCATATATATATATATATATGCTTGTATATCTTTTTGCTTATGTATATCTATATGTACATCTATATGCATATATAAGGAGGTGCCCGTGGTGCAGTCGTTATCGTCGTAGGAAATGGACACGGCGACACAAGTTCAAATCCTGGACGAGACTGATTGCATTTTCACATAGCACTTATACCCTTGGGGAAGGTATGAATCCAATTATTCTCCCTCCAGCTATGGGTAAATAGTAGGACAGACTAGTTTCTTCAGCCTTGGTTAGGCAACTAGTCTAGGAGAAGGAAAACTCTGAATTCAAACCTGTTAAACTCCGCTTAAAAATTGACCTTGTGTCATATCCTACCCGAGCGGAGGGGCTGGGTAAATAGTATCTATATGCATATATAAGTACATATATGTATATATGTTAATGTATGTGCATATATATATATATATATATATATATATATATATGCATTGTCAGGAAGCTTTTACTTTTATCTTACTCGACTGTTTTCACTAACCGATGATATCCTATTATTTTTCAAAGATATTCAAGTTCAGCAATAAATTCGTTGGCTCAATTCGTAGGAAGAACATTTCAGTCCTTCACGCATGCGTGTGTATGTGTATGAAACATGCGTATCAAGATACACGTGCAGAAACGCACTCGCGTAAAATCATATGCTGACTTTCTCATTGTCGAGAAGCTAACTCTTACATGGTGCCGACATTTTTGATTTTGTTCGCAAGATGAATCGAGTAAAAGTCAGTTATGCCTGTTCTGTTCTTGTTTCCTAACAACTTTGATACTTCTCCAACAGCTGCCCCAGTTGAACATATGGTACTCTGTTAAACGAAGACTCACTGACATAATTGAATATTACTTATGATAGCTAAGAGAAGACGTTATAAGCAATCAAGTTTTTTAATTTAGGGCAAAAATAAATCTGAATATTTGCCTTAAAACAAACGACACTTTTCGCAATTCTTTTAGGAGGTTAAATTTGATTTGCATTCCAAATTTGTTTTTGAATAGTATTTACAGACCCAAGTTAGATTCGATTATAAAAAGTAATTTTTGTGGTCCCCTCGCGTACATGTAAAAAATAAATCTATCTATCTATCTCAGGCGGTTCATATCTATCTATCTATCTATGTATTTATTCCCATTTTTTCATATTATCTATTAATTCCTCGGTTAGTCAGCTGGGGCTGTAGAATAAACCAACAATAGAAGGTATGACCCACAGTGAGTATTCTGATATGACTCTAAACCATCCAATGGCGAGGCTCCAATCCTGGAACTTTAGGGAATAGGGAATAACTTTTTCTTGCCATTACTCCCAGGTTCACTCTGAGTCGGAAAGGTCGTAACTGTTAGGGTCCCACCAGTGGGTCAACTTTAACTATCTTATCATTTACTTAATAAGACTTGAAACCATTTAACTTGTGTACAAACAATCTCTGGCTCGTTTTAAAACGTTGCCTACAAACTGTTCTTTTATAAACCAATATATATATATATAACAGGATTTGCATTGAATAACCTATAAGGATTGATATGCCATAAAAACCTAAGAAACCAATCAACCACAATACCTATCTATCTCACTCTATTAATTTCTATCTCAATGTGTTTCTTTTCTATCTATCTATTTCATTCTGTTCATATCTATCTATCAATCTATCTATCTCATTCTGTTCAGAACTATTAGATTTTGCGATAACGAGTTAACAATCGTAAAAACTAATGATCATTTGATAGGTGTCAAAATTATTCCCCTAAGCTCTATACAGCATATTTGATTAATTACGCACTTATAACACAAGTGGGTAAATATTTTAAGAAGACACATTTTTCATTCTATTATTAGTTGTAAATGACACTTTTTTTTTTATTTATATCAGTTTCCGACCAATTGGTAATCTAAATGAGAACATTCATAATCCTTACTTAAAACAAATAACAAAACATTCAATGAGTAATCTACACATGAGATATTCATGCACATCTCAATAAATTCTGGTTTGGTTTGGTTTCTTTGTTTAATGGCATATCAACCTTTGTTGGTTATTCAATGCCAAAGAAATTCTCCTAGAAGAACAGTAGTGGTACTATTTAACCCATAGCTGGGAGGATAAGGGGGTTCATACCTTTCCCCAAGGGTATTTGTCCGAAAGTGAACGTAATAGCACGACTAGAGTACGAACTCACGTACTACAATTCCGCTTTAACCATTACACCACGAGGACACCCCCAATAAATTCTGAAGTACAGATTATTTTTTAAAATATGCAACAAAAATGCGTAGATCATGAAAAACTCTAGTAGACCATGTATAAAAATTACCCTCCGCTAATATTAAATCAAGAACGTTCAAAGTTCAAAAACAAAATAATTTTAGTTGTGTTAAGTGATTATTTTAAGATTGGTGAATTATTTAACCATTTAACATTAAAGAGATTAATGATGAAAATTAACGCCGAAATACGATTCACAAAATACTTGTCTTAATGTGATTAAATGAATAATTAGTTATGCGAAATATTAAAAAAAACTTAAAGTGCTGATTAAATCACAAACTGGTAAAAAGAAGATCAATTTTAATTTGCCTACGAGGATTTTTTTTTTCAGCAACTCTCAAACAAGAAATAATCAGGGCCGGATTTCTTTTATGTACTTTAATGTATGTGAGGGCATACATGACGATCGCGGAGAGAACTTTTATTTGGCTTATTTAGAGCATTAAGAATAAAAAGGTTTTTTTTTCCCCTGATGTAAGATAATTTCAGATTAAAAAAAAAAAAAAGAAAAGAAAAGGAAAGAAAGCAAAGAAGGGCGGTAATTGATCTTTTCTTTTTAGATAAGTGCATCCCTAGAAATGTAAATGGTCAAGAAGTCTGGTGAAATTAGCCAAATTAAAGGACCGGAAGAATGGGGGAATTGGCAAGTCCATATTCCCCAAAGAAAGTGATGACGCATCGTCTCATGTTTCGTCGAGATAAAATTGCTAATTGAATGGGAAATTTTTTTGAGTTGCCTTAAAAAGAAATAGATTTACTTTTTCAATGGTTCACTTTGTTTGTTCGCCTGTTTAGAGACATAACTTTGAATTTGCAAACATTTCTTCATTCTCAGCCATAAATCAAACCGGAAATACTTGTTCTTCAATGATAAGACTGAGAAAAGTCAGTACTAAAATATATTAAGGAATAAATTATTTTAGCTCGTAAGAATTGAAGCAAAATTAGTTAAAATTAACTGAAGTATCTCTCTCGTCACCAAAATTTAGATTGTAGATCGATTTGTCGAATAGAATGCGCTGTTTGTCTCTGCGCCTCCCTCAAAAGAGGTGTACTGGGTATTGCTCTAAATTGCATGTGATCGTGAAGCTACAGTTCTGGAATGTGGGAAGAGTGGAGAACCCTTTCATTGCCATTACTCCCAGGTCCACTCTGACCAAGTCCTGGAAGTAGTTGATAAGGTCCCATCTATAGGCCTGATAAATCTGTTTAAAATTATTCATATTTGATTAGACCGTGTGCAAAAAAATAAAACAAAAAATCTCTTAAGAAACAACAAGACAAAAATATAAATATGAAAACAAAATGTATGAGCCTAGTCTCTGAGCATAAAATAATCCTTGACAGGTTGAAATGCTTATGAAATCAATCTGTGGGACGAACGGAAAAACATAAGAAATCCTTCCTACTTATTTGATTATTCTGAAATAAACATCTTTTACATTGGCGCCTGGTGACTGTTAGTTTCTCACCTATGCGATCATCGAATCAAGAGATTTACCGGTTTAAGACTTTGTCCAATGATCACACAGGCGAAACTTTAACATAACTCTATCTTAGATGCATATGTTTTAACATTGATATTGAGCTTCTCTCTCTCTCTCTCTCTCTCTCTCTATATATATATATATATATATATATATATATATATAGAACATCCACTGCTTTCTCTGCAAAGCAAACTGTGAAAAATATTCGTTCAAACTTTTCCCAAATTGAAAAAAAAAAAAAAAACAATACCTTAAAACTTTTCGCTTTTCATCGAAGTTATTCATTCATAGCAGTCAATGAAACATTTCATATTGGTTAAGATGAATGAACTCGCCCTGATTCGACGTAAACGCTCACTTGATATTTTGCACTTACCTATAAAAAAGAAAAAAAGAAGAAATTATTTCGACTGAAAGGGAAATATTTAAAAAAAAAAGGGTCTATTTCAAAATTGAAAAGCTGAAATTCATTTGCTCTTAAACATTTAAACATCTAATGCACACCATGTAACGAGAAGATTGCATATATCAGGATGAGTCAAAAGTTTTGTCAAATTTTGGTAAAATGATACTAAATTTAGCAGTTCCGAATGTTTTCGCTGAGGTTAGGAAGATGATAAACCACACTGGACTGTGAGATGCCGTGCTCACCTGATACTCTCTGAGTACTACTCACTGGATTTGCCTTTATGGCACAGCCTTAGAATCCACCACTTTAGGCCAACCTGACCTTGCCTTATCGTTGAGATTCTTACAACCGAAGCGTAATTTCTTCAACTCTCTGATTACTGTAATCAACTGCGCCTTCGCCTTCTGCACAACAAATATTTTGGTTGCTTCGGGGGCGTTATAGCCCAGTTTAAACTCGTGAAGCAGAAGCTCCCGAATTTGACTGTCTTGGCTGGTCATCTGTGCAGCTTTCAAATCACACATATTGTGAAACAACTCACTACATGTCAGCTCACCAACTACCACTGTAATACCAACTAGAGCGGGTACATACTACGATTTGAATTGCTTCGGTCATGTGATATACATGCCGCAAACTAACTCAGACTAAAATCTTGCAAAACTTTCGGCTCGCCCAAAATAAGATTTCAGTTATTTTGATTAACACTCGCTTACTTTAATTTTTTGCCCAGTCGGCGGGGTGGGGTGGGAGTGAAGTTCCAGTAAAGCTGGAGCATTGGGGAATGCGGAGTACCCTTTTATTGCCATCGCCCCAACAGCTTTTGGAACAGTTTTTGGATGCTAAACTGAATTGTTTGAAATAGAACTGTTTTGACATTTAACAAAAAGCTATACTTAAACTAAGCTGAATTGTTTGGAAAAGAATTTTGACTTAACTGAATAGCTTGAAATAGGAATTAAACTGTGTACTTATGCTAAAATGAAAAGGAACTGTTTATTTGTATAAAAATGGATTTGGCATTAAATAACCAACAAATAACTTAAAATAGTTAAGATGCTATAAAAAACAAACCAAACCAAACCTTTAATTTTGTGTTATTTTACAACTACTATATGTGGAGTTTAAAGTTCTTGCTTGAGAGTAGAAGTTTCGACTGTAGCACCTCCTCCATCCAAAGTGAACTAAAAAAAACTCATAATAGACTGAAAGAATTGGAAAACAATTTTAGAACCTTTTGAAAAGATAGCCTTTATTTGGCAATAAAGCATTTTCAATGGAAATTTGGTGACTGTTATTTGAGTAACTTTTGAGTTATTTTGATTTATACTCTTCTGCTTTCAGGGTTCTTCCCTTGGAAAACTAGAAAGGCTTTTAATTTACTGGCACGGAATCAAAACAAATATTATTTTAGTCATAAGAACTACTTGTTTGTCTGACAGTGTCAGTGCCTCTGAAGAATGTAATATAAAACACTTCTCTTCTTGATATTTTACGTGCTTTTAAATGAATGAGCTTAATAAACATTAAGATAAATTTTAACAACTGAAATATTAATTTGAAAGCCAAAAAATAAATTAATTAAATAAATAAAAAACGAATTGTTTGCTTTGGCTTGATTTGGTTTTATGGCATATCAACCATTCTTGGTTATTTAATGCCAAAGCCTGTTTTTACATATATATTGAATATATGATTTGTAAACATATTTTGTAGATACACATTGTTAAATGATCAAACAGTTCTATTTCTAACTATTCAATAAGCATGAGACAACGAAGTTAAATGTTTCGAAGTATTGGCATGAATCATAAACAATTCAATTAAACATCAGTCATTTGTTTATACACTGTTAAAGATCAAACAGTTCTAATTCAAGCAATTCAATTTTGTGTAAGTCAACAAAGTTAAATGGTTCCAAGAGTGGCACAGGTGTTTCAAAGGTTCCAAGAGTGGCTCAGGTGTTTCAAAGGAAGGTAACATCAGCCTTGAAGATAAACCAAGATCAGGGATACCTTCTGTAGAGGAAGATGAGGCTTTGCTTGAAATTACTGAACAACAGCCAAGCACAAAAATTCGTACATTGTCGTTAGATTTTGGTCCTTCACAAAGCACTATTTATCGATAACTCCATAATCTCGGCTTAATGAACAGACACTGAAATACTTGAAGTGCAAAATATCAAATAATTCAAAATATTGCAAAACTTTTGACACACCCTAGTTATTAAAATCCCCATTCAATATTTCAGCTAGTATCGAACTATCACTCCTGACAGTCGTTAAGTTTGCGACAATTACAGAAATGAGTCAGGCTAATTCTGCGCTTTTATTATTTGATAATCCTATTTACCAACCCCTCCGCTCGGGTAGGATATGACACAAGGTCAATTTTTAAGCAGAGTTTAACAGGTCTGAATTCAGAGTTTTCCTTCACCTAGACTAGTTGCCTCACCAAGGCTGAAGAAACTAGTCTGTCCTACTATTTACCCATAGCTGGAGGGAGAATAATTGGATTCATACCTTTTCCTAAGGGTATTAGTGCTATGTGAAAATGCAATCATTCTCGTCCAGGATTTGAACTCGTGTCGTCGTGTCCATTTCCTACGACGATAACCATTACACCACGGGCAATTTGATAATAAAATGTGTATGCATGTGCGTACGTGGCACCAGTATGTATATATTCCCCAACCATTCCACACGTGAAGCGACATAAGATCAACTTTTAAGCAAAGTTTGACTCAGAGTTGATACAAAAATTTTCTTCTCTTATAGGGGTTAAAATACCAAGACTAAAGAGCCGATTCTGCCTTGCTATTTTATCCATAACTTGAGAATAGGGTATTAATGCTATGTGAAATGTAAACAGCCTTGTCTAAGGTTTGAACTTCGTTTGCTGTATCCATTTTCTACGACGATATCCTTTACACCACGAGTACGTCGAGTATGTATGCATGTGTGTATGTCAAAGTGATCTACGACAGTTCTAACGCATTTAAAGATACGGAGGATCGAACACTCCATTTGGAAACGAGTTGTACGGAAATAGGACCCGACCTCTGACTCGGACACATTTATGCCTGGACATGTTTTTAATATCCCTAATAAGGTCTGTTCACCCACAACTGTATTTACAAGTCATATGAGATATTATGACGGCAAATAATCGTGGACTGATTTTACGCAAGTCGATCCCCAGCCACTACAGGTAGTTTGTGTCAATTCTCTGACAAGGCAATATATGGGTCTGCAGAAGACCTGAGAAGTCATATGGTAGTGTACGTAGTTAATATCATTTGCGGCAGGGTCGGCAAGGATGAATTTAACACAAGGAGTTACAGGCGCTCCTGTTATTTTTGACGGGCCTTATAGGTTTGCGGATTTCGAGACAAGATGTGCACTTGTGCAGGCAAACAAGGGACTGCGGAAATGCCACTCGAATTGCGTAGGAACAGTGCGTAGGTGTCCAAAAATATATAGCGACGGATGTTTTCAACCCCAGGCTGTCAGTGGTCAGTCAGTCAACGGGCAGTAGGCAATCAGCAGTGACACTAACATCACTCTGTTTTCGGCGCCAGCCTGGGTGGGGAACAGACGGCTCCGGGTTGAGAGTCGGCTCTGTACTAGTCTCCCGTGAAAGAAGCGCGAAGAAGAAAGGTTCTTTGAAGATGTATCTCAACCTAGAGTTTCTCTTGCAGTACCTGACTGAATCTCTCTATCTCTTTCACGCAACCATTTCGCCACTTAGCGTAAATAAAAAGAAGCTTATATTTTTATATACGTATAAGTATTTTTGTCACTTTCTCCTTCGATATGCAATTCTCCCACGGAATTTTTTTGTAGAATTGCGAAGATGGCCTTTTTCTCTGAAGAAGTAGCAGTCACTATGTATATATGTATATATGTATGTATGTATGTTTGTCAAGGGTAGAAGGGGCTCCATCCGTAGCAACTACTTTTAGTTCGCGTCTATTCTGTGACAAGGCAATATGTGAGTCTACAGCAGGCCATGGTGAAGGCAATCCTTCGAGATGTTAACTCCAAAATAAAATCTAGAGAAGGAAGCTCCAGCGTCAAACCTTTGCTAACTAGTAGGTATTCTTTGACAGCAAAAGTCAATGAGAAGATAGTCTGAAATAAAACTAGTTGTTCGCATAGTCACCAGATATCTTGCAATGCTTGTCACTGAGTTGTCATAATGTAGACCCACAGACTGGTATAAGTGCCGAAAAAAATCTATGTAACAATAATACAATGATGTACAAATGTCTTATTAAGTTATTTTCTTACGTATCTTGTGTATTTTTCACACGTTGCATTTCAAAGTGATATTTTTCACAATTTGAATTAATTATCAATCAGGATTTTTTTTTTTAATTTTACAGTAATCATCGGTAAAGACGTGGCAGTCATCGTCTACATATGTATGTATGTATTTCAGTGTGTGGTTTGATTTTATGGCGTTGGTTTTATGGCTATTTAATGCCAAATCCATTTTTATACATTTAATCAGTTCTATTTCAAACATTTCAGCTTATCATAGAAAAGCGGTTCTATTTCAAGCAATTCAGTTTAGCATAAGAATACAGTTTAGTTTTATTTGGCCAATAAATAAGACCGAATCAGGTGCTACCACTTCGAGCCAGAATGGACCGGGGAGCGATGGTAATAAAAGGGTACACTGCATTCCCCAAAGCTCCAGCATTACTGGAACCTCACCATCAGACTGTTTAGTGTCATAATCAGAACTCTCGTTGGGGGAGGGGTTTTACCTCTCTGTAGAGAAACAGTCGGAGTATTCTACAGCCCAAGGCAACTGGGCAAGACATAAAAAGAAATTCGAATCGACTGATCAGGGGAAACAAAGTTTTAGATGCTACCGCTCCTCTTTATTTGAAAATCTTCCAACAAACCTTTTAATCATATTAGGTCTTAAATCCTGGAGGTTAACAATTATCGAGTATCTTGTTGTCTCTTTCAAAAGTTGAAAGTAAATCATCAGTAAATCAGTATCAGTGAATATCGATCGTATGTTCAAGCTTGGGACAAACGGATACAATGCTGGTATCTTAAGTTACTGGGGGGTGTCCTCGTGGTGTAATGGTTAAAGCGATGGACTGCGGAAGCGTAGTAAGCGAGTTTGTACTCCAGTCGCGCTATTATGTTCACTTTCGGGCAAATACCCTTGGGAAAGGTATGAACCCCCTTATCCTCCCAGCTATGGGTTAAATAGTACCACAACTGTTCTTCTAGGAGAATTGCTTTGGCATTAAATAACCTAAAAAGGCTGATATGCCATTAAACAAAGCAAACCCTTAAGTTACTATGTAGAATTTCAATGTATCTTGATTTGAAAGCAACGAATTTCTTTGTTTATTTCCCTCTTTCGTTTTTTTTTTAATTTTGCTTTATTATCTAAATATGCATCTCTCCTTTCTCTATCTTCTGGTATCCTATTATCCACTCTGGCCCGGAGTGGTATCACCTGATAGGGCCCTATTTATGGGTTAAATAGAACTAACAGCATACTTATGCTAAAATGAATTTTTTGAGTAAACTGAATAGCTTGAAATAGAAATGTTTTTGACAATTAAACCGTATTTACATTTAAACTGCGTGCTTATGCTTAACTGAATTATTTGAAATGGAACTGTTTTTCGACATTAAAACTGTATTTACACTGAACTGAATTGTTACATATGACTGCTTGAATAGTTTGAAATAGAAATGTTTTTGACAATTAAACTGTGTACTCAGGCTAAACTGAATTGTTTTAAATAGAACAGATTTTTGACATAAAAATGGATTTGGCGTTAAATAATCTACAATGGTTGATATGCCATAAAACCCAACAAACCAAACCAAACCAAACCAAACCAACCTATTAAAATGATTCTTATCTTAATCTGAACAGAAATAATTTTTTTGTGTCCAAATCACTCCACTTGAAAAATATCCTTTCCATTCAGTTAGTAATTCTAATATTTTTGCCAGGAATCCCCCTTATTTTACAATTACTTTCTTTCTACATCATCATCATCATCATCATCATCATCATCAAGAAATTCTGACAGTGCGTATTCCTTTGATTCACGCTCTCACACTCTCTCTCTCTCTCTCTCTCTCGCCATCCGTCCCTATCGACCATCGCTTTTCGTGAGTTTTCTAGATGACATCCAAAAAGAAAATTATTTTGCTTTTTTAACAAAAAATCTTCTTAATGACCTTCGTATATGTAACAGGTCCCTGCTCAGTCAAAAAGCCCCCTTATTTATTGAATGACTCATATATACAATAGGTCCCTGCTCTGTCAAAAAATCCCCCTTATTTATTGAATGACCCTCATATATACAACAGGTCCCTGCTCTGTCAAAAAATCCCCCTTATTTATTGAATGACCCTCATATATACAAAAGGTCCATTTTCTGTTAAAATAATTCCTTTATTTATTGAATGAACTTCGCACACGCATAAAATACATTTCTTCATTTGTCTATGCATTTCCTATGACCTTTCACTTTTGCTTTTATTGAAATGAGCAATGAATATACAATATGACTATGTTTATAGAGTTATGATCCTAACGTTTCGGCCGATTTTCCCTCTGGCCTTCTTCAAATGTGTCTGAGTCGGTATTTTTCTGTGAATTTTAAACTGAATCCTTCATTCAATCCATAAGAGTAAATTGTTCTTTTTCAACTGCTCAGGCTTGTATCATTTAATTCTTTCTAATTAATTTGTTCTTATTCACTGTCCAATAAGACGAGGGTCAAGTTCATAAAAGTGTATCTAGTTACATCGTGAGATCAGTTCCTGAGTCCGGTCGTACATATACGCTGGTTCTGTCTGTGTGTGTGTGTGTGTGTGTGTGTGTGTGTGTGTGTGAGAGAGAGAGAGAGATAGAGAGAGAGAGAGAGAGAGAGAGAGAGAGGTGGGAAGAGAGAGAGAGAGAGAGTAACGTTATTAGGACGAATGACACAATGGAGATGAAGACACAAGTTCGAGTATATTACTGTCGAATAATGATAATTCTTAATCTCAAAAATTCAGATATAAGTAATGAGCGAATGTTTATCTTATAGAGAAATTAAAATATAAATATTGCTGATGGATATATTTTCGGCCTTTAATTTTATATAAGACAATTTTTAAAGGAGTCAGAAGATGTTTTGCACTAACAACTTTAGAAATGAATTAAAACACTCTTTCTGCCCTGCAGAAAGAAAGGAAAGATGTTTGGGTTTCTTTCTTAGGTTGATGATGCTTACTTTCGTTAGAAGTACAATGTTATAAGCTCTATGATGATTGCCCCAAAAGTTCATAGGCTGACCAAGATACTTTCATGGAATCTGACGAAATTAGGCTTATTTTTCAACATTGGTCCCCACACTTCTTCCATTGATGTTGCAATGTTTGGATCCTATTGGTCTAAAAAGTCATCAACAGAGAA
Organism: Sepioteuthis lessoniana; assembly: GCA_963585895.1. Taxonomy (NCBI): domain Eukaryota; kingdom Metazoa; phylum Mollusca; class Cephalopoda; order Myopsida; family Loliginidae; genus Sepioteuthis; species Sepioteuthis lessoniana. Next base: position 40,889,059 of record OY757917.1, on the reverse strand, counting down.
AATGACGTCATCATATGAACGTTTCAGCCCACCCTCGTTATTTTATCTTCAAGCATGATAACACACACACACACACACACACACACACAAACACACACACACACACAGTGACACATAGACAGAGACACACACATAAATACATTGACAGAAAGACTCATACACACATAGAGGCCGAAAGACACACCGTGTGTACAAACATACGTGCAGACAGACCCAGAGACGCATAGAGATAGACACACAAACAGAAACGCACACAGGGAAACACACTAGAACACACACATATAAATACATATGCACACAGACAGCGTGACAGACACAGACACACATACAGACACAGAGACACGTAAAGGTAGACATAGACAGAAAAACACATATGGACACACACGAACACACAGGGACACACACGCATACATTCATGCACAGACAGAAAGATAGAGAGCTAAACGCAGGTACACATACAGAGACATACGGACACACGGAGACAGACAGACAGACAGACAGACAGGAACATGCACACAGACACCCAGACAACTCAATAAGGTTGTTAATGAGCCATGTGCAGATTCTAATAAAATTTTTGTTGTTTTTCAAATCATCTGATGTTGTCAATAGGTATGAATCCAATTATTCTCCCTCCAGCTATGGGTAAATAGTAGGACAGACAAGGTTCTTCAGCTCTTGGTTAGGCAACTAGTCTAGGAGAAGGAAAACTCTGAATTCAAACCTGTTAAACTCCGCTTAAAAACTGACCTTGTGTCATATCCTGCCCGAGCGGAGGGGTTGGTAAATAGTATCTGATGTTGTCAATAAATTGAGTAAAAATCATCAGTATTTTATTTTGTTGATTCTAATGATTCACAACGTTGTCAATTTACATTTTTGTCATCTGTTCAAGAAGATAGAATGCGAGATTTGTCAGTAAATGTGGCAATGTGAGTGTATTAGCGTGTGCGCGTGCGTGCGTGTGCGTGTTAGTGTGCGTGATATTAGATTATCAAAAGGGTAAGACAAGCGTAAGTGAAAGATGAGAATAGAGTATAGTTTTAGGTTTTTATCCGTTGTGTTATCAATAGATAAACTACTTTTATTACTTTGGTTGCTTGAATGTCTTGACAGTTATTGTAATGGCTGATTGCTTGAATCGGCGCAACGATTACTTTGATCTAAATTTAAAGCTTTGTAACTTTAATCCTCTAATGTCTATAGATAAAAGTCTACCGAACTACATAATCAACTAGCAAGTCTAGAAGAGATTTCTCTAATGTAGTGAGTTCAGTTTTAACTGGGTGCTCCATTAAAGTATCCAGACTAAACTATTCTTATATATATATATATATATATATATATATATATATATATATATATATATATATATATATAAATTGTTCCAAAAAACGGACAATCAGAAAACTTAAACATTTTTTATTATTGACACAAATTTTATTAAAACTTGAATGGTCAACTAAAGAAACTTTGACGACAATAATCAAAGAAAATAATCTCTTCCTATGTGTATCTAACATATAGGAAGTGATTATTTTCTTTGATTATTGTCGTCAAAGTTTCTTTAGTTGATGTAAAAAGTCATAATTTTCTAAAAATAAAACTCTCAGAAATAACAAAAATAAGAAATTTCTTGGAATTTTCTTTTCCTTAATTTGATATTTTAATTTATGATTAGCCCTTACTTAATGGCTGTCAAGCAGTTGTCTTATTTTTGAAAAAGGTCAAAATAATCGTTTTCTATGGGTGTCTAAGTCATTGAAGTTTCATTCAAATTTCTGGCAATAAGAAAGAATAGTTCAGTTTCTACACAGTCTGTTTTTTTGTCCAGTATTACACACACACACACACACACACACACACACACACACACACATATATATATATATATATATATATGCAAATACTCAGTTCTATTTCAACCAATTAAGTTTAGAATGAGTAAACAGGTTGTCAAAAACATTTCTATTTCAAGCTATTCAGTTTATTCAAACAGTTCTAATTCAGCTAATTCAATTTAGTGTAAGTACAGATTTGTTTACACACATTTAAATATCAAAACAGTTCTATATTAAACAATTCAGTTTAATGTAAGTACAGTTTTAATGTCAAAAATAGTTCCATTTCAAACAATTCAGTTTAATATAAGCGAACAGTTTAAATTTAAGTACAGTTTAATTGTCAAAAAACATTTCTATTTCCAGCTATTCAGTTTAGTCAAACAGTTCGAATAAAAGAAATTCAGTTTAGCATAAGTATGCAGTTTAGTTCTATTTAACCCATAGACAGGGCCCTATCAGGTGCTACTATTCCGGGCCTGAGTGGATCTGGGAGGAATGGCAATGAAGGGGTGCTCCGATTTCCCCAAAGCTCCAGCATCACTGGAACCTCACCATCAGATTGTTTAGTGTCATAACCAGGACACTCACGGGGAAGGGTCTTACCCCTCTGCTGAGACGCAGTTGGTGTATTCTTCAGCCCCAACCGACAGGGCAGTACACAGGGTAATTGTCAAAACAGTTTTATTTCAGATAATTCACTTTATCATTAGTACACAGTTTAAATGTCAAAACAGTTCTATTTTAAACAATTCAGTTTAGCATAAATACGCAGTTTAAATGCAAAAAACAGTAAACTCACACCACGGTTTAGTTCTAATTAACCCATAGGTAGGACCCTTATCAGGTGCTACCACTCCGTGTCTGAATAGACCTAGGAGTGATGGCAATGAAAGGGTATTCCGCATTCCCCAAAGCGCCAGCATTACTGAAACCTCGCCATCAGATTGTTTAGTGTCATATCCAGGACACTCGTTGCGAGGGGTGTCTTACTCCTCTGCAGGGAAGCAGTCGGTGTATTCTACAGCCCCAGCCGACTGGGTAAAGAGAGAAATGGTAGATTTCGTAAATCCGACAAGATATGAAAAAAATAAGTGGAAAAGTGGATTGATCGAAGCACTGACAATGGATTCAAAAATGATATTCCATCTAAATAAAGAAGGAATATCACTTTTGAATCTGTTTTCAGTATTTCGATTTATCTACTTTCCCACTTTATATATATATATATATATATATATATATATATATATATATTGCCAACTCAGACAAGAACCAGTTCCAAAATCTGGTTTCATGAAAATCTAACGGACAGAATTCTATATAACTATTTTATGAGTATAAAATTATATTAAAGTCATTTTCTATCCACGACTGATAAATTTAATGATTTTAAGGCGAAAATTACCTCCACCAGAGAAAATAGATTCAAACTCAGCAATCTACAATCTAATTTAGTTGACATAAGCATTGTTTGGATGAACTTGTATTGTATAAAACACACACACACACACACACACACATAACCATATATATATATATATATATATATATATTCATGCAGGGTGATTGGACCGTAACTCTCAATGTTATAATAGTAATAATTCATTTCCTAACTATAATATTTACAAGAAATGAATTGTATGTATTTCGAAATAGGGACCTATTTTTTAATCACCGTGTCTACCTATCTATCTATCTAATGTTACAGGAAGAAAACTCAACCATGATTAAATTGCCATTATAAACTTATTTCGGCGAAGAATATTATCTTCGTCTCTTCAGATGACATACCCGCTGTTTTCTTCCAGTTATATTGTATACGCTCTGTATGTGAGTTTTCTTGTGTAAACCTGAAAAAGAATATATAGCAATATCCATACGTCAAGTTCTCCCATGGGTTTATATAAAATCCCTCATATATTCTCTACAAGAATAATCCACACCCATAATCTTCGGACGCCGACTGGATATATATATATATATATATATATATATATATATATATATATATATATTTAACGGGGAAAATCCTCTCAATGGTTCTATTATAAGTTTATTTCTGGTAAATGACCCTCGACAGATGGAGATTATACCATTTGTGCTTAGAATATAATGTAGACATCATTACATTGGCTAGAAGAAAAAAAAAAAGAAAAAAAAATTTTCGTCGAAGGTATTTTTATATGTTAATATTTAAGTGTTCTTCTTTTTTATTTTTATTTTATTTTAAAGAATTCGTTACTTAGAATTAAAATTTCTATTTGTTTTTTAAAAACCGGTGAGTAAAAACTCAGTTAAAAAAACAACTTATAATTAAAGTAAAGATAACATTTGATTTCTTATTTTCTATTAAATTAATGTGGGTGTTAAGTATTCGATAATATCGTCAAAGTATTCTAAATACTTAATATTAATATTGATTTAACTAAATGCCTCTTTAGGATACATTTCGTTACTAACATTTAGTTATTTCTATTAGGAAGATATATTTCTTTGCTTTTTTTTCTTACGTAAGTTAACCGTGATGAGTAATGGATTCATATTGTAAGATATTGGATTCAATTATCTAAGAAACTTTAACAATTTACACCCTTGACAATTTTCCTCAGATCATAAATACTTATATATGGAAGAAAATAATAGATAGTAATCCGACAATTTGTGAAGAAAAATTGACAGCAAGTAATCCGAATAGAAAGTTGGGGTTTATAGAGAAATAAAGTCAGTCGACACTATAGCGTTTCGGTTCTGCTGAACCATCATCAGTCCTGAAACGCTATTGTGTCGACTGACTTTGTTTCTCTTTAAATCACTACTTTCTATTTGGATTACTTGTTGTCAATACTCATATATATATATATATATATATATATATATATATATATATATATATATATTTATTTATTTATTTATTGTAAGATACTGGATTCAATTATCTAAGAAACTTTAACAGTTTAAACCCTTGACTATTTTCCTCATATCATAAATAAATATATATATATATATACTGTAAGGTATTAGATTCAATTATGTAAGATACTTTAACAGTTTAAACCTTGACTATTTTCCTCAGATAATATATATATATATATATACATATATATATAATCAAGATTTTCATCTATACACGAGTATACACAGTGTTTAACTAAACCTGTCTGTATAGTATTCTGCGTCAAATAAAATGTCAATAGAAAAAGGCTGAAAATATTTCAAGCAGAATAATATTACAATTGGACACTGAATGCTTACAATTAATATTTTTGCTTCGATGCAAACTATATTGTCTTACGAATCGAATCCAGCAATTCTTGGATTCTATACGACTTTTGACTTTTCTTTCTCGAGCGCATATCTAAAAAGAAAAAAAAAAGTTGCTTTGACGTTCTGTAAAGTGAGTTAATAAAGCAATGTGAAATAATGCGACATTTCACTTTCTCGTCTGTCTCAACATCACTGCCATTCAAAGGGTCATTATGAAACGTGCTATTACAAAAATCCTGGTTTCATTCAACCATGAACGATCAAGAATAGCTGCGCCCAGAGTTTATCAAACATCTGCAAAGGCTGATATGATCAGAGTTTAATAAAATGGAAAACGAGGCTAAATTTATAAATAACGTTTTTACTCTTCGTCCAGATGTTTGCAATAGGATAAAACAAGCCGGTTGGTTTGAACTGAAGCCAAATTCTCGGCCCAACCAAGAAAAATCATTTTGTTAATTTTTTTCTTTTTTCAGGGTTAAACGAAACTTGACAAATAATTTTCCTTGTGAGTTGAACGTAACGAATATGCAGTATAGTATGAAAATCAGTCTATTCTCGGTTGGACTGGGAACATATGTAAATTCCCTTATGGTTTGGTAGTTTCATGGCATATTAACCTTCTTGGGTTATTTAATGCCAAATTTATTCTTCTAGAAGAACAGTTGTGGTACTAAGTAACCCATTGTTGGGAGAATAAGTGTCTTTGTCCGAAAGTGAACGTAATAGCGCTGTTAGAGTTAGAACTCGCTTACTACAGCTCCGCAGTCCATCGCTTTAACCATTACACAACGAGGACACACCAAATTCACTTATACGTGGGTGCATATTCACGCACTTGTGTAAGTGTTCACTATCATTATTATAAAGATCCTTGATGGTTTGGTTTGTTTTCTTTTTTTTATGGCATATCAACCTTTGCAGGTTATTTAATGCCAAAGCCATTCTCCTAGAAGAACAGTAGTAGTACTATTTAAGGAGTTTCGTACCTTCCCAAGGGTATTTGTCCGAAAGTGAACGTAATAGCGCGACTGGAGTACGAACTCGCATACTACGATTCTGCAGTCCAGCGTTTTAACGTTTTAACGATTACACCACGAGGACACACCCCAAATTAGACAGAAAAACTCTTAAGAAACAAGACAAAAAATGTAAATATGAACGTACAATTAGCGTAGTTCCCTAACCTATGGGCATATAATAACCTCCAGACAGGTTGACATGCCCTTAAAACCAATCAATAAAAAATCGTATTTGACCCAAAGATGGGACCCTAATAGTTAGTACGCCAATAGGTCAGGGTAGACCTTAGAGTAATGGCAATAAAGGGGTACTTTACACTTCCTAGACCTCCAGAAGAAGAACTTAGCCGACAGATTCAGTTTAGCTACTTGATTATTTCGTTTATTTGGTAGGTCGGTTGGGTTTTATAGTATATCAAATCTAGTATGGTATCTAATTCCAAACCATATATATATATATATATATATATATCTTTAAGAAAAAACCAAACCGGTCACATTAAGATTATAAATTTATTTCCATCCTTTCATCAAAAACACATAACAGGATGGAAATAAATTTATAATCCTAATGTGACCGGTTTTATTTTTTCTTAAAAAATTATTGCTCTGTTATGTCAGTTACATTGAGCTCTTTACCAGGAAAATTTAAATGTTCAGTGTTGAATGTTTTTTTGTCCAGATGGAATTCCTCCCAACTCCTGTTTAACTGGACCGAATAATACTATATATATATATATATATATATATATATATATATATATATATATGTGTGTGTGTGTGTGTGTGTGTGTGTGTGTGTGCTACATCATTTATATTGAGCACTATTTAACAATACTGCAACATTTGGTTCTCCATTAACTCACCAAGTCAGCTAGTAAGAACCATAATCCTCTTATATATATATATATATATATATATATATATATATATATATATATATATATATATAGGTAGTTGTGCGTGTGTGCGTGCGTGCACGTTTGATTTGTAGACGAATAGTTTGTAAATAACATTTTAAAACCAGACAGAGGCTTATTTGTTTGCACACAGTTATGTGGTAAATTGTACTATATTCTTACTTCTACAAGGATAACTTTGGCATTAAATAAATCACGAAAGATGATCTGCCATTAAACAAAGAAGTAAAAACAAACGATACAGGTCTGTAGTCAAAATATTAAATATTTCAAGTTAGAAATACGAGACAAGAAACTATAAATAATTAGTTTTTTCGTATTTTTGCTTTTACATACTGGTTTGAAATAGCAATGCTTTGAGCATTATCTCACCTTGGATAGTTTTATATAGGACCGTTTACTTTTAAATATCAAAGGGGTCATTGGCCTAATGAGTAGTGTTCACCAATTGTCTGGGAGACCAGGGTTCAATCCCAAGCCGTGTCATACCAAATGGACCATAGCCATGATATGGCTATGTGTGAAACGTACATCGAATGTCCATAAAGATAGAACATAAGAATCTCGAAATTCGAAAAACACTTACAACTTCTTAGTTCAGGTACGAAACTTTTTATTACCTTTGAGTTTAAAGGTTCTTTGACATAAGGAGAGAGATACACATTCTTTCTATTCTGGCTTTTTCATCTGCCCCCCCCCCACCATCTCGTGCGACACCTGCTCAAAGCCTCGGCGAGCAAGCGAAAGTCAACCCTTCTCGTTCGGTGTCCAGTTCTCAACTCTACTTTCTTAAAATTCCCCAAATCCTCCGTGCGCTTCACGTGCATGACGTCATTCGCACTTGCTAGCCCCGTTTCCCATCTCGGGCTATTGTGACATGTCTGAGTGACACGTCTGCTCCGCCCGCGCGTGCGCGTGAACACCTGCGTTAATGTTGCACCTAAGTAACCCATGCACTGAGCCGAAAGGTTCTCAGCCTAACTAAACCCAAAAGCATAAAACGAAATCCCTCGGCCATTATATTACACAAAGACGCAAAAAATTGTACTTGATGCCGCCTTGCTTAACACTCAGCATTATAAGGTAGGCATCAAGCGTAAAGTGGAGCAATCCAGGGAAGGAGTAGCACCCTCCCCAACACCTTGGTGTAGTAGCTATTGAAAAGGGAGCCTTTTGGTCATCTTCGACTGCGGTCACCAACTTCACTTTAATTTTTACTTTTAAATATTCAAGAAGTTTTACTGGTTTTGTAATGATAGCAGAAAATCAAATTGTATACAGAAATTATTCCGTATCTTATTTCTTTGAACAGGTCCCGGCGATAACACTCCACGAGACACTAACTATACGGCCACTTGCCTCCCATCACGAAAACTATACAAGTTAGACGAACCAGACACGCAGGACACTGCTGGAGAAGCAAGGACGAGCTCATAAGTGATGTACTCCTATGGACCCCCACATATGGCCAAGCAAAAGCAGGACGACCAGTTCGAACTTACATACAGCAGCTATGTGAGGACACAGGATGTAACCCTGAAGACCTGCCAGAGGCGATGAATATAGGGAGAAGTGGCGAGAGAGGGTCAGGGATATCCGTGCTGGCGGCACGACATGATGATGATGATGATTTCTTTGTATCCCGGAAAATTAAAAAATAAACAACAAATAGAATTCGCCTGAAGAAGAAACATCTAACAATACCATAATAATACCAGTGGAATGTGACATCGTGGTAAGCGGGTTTGAACTCCAACCGCACTATTATATTCCCTTTCGGACGAACAGTCTTGGGAAAGCCATGAAGCCCCTTATTCCCATCAGATATGGATTAAATAGTATCACTACTCTTCTTCAACAAGGATGGATTTAGCAGTGAATAACCCACAAAAATTGGTATGTCATAATAACATATCAATACTACGAGGTGCATACGATAAGTTTCCAGACTTTTTCGTATGGGCACTTTTATTGATAGTGCACACATGAAACTCTAGTCCCCTTCGAAGTAATCTCCTCCGGCTGCAATGCACTTGTTGTACCGTTCCAACAACTTATGGAAGGCCCCATGGAAGTCCTCTTGTGTGAGCGTGTCAATGACCTTCGTCACAGCCTCTTTCATTTCCTCAACTGTCTCATAACGGTAGCCTCTGAGCTTAGGGAATAACCAAAAGTCACAGGGAGCAAGGTATGGACTATAGGGACGGTGAGGAACTGTCTTGATGCCCATCTTGGTCAAATAGTCTACGACAAGGATGGAGTTGTCGACTGGAGCATTGTCCTCGTAGAAATCCCACTGAGCCTATTTGAAGAGTGCTGGCCTCTTCCGACGGAATCTCTTCCTGAACTCCCTTAAAACTTCAACATAGTAACCCTAACCCTAACCCTTTGACCAATCAACTCTGGTCTATTGACTTCCTTACGCCTCCCACACCTCTTATCATCCTTCACAGACTCCCTGCCTTCCTTGAATATCTTATGCCACTCAAAAACTGATGCTCGATTTATGCAAGATGGTCGAAAAGCAGTCTGAAGCATTCCAGTCGTTTCTGTGGCATTTTTTTCCAAGTTTAAAACAGAATTTTATTGCATGTCGTTCTTCTAAAGTGTCCTCACGTCCAGATTGCATTTTTGAAATTCTTCAGCTGTGCCAATCAGGTTTTAGTAGGGTGTATTCCACTTGCTGCTGTAGCTGTTCATTTGAAACTGAAATCATAAAAATTGGTCTGTCATCTCATAAGAAGTATAGCAATAAGATACAGAATTTTCAAGAGTCTACGACAATTTTAAATGTCTGTACAAAAAAGTCTGGAAACCAATTGAATGCACCACGTATTTGAGAGAACTCTTTCCCATTAAAGACAATTAAGTTAAAACTTTCTTTTAGGTTCAGAAAGTAAGTATAAAAGACTTATCCCATAACCTGATTTGGTCATTGGGACACTACTCATGTAACGTTTCATTGGCAGAAATAGCTAAATCAAATTGTTTGAAATAGAACTGTTTTGACATTTAACTGTGTATAACCAATAACTATACTTATACTAAACTGATTTGTTAGAATTAGAACTGTTTGACTAAACGGAATTGCTTGAAATAGAAATATTTTTTACCATTAAACTGTGTACTTTTGCTAATCTGAATTATTTGAAATGAAACTTTATTTGTGTGAAAATAGATTTGGCCTTAGATAACCTACAAAAGTTGATAGGCCATAAAATCCAAACAAACAAACAATATTGATAATTCTTATTAAAACTTAACCCAGTCAGCTGAGGCCGTAGAATACGCCGACTACATCTCTGTAGAGGAGTAAGACCTCTGCCCCACAACTAGTGTCCTTGATATGGTACTAAACAATCTGATGGTGAGGCTCCAATTATGTACCTGTGGGGGTAAGTGGAATACCTCTATCCCATCTATCGGTCAAATAGAACTGTTTTACCATTCAACTTTGTACAAACGATTGATTATTACTAAATATATATATTTGGATTAGATTGCAATACTTGAAACCATTTAATTGTGTGAAAACGAATGATCTTTGGCTCATTTAAAAATGTTACCTACAACTATTGGTTTACAAATAAAAAAAACACAATATATATGTATAAAAGTGACTTGCCATTAAATAACCAACTAGGGTTGATATGCCATAAAAACCAACCAACCAACCAACCAACCAACCATTCATCAACTAACTATTTGGTCGTCAACAGTAGAAAGATAAAATGTTTTCCAATTCATAATATCAAATTCAACTATTGCCTATAGATAAAATAATTTTAGATAGATAACTAAATATTGAACAAAATAAAGATGATTCATTTTTGCTACTTTTTAAGTTCAAAAATTACTTATTAATTCAAAGACCCATTTTCTGAACACAGCATTATTATTAGTAGAGTTATTAGCAGTCAGTCACACGGGTCTCATATATATTGAGACACCCTGTATTTTACAAATCAACTAGTAAGAAAAAAAAAATGGTTTCATTAATCAAATTTCTTTTTTTACTAGTTGATTTGTTTAATACTAAAAGCTGGGCGTTTAATCTCACGTGACCATCTCTCTTCTCACAATTCGAAACTTTCAACAATATGGAAGTTACTCACAAGTTGTAGGATACTTCTTTCAGTGAGTGGTGGGTTGAAATCGAGAGACGCATGGCTTAAAGGTTATATTGACCTGAGATCAAACATTTGGTGAGGCTGACTGCATTTCATTTTTGTTTAGGTTGGTTTGGCTTGGTTTCTTTGTTTAATGGCATATCAACCTTTTTAGGTTATTGAATTTCAAAGCTATTCTCCTAGAAAAACGGTGGTGATACTATTTAACCCATAGCTGGGAGGATAAGAGGGTTTATTTTTTAATCTTTTAATATTAATAATTTCATTTTGAAAACAATTTTTTTCATATGTAGAATTGCACTTTCTCATATCATGGAATCCTCTTGACGTATCGGCTAAATTGGTGGACTGCCACACCCGAGTAAGCGAGTTCGAACTCCAGGCACGCTATTACATTCATTTGCATAGTTTGGTTTGGATAATGGCATATCAACCTTTTTAGGTTATTAAATTCCAAAGCTATTCTCCTAGAAGAACGGTGGTGATACTATTTAACCCATAGCTGGGAGGATAAGGGGGTTTATACATTTCCCAAGGGTATTTGCCCGAAAGTGAACGTAATAGCGTGACTGGAGTACGAACTCGCTTACCACGATTCCGCAGTCCATCGCTTTAACCATTACACCACGAGGACACTCTTTCATTTTTGTGCTGATGCTCTTATGAAAAACCAGAATCCCTCTTCTCTCCCACCATCTCTGCATGGAGAGAATAGTAAGGTAGAAAAGTCCCTTTATCCTTGGTAAGGCAATCGGTCTTGGAGAAAGAAAAACTGCTTAAAAATCGACCGCGGGGCGAAGGGGTTGGGTAGATGCATATTTTGAGAATTGTTTTGAAGAGTATTGTGGCAGAGAATTGTGGAATGAAAAATAAGTAATGTCAAGTGATCAATGAGAGTTGGACTTTTAGGTTTTATTTGACGCGAGATCAAACATAAAATCAATATTTTCCCTTTCGTTTTGGCATCAAACTTCCTTTTTTTAAAGCCATGAATAAATATTCATGTGCTTAGGCTTCCCCTCTCTTCCCCCTCCTCTTCCTTCTCCTCTACTTTGTGGACGACTTATTTGGTCCATATTTCGCAACCATTTCATTTACCAATCAGATCAAAGACAGCTTCTGTTCGGGTAATCTTATGTCATAAGAATTTAAGACACGATAAAAAGAAATATGGTAAAAATCAACAAACAAGCCCATACTCCAAGTTCTCTTTGATGCATGAGAAAGAGTAAGGTAAAATAACACCATTGAGAAATGCAATGGAAAACGTCACGCACTTTCGAGGCTTGGGTGATCATGTCTCTCCACAACTTCCTTTATCAATAAACAGCCCTGTCGGCTGAGGCTGGTAAATATGCGTGCCTGCTGTAAGTATGAATACAAAGTTTGATAACTCTTCATCAAAACTTTTCCCAGTTAACTGAGGCTGAAGAATACCAACGAGTTCCTGGATTTGACTCTAAACTATCTGACGGTGAGGCTCTAGTCCTGGAGCTTTAGAGAATGTCATTATTCCCAGGTCCATTCTGTTCTGAGGTGTTAGGGTTTAATCTAAAGTTCAAGTAGAAACATTTAGTCATCTGTTTGAAACTATTTAACCGTATGCAAACGAAGAAATTATACTGAATAGAATTATTAGTGTTAAATAGCAATACTTGAAACCATTTAACTGTGCGCAAACAAATGAGCTCTGGCTCGTTTTGAAATAATGTTACCGACAAACTATTCGTTTATAAATCATATATATTAAATAGGTATATATGAATAAAATTGATTTGGCATTAAATAACCTGCAAGGGTTGATATGCCATAAAACACAACCAACCAACCATTTATCAATAAACTGCTTTTGGAGTTGCCCGTAGTGTAGTCGTTACCTTCGTAGGAAATGGACACGGCGACACGAGTTCAAATCCTGGACGTGACTGATTGCATTTCACATAGCACTAATACCTTTGGGGAAGGTATGAATCCAATTATTCTCCCTCCAGCTATGGGTAAATAGTAGGACAGACTAGGTTCTTCAGCCTTGGTTAGGCAACTAGTCTAGGAGAAGGAAAACTCTGAATTCAAACCTGCTAAACTCCGCTTAAAAATTGACCTTGTATCATATCCTGCCCGAGCGGAGGGGTTGGTAAATAGGATCAATAAACTGCTTCTTACCATGAGAAATTTGGAGAATGACAGAGGAGTGGTTTTGGTTGGCTTGGGTTTTATGGTACATTAACTATTGTTGGTTATTTAATGCCAAATCTTTTTTACACATATATATATTAGATACTGAGCGTCTCAAAATAGATGGGGCTCATTCGTGTGATGATTAATATTGCATCAAGTCATCTTTCATCTGAGAGTTAAAAAGCAATCATATCACTTTAGAGACGTCAAACGAAATAACAAGGGCAGATATTGATTGACTTTATCCTACTGTGCACGCGAAAGACCATGTTCTTGATAACGCCATCGGGGGGGGGGGTTTCAGACTCTTTCCGACAGAATCTCTCATCGCATCCACATCGTCAGGATATCTTGCAGTCAACTTCCTGCCAGATCTGGGATTTTCTGCGTTCTTGTTGAGGTTGTTTACTGACCCTGTGTCTTAAAATTTGTGTACCCAACGATAAATTTGGCTTTTCCGGGGATAATTGTTATGTTAAATTTCCTGCGAAATTTTGCTTGCAGAGTTTTGAATGATTTTGTCTCTTTAATAAGTACTGATGCAAAATATTTTTCCTCGGTTTTCCAAGGCATCGAGATCAAAGATTAAGAGTTGTTATAGAATACTATTTTCAAATCTGAATCACAAAAGGACACATTATTATTAGTAGTAGAGTTATTAACAGTCACCTGAATCCCATGTACATTGAGACACCCTGTATATACGATTTGTAAACACATTTTGTTGGTAACATTTTAAACGCTCTTTTTTTTTCAAACAATTTCCTATACTGCTTTTAAACAGAAGTAATTTGACACTAGTCATTTTCTACACACATTCAAGTGGATTTGAATATTTGCTAGTGAATAGTTTGATTTAATTTCAAATGAGTTAGAATGAATTTGTTTGTACACAAGTATTCCTATCTTATTTGCACAGTTAAATGGTTTCAATTATTGATAACACTAATAATTCTATTCAAAATTAATCATTTGTTTGCTGACAGTAAAGTAGTTACAAGTATTACTATTAAGCACAGACATTCAACTCAACACTATTCAATCATTGCCCAGACCTTATAATAATCAACAAAAAAAGAGAACTTGCAAATTGTGGACTTTGCTGTCCCGGCTGACCACAGAATAAAACTGAAAGAAAGTTAAAAGAAGAATAAGTACCTGAACCTTGCTAGGGAATTGAAAAAAACTATGGAACATGAAGGTGACAATTATACCAATCGTGATTGGTGCTTTTGGTACAGTAACTTAATCCTGGATGAGACATAGCATTTCTCATAGCACTAATACCCTTACGAAAGGTATGAATCCAATTATTCTCCCTCTAGCTATAGGTAAATAGTGGGGCAGACTGCGTTCTTCAGCCTTGGTGAGGCAACTAGTCTAGGAGAAGGAAAACTCTGAATTCAAACCTGTTAAACTCTGCTTAAAAATTGACCTTGTGTCATATCCTGCCCGAGCGGAGGGGTTGGTAAATATGATTACAGGAGCTGGAGGATTTGGAAATAAGAGGTCGAGTGGAGACCATCCAAACTACTACATTATTGAGAACGGCCAGAATACTGAGAAGAGTCCTTGGGGCTTGAGGAGACTTGCTGTCACTCAAAATCCAGTGAAAAACCATCAGCTAAAACTGATGTAAAAACTCTCAAGGAGTAAATAATAATAATAATAATAATAATAATAATAATAATAATAATAATAATAACGATTGTGCCAATTGTGATTGGTGCGTTAGGCACAATAAATAAAGGATTATTAAAAGGCCTGGAAGACTTGGAAATTGGCGGACGGGTAGAGACTATCCAAACGACAGCATTACTAAGAACGGCCAGAATCCTGAGACGAGTCCTGGAGACTTGAGGAGACTTGCTGTCACTCAAACTCCAGTGAAAAACCATCAGCTAACACTGATGGGAAAAACTCTAAAGGAGTAAATAATAATAATAATTGGAAATCAGAGGAAGAATCAAGACCGTACAGACCATGATATTGATAAGATCAGCGAGAATACCGAGAAGAGTTTTGCATTCTTTTGTATGAATGGCATATCAATCTTCGTGGGCTATTTAATGCGAAAGCCATCCTTGAAGAAGAACAGTAGTGATACTAATTGCCCAATAGTTTAGGGAGGGGATAAATGGATTCATACCTTTCCCAAAGGGTGTCCTCGTGGTGTAATGGTTAAAGCGATGAACTGCGGAATCGTAGTACGCGAGTTCGTACTCCAGTCGCGCTATTATGTTCACTTTCGGGTGAATACCCTTGGGAAAGGTATGAACCCCCTTATTCTCCCTCCAGGTTCTTCAGCCTTGTTGAGGCAACTAGTCTAGGAGAAGGAAAACTCTGAATTCAAACCTGTTAAACTCCGCTTAAAAATTGACCTTGTGTCATATCCTGCCCGAGCGGAGGGGTTGGGTAAATAGAACCTTTCCCAAAGGTATTGATCTGAAAGTGAACGCAATAGCGTTACTGGAGTTCGAACTCGCATACTACGATCTCACGGTCCAGCACTTTAGCGATTATATCACGGGAACTCCCCTTTCAGAAGAGTTTTGTAGACCTGTGGAGACTTGCTGTCACTAAAACTCCTGTGAAAAACTATTTGTTAAATCTGATGTGAAAAACTCGTAATTAGTGAAATGTTTGATAATTATCAAAATCTAAAACTTTTAAATAAGTTGTTTTCATTGTTTAAACGCCCCGCAAAAAAAAAAAAAAAAAAAAAAAAAAAAAAAAAACTGATAAGAAAATAAAATAGGTTAGTTATGAGTGTAGGATTTAATTTTTAAATGAAGTGACCATGATTGACATTTTGAGGTTAAGAATTTTATGTGTAAAAATTGTGGTACATTTTTAAATGTATTTCATTTACTAGAGAATAAGTTTGTCACTAGTTGGCTCCAAGAAGCAGAAAAACATGCATCATAGCATTTACAATGGTTGTTTCCAGTACTCTTGGGAATGGTATGAATCGAATTATTCTCCCCTCACCAGTTATGGGTAAATACTAGGGTAGATGATAACTTGACTAGGGTAAGGAAAAATGAATTCAAACCTGATAAATTCTGCTTAAAAACTGGCCTTGTGTCGCATCCTTACCTTCAATTGTGAATTCCGAATCAGAACAATACAGATTACTGCAAATATCAAATGTTAATCGGGAGTACAACTGTCCCTTTCTTCTTTTTACCTATTCGCTGTTGTTGTTTTTTTAAATCTCCTCTCCAACAAAGCAACATTTCCCGTAGATCATAATTGGAACCCGCCCTAGTTAGGAAAACTGAATGATAGAATCTGAAAGTGGAGGAAAACAGATGAAATAGTCGGTAGATATTAATTCCTTACACCATGTGGCTTTTATTAATTCGACCTTATCTTGGCTAACTTCTAATCCCACAATTCTGTATTCTCTTTTTTAAAGAAAATTTCCGTTTGTGATTCACATCTAAAGAGAGAAAGTAAAATAAATAAATAAATAAATAAATAAAAGAAAGAAAGAAAGAAAGAAAGAATTGTTGGCCTGGTGGAAAAGAAAGAAAGAAAGAAAGAAAGAAAGAAAGAAAGAAAGAAAGAATGAAAGAAAGAAAGAAATGATGGCCAGGTGAAAAAAGGAAACAGTGAGTAAGTAAAAGAAAGAAAGAAAGAAGTGATAGCTTGGTGAAAAAAGGAGACAAAGAAAGAAAGAAAGAATTGATGGCCTGGTAGAAAAGAAAGAAAGAAAGAAAGAATTGATGGCCTGGTGGAAAAGAAAGAAAGAAAGAAAGAAAGAAAGAAAGAAAGAAAGAAAGAAAGAAAGAAAGAAAGAAAGATGATGATGGCGGGGGCAAAAGCCATTATCGGATTAGTCGAACAATATAAAAGAAAAATTCTTATACACAGTTTGCAAATCTCGGTAATCAGTTTTGTCAGGTTTTTTTCCTTCAGTTAATTTTTAGGGCTCTTATGGTAAAGATTATTCTGATTTATGAACAAGACGCTGCTGCCACTGAGGTAAAAAGTTTTAATTAAGCGAGTGAAAAAAGAAGGTAAAGACGTCCATTTAAAGAAAATATATCCAGCCAGAAGAATCGCAATGTAGCGAAAAAGGTTTAATTTAGTTTCTTTGTTTAATGGTATATCAACCTTCGTGAGTTATTTAATGCCAAATCCATCCTTGTAGAATAATAGTAGTGATATTATTTACGCCATAACAGAGGGAAAATAGGATTCATATGTTTCCCGAGAATATTAGTCCGAAAATGAATATAAGAGCGGGACTGGAGTTCGAACTCGTTTAATACGATGTCACTTTTTGGCTCTTTTGCCACTACGCCACAATAAGGGTTACAAATTTATTGCGTTTGGTTTCAGTTATTTCTCAAGTTGTTTATATCCAGAAATATCAAGTTTAACACCGCTCTCTCGGCTGGGACTCTAGAATACGATGACTGCACCTCTGCAGAGGGATAAGACCTCCCCATGTTTGTCCTGGGTATGAAACTAAACTATACAGTCCTAGAGCTACGGGGAATATGGATTACCCCTCGATTGCCATTACTCCCAGGTCCACTCTGACCCGGAAGGGTAGTAGCTGATAGTATCTCATCTATGGGTCAAATAGAACTATTTAATCATTTACTACAAAGCATTTAACTGTGTGCAGAAAAATGATTAATATTGAATAGAATTATTAGAGTTGAATTACAATACTTGAAATCATTTGATTATGTTCAAACCAATAGTCTTTGGCATGTTTGAAGATAATATTACCGATAAACTATTTGCTTGCAAATCATATATATATATAGTCGGTAGATAATTCCTTTGGCGAAGGAATTAACTGTTACCACTCGCCTAATGCAAAGCTCTTCAGTATCCGATAACATAAAATGTTAGTAAACGAAAGTTAATGCATATACGTTCAATTCCCAAGTTGGTGTTTTAGGTTAATTAATGCCAAATCCTGTTTTTACATATATATTTAAAAAAGTAAAGTTGGAGACTGTAGTCGAAGGTAACCCAAAGGCTCCCTGTTCAATAGCTACTACACCGAGGTGTAGGAGAGGACGCTACTCCTTTCCCTTGATTGCTCCACTTTATCATTGATACGTACCTTATAATGCTAAGTGTTAAGCAAGGAGGTATCAAGTCTTTGGTATGACTCGACTTGAACCCCAGTCTCCGGACCATTGGCAAGCACTCTACCCACTAGGCCAATGAGCTGGTTATATTTGAAATATAAGATTTATAAACATATTTTGTAAATACTCACAATTAAATGATCAAACAGTTTTATTTCTAACAATTCAATTTAGCTCAAGTCAACAAAGTTAAATGGTTCCAAGTATTGCCATGTATCTCTAAGTATTCAATTAAGTAACAGTGATTTATTGATTATTAAACTGTGTTTAATGATCAAGTTGTTCTTTCAAACAATTCTTTTCAGCATAAATCATTTGAGGGCACTCAGTTTAAATGTCAAACAGTTCTATTTGATCCATAGAAAAGAGCCTATCAGGTGCTACCACTTCAGGTCAGAGTGGACCTGGGAAACATAGTAATGAAGAGGTAGTCTGCATTCCCCCAAGCACCAGCATTACTAGAGACTCATCATCGGATTGTTTAATGTCATAAACAGGACACTCTTTGGCAGAGGTCTTACTCGTCTCCTGAGATGTAGTCGGTCTATTCTGTCGCGCAATCGACTAAAGATTTTAATAGTTTCCAAGTTACAGAGGAGTTACATTTGATAATGTTATTTATTTGATTTTTTTTTAACGTGAGGTTGTCTGATACTTGATTTATGGCAAATTCATTTCAGTGATTCTCTTAGTAATAATTGTACAAAAAGTAAATGCAGCCATCAGTATATATAGTAACTGTTTTTCTCTAAAAATGCTCTTATATTTTTACTACTTTTTTATTCAGCAGTAAAACTGGGTTTTCTTTCAACAGGAGCCTCGAAGGTCGCCGATGACGACTGAATTGTGAGAGGTTTAGTAAGCTGAGTTGACACACTTCCAAACATCACGTTCACACTTCCAAACACACACACACACACACACACACACACACACACACACACACATCTTTTCTGCTGCAGACCCCGAAACAGAACTGAAGTGCAGAGGTTTACTACTTCTGTTCTGGTTCATGTAAATCTATTTGCAGCTGACTGATAACTGCAGAAGATGGTCTGTTTGGTAAAAGCTCCCGTTTCCAAGTGTCAAATTGGACTCAAGGGAAAGGATATATTGGAGTTACTCACTGAATAACATTTTGCAGCTGTTCATAAATCATCTGTGTCTGTGTAAAGTGATATCCAACACTTTATTTAGATTTGATCTCAGGGCACCAGAATATGCAGTCCCTAGAATCGAAAAGGCAAGTGTGCATATTCAGGTGCTGCGGGCTAATTTTACCAAATGTTCACTTTTTTTGTGTCCGCCTGACTGTCATCATGTAAATCAAGGATTGCAATAGTTATGGCGACTAACTTTCCTATGCTTACGAACAGCACCCCGAGTCATGTTTTTAACACATTTATTTACGAAAATTCCAAAATATTAAAAGTTTTTCGCAAGGAGATTGATTTACAGTGTAAGTGCAATGTTCAGCTAGACTCAGACTTTGCATTCGTCAAATTAAATAAACATTTTGCTAAACCGCGAAAAAGTAGATGTGCAGCTGAATTTTTCTTAGAAAGCCAAGTTATAGCCTTTTTCACTCATGATTTTCTCCATGACTGGAAAAATCTACACTTTTATCGAACGAGAAATTGCTACAAGAGGATTCATAAACGTTAACTTCTCAAAGATATCAAACAGTTTTATATAATGGCTGTTTTCTTTTTATTTGTGCGATAAAAAGTGAGAAAGATGGGTTTATGTCCAGTTTATGTCATTGAAAATCCTGCATGTATCGTGGCTTTTCATTTTTTCAGTATAACTTGACAACAGAAATTGTACATAAGTACGCATTTCATAAACGTTTGACGGGGCCATTGAAAAGATGGAATATCTATTTTATATATAATGAACCATATGATTTATTAATGTTTTGGATGAGTGTGAATTTTTCTAATGCCTGTCATGAAAAAGAAATGAAGTTTTTCGATTCTGTAGTCAGTCTGTAGTTTAAAAAAAGGGCGGGGACTGGAAACTTTTACTCGTACCTTATATATTAGAAAGTTAATATATTCTCCGTTTTATATATCAGATTTATGTTTTAAAAAATGCGGTGTAGACCAAGAAATAGTTGTCTGAACTAAAAATTTGAACGAGTTCTTATTATGACACTAAACTGAATCTGATGGTGAGGCCCCAGTTCCAGTAATCTGGGTATTGTAGATTACCACTTCATTGCCATAACTCCCAGGTTCATTCTGACTCAGAGTGTAGCACCTGTTAGGGTCCCATCTATGGTTCACATAGATCTGTTTAAGAAACTCTCAACAGCGACACAAAAATGTTAATATGAACGAACAATGGACCTACAGGCATTAAAAAACCTAGACAGGTTAACATACAGTTAAAATCAATCAACCAAATCACTAAACTGCATGTGATGATAAGGCTTCAGTTCTGGGGATCTGGGGATTGTGGAATACCCTTTCAATGCTGGAGGTATCCCCGTGGTGTAATGGTTAAAGCGCAAGATTGCGAAATCGTAGTACACGAGTTCAAACTTCACTTACAGCGATACCGCAGTCCCTTGCTTTAACCATTATACCACGAGGACACCTCCTTGTTGGAGGTGTAGTTACCTCTCTGCAGAGATACAATCTACGTCTTTTATAGCTGCTGCTGCTGATTGTACAAGATTTAGACTGTGAGTTAATTTTGTGAATATCAAGTTAAAAAAATAATAACAATCTAAAGTATATTTCAACATATCCTGGTGTGATGGTTAAGTACTCATGTAGACTACAAAAACTGTGAGTTAGATCTTCACTCTCTGCGCTACTAAGGGGGCTTTATGCCAAGTTTCGTTCATTTTCGTTTGGTCATTTAAATTTCAGTGCTTTGTAAAGTCATGCAGTGGTAGCAAAGTGCTGACTGAACTGCCTGAGATCACTGACAACGATACCTGGCCTTGTTGATCGAAGAGACAAGGTCTGGTGTGCTGTCTCTATAAGAAAAAAAAATGAAATGTGAATTTACGACCACCAGGTTATGAGCAATGTCTCTAATGGACTGCCCTGGCTTTTACACTTCTCCACAGACCGATCCATTCCTTATAAGAGAGATGACAGGTCTATACGAAACTGCCGTGGCTTTTACACTTCTCCACTGGCAGAACCATTCCTACTGAGATGGCAGGTCCATACAAAACTATACAAAACCAGGGCTGTTTTGTATAGACTTGTCATCTCTCTTAGTAGGAATGGTTCTGCCAGTGGAAAAGCGTAAAAGCCAGGGCCGTTTCGTATAGACCTGTCATCTCTCTTAATAGGAATGGTTCTGCTAATAGAGAAGTGTAAAAGCCAGGTCCGTTTCGTATATACCTGTCATCTCTTTTAATAGGAATGGTTCTGCTAATAGAGAAGTGTAAAAACCAGGGCAGTTTCGTATAGACCTGTCATCTCTCTTATAAGAAATGGATCGGTCTGTGGAGAAGTATAAAAGCCAGGGAAGTTTATCTCCAAATGGGACTTTTTTCTTTTTGCCTTGAAGAATGTTTGCCACTCATGAGAGGTGATCTAATTTAAACTTTTAAAATAATCAATGGAATTTCTAAACAGGCTAGACATTTTTTCTCTATGTTTCTCCTCGAACTTGAAATTACTGTCAAGTCAAATTTCAAAAACTATGTCTACAAATCAATTTGATTTTTTTTTACTAATGAAGTAATATATTAGTGGGGCGAATTGCCGAATCAGATTGGATGAACTTATTGAACAGAATTTGATCTGCATTTAGTTATTGTATTAATATTTTATTAATATTGTATATGTTCTGTGCAAAGATTCTTTTTTTTCCTTTTTTTTAAAAAGATAGATTTAAAAAGATTGTAAAAAACGGAGATACCCACGAACGCAAAGCAAAAAATAAAACAAAATGAATTGATAAATAAATAAAATAAATGAATTAAACTGTCATGTCATTTGGAAGAGTCAAGAAAAAGTTAATGATTTTCCCGAATTCGAGGGAAAAAATAAATCGGAAAAAATAAATCGGAAAAAATAAAGAAAAGTATACAAAATTATATTTGTTATATCCAACTTCATAAAACAAACTTTTACATTTTTAAAGAATCACACACACACACACTAAAAAATCCCCAAAAAAGATATGAACACACACATACCATACACACAAAAATACATGCATACACACACACACACACATGTACACAAATCCATCAAAAAACACATGAACACACACACACACACACACACACACACACAAAAACCCGTCAAAAACATCAAAATACACACACCATACACACATAAACACATGCATACACACATGTATACACACACACACACACCACAAGCATATCACACATACACATACCACACACACATACATATATAAACACATGCAAAAACGTAAACACAGAGGAACACACACACACCATACATACAAAACTACACATAAACACATACACACGAACATTCATGATAACTCACACACACACACACACACAGAGAGAGAGAGAGAGAGAGAGCATGAAACATACAAGCAGACAAATACACACACCATACACACATAAACATCCACGCCTACGCACACGTACACCTGAGTAATATAGAGCTTTCATTATGGTCGAGGACTTGCACTTTTTCATTTCTCTAAAATTCTTCACCCTATAAAGATTACTAGAAGCACATTCAACTTTTTTGAATATATTCATCCCTTTTTTCCCTTTTTCACCATGCTGACCAGAATCACTTGACAATTATGTCATCCTATCGTCATGGAGATCTTCTGATTGTTTCCGATCTCTTAGATACCACTCAACAACTGCGCATGTCCACCTGTTGTCTATTAGCCTTACAACGTTTCCGGTACAGTTAAACTTCCGCTTTCGCTACTCCGTGATCACGTTCTTCACTCTGAATTACCTTGCTTCGAATGTGCTCACGAAAAGATATTCCCAGCATAGATCTTTGCATTGTTCTCGGTGTCGAAACCAATCTTTGTTCTTCTTTCTTTATGGTTGCCCATATCTTGCTAGCGGATAACAGCTGGCAAATCGGTGCTACTGGAGAGATTGATACATAGAAACTTGTATTCAGCACATCTTTTTGAAATGATAAATGCCTTCAACCCTGATCTTATTCCCCAGGAGATTTTCACACACACATCTAAACGAATATTCGCCATCCATCCTTAGTAGACGTACTCTTTCACATTCCACGATTTCATCACTTTTCATTATTATACAACCCTATGGTACGAGCTCATAGGTTAACAAGATACATTTTGAAAGAATAGTCATATTCCTAAGCTTGTTTATTTGCTGTCCGATAAGTTGCTACTAATGCCTGTAAGTGTATTTTATTTGGTTTGGTTTGGTTTTATGGCATATCAATCATTGTTGCTTATTTAATGCCAAACCCATTTTTATTCATATGAACAGTTCTATTTTAAATAATTCAGTTTAGCATAAGTACGCAGTTCAAATATCAAGACAGTTCTATTTACAACTATTCAGTTTAGCAAAAGCACACAGTTTAGTTCTATTTGACCCATACCTAGTACCCTATCAGGTATTACTACTCCGAGACAGAGTAGATCTTGGAGCGATGTCAATAAAGGGGTACTCCGCAACTCCGTATTGTTGCCTCGTAAACTAATAGGTAAGACACACAAAGATATGACGAATAAAAATTCAGTTACGAAATAATATGACCCCAACAACCCCACCAAAAGCAATCACCCTTTCTTGTTCCGAGAGAGATCGTTATAACCCTTCACACACGGAGTACACATCCACTATAACAAAATCGGTCAGGCATGGGAAAAGATCATATCAAATATCCGCTCTCCTCAGAAAGGAAATGAATGATCTATCTATCTATCTATTCGCAAAGATAGACTGAGAATAATGGCCTAACACAATCTTGCAATCAGCAGGTGACGGGAAATCACGAAGAAATGTTTCGAGCGAGCTTCCTCATTTCTGGATTTCTTTTTTGGAAGGTACAGACCCCTTCCCAAACAGGAATGATATGCTTCGGTTTCACTGGAAATTAAGTGAAGGAAAACTTAAACGTCAGAGTTATGAGTGATGTCTATGAATTCTTTGGGTTGAAAAATTAGTGAAAATTACACCTTTTTGTCTACAATCCGATAAAAAAAACCAAAAGGGTATAATGAAAGAAGCGAAAAAAAGTAATTACCATAAATTTTTAGACGCTCTATTTTTCAGATTTTTCAGGCCAAAAGTTAAAGATGCGTATTATACACTAGAAATATAGAATTCATTTCCAGCCACATACTTGAGTATTTTCGGGACAGAATGACCGTTATACCAATAGTCCAAATTAATATGTTTTACAGCATTAGAGAGAAATAGCCTCTCGGAATGGGACAACAGAGAAATAGCCTCTCGGAATGGGACAACAGAGAAATAGCCTCTCGGAATGAGACAACAGAGAAATAGCCTCTCAGAATTGGACAATAGAGAAATAGCCTCTCGGAATGGGACAACAGAGAAATAGCCTCTCAGAATTGGACAATAGAGAAATAGCCTCTCGGAATGGGACAACAGAGAAATAGCCTCTCGGAATGGGACAACAGAGAAATAGCCTCTGAGAATGGGACAATAGAGAAATAGCCTCTCGGAATGGGACAACAGAGAAATAGCCTCTCGGAATGGGACAACAGAGAAATAGCCTCTCAGAATTGGACAATAGAGAAATAGCCTCTCGGAATGGGACAACAGAGAAATAGCCTCTCGGAATGGGACAACAGAGAAATAGCCTCTCAGAATTGGACAATAGAGAAATAGCCTCTCGGAATGGGACAACAGAGAAATAGCCTCTCGGAATGGGACAACAGAGAAATAGCCTCTCGGAATTGGACAACAGAGAAATAGCCTCTCGGAATGGGACAACAGAGAAATAGCCTCTCGGAATGGGACAACAAAGAAATAGCCTCTCAGAATGGGACAATAGAGAAATAGCCTCTCGGAATGGGACAACAGAGAAATAGCCTCTCGGAATGGGACAACAGAGAAATAGCCTCTCAGAATTGGACAATAGAGAAATAGCCTCTCGGAATGGGACAACAGAGAAATAGCCTCTCAGAATTGGACAATAGAGAAATAGCCACTCAGAACGGGACTACAGAGAAAGAGCTACTCGAAACGCGACCCTATCAGGAGTTACCTCTCCGGACCAAAGTAGACCAGGGAGCGATGGCAATGAAGGCATACTCCGCATTCCCCAAAGCTCCAGCATTACTGGAGCCTTACTATCAGATTGTTTAGTGTCATATCCAGGAAATTCTTTGGAGGGAGTCTTACCCCTCTGCAGAGATGCAGTCGGAGTATTCTGGGCCAGCCTCTAATTGTAGTGTATATA
The DNA here is from genome assembly GCA_963585895.1 of Sepioteuthis lessoniana. Taxonomy (NCBI): domain Eukaryota; kingdom Metazoa; phylum Mollusca; class Cephalopoda; order Myopsida; family Loliginidae; genus Sepioteuthis; species Sepioteuthis lessoniana. The sequence goes on along the minus strand of OY757917.1, from coordinate 40,863,187 downwards.
TTTATTACCTTGTTCTGTTATACTGTCTTGTGAATGCTCTTGAAAGAAAGGAAAACCGTGATAAACAAATGTTTCATTCATTGGCTGAATGTGATACGAATTCTAAAATTTTTCAATCTTAGTAGGGCAAAGCGCGCAGAGTAGCTAGCCATAGTCGCTTGCAATGATCGTTTTCATTTTCCGTACAATTTTATCGATTTACACGTCAATGTTTAATGTTTGACCCATTCCAGATCGCTATCATCAATGATCATTCCATTTTATGCAACTTCTGTGATGATTTCTTATCATGAAATAGAAAGAAAGGATCCTGTTCAACCATTGCTTCAATTAACCGCTTTCACCTCCTCCTCTGTTTTTTTTAAATAAAGGGTAGACATCCTCAGCGGAAAACCTTTTAGATTTTGCCACACACACAACCCCTCACAAATCAAAAACACTGCGCTTAAGCAAGAATAAGCTTAGAAGATTCATTTTATCTTGACTATATACGAAGTTTACCGTTTTGTTGAGAGCAATATTGAACAAGTCCTGGCGGCAACACCCTACAAGGCACCAACTATACGGTCACCTACCACCTATCACGAAAACTATCCAAGCTAGACGAACCAGACATGTCGGACACTGCTGGAGAAGCAAGGACGAGCTCGTAAGGGATGTACTCCTGTGGACCCTGCATATGGCCAATCAAAAGCAGGACGACCAGCTCGAACATACATACAGCAGCTATGTGATGATACGGGATGTAACCCTGAAGACCTGCCAGAGGCGATGAATGATAGGGAGACGTGGAGAGAGAGGGTCAGGGATATCCGTTTGGTTCGGTTTCTTTGTTTTAATGGCATATCAACTCTTTTTAGGTTATTTAATGCCAAAGCCATTCTCCTAGAAGAACAGTAGTGGCGCTATTCAACCCATAGCTGGGAGGATAAGGGGGTTCATACCTTTCCCAAGGGTATTTTGCCCGAAAGTGAACGTAATAGCGCGACTGGAGTACGAACTAGCGTACTACGATTCCGCAGTCCATCGCTTTAACCATTGCACCACGAGGACACCCCCAGGGATATCCGTGCTGGCCGCACGACAGGATGATGATGATGATGATGATAAATGGTTTACGCATGTACTTTGATATTTTACTTTAAATTTTTAGCTTTTTAAATGACATCTTACTAAAAAGAATAAAGGCTTTTTTTCGAGAGACTTTACCAGAGTAAAAATCCATTCTCCGACGACTACGACATTGTTTCAGGTGTACTGCAAGGAGACACATTAGCCCCATACCTCTTTATCATCTGTCTCGACTACGAGCTTAGAACATCTGTTGATAAAATCAAAGAAAACGGTTTCAAGCTAACAAAGAAAGGAAACAGAAGGTACCCCGCAAAAAAACATTACCGACGCCGACTAGGCCGATGACATAGCGATACTGGCAAATGCACCCGCCCGAGCCGAAACCCTGCTACATAGTCTGGAACGAGCCGCTGCAGGCATTAGCTTCCATGTCAATGCACACAAGATGGAATATATGTGCTTTAATCAAATAGGCGACATCTCCACACTGAACGGTAGCTCTCTGAAACTAGTTGACAAGTTCACCTACCTAGGAAGCAGTGTCTCATCAACCGAGACAAATATCAACACGCGACTAGCAAAGGCATGAACAACTATCGATAGATATCGGTCATACGGAAGTCAGACCTGACTGATAAAATAAAACGCAGTTTCTTCCAAACGGCGGTCGTGTCGATACTGCTATATGGACGCACTACATGGATGCTAACTAAACGGATGGAGAAAAAGCTTGACGGCAACTACACAAGAATTCTGCGAGTAATACTGAACAAGTCCTGGAGGCAGCACCCCACAAAGCAGCAGCTGTACAGCCACCGACCACCCATCACTAAAACTATAAAAGTTAGACGAACCAGACATGCAGGATACTGCTGGAAAAGTAGGGACGAGCTCTTAAGTGATTTACTTCTGTGGACCCTTAGCATGGCCGAGCAAAGATAGGACGACCAGCTCGAACCTACATACAGCAGCTCTGTGTAGATACAGGATGTAGATCTGACGACCTGGCAATAGGCAGGGGTGGCGAGAGAGGGTCAGGGATAATGGCGCGACATGATGATGATGATGATGATGATATAACCAGAGACAGTACTCTCCCATCCTTTTTAAAGCTTTCATTTCAGAGACAGTGAATATTAAAGAAAAAAAAACTTAGATATTCCGTTCGTATTGATTGATAGATTGATTTTAATGGTATGTCAACCCCTTTAGGGCTATTTTACGACTAAGGTTTGAGAGTTGCGTTCATTGTGGTTTATATTTACATTTTTTTGTGTAGTTTCTTAATTTTTTTTTTTTTTTGCACGTGGTTATATGATATCATGTATTCCTATATAATACAAATAATTTTCAAATAGCTCTCTTTGAACAATTGAAGAAGGCCTAACTAGTACTATCGTTCTGGACTAGGAAGTAATGGCAATGAAGTGGGTACACCACATTCTCCAGACCTTCAGAAGTAGAGCCTCACCACCAGATGTAGTTTAGTCTCATACACTGGACACCCTTTTGGTTAGGGGGGGTCTTAATTCCCAGCAAAGGATACAGTCAGCATATTCTAACAATTGGGGATTTATTTGTATTGATTTCCAAGGAGGAAATGATATTATGCAAAAACAAACTATCCACTTAAACAGTGAAAAGAAACAAACCCTTTAAAATTCCTTGTATCTTAAATAATTCGGTAAATACGGAGAATTAATTTTTGACGAGGGGCCAAACCTTTTATCTCTTCATATTTGTTTACTTCTTTTTTTTCTTTTTTTTTTTTCTTTTTTTTTTACATATCCTCTTCAAAACATAATTGATTTTTTTAGAATTCGCGGAAGTTTTCTTTAGCTTGGAATATTCATTTAATCTCGACTCTACACAAAGTTCAAAGTTTTAATTCAAAGTAATGATTAGTATATGCACTTTGATATTCTATTTTTGCATATCCAGCGTTTCAAATGACATCTTGTTAAAAAAAAAAGGAAGCTTTGTTCGATTTGGTTCTCCGAAACAGATATATCTTTCTTTAACATTCAAACTCCATAAACAGAGACAAGATTATACAATCCTTTTAAAAGCTTTCATTTCAGAGACATCATTTCGTTCCGACTTACAATGATAAAGATCTAAAAGAGAGTAAAATTTATTAACATTTTTCAAATACATGCCTAAAATTTTGTTGATCCAGTTGTTGAAGTAAAATTTGTTAAAAACCGGGAAAAAAAAAAGATTTTCTCGAGGGTATATGGTTGAGTCTTACTATTCTGATTTTTTGTCTACATAAAGTAAAGCGATAACCAAGAAATTGCTTCGTTTAAGATTTAAAAAAACAAAAAACAACTCATTGGCCTAGTGGGTAGTGTGTTCGCCTAATGGCCCGGGAGACCAGGGTTCAGTCCCAGGTCGCGTCATGCCAAAGACTTTAAAAACGGTACTTGATACCTCCTTGCTTAACGCTTAGCAATATAAAGTACGTATCAAGGGTAAAGTGGAGCAATCCAGGGAAAGGAGTAGCGCCCTCCCCTACACCTCGGTGTAGTAGCTATCGAAAAGGGAGCCTTCAGGTCACCCTCGACTAAGGTCGCCAACTTTACTTACTTCTGTGTTCTAATGTATTGTAGAAAAGTGACGATACTTGCTCTCTTTATTAAATGGATTTTGCAACTCGTAGAAAACTAATGGTACTTGATATATTTCTATAAGACGTCTCATTGGGTGCCCCATTCATTCGGCCTTGTGCCACATCGAAGCAAAGAGCTTTGTAAATTACTATATTTCTATAAGACGTAAAGTAAAAATAAAAAGGGGTGTAGATACTTCAATATTCACAAGCTGACACTCCCAATAAAATTTTGATCCAAGCTCTCCATATTTCCACAAATTTTGAAATATTCAATTTAATGATATCATTCATTATTTTAGATATGTTTATAATTGTAAATTCTTTAATTTAATTCAAATCCGATTTTATTTTCCAAAAGATCTGTTTATAACATTGTTTGCACCAATAGTTAAATCGAAAATTTCAGGATAATTACAGTATTGGAAGAAAAAAAGGCAGCTGACATGAATTTGTTTCTAGACAATTGATGTATGACAGCGATTCAATGTTTTTGCAATATCACGATTTGACCTTTTCTAAAACTCAAACAACTGCTAACTAGCAAAAGAATAATCAGAAATTTGGTGAAAGGTTCTTTGTTTAATGGCATATCAACTTTCGTGGGTTATTCAATGCTAAAGCCATTCTTCGAGAAGAACAACAGTGATGCTATTTAAACCATAGCTGGGAGGATAAGGGGGTTCATACTTTTCCCAAGAGTGAATTGTACGACCACTTACCTCCTATCTCACAAACCATCCTACTAGGATATCCTGGAGTATCATGGATGAGTTCATAGGCGAAGCTCTGTAATGGAATCCAACACATTCCTTTTCCTAGACCGGTTGCCATACTAAGGTTAAAGAATACAGTCTGCCCTACTGTTTAACCAAAGCTGGAGAGAGAATAGTTGGATTCCTACCTTTCCCAAGAGTATTAGCACTAGGTGAAATGCAAACAGCTTTATCCAGGATTTGAACTCGTGTCTCTATGTTAATTTTCTGCAAAGTGAACGTTATAGCGCGACTGGAGTTCAAACTCGCTTACAACGATTCTGTAGGCCAGTGCTTTAACCATTACATCATGAGGATACCGCTCTCAGGGGTGTCCTCGTGGTGTAATGGTTAAAGCGATGAACAGCGGAATCGTAGTACGCGAGTTCGTACTCCAGTCGCGCTATGACGTTCACTTTCGGGCAAATACCCTTGGGAAAGGTATGAACCCCCTTATTCTCCCTCCAGCTATGGGTAAATAGTAGGACGGACTAGGTTCTTCAGCCTTGGTGAGGCAACTAGTCTAGGAGAAGGAAAACTCTGAATTCAAACCTGTTAAACTCCGCTTAAAAATTGACCTTGTGTCATATCCTGCCCGAGCGGAGGGGTTGGTAAATAGTACCTCTCTCAGAAATTGGGATATCAAGTTAAGGAAAAGTAGATACTAAGAAAGTTCCTATTTTTTGGTATTTCTAAAAATTTTCTATTATGAAAATTATGAATTTTAGCTACAACAAAGGGAACTTATAGCTACGATTATCAAGGAAAATGACGACTTTCTATGTGTATCTAAGCTATTGAAATTACATTCAAATTTGTAGCAATAATAAAAAAAAAATGGTTCATTTTTTTCAGCTTTTTTTTTGTTTTGTTTTTTTTGGCGGGGTTTGTCTAATACTGTATGTTTTCCTGGTTAATATATTGTAGTCTCACATGTTTGAATCAAATCGCTTGAATTGACTTTCTGAAGGAATAGTGACGTTTCCAAGTGAACATAACACCAAAAAATACTAGAAGTTTTAAATAAAACCTTAAATCTTAATCAATTGGAATCTGAGGTAGCAATAGGATTAAATGAAGAACATTATGTTCGCTGATTGACAGAACAAAGAAGAGCTGATCTTATTCTAACACAGAAGTTTAAATATAATGACAGATGCTTTGTGTCGAGAAACTATGAAGGCAGTCGATATTACTGGAGTAGAAAATAAAAATCAATTAGATTCTATATTTCTTATTTGTTTTCTATTTGTCTCAGTATTTTTATTTTCGTTCAGAATTATTCTATTTTACTTACTGTCTAAAATTCTTCCGTTTCGATATTAGACATTAATACAGATTAAAATTCTTGAACAACAATGATACATGAAAGACTGAAGAAAACATCAAAGGGTAAATAAAAATGAATTAATCGATGCGGAAGTCAACAAAGGAAAATATCAATCCGTTTATTCCAACCTTTCTTCTCTGTCCACAGTATATTATCGTTATATTTAGAAACAGACGATATTTTCTCGAAATTTTAGATTAGTTGAGGATTTCTATTTCGGTGATTCAAATCTTTTCTCGTTTGAACCAAGTAAGTCCGATAGTTCAAGCTGAGCTCTATTTTACTCTATAAACTTAAAAATTTTAATGTTTAGACAGATCATTCCTCTTATAACAATATATTCGTGGTGTGTTGGTTATTGTTGCTGAAAATTAACATAGAGACACGAGTTCAAATCCTGGATAAAGCTGTTTGCATTTCACCTTGTGCTAATACTCTTGGGAAAGGTAGGAATCCAACTATTCTCTCTCCAGCTTTGGTTAAATAGTAGGACAGACTGATCTCTTTAACCTTAGTATGGCAACCGGTCTAGGAAAAGGAATGTGTAGGATTCCATTGCAGAGCCTTGCCTATGAAGTCATCCATGATTCTGCATGATGTCCTAGTTGGATGGTTTGTGAGATGGGTCGTACAATTGTTGCTTTCTCGGGTTCTTCTCCGAAGATTTCAAAACAACACACAGCATCCCTGTGTAGATCCCATGTAGCTACGTGACTTATTTTACATGATCTTGTGAAAGGATCTCCATAACTATGAGTGAAATAGTGGGCATGCTAGGGTTGATAGGCAACCAGTCTAGGAGAAAGACAACTCTGGATTCAAATCTAGACGCTAACAGATCTAGAACAAATCGTGATGTGCATCTAAGCTTTGGCAAAATCCAACAAATGAATGGAACTTAACAAGATATAATTTTTGAAATAGCTGATTGTCCTGGATGAGCTATGTTGGTAAAGTTAAGTTGTGCGCTATAACGTTCGCTTTCGGACTAATGCCCTAGGGAAAGAAACGAACCTTCTTAATTCCCCGTTCCAGCTATTCGTTAAATAGCAGCACTAATGTTCTTCCGCAAGGATATCTTTGGCACTGAATAACCCACTAAGGTTGAAATGCCATTAAAGTACACCAAACTAAGCAAACATTATCATGATTTTTGGAAATAACCGTGTAAAAATGATCCAGATTGATATCGCAAGTGTAGGGTGACAATAGATAATTGTCTCCCTTCGATTTGGTGGGCGTGTCTATTGGACATGTGACCATCCCATTACATGCATCAATCTCTTTCCTTCTCTGTTGTAAAAATATGTTTGATCTCGTCTGTGTTCTTTGAACTATCAAGACGTACTTTTAAAAAAAAAATCTCTGTATACATCATGTCCTGAGACTGTAAATCCCTCATGGCTTTGCAGACAAATAAAATCTTTGTTGTCCTTTTCATATACTACTTGTTCATAGAATAATATTTGTATTTTATCTATTGGGACGCGTTTATGAATTCTTTTTAATACTTCTTGTATGTATATTATGCATATGTGAAATGTTCCTATATGTGTGAGTTAGTTTCTTTCCGTTGTTTCTGTGTTAATATATCATTAAATATACTTATGTTAATATTGGACCTTGGGGAGTAGGAACGTGATGAAACAACCTATTCAGCACTAACACCTTTAATACTTGTATTGATATCTTTTTAACTAGACTGAAATGAAACTGTAAGAGTTCCTACAGATCATATAGTTACCAGAAATAGATATATAGAAAGAGCGCTACATAGAGAAAGTGAGAGAGACAGGAAGATAAACCAGAGCTTCCTAATACTTTTTAAAACATATTAAGATATGTATTTCCGCACTCAATTTATTTTGTTAAAATTCTATTCATTGTTAATTCCATTTAATATTTGCCAACTCAGAAAATCACATTTTCTCTAAAAAAAAAATGCAAAAAGATTAATTTTTGAATAATACGTTAAGCAAAAAAAAAAAAAGTTTTGAAAGAAGAAACTTTCGTTAAAGAATAGCACAATATAATTCTGTTTTTTTTTTTTGTTTTTTTTTTTTGTGCTATTTTATTAGAGAATATTCAGGTCAAAGTAAAGAGTTGAAAAACACGGCAAAGCAATAAAGAGAACTTGGTTTCATTTTGTTTTTGTGCGTTACTTTCACACTCATTTACAGACGTTTATTTATTTATCTTATTTATTTTGCTGGATTGGCGTTTCAAGCAAGTAATTACAGTTCTTAGATATCTGAATTATGCAGCTACAATTGTTAAGAAGAGTCTGTTATTCTTGTTAAGAAGGATCGGTTATTCTTGTTGAAACTTAAATTCCAGTCGAATGAAGATTTAATAATCATTGGTCTGTACATTAGAGAAAGATAATTTTTCAAGTGCCATTCCTATTTCTCTTTCTCTGTATCGGATTTTAACTCCTAGTAGCCTCTAAAAACGCGTAAACTCGAAAATTATCTCAATTAGACTCTTTCGTGCTTTAAACAGACTCTAACCTATTCTTACTAAATGAACTCTTCAATATCAGTACTGGTTATATATATATATGTATGTATGTATGTGTGTGTGTGTGTGTGTGTGTGTATATAATGCTGTGAGTGTTCGGCAAAACTTTCTAAATCCCACCCAGAAACAATAGCATAACTGTTCACCAATGGTCCGGGAGACCGGGGTTAGATCCTAGGTCGAGTCATACCAAAGACGAAAAAATGGTACTTGATGCCTCCTTGCTTAACATTCAGCATTATAAGGTAAAGATCAAGTGTAAATGGAGAAATCCAGGGAGTGGGGTTACACCCTCCCCTACACATCGGTGTAGTAGCTTTTGAAAAGGGAGCCTTCGGGTCGCCCTCGACTATGGCCGGCTAAGTTACTACTTATTGTCACATGATATTTAATCAGAACAGTAAAAGCTACTTAGACGAGGTCTATGTGAACTAACTAAGAGTACAAGGAAGGGTCAGACACAAATTGAAGAAAAGAGAAGTCATAAAAGCCGGAAATCCAAATAAGGACATATAGAAAAATCATGCGAAAAAATCCTTGCCGTGATGAAAAATCAGATAACGGCCCACGGCACCTTTTTTTGGATTCAACCTTGAATATGGTCTCATATTAAAATTGGGAAAAGAAATAGTCACCGATTGGATAAAACATATCGGGTGACAGATACTAACCGTCGCGCGCCAAAATACGAATCACAAAGTTGATTAATCAAATCAGATGACCGCTAGACACTGAAGGAGTTGGTTGCTCTCAAAATCACAGAGATCTCACATAACGTCAGTCATAAAGACGATTGACTGACGTCTCGCCTATTACAGAGATAATAGATGAAGAACCCAATCGCAGAGATGATTGAAGATAAAGTCACTAAGACGATGTGTAGAAGTTTGACTAACTGCTCATCTATTACAGAGATAATAGGTGAAGAATCAATGACAAAGATGATTAAAGAAAAAAATCAGAGATAATGGATATCATTAAACCAACATCTGAATTCCGAGAATCGAGAAAATTGTGTGAAAAAGAAAACGGAATATAAAAGACGAAGAGAGAAAAAAAAAACGAAAAATAACTTCAACAACTGAAGGAAGAATGTTTAACTGTTTAAAAATTGTTCGAAATGTCCGTCATCTTTTATAAAATAAGCCTACAATAAAATTTGATGCCTAAATACACACACATACGCAGAGGTACAGATACGCGAACACATACACACACAATGTATGTATATATATATATATATATATATATAGCATCATCATCATCATCATGTCGCGCCGTTAGCACGGATATCCATGAACCTCTCTCGCCACTTCTCCCTTTCATTCATTGCCTCTGGCAGGTCTTCAGGGCTACATCTCGTATCCTCATATAGCTGCTGAATGTACGTTCGAGCTGGTTGTCCTGCTTTTGCTTGGCCATACGTGGGGGTCCATAGGAGTACATCACTTATGAGCTCGTCCTTGCTTCTCCAGCAGTGTTCTGCATGTCTGGTTCGTCTAACTTGGATAGTTTTCGTGATGGGGGGCAGGTGGCCGTATAGTTGGTGCCTCGTGGGGTGTTGCCGCCAGGACTTGTTCAATATTGCTCGCAGCATTCTTGTGTAATTGCCGTCTAGCTTCTTCTCCAGCCGTTTAGTTAGCGTCCAAAAGAGTTACACATATAAAAAAGAAAGGCCAATGCTAAAATTAACTGAAAGATAAGAAATCAACATAAATCATAGAGTGCAGACCAAGGTAAAATATATCATTAAAGTTTCTTAAGAACAAAAATATAAGGGAGCAAAGTACATAGGCAGATGGGAGAAAATTACAAAAGTTGTGTCGTGCCGACAACCTATCTCATCTGTCCATGTTGTGTCAATTCTACACTGTCACGCTTGTGATTTTTTTGCCACCATTTAACGAACCTTTTGTATCATGTTTTCCTTCATTCTTACTGTATCTTCCATACAAAAGATTTGGTTTAGTTTGTTTGGGTTTTATGGCATATCAATGTTTGTAGGTTATTCAATGCCAAATCCATTTTATACACATAAACAGTTCTATTTCAAACAATTCAGTTTAGCATGAGTATACAGTTTAATTGTCAAAAACATTTCTATTTCAAGATATTCAGTTGGTGGGGTCGACTTATACTGCAGGGCTAAAATCTAAAATTTTTACCACTGAATGGTCAACTAGTTGAACAGTACTCTTGAGTATCGATATACACCACTTACAGAAACCTTAGCAGACTGTCAAATATTATCAACTTAATTTTGTGTTTGTTGAATATCATTAACAAATTAAAAGATTAATATAAAATAATAAAACTGAAATGCAAATTATGTATTACATTAACGTTATATCACACGCTGTTTCCAACAGTTGATACACTGACTGTAAACACAAACTGGAAAGACGCAGCACCTAAACGACCAGTCAGTCAGACAACTACGGTATGTTGTTTAGGCAATTTCATGATACCGCAACAGATTATAAATTCATTTGAATATAAGTTCTGATATGTAAGATTTATATGTTTCATATAGAGCTATGGTAAATATGATATCAGAGAAAAACATTACGTACCCCATAAAGTATTGGAATAATGACGATTTTATGAGATATAATGATAGTTTATTAAAATATAATTACATTGGCATCATTACTGTACTTATATGGTAGTGCATTTTAAATAAAGAGTAATTGAAAGGTTATTTTATAGACGATCAAAACGTTGATTCTACCAATAGTATGTTAAGGAGTCGACCAATATAGCTGGTGACCGACTTGTACGCTGTTGTTAACTGTGATTGACTTTTGTGGTAACACAAACGACCAAGATATAATGGAGTATATGAAGTATATGAATGGCTATATCGTAAATAGCTAGTTCCGAGTAAACAAATAAGCCCATAAACTAGAGTATCTTTATGGTATTGGACTGGATAAAACAGAGTTAAAAATTGAAACATTTTTTTATTATTGACTTAAATTCTAATGAAACTTCAATGGCTTTGACGCAAAAAAGAAACTGACTATTTTATTTGATTATTGTTCCCTTAGTTGTAACGAAAAATCTTAATTTTCTATAGAGAAAATTCTCAGAAAAAAAGAAAAAAAAAGTAATTTCATAGAATTTTCTTTTTCTTGATATGATACCCCAATTTGTGGGCCTTTGTTAATGGGAAGTTAGTAGTTATCTGAGTTTGAAAAAAGGTCAAACTGTGACACGCAATGATCGTGGCTTTCAACTAGCTATATTGCAAAGAAATTGTATCTCCGTCTTTCATCAATTTATCTTTTCCTCAAAAATGATAAGAAAACTGGAAATTATCATCAAAATGAAGGTAAGGATCTCAAGAGAAAAACCGCTGCATCTGAAGATGATGAATACCTTGCCAAATATTAAGGGGTTAGGAATTGTTTCAACTTGTTATAAACTACACCAATTAATCATTTTTTATGTTACCGATCAGTTTATATATATATATATATATATATATATATATATATATATATATGTGTGTGTGTGTGTATATATATAAGTGGTTTATGGTTCATATTAGCTCACTTAAAGAGTTAATGGAGGACCAAACGTTGCAGAATTGTTAAATAGTGCTCAATATCAATGATAGAGCATTTAAATATATATATATATATATATATATATATATATATATATATATTACAGTCTGTGACCTGGGTTTCATGCAAACGTCGGACGATTGGTGGTTGCATGAAACCCAGAGTGACAGACTGTACCATGTAATATATATATAAGTGACAGTGTGAAAAAACTCTGATAATACAAATTGCAAATAAAAATTATAAAAACTGATATCCGGGAAAAAATCTAACAAAAAAAAAAAAGAAAAGACGAAAGGCGCCCGTTCTATTTGAATATAAGCAAATAGTGCTGCAATGCCTAGCCCAAAGAAAAACACTGGCTAAACGTAAAAAGTGCTCGATACACTAAGAGCGAAGTTAAAGTAATAAAGATTGGTTTATTAGGTTTTATGGCATGTCAACCTTTGTAGGTTATTTAACGCCAAATCCATTTTTATGTAAATCTGTTTTATTTAAAAACAATTCAGTTTAGCATAAGTACACAGTTTAATGGTCGAAAACATTTCCATTTCAAACTATTCAAGCAGTTATATGTAACAATTCAGTTAAGTGTAAATACAGTTTTAATGTCGAAAAACAGTTCTATATCAAATAATTTCAGTTAAGCATAAGAACGCAGTTTAAATGTAAGTACGGTTTAATTGTCAAAAACATTTTTATTTCAAGCTATTCAGTTTATTCAAACAATTCAGTTTAGCATAAGTATGCTGTTAGTTCTATTTAACCCATAGATAGGGCCCTATCAGGTGCTACCACTCCGGGCCAGAGTGGACCTGAGAACAATGGCATTCCCCAAAACTCCAGCACTGCTGGAACCTCACCATCAGATTGTTTAGTGTCATATCCAGGACACTCGTTTGTGGGGGGGTCATACCCCTCTGCAGATAAGTAGTCAGTGTATTTTACAGTTCCAGCCGACTGGGCAATTAAAGTAATAAAGCCTGCAGACTCAGACCAATGTACTAACGTCTTATATAGGTGTATATACACATAGAGTGTGTGTATGCGCGCGTGTGTATGTATTTAGGCAGCAGATATTCTTGTAGGTATATCTTATTAAAGATGGCAGACAATAATTTAGTAGCCACAGACCGCACGTTCAAATGAGACGTCAGTTGCACTCGATGAACGCTCCCATTCTAAATATTCATTAATCATGTCTCGTAATATACAGCGTGGTCGCATTGACATCCTTGACAATGACCAACGAAGGTCAAAAGTACATTTACTCGAATTGTAACATTTATTAAATTGCTTTTATCTTCATTTACGTTATTTCACTTACAATCAAGAAAAGGCAATTAATAATTAAAAAAACTCAACTCTAAATCTTTGTCGGTCAACTTTGATAAAAGTTGGTTGGGTTTTATAGCATATCCATATTTACCCAACCCCTCCGCCAGGGCTGGATATGACACAAGGTCAATTTTTAAGCGGAGTTTAACAGGTTTGAATTCAGAGTTTTCCTTCTCCTAGGCTCGTTGGACCCCTTCACACAGATATGCCAGTGTTGGCCGACCAACAAGAATTTGGCTATAATAGCTCTGTACGGATACAAGATGTTGTCTAGAAGACCCGTCAGAAGCAATAGATGATAGGGATGAATGGCGAGAGAGAGAGAGAGAGAGAGAGAGAGAGAGAGAGAGAGGGTTAGGGAAATCGGTACTAGCAGCGTGAAATAATGATGATGATTGTTCTTCTACAAGGCTATTTGGCATTAAATAATCCAAAAAAGTTTGATAGGTCATTAAACAAAGAAAACGAAGAAAACCAACACTTTCTTAGCTAAAAGCCGTACGTAAGGATTTTGGTTGTGTGGCACATGATTGGGAAGATTACTGTTATTCTTGCTTTTTTTTACATTGACGGAAGCAAATAAAAACAAGCTGTTTTTTTAATATAAGAATTTGATATTTCTGATTTAGAAATAAAAAAAAAAGTGATCATGTTTTAGAATACATTTTATTGAGTAAATCATAATTTTTTGGTATAGTGGTTAGTATAGTATTGTATTGTTTCAATGGCTATTTGTTTCTTCTCTATTCCCTAATAACTATAACCCCACCTTCATCAGCTCTGGTTAACATCAAGTCATCTTTTAAATATGAAGTACTCTTAAGTACTTCATATTCTTTTTGTCTTTTGTTGTAATGAAGTTGTCATGTGACAAGTGTCTTTTTATGTTTATAATATCTTTTTTTAAATTATCATTTCAAATGTTTAGAAATTGTTGTATATATATTCACTGGGGAGGAGAGTAAATAAGTTAGTGATTTCTTAAAGTGCTTTTAATATGTTTGGTTTATAGTGGGATGGAAACGAGCTCATAAGTGATGTACTCCTGTGGACCCCTTCCCATGGACGAGCAAAGGTAGGACGACCAGCTCGAACCTACATACAGCAACTCTGTGCCGATACGGGATGTAACCCTGAAGATCAACCGGAAGCAATGAACGATAGGGAGGGGTGGCGAGAGAGGGTCAGGGATATCCGTGTTGATAGCGTGACATGATGATGATGATGATAGTGGGTAATTCCATTATGTTCTTTTAGTTTTATTCTTCTAAGATCCATACCACGATATTAGTGAGACAAAAGGTCAGTCTTTTTAAGCGGAGTACAACTAGTATGAATACGTTCTTTTTTTTTTTAGATTTTTCCTTCTACACTAGTTTCTGAACCAAGGCAAAAAACTCAGCTTGCCCGACTATTTATCCATAGCTAGAGGGAGAACAGATGGATTCAGGCCTTTTCCGAGGCCATTAGCGCAAAGTGGAACACAAACAACCTCATGCAGGATTTGAACTCGGGGTCACCGATTCCATTTCCCACGATGATAACCGTTATAATAAGCGTGTCTACTAATATTTTAAGATTATTATCTAATGTATTCTTATTTATAGTATGGTGGGTGGAGACAAAATTCAAGGCCTTTATTTATTTATTTTATGTATGAATGTATGTATGTGTATGCCTTTGTAGACGTGTGTAAGAGTGTGTATATGTGTGTGTATGCGTGTCTCTGTGTCTGTTTATATGTGTGTCTTGAGTAACACATCAAGCTGACAGCAAATTTAACGATTCTATCAAACACTGTCATATCTTACATTATGCTACTAGAAATTTTTGGACTTGTTTTGTGGTCTCTACTAAAAGATAAGAATGCTTTTTTGGTGGAAGAAATCAACTAAAATTAAAAAGTCTGGTATCAGAAGACCTGCTATAATAAGGATCAGAAAAAAATATTGCAGAGGGAATAAGAATTTCGTGAAGTAGAGTATAACGTGATGAAGTTCTGGGATGGTTACCATATGCGCAAGCCAGCCAGCCAGCCAGACAGTCAGCTAGCCTGCCAGCTAGCGGGTAGGTCGGACGCCAGTCTGATCTTGAAATAGAGGCTAATTTGCTAACTCAGGCGATCAGAATATTCTGTACTTGCAGAATAGGACTGTACAAAATTGTTGGCCCGTAAACTAATAGGTAAGACACACAAAGATATGACGAATAAGAATTCAGTTACGAAACAATATGACCACCCCCATCAAAAAAACCAATTACCCCCCCCCAAAAAAAAAACTCTTCTTGTTCCGAGAGAGATAGTTATATCCCTTGATACATGGAGTACACATGCACTATAACAAAATCGTTCAGGCGTGGGAAGAGATCATATTAAATATCAGCTCTCTTCAGAAAGGAAATTAATGATCTATCTCTCTCTCTCTCTATATATATATATATATATATATATATATATATATATATATATATATATATAGATTTACTAATCTAATATCTACCAGTATTCACGGTATTGGAAAAAACAAAAAAACCCTGGTCAGGAACAAGAGATAAAAGTACCTCAAATCACCGCCCAGAGGAAAAAGAAAAAAAATTTGGGGGGTAAAAAAGAAAGAAAAGGCCAACCTCGTACGACTCCTTGAAAAAAATCAATGGGTACGCAGTCAGTGGTCAAAAGAAAACCAAAAAACCCTCCGCGAATGCTGCAATGCTACAATTACTAAAGTGCTCAACACAATACAATGGAGCCAATTATAGAATTAACTATTATAGAAGATTTTCGACTCGCGATTTAAGTTAATTCTATATATATATATATATATATATATATATATATATGCGTCTCAAAGAAGACTGAGAATAATGGCCTAACACAATCTTGCAATCAGCAGGTGACGGGAAATCACGAAGAAATGATTCGAGCGAGCTTCCTTATTTCTGGATTTCTGTTTTGAAAGGTACAGACCCCTTCCCAAACAGGAATGATATGCCTCGGTTTCACTGGAAATTAAGTGAAGGAAAACTTAAACGTCAGAGTTATGAGTGATGTCTATGAATTCTTTGGACTGAAAAATTAGTGTAAATTACACCTTTTTGTCTACAAAAAAAAAAAAGGGATATAATGTAAGAAGCGAAAAAAGTAATTACCATAATTATTTAGACGCTCTATTTTTTACAGATTTTTCAGCCTAAAAATGAAAGATGCGTATTATTCACTAGAAATATATAATTCATTTCCAGCCACATACCTCAGTATTTTCGGGACGGTATGACCGTTATACCAATAGTCCAAATTAATATGTTTTACAGCATTACAGAGAAATAGTCATTCGGAACAGGACTACAGAGAAATGGCCACTCGGAACGGGGCTACAGAGAAAGAGCCACTTGGAACAGGACTACAGAAAAATGGCCACTTGGAACAGGACTACAGAAAAATAGCCACTTGGAACAGGACTACAGAAAAATAGCCACTTGGAACAGGACTACAGAGAAATGGCCACTCGGAACGGGGCTACAGAGAAATGGCCACTTGGAACAGGACTACAGAAAAATGGCCACTTGGAACAGGACTACAGAAAAATGGCCACTTGGAACAGGGCTACAGAGAAATGGCCACTTGGAACAGGACTACAGAAAAATAGCCACTTGGAACAGGACTACAGAGAAATGGCCACTCGGAACGGGGCTACAGAGAAAGAGCCACTCGCAATGGGACTACAGAGAAATAGCCACTCAGAATGAGACTACCAAAAATTTTTTACAGGAACGTGTGTTTGTTTATAATTTTATTTCTCTTAACACGAGTTTTTTTGGGGGGGGGGTTTCGGCACAGGATTATTGTCTTTTTGTATGAACATGTCTATTTTTACTCTAAATACTAAGTTTCGTGTTTTAAGACATAATGTAAACTATAGCAATTCTTAATTTTAGTCAGTACGAACCGATAAAAAAATTGAACAAATGCTAAATTTAAGCAAAATTTAGCAGTTCCAAATCCTAAAAAGTCAATGCATATTATACATAAGAATTTTTTCTCCAGAATTTCTTAATTCAAAGTTATCGGTGCGAGTTTATTCACGCATAATTTCGGTATGAAAGATTTAAGAAAAGAAATATATTCTGCTGGAAAAAAAGAAAGAATAAAATGTAAGCGAGCAATTAATTTGTTGAAGAAACAAAGAGTTCGCTACTGTTCCAGGAGACTAGGGTTCAATCTCAGGTCGAGTCATATCAAAAACTGAAAAAATTGTACTTGTTACCTACTTGCTTAACACTTAGTATTATAAGGTATGAATCAAGTAAAGTTGGCGACCGTAGTCGAGGACGAGCCAAAGGCTTCTTTTTCCATTGCTACTACACTGGGATGTAGGGAAGGGCGCTACTCCTTTCCCTGGATTGCTCCACTTCACCCTCGATACGTACTTTATAATGCTGAGTGTTAAGTAAGGAGGTATCAAGTATCATTTTTTGAGTTTTTGGTATGATACGACTTGGGATTGAACCCCGGTCTCCCTAGTCCTTGCCGAACACTCAACCAACTCTTTGTGTGTGTGAGAGAGAGAGAGGAGGGTATTTGATAAATATGCTATCTTATGAATATGACGAAGTTGACAAAAATAGTGAAAACCTGATAGAAATTTGTCATAGTGTTCAGCCACCCATTTCTGATCTCTTAATGGCAGCTCTGTCATTTTGAGGACTTTTTATATTAGAAATAATAGAAATGAATCAATATTATGAAATTAATGAGATTTTTTTTTTTTTTTTTGTATTTTAAATGCGAAATTCTCTTTAAACGTTTGCTGCAGTGTAAGAAATTGTAAAAATATAGATCCTCCCGGCATAAGAATTTAAGTTTTAATGTAATAAAATAACAAATTAAATTAGAAATATTTACGAAACTGAATAAGAATACATTTAAAAATACTATCATTTTAATTTTATTTTAATTCTTATCTATGTAAAATTATACACAGATCGCTTTAAACAGGTTTGAGAATAAAACAATATTAGAAATCAGTAACACCAAGTACTTATTGGGGCGGTCGGCTGGGGCTGCACAATACACTGACTGCATCTCTGCAAAGGGTTAAGACTCCCCCAACGAATATCCAAGATATGACACTAAACAATTTGATTGTGAGGCTCCAGTAATGCTGGACCTTTGGGGAATGCAGAGTACCCCTTTATTGTCATCGCACTCAGGTTCACTCTGACACGGAGTCTGATAGGGTCCTATCTATGGGTTAAATAGAAGTAAACCGTGTACTTATGTTAACCTAGATTGTTTGAAATAGAGCTGTTTTGACATTTAAACTGCGTACTAATGCTAAACTGAATTGTTTGAAAAAGAACTGTTCATATGTATAAAAATGGATTTGGCATTAAATAACCTACAATAGTTGATATGCCATAAATCCAAACCAAACCAAACCAAACTAACTAATTATTCATTAAACCCCGTTTTGTTAAAACCAATATGCAAATTACACACATCAAGTACGATGCAACCCTTTATTTTATTTATTTTTTATTTGTTTATTTCTTTATCTTTTATTCTTATTTTAATTATACATGCCATTTACTATGTAACCCTTTATTTTATTTAAATTTTTTAGTGATATATAACACAAATTGCAAGATTTTAAATTCATTTATAACATGGACTATTTGGGGACAAATCTAACTTAGATAGATTTCAACTGAGACATAGTCAATAAATAAGTTGCTGATAAATACTAGATAACATTTATTAAATAATTATTGAAAATTTAACATGAATAACTAAGGGAATTGAGATGTGGATGGTGATGTAGTTTTGGTTACAGACAGACACATAACTTCCATTATAAGAATATTAAGGCTGAAATACTGGTTAAAATTTTCGGCTTCATGCGACTTTCGGGAAATGTTAAAAAGACTTACCTTATAACAAGGTTTGATCATGGGTATGATACTAATGTTGCATGTCTAGGCCAGGAATAGCCTGACAGATCCCACCCATCACCAGGTCTAGTTTTTAATTCACTTTTGCTTCATCTTGACCGCTTAACAAAAGTTAAAGAGGTCAGTCTACCCAACTATTTCACCATTCCTGGAGGTAGAATTGTTGCATTCATACATTTCCCAAGTGTATTTGCACTATGTGAAATTCAAACAGCATCGATCAGGTTTGAGGATTTTAAATTTGGTGGCCGAGTCTATTTCCTATGTCGATAACCGTTACGCTAAGAACGTCTCCATCGTGAGAACAATAAGTAAAAATACATTTACAGGCAATGGCTCGCAAAATCAGTACCGTTATAATGCTGCTACTTAATTGTTTAGTTGTTAAATTAAAAACTTTCTTTTCTTTACACATTTTGTAATGGCTGATAGTAGCCTCCATATAAATTATAAAATTATAAAACAATTATTTCTGAGCAAATACTAGAAAAAAGAAAATCAAATCCTTTCATTATCATATGTAACTGTAATCAAATTCCTTTCGCCGAGCCGAGTGCAAATAAAGTCAAAGAAGATTCAATGTTCCGTTCGCTGGTTCGTATTTTCTACCCAGGGGCAAATTTTGTGTACATTTAATTAGCAGACACCAAATTTGACCATATTTTTTCCTCATATCTTTCATTCAGAATGTTGCCATGGAAACTCGTTCGGGTAAACTATATTAGGTTTTAAAGTAATTTTTTTTTTTTTTCGAAACAGTCATTTTGCGCTATTCGGTGCCAGGGAATATTGGAAAAAGCAGCAGCAGCAAAAGATTTCATTCTAGAATTATGGAATTTAATTAATAAGTTGAATTCTTTATGTATTCATTCAACGATTCCACTACGGGCAGATGTGACACAAGGTCAATCTTTTACCGGAGTAAAGCTGGTTTTAAATTAAAAGTTTTTCTTCTCCTAGTGTTATATAATCACGATGATCTCAATAACAACAGTACTAATACAAATACAGGCAGAACAAAAGAGTTTATTCTTTTCTGCCTTCTGTCCTTGGTGACACGAA
Source organism: Sepioteuthis lessoniana (assembly GCA_963585895.1). Lineage (NCBI taxonomy): Eukaryota > Metazoa > Mollusca > Cephalopoda > Myopsida > Loliginidae > Sepioteuthis > Sepioteuthis lessoniana. The sequence continues at coordinate 40,842,973 of OY757917.1, read as the reverse complement.
GAGAGAGAGAGAGAGAGAGAGAGGGAGAGAGAGACACACACACACACACACAAATCATAAAAGCATATGCTAACTATACTATGCTGCCCCCACCCACTGCGCGGCGTATCTTGAGGTGTTTAAGATTTCAATTCATCTCTGCCATCGAGACCCCAAAAATATCAGATCAGATTCCAAAAACTCAACCGAGTGCTTCAACGGAGGAAACTTAATTCACTGTCTTTTCAAAATCTTTAAATTCTCAGGGTCATCTCTTCCGGGTACGACGTCATCTACCCACTCAATTCACTCCAACGGCCGTCCAGCCCCATTTCCTGTTTGGGGGGTTTATTATAACAGATGATTATAGTCAGAATGCCCATCTGACTATGCAACAGAAATAAGAGACACCGAGTAGTTCAAAGTCTTACCGAACTAAATAATAAAATATAATTAACGAAAAATGATTAATATATAAAAATCATTACCTTAATTATATAACACTAGACTGGTTGCCATACTAAGGCTTCTAAATAGAAGCCTTAGCATGGCAACCAGTCTAGTGTTATATAATTATTGCTTCGGAAGAAAAGATATATATATAGCTTCGGAAGAAAAGATGAATTCATGTCTTTCCTTAGTGCATTAATGCCAAGTTTAACATGAATAGCTTCATCTGGGATTTAAACCTGGATCGTTGATTTCATTTTATGTAATGATAATCTTTATACTAAGCATGATTTTAATGTGTACAAGATGAAATTGTCATCTATAAAGCAACATTTTCCTTTAAAAAATGGTGCTTTTCTATTCAATCAAAGCTGAGGAGAGAAGAAAGGTATCTCTATCTTTCTGATAGGTATCAGCTCTAAAATGAAACGCTACCGACTTCGGCCAGGATTTGAACTTGGGTTACCGTGTCTATTATTTAAGACGCCAATGTAGTGGTTAGCAAGCTTGACTAGCAAACCTGCAAGAGTGAGTTAAAGTCTCATTGGGTGCCCCATTCATTCGGCCCTGTGCCACAGCTAAGCAAAAAGCTTAGTAAATTACTATTATCCAAGACGCCTCCCATACATTGAATACTTTAAGATTTATTTGTTTTATCTGGGATTAGTGTAGGATCATCCACTGACTTTGGAGTAAGATAAAATGAAACAGAACATTATTGACTTGATTAAATAAACAGCAAATTGATTAATTGGTTGGTTTCTTTGTGTTATGGCATATCAGCCTTCGTGGCTTATTTAATGCCAAAGCTATGCTTGCAGAAGGAAAGCAGTGATTCTCTCTCTCTCTCTCTATCTATCTATATATATATATATCCGATTTAACCTTTTGATTTAACCTTGTATTTATACTGAATCAGAAGTTGTTTTTTTTATTTTCACGAATGATTTTTACCAATTAGTATCTCCATGTTATATAATTAATTTGATACAACCTGTTCACTCGTTGCTGAATTATTCATTCTTTTTATTCATGTAAAACATATAAACATTGTTGAGAAAGGCTCATTTCCTTTAAAGGCATATCAAACCTACTTGGGTTATTTAATGCCAAAGCTATCATTGTAGAATAACTGTAGCGATACTATTTAATCCATTCCTGCGAGGATACAAAGGTTATAACCTTTCCCAAGCATATTCGTCCGAAAAGGAACGTAATAGCGTGATTGGAGATCGAACTTGCTTTCTACAAAGTCACAGTCTAGCACGTTAGCCACTTTTGTAATGATCCGTGAGGGTGGGGGGTAATTTTGGCGATACTTAAAAATCTCTTCACTCTTGTACAATCCCGAATACCGAGTCTGGAATGCTAAAACAATACTGACTCAAAATGTTACATTTCACATCTATTTTGCATACGCACGTGTCTCTCAACTCATCAGTATTTGTCGTTCGTCTCACCGACCGAACGAGTGAGGCACAAGGCCTTTTTTAGGTGAGTCAGGGCACAAGGCCGTAGCCCAGACACGCCCAGTGGTTCAAAAAATACCTAGGGCCCAGTCGGTATTCCCCTAAAAAGGGGCGCTTCAGGCGCCAGGCAATAAACATAGCCCCTCCGAGTAGGGCTAGAACCTGTGGGTACGGCCCCCAGAGACACGAGGATGCCGGTCTTGGCGCGCCCCACATGAGTGCCGGTTTTCTGGAATTCACGTCAGACGGCCTCGATCGACTGCCACCGGAACCCGGACACACCCGACCAGATCTGTGTACCGACAAATACGGCCGACCGAAGTGTGCCCCGATAAACGGTGTTGTTGAGTCTGTGTTTCTCTACTCATCGGTATTTTTCGCCCGTCCCACCAACCGGAAGAGTGTGGCACAAGGTCTTTTTTAAAGTGAGTCCGGGCGCAGGGCCGAAGATACGACTCGGCCAGCGGCTCCCAAAATGCATCGGGCCCCGTCAGCATTCCCCTTAAAAGGAACGTCTCAGGTGCCAGGCGATAAACCTAACCCCTCCAAAGAGAGTTAAACTCTGGGAGGGGACGCTCCCCTGAGGCTCAAGGTATGTCCAGAGACGTGATATACCCGACCAGATCCGTGCAATTGATACCACGGCCAGCTGAAGTGTGACCCATCTACTGGATTCAGTTGATTTAAATCAACCCTGTTTCTCTGTTCATCTCTAGTATTTATCTCCCGGCCCACTAACCGGGGGAATACGGCACAAGGCCTTTTTAAGGTGGGCTCGGGCGCAGGGCCATTCGCCCACATGCGCCCGGTTGTCCCAAAAATACCTCGGGCCCTGTCGGCATTCCCCTCGAGAGGGGCGCTACATGCACCAGGAAATGAACCTAACCCCTCCGAAGTGACCCATCTACTGGATTCAGTTGATTAAAATCAACCCTATTTCTCTGCTCATTCCACGTTAAACTTCTGACTGACACATTTATATATGCACTATTTCTTGTCATGTGAACTCCAGTAGCACATTCCATTTCAACATTTATGTCTGTTGGTTAGAGATCCGTGTTCAAATCACACGGGTTGCTATCTGCGCATTCTTCTACATAACATCCTCTAGATGAAATTGAGTGCCAGGGCAGCGGAAAAAGAAATTAAAGATGTGGAAGGTCCACGAACAGCCAACAAACGTGAGGCAGAGAATTGGCTCAGACATTTCAAGGAAAGTGACATCAGCCTCGGAGAGAAAACAAAGTCTCGGCGATTTTCTATTGTGGAAGATGAGGCGTTTCTTTAAATGGTTGAATAAAAACCAAGCACAAGAACTCTTCCATAGTCAGCATAACTTGGTCCTTCACAAAGCACCATCTATCGATATCTTCATAAGCTTGGCCTTGTAAACAGACGCTGTCGAAAAGTTAATTAAAATTGGAAATACAAAAAAAATCTTTTAACTCAACCTGCAATTCATATCAGCTCCATTCAATTCTATCTTAGTGACTAACAGTTAAATTTTATTCCGAGGCAGTGAAAATTTATGGTACTCCAACGACCAGCATTAATTTCTTTCTCAATTTATTTTCCACGGCCTAGATTCTAAGTACAAGGGTGTATCAATAAGTTCGGAACTAGGTACGTAGCTATTAACTGAATTTTAACCTTAAACTTTTTTGTTTACTGTTTGATCTAAGTAAATGATAGCAAGTTACAATTTCTCTTGTTCAATATGAACTTGACCTTTTAGCCCCAATCAAAAGTGTATCTGTTCTTATTTAAGATTTGATACACTCCTCATGTGATGACTTCGATACTTACGGGAAACCCTGTCTTTCAGTGATGTGTCATTTACTAAGCTCAATAGAACAGGTAACACACTTCGATCTTAGCCAAAAAGACCGAGAAACTGCATTTCAAACAAGAATACAGAAATTCTATGCTACTTTAATATTTTCCGTTAAACAAAGCTCTTTAACAGGGAAAGAGATTATGTTGAAAAATAAGTATTTGTTTTAAAAGATTATAATTTTTTCCTTATTAGATTGGAGACTAAATGATGTATCAACGTACAGTCGTTTCTGTTGATAAACAAAACTAGTTCATTCTAATTATGCGTAAAGGAAAGAAGCCAGTTATTGAGCAGAGGTAAATCAACAAATTTTAGCCATTTTTAGATGAGAACTTTCGTCAGAAAATAAAAACAGGAATTTTCATCTTTGGAGTTAATCTGGCAGATTTGATAACAATTGAAATATGATATCGAATAGGAAAAATTTTACATCATTTAATGAAAATTGTATTCTTATAAATGCATCGTTGTCTTTACGAATTATAGAAGCAAATACTGAAATTAAACCAAAAATTAAAAAAGAGATGAAATATCGTAAAAGCCTTTGATATTTTATCGATTCATCAACTCTGAATTTCTATCTGAGCAGCATAATTTGTTTCTTGTTTTTTTCTTGTTTCAAAGAAAAATGGGTGATTCTCCAGATTAGTAATGTCACTCTTATTTTATTTTATTTATTTACTTATTTTTCTATGATAAAGGCTTTGTTGTCAAAATAGATGTATCAGTGTTTGTATAAATAAAACAAAATATTAGTCATCTTTTTTTTAATTTGAGGGTCAGCCTATGGTGATTCTAATTGGGGGAGGTTCCATAAAAGCTTCTGAATCGTATTGATATATAAAAAATGACATAAGAAATGACATAAAAAATGACCAATTAAAAAAAAAGAATTAAGTTGTGGTCATTTTCGGAAGAATTTGCGCAAAATTCAAAAATAATGTTCGGAAACATCTGGCTTACTAATTGGTTTTAACGGTATTTCAACCCGTGTAGGGTTAGTTTATGTCTAGAGGTTAGAGAATCACGTTTATTTTTACTTTTTGGTTAAAGGTTTGAGAATCACGTTCATTTTTACCTTTTGGCGTTTTCCTAGGGTGGTCTTTCCCGCCCTCAACCCGATCTCCAGAACAGGAACCTCACCATCAGATGAAGGATATGTTATCTTTTTAGCATATAATATATAAAATTCCAACGTATATAAAATATATATCTCGTACATATATATTTTACTTTGCGAAAGGATCATTGCAGCGGTCGTATCGATACTGCTGTATGGATGCACTACTTTGACGCTAACTAAACGGTTGGAGAAGAAGCTAGAAGCTAGAAGAATGTTGCGAGCAATATTGAGCAAGTCCTGGCGGCAACACCCTGCCTCCCATCACGAAAACTATCCAAGTCAGACGAACCAGACATGAACCAGGACACTGCTGGAGAAGCAGGGACGAGCTCATCAGTGATGTACTCCTATGGACCCCCACATATGGCCAAGCAAAAGCAGGACAACCAGCTCGAACTTACATACAGCAGCTACGTGAGGACACAGGATGTAGCCCTGAAGACTTGCCAGAGGCGATGAACGATAGGCAGAAGTGGCGAGAGAGGGTCAGGGATATCTGCGCCTGTGGCACGACATGACGATCATATTTACCAACCCCTCCGCTCGGGCAGGATATGACACAAGGTCAATTTTTAAGCGGAGTTTAACAGGTTTGAATTCAGAGTATTCCTTCTCCTAGACTAGTTGCCTCACCAAGGCTGAAGAACCTAGTCTGCCCTACTATTTACCCATAGCTGGAGGGAGAATAATTGGATTCATACCTTTCCCAAGGGTATTAATGTTATGCAATCAGTCAGGTCCAAGATTTGAACTCGTGTCGCCGTGTCCATATCCTGCGACGATAACCATTACACCACGGGCACATCCTCACGGGCACGACATGACGATGAGGATGATGATGATGATGAAAGGATCATTGTTCACAAATATTCTAAAAGCACATAATAATATCCCAATGTGAATATTTTATCCATTTTTTGGACATCATCCGAATGAGACTGCTTTGAATATTAATTCCATCGGGTCGGGTGGCGAGTTCTCATGGTGTTAGCGGCTAACGTACTGAACTGTGACATCATTTTAAATGAGTTCGAACTCCAGTTCTTTCAGACTAATAGTAATTTACAAAGCTATTTGCTTCGATGTGGCACAAGGCCGAACGAATGGGGTGCCCAATGAGACTCAAACTCACTCGTGTAGGTTTGCTAGTCTAGTTTGCCAACCGTTACACCACCAGAGGTGCCCCTAATTTACTAAGCTTTTTGCTTAGATGTGGAACAAGGCCATATGAAAGGGGCACCCAATGAGACTCGAACTCACTCGTGTAGGTTTGCTAGTGTAGCTTGCCAACTGTTACACCACCAGAGGTGCCCCTAATTTACTAAGCTTTTTGCTTAGATGTGGCACAAGGCCATATGAAAGGGGCACCCAATGAGACTCGAACTCACTCGTGTAGGTTTGCTAGTGGAGCTTGCTAACCATTACACCACCACAGGCGCCTGTCCTTTCAGACTAATACTCTTGAGAAATATATAAACTCCCTCATCCTCCTAAATATCGGTTAGTAACTCAACCGGGCTTTTGGCCTAATGAGTAGAGTCTTCGCCAATGGTCTGGAATACCGGGGTTCAGTCCCAGGTCAAGTCATACCAAAGACTCAAAAAAATGGTTCGATGCTACCTTGCTTAGCACTCAGCATTCTAAGGTATGGATCAAGGGTAAAGTGGAGCAATCCAGTGAAGGGAGTAACGCCCTCTTCTACAAATAAAGAAAGAAACGATACTATCTAATCGCTTCTTAGTTTACTTCTGATGCAGTTTAGTGTCATACTCAGGAAACCCCTTTTTGGAGGGGTGGAGTCTTACCCCTCAGCAGGAGATATAGTCAGCCTTTTCAATAGCCAGTCGACACAGCTCAGGAAACATCTGGTTATCTTTTAGACGTTATTCTGATTTCTTTTCAAAAATGTTGTCAAGTTGGCCGAATATATTGTGAAGATGCAGAAAACATGCCAGAAATATCACTACAGTTCCTCAAGTAATATTTATTTATTTTGGTCTGATTTCACACGCTTCTCCCTTGTCGCTCGATAACATTTAAAGATTCTGACATTTGGGTGACACGTGGCAATTGCCCCCCCCCTCTCTGGTTTCTGATCTGGTAACATTAATAAAGTATATGGAACACATATGCATGCACAGTCACGGAAAAATTCCAACGAACGACTAAGAATTTTCATCCGTATAAATTGTTTCTCTCATGAATTTTTATGGAGAAATACTGACGTCTGCATTAGAAATAATTAGCTTTAAATTATGAACTACGTAAAATATAAGATTTTTATCTCCAGAGATTTGATGGGCGAAGATTGTTCATAGTAAAATTAAATAAGTCACGTAATACAAAATCCTAAATATATAAACCTATACGACTTTAATTTTGATTGTTATCGTCGTTCATCTTAATTTTGCTAATTCGCCAAGTCGATTGTGGCTGTAGAATACGCCAACTGCATCTCTGCAGCGGAGTAGACCCCCCCCAACTCCCAACAAATGTCATGGATATGATATAAAACAATCTAATGAAGAGTCTGTTGGCAATGCGGAGTATCCTTCATTGCTATTGCTCACAGGTTCACTCTGGCCCGGAGTAGTAGTCTATGAAAGAGTCCTATCTATGGATCAAATAGAATTATTTGGCATTTAAACTGAGTGCAAACAGATGACTTATGCTAAATTGAATTGTTAGAAATAGAAGTGATCATTTAACTGAGAGCAAAGAAATGACTGATGTTTAATTGAATTATTGGTGATATATAGCAATACTTGAAACCATTTTACTTAGTTGACTGAAGTTTACAAATCATATATTATAATAATAAATGTATAAAGAGGATTTGGCATTAAATAACCTACAATGGTTGACATGCTATAAAATCCAACCAAACCAAATCCTATATATTTAATATATATGTATAAAAAGGATTTGGCATTAGATAACCTATAATGGTTGATATGCCATTAAACCAAACCAAATCATATGTATTTAATATATATATGTATAAAGAGGATTTGGCATTAAACAACCTATAATGGTTGATATGGCATAAAACCAAACCAAACCAAACCTTATATATTTAATATATATATATATATATATATATATATAAAGAAGATTTGGCATTAAATAACCTATAATGGTTGATATGCCATAAACCAAAACCAAACCAATCCCATTTGCTATTGTGGCAATGTCAAAGTTCAATTTGGTTTCTTTGTTTTAATGGCATATCAGCTTTCGTGGATTATCTAATGCCAAATCCATCCTTTTACAAGGGTAGTAAGAGTATTATCCTACCTGTAACTTGTGGAGAAGATAAAGGCATTCAAACCTTTCCCAAAGGTATTAGTTCGAAAGTGAACGTAATAGCGCATCTGGAATTGAAACTTGCTCAATACAATATCACTGTCCTCTACGTTAGCCACAACTCCACGAGGACCCCCTTCGACCTGACAAGAGTATTTCCGATTAGCGCTGTTTTTTATCGACTGATGATCTGATTGAGTTGTGATAAAAAAAAAAGGCAATTCAATGTTAAGATGAAGGAAGGTGCGGATTCCCTTGACTCTCTCACCATCTGTCCTTACTGGCCATGACTTTTGGTATGTCCTCTGGACAGCAACCAGTGTCCGAACCGTGCTAATCAATGGAAGTTTTTGTTGGTCGGCCAGTATTGGTGCGTCCATGTGTAGTAGTCCATGGGAAAACGTCGCCTATAAGTTTGTCCTTACTTCCTTTGCGTTAACCAGTTAATCTTGGTTGTAATAGGTTTAGATTGGTGAGGTTTCTTTGTTTAATGACATATCAACCTCGGGTTGGAAATCGAACTTGTTGACTACGATGTTGCTGTCCGGTACTTTAGCCACAACATTCTGGGAACTACTCCCTCATCTTACTTTGATGGTTTATGGGATGGGAGGTAAGTAGCCGTACAACTGCCATTTTATAGGATTCTGCTCCCAGAATTTGTTAAAAAAAGCATGCGTCATCCTTGAAAATAGTTGCACGCTAAAAAAAAGCTATCCTGTAGAAACTATTACTGATACAGACTATGTTAATGTTCAAGTGCTTCTTGCAAATACCCCAGTTCCTGCCGAATCTCTACAACATAACCTTGAGCAGGCAGCAAGAGGCATTGGCCTCGATGTAAATTCAAATAAAAATGTTTTAATCAAAATGGTTCCATCTCTTCATTAAATGGCAAGCCTCAAAAATCGATAGACCTGTTCATATATCTCGGTGGCAGTATCTTATCTACTGAAAGCGATATTGATATACGCACAGGTAAAACATAGACAGCTATTAACAAGTTGATCTTTGATAAAATAGAACGGGTGATTATATAAGGATTACTAATAAGCATATGCAATACTTTATCAAAAGATGAAACGATGCTACTAATACAACTAGGGAACTGCCGGATCATGTAAAGGATAGGTTTAAAGACTTGTACAAACAAACGGCTCTCCGTAGCTCAGAAAAAGCATTATTCAGTGCAAACGCGCGCGGCACAAAATTACCCTTTAGTTATAACTTGCACTAGAAATTGTTTTATGGTATATCAACCAGTATAGGCTATTTAATGCCAAATCTTCTTTATATATTTATTATTATAATATGATTTGTAAACTTCAGTCAACTAAGTTGAACGGTTTCAAGTATTGCTATATATCATCAACAATTCAATTAAACATCAGTCATTTCTTTGGGGATGGGGACACCTGTCTTTAGTATCTATTTTTCCTACTCTCACAAAACTCTTTACAAGCTTTGATAGTAAGTTATCAGAGCAGGTGAATAGCATATATATATATATATATATATATATATATATATATATATATATATTGGATACTCCAGTTTACAGCTTTCATAGATTGTATTGGTGACAAGAGGTGGATGAGTGAAGTTAAGTTTATAAAATGTTTCCTATATTGAGATTTGGTGCAAGCAGAACTCTGAATTAATTAAGATGAAAAAGAAAACATATTCTTCGGAAAAAAAAAAAACCCTGATTCAAAATTAAAAAAAAACAACAACATGCAAGTGGTAATAACAGTCCTAATACATTTTTTTTAAATTGCCGAAAATAAAACAATATAAAATCAAAAGCTAAAACATCAAAAGGTAAAATTCCAGTGAGGTAGGAGGCGTCCCATGTAGCATCGTGGCTAACGTGCCGCACTGTGACATCGTATTAAGCGAGTTCGAACTCCAGTTGCACCATTAAGATCACTTTTGAACTGATACTTTGGAAAATACATTTTTTTGTCTAAGTAGAGGAATTATATTGTAAATTGGACCAGTGGTAAAGTTTCGGCTTTGCATTCTGTGGTCACCTGTTCGATCATCAGTGGGGGAGACTCGGTATACACTGCTGATGAGACCTGATAAGGTCGAAATAGCCGTCCAGTGGTTCCGTATGTCCCGCGCAAGTGTTTGCCGGATGTTCTGGTCATGGTAATTCAATTAACAATACTCTGGGGAAGTTGTGAAGTTCCTTATCCTCTCCCAAATTGTTAGTTGGGTTTTATGGCATATCAACCCTCGTAGGTTATTCAATGCCAAATCTTCTTCATACATATATATTAAATACATTTAGTTTGGTTGAGTTTTATGGCATATCAACTCTCGTAGGCTATTTAATACCAAATACTGTTTATATTAAATACATCCTGTTTGCATTAAATATATATGATTTGAAAATGAATATTTTATCGGTAACATTTTAAACAAGCTACAGCTAATTTGCTTACGCACAGTTAAATAGTTTCAAGTATTTCTAGCAAACGCTAATAATTGCGTTTGATATTAATTATTTGTTTGCACCCAGCTAAATGGTTTCAAGTATTTCTAGCAAACGCTAATAATTGCATTTGATATTGATTATTTGTTTGCACCAAGCTAAATGGTTTTAAGTATTTCTAGCTAACGCTGATAACTGCATTTGATATTAATCATTTGTTTGCACCCAGCTAAATGGTTTCAAGTATTTCTAGCAAACACTGATAATTGCATTTGATATTAATCATTTGTTTGCACCCAGTTAAATGGTTTCAATTATTGCTAGCTTACATGAATAATTCTATTTAATAGTGATAATTTGTTTGCACACAGTTAAATGTTTTCAAGTAGTGCTATGTAATATTAATAACTCAGTTTAGCATCAGTCATTTGTTTGTACACCGTAAATAGTTAACTTGTTCTATTGAACACATTTGCTCAGATGTATCACAAGACTGCATGAATGGGGCACCCCATGAGACTCGAACTCATTCATGTAGGTTTGCTAGTCTGACTTGCTAACCATTAAATCACTCGGCCCATTGTCCTAATGAGTAGAGTGTTCGCCAAAGGCCCGGGAGACCGGTGTTCAATCTCAGGTCGAGTCAAACCGAAGACTCAAAAAATGGTACTTGATACTTCCTTGCATAACACTCAGGATTATAATGTATGTATCAAGGTTAGCGTGGAGCAGTCCAGCGAAAGGGGTAGCGACCCCTTACACCTAAGTATAGTAGCTACAGAAAAAGGAGCCTTCGTCTCACCCTTGACAAAGGTCGCCAACTTTACTTACTTTACCCATAGATGCGACCCTAACAGGTACTACTACTCCCTCAGATATGGGTTAAATAATCATATTTACTCAACCACTCCGCTCGGGCAGGATATATAAGGTCAATTTTTAAGCGGAGTTTAACAGGTTTGAATTCAGAGTTTTCCTTCTAGACTAGTTGCCTCGCCAAGGCTGAAGAACCTAGTCTGCCCTACTATTTTACACATAGCTGGAGGGAGAATAATTGGATTCATACCTTTCCCAAGGGTAGTAGTGCTATGTGAAATGCAATCAGTCTCGTCCAGGATTTGAACTCGTGTCGCCGTGTCCATTTCTTACGACGATAACCATTACACCACGGACACTTCCTATACGACGATAACCATTACACCACGGGCACTTCCAGATATGGGTTAAATAACACTGCTATCCTTCTTCAAGGATAGCTTTGGCATTAGATAACCCACGACGGTTGCTACTTCATTAAACAAAGAAAAACAAATAAAAAACAATAAAGGAAATGAATATATACTATACCTCGAATTTGATCATCTATCGAAGACAAGTCAGAAAATAAATCACTAATTTTGTAGCAGATCACCGCTAGAAGGAATTTGACAATAGATTGATCTAATCGCTATTTACTTAGATTAGTTATGGCACAAAGATAGAACTACAGGTATTCAGTGAGAATCGAATCACAAACAATGGTCTAGCTTGCTAATTGTTATTTACGAAGATTTGCTTACATATGACACAGAACCTCAATGTTGATTACGGTACCTGTTGTTACCTTGTGTCATATTTTGGCCTTGTGGGGAGCCGAATAAATATCTGAGAACAAATGCATGCGTTCGGACAGTCTCTTTGGAAAGTGTTAAACAATGCTATTGGTTGGCTAGTTGGTTGGTTGGTTGGTTGGTTTTTATGGCATATCGACCCGTGTAGGTTATTTTCTGTGCAGAGAAAATTCCGAATAATTCGGAAATGGCTTTGAATTAAATTTTCATCCTTTTTTATGGGATCATTTTTTGTTGTTTTTCTTTTGTCTTTTTTTTTTTTTTTTTGCTAAATGCTGTGAGATATTATTTTTCGTCTGAAAACATCTACATATTCTTAATGAAAAAGAATATATATATATATATATATATATATATATATATATATATATATTAGTGCAATTAGAAGCAAACTCAAACCTGGTTAAATTGTCATTATAAATTTATTTCGGCGAAGAATATCATTATACTCTTTGTCTCATTAGATGACTCCACACGTTTAATTTGGAGTTGAAAAACAGCAAATATTGATTACAGTCTCTCTCTCTCTCTCTCTCTCTCTCTCTCTCTCTCTCTCTCTCTCTCTCTGTATATATATATATAGAAGTTTTCAGCTTTTTTTCATCATATATATATATAACATATATACCATATATACTCGTATAATGAACGATGTTTAAAGACAGGTTTTTCACCTAAAAAATCAAGAGGTTGCTCCTTACACAAGATAAGTTTTTGAATACGTCGAAGCTTACTTTTGTTTTATACCGTAACTTCAATCAAAAATGTCCCCAAATAGTCTATACCCAAGCAAAAGCTATTAAGGTAAGGTAATTTAGCTTTTAGTTTACTATTCAGAACACTTCGTATCATAAATGCCATTCTTCGTCAGTGGTGGTTTTTTAGCATATTTGGAACATCCAAGTAAAGGCGGTAAGCTACACCAAGGTCTAGACTACATCGTGCATTTACAGTATTGTATTGATTTTGTTTGTAATACAGTAGTTTAGAAGGGATATATATGTATTTGAATATTTTATCTTCATGTCATTAGATGTTGAAGAAATATTTTGTCGGCTTGCATAGCGAAAAGTTAGGGGATGTTCATGACAACAATGCATAATAAAAACATTTCATGTGGCTAAAAATTTGGAATTGTTTATTATATGTTCATTATACACTCGAGAGTATAGGTACACATATACACACATACATACAAACATACACATACTCACACACAAACATATACTTACATTCACACAAACATACACACACATATACATACACCCGCATTCACACCTACATACACATAGATATACATACACACACATTAACATACAAACACACAGAGACCAACACACATACAAACATATATACACATACATACACGCATATACATACACACATACAAACACACACGTACTCACACACAAACATACGCCTACATTCACATACGCGTACTCACACATACATCTACATTCACTCACATACACACACATACAAAACAAACCACACACACACACACACACACACACACACACATATATATATATATATATATATATATACACGCAAACACACACATACACACATAAACATATACCTACATTCACACACATACGCACAGATATACATACACACAAAAACACACAGAGACCCACCAACATACAAACACACACACACACGCACACACACACACACATACGCACAAACACACACATACTCACTCACAAACATACGCCTACATCCACACACACACATACAGCTACATTCACACACATACACACACATAAAAAAACAGACCTGCACACACACAGACCCAGACACAACCCCCCCCACACACACATATATATATATATATACACAAATACACACACAAATACACACTGCTTTGTATAGGCTATATGCCGCCTTCCTATAGGAAGACTGTCTCGTTAGATCACAAACTAACCAACACAGATATTTGCATTGTACATTATATGCTTTTTTTCTGATAGAACACTTATACGGCTTATAGAAATAACAGATTTTGGGGAAGAATCGACTCTTATCAACAATTCTCTTGAAACGGTGCGATAATCATCCGTAAAAGAAGGGGTAGAAAGCGTTAGATTAAAACTAAAGAGGTTAGAGGAATTAATACAGACAGTTTTTATGTGAAAATGAACCGTATATCAGTAATGATGTCAAATGTTTTACAAGATAAAATCCACTACAGAAGTAATCATGAACCTCTTCTTAAAAAAAAAAGAAGAAACTGCGATAGTTTCATTTGAGTGTTTTTTCTTTACGGTGAAAATATGTAGAAAAAAAAATCTTAAGGGATAATATACAAACTTAAGTTTTGCGAATTAAAAGAAATTTATGAAATCAGTGATTTCTTGTGTAATAAGTTTAAATAAATGTAATTAATTTATAGACAAATATAAGAACAACAGATTTAGATATTTGCGTTCCTGCTTATAAATGAAGATTCATATGTTTATACTCGCTTGTATATATGTATACGAGTAAAATGATTATAATAAGATAGGTTTGGTTTCTTTGTTTAATGGCATCTCAATCTTTGTAGGTTATTTAATGCCAAAGCTATTCTCCTAGAAAAACAGTAGTGGTACTATTTAACCCATAGCTAGGAGGATAAGGGGGTTCATACCTTTCCCAAGGGTATTTGCCCGAAAGCGAACGTAATAACGCAACTGGAGTACGAACTCGCTTACTACGATTCCGCCGTTCATCGCTTTAACCATTACACCTCGAGGACACCCCCTAATAAGATAGAGTAGAAGTACCAGTTCTGTAACGAAATCATAAGAAGACTCCTTGAATATTTGCAATTTTTCTCGATTATTCTAACTGAGCATAAAATACGATTTAAATAGGTCCCCATCTAAAAAATTAGAATAGGTGAGTATTATATAATCAATTCTGAAATTGGCAAAAGGTTTTACTTTTTTCAAAACGAATGACAGTATAGAACAGAAAAACTGGGTGAAAAAAATGAACGATTTTTTTTATTCTTGCCACAAATTTTAATAAAACTTCAATGGCTTAGACACACATAGGAAGTGATTATTTTCATTGATTATTGGTGTTAATTGGAAGTCTTTCAAACTCAGACAACTGATTTGGCTATTAACAAAGTATTAATCACTAATTAAAATATGAAATCAAGGAAAAGAAAATTCAATGAAATTTTCTTATTTTTTAGCATTTCTGAGAATTTTTTAATACATTTTTCGCTATAACCCGGGGAACATAGACAACCATAATCAAGGAAAATAATTTCTTCCTATGTGTGTCTAATTCATTAAAGTTTCATTAAAATTTGTGAATATAATAAAATAATTGTTTGTTTTGGGGGTTTTTTTTCGATACTGATCAATTATCTCTTTTGTATAAATGAAAAACATGTTTTTGACGTTGAAAGGAAGATCCCGTTATTTTATTTCATGTCAACATGCAAACAGGTCGATAAGAGGATTAAATTAAGTCACACCAAAAACTACGCTGTAAACTGGAACACATGAGGGAAAACTGCACAAGCCGTGTGGAAGGAATTACTTTCTTCTTTGTTATCTAGAAACTGTTCGAATGATCGTTCTGTGTATGGTCCACACAAAAATCAATTGATATGTGATTGGTCAAGATGGATCAACTGAAATATCATCTTAACAGCATCCAAAAGGCAAAGAATAAGTTTAGTCATCTGAACATGTTTTAGTATTTTTTTCATTTTACTATTCTCTTAGTTATCGATGTTTTCACATTATTACTTTTTGTTTTAGGAGGCGCTCTGGGTGTTGCAGTTATTTTTGTAAGAAATGATCCGAGATCAAATTCTGGACGAGATTGTTTGCGCTTCACTTCGCGTTATGTCCTTGAGAAAGGCTTGAATATATTTCTTCTCTTCTCCAGATAGTTGGGTAGACGGCTTTTTAGCAACCAGTCTAAGAGAAAGAAAACTCTGAATCCAAATCAAATAGTATGTCTTAAAAATTGACCTTGTCTCATACCCTGCCCGAGGTAGAAGGGCCAAGGAATATATATTTTTTGTTTTAATTTTGTGGATATTTTTTAATCACAAAGAAAAAGAAAGAGGAAATCGTTTTGAAACTGCATAAAATCACCTAAACCAAATGTCTTAACGGAATCAAGAGGACATGTTTACCAATACCAATGGGATGGTATTATTTAGTATTTGTTCACCAATGCCAACAAAATGGTATTATTTTGTATTTGTTTACCATTTCTAACAAAATGGTATTATTTAGCATTTGTTCACCAATGTCAACAAAATGTTATTATTTAGTATTTGTTCACCAATGCCAACAAAATAGTATTATTTAGTATTTGTTCACCAATGCCAACAAAATGATATTATTTAGTATTTGTTCACCAATGCCAACAAAATGGCATTATTTAGCATTTGTTCACCAATGCCAACAAAATGGTATTATTTAGCATTTGTTCACCAATGCCAACAAAATAGTATTATTGAGTATTTGTTCACCAATGTCAACAAAATGGTATTATTTAGTATTTGTTCACCAATGTCAACAAAATGGTATTATTTAGTATTTGTTCGCCAATGCCAACAAAATGGTATTATTTAGTATTTGTTCACCATTGCCAACAAAATGGTATTATTTAGCATTTGTTAACTAATGCCAACAAAATGGTATTATTTAGTATTTCCTGTTGATTGCAAAAGATTTATAGCTCATTCGGCCAGGGCTGTAAAATACGCCGACTGCATCTCTGCAGAGGGGTAAAACTTTCATCCCTAACGAGTGTCTTGTATATACTACTAAACCTTCTGATGATGAGGTCCTATTTTTGGAGTTTTGGTGATAGTGGAGTACTTCAGTGCCATTATTCCCAGGTCCCCTCTAACCCTGTTAGGGTCTCATCAATGGATCAAACGAAACTATCAAATAATTTACTATACTTGAAACTATTTAACCGTGTGCAAACGATTGATTAATGTTAAATTGAATTATTAGTATTACATAGCAATACTTGAAACCATTTAACTGTGTGCAAACAATAGCATTACTCGAAACCATTGAACTGTGTGCAAATAAGTTCTGGGTAGTTTAAAAATAATGATACCAACAAACTATCCGTTCACAAATTATATATATATATATATATATATATATATATAAAATTTGGGTTTGAATCATCTACAAAGGTTGATATCTTATAGAACATAACCAACTAACCAACCAAAAGACTTAATGTTGACACGAGAGATCTTGAACTTCTTCTTTTCGGTGTTACAATAAAAACAAATTATTTCGCAAATGAGAAATGAAAATTAATTCTTCAGATAAAATATGATTTGTTGAAAAAATATTGTAATATGCTTTTTCAGGTTTCCCATAAACATGAGCAACTCATCTTCAGCTTTCTGTGAAAATGTAGCGAGACCTCATCAGCAATAATCAGCAAAATAACAAGGCGGGAATATTTGCTACACTTAAAAAGAAGAGATCACCAAACAGGGTGAGACTTTTCTGCTGTTCGGGGCATGAGAGACGCGCGGTCAGTTTGCATTTAGTAGCCATGCAATCGCGTAATAACGCTGGGAGATTTTTGGTGCTATTTAAGGAACAGTGAGAATATTAGAGACTTAAAAACTTGTAGCAGTTGAGTGGATAATCAAAAGAAAGTAACAGTACTCTTACTTACATTGGGTTTGGTAAGGAAAATTGTACGAAAATGAAAAGCCTAAAAAAAGTCTAAAAAATAAATCCTAGTTAAAATAAAATGGATGCAATTGAATTGAAAATATTACAATTTTCTCTCGTAGGTTTTATACAGAAAATTCGCAAATCTCTTTTTTTTTTCTTTCTGGGTATAGAAATAAGAAGTCTTTTAGAAGAAATGAAATATCGTATATACTCGAGTAATGAACGACTCTTTGTAATGAACGACCTCTAATTTCTTGTCATAAAAATTGTTTTTGCGTGTAATAAACGACCTCTAACGTTTGCTCGTCTACGAAAATATATCTTCAAAATCCAAGGACATAACGTGCTGGATCGTGATATCGTAATAAGCGAGTTCGAACTTCAGTCACGCTATTACCTACAATTACAGACTAATACCCTTGAAAAAGGTATGAACCTCCTTCTCCTGTGGCCAGGGGTTTAATAGTACCACTGCTGTTCTTCTACAGATATGGCTTAGGCATTAAATAGTCCATAAAGTTTTATAAGCCATTAAATAAAGAAACTGAAACGGTACTACAATAATAAGGTATTATTGTTTAAGTTTACTCTTAGACAAATTACCGTGTTTTCTATGTGAGTGTTTAGTTGTCCTCTGGTTTGATTTGGTTTGGGTTTTTTTACAACATATTAATATTCGTGGGTTATTTAATGCCAAAGTTATCCTTGTTGAAGAATTGCAGTGGTACTATTTAACTCATCGCTAGGGGATAAGGGAGTTCATGCTTTCCCAAGAGTATTTGTCCAAAAGTGAATGTAATAGCGCAACTGGAGTTCAAACTTGCTTACTACGATATCACAGTCCAGTACGTTAGCTAATACACCACGGGGACTCAGTCTTGTTCTCCTGTTATGAAATTATCATTTTACGTTTGGTTTGGTTTGGTTTGTTGGGTTTTATGGCATATCAACCTTTGTAGGTTATTTAACGCCAAATCCATTTTTATGTAAATAATCTGTTCTATTTAAAACAATTCAGTTTAGCATAAGTAGACAGTTTAATTGTCAAAAACATTTCTATTTCAAACTATTCTAGCAATTCAGTTGAGTGTAAATACAGCTTTAATGTCGAAAAACAGTTCTATTTCAAATAATTCAGTTAAGCATAAGCACGCAGTTTAAATGTAACGACGGTTTAATTGTCAAAAACATTTCTATTTCAAGCTATTCAGTTCATTCAAACAATTCAGTTTAGCATTAGTATGCTGTTTGTTCTATTTAACCCATAGATAGGACCCTATCAGGTGCTACCACTCCGGGCCAGAGTGGACCTGGGAGCAATGGCAATAAAGGGGTACTCCGCATTCCCCAAAGCTCCAGCACTGCTGGAACCTCACCATCAGATTTTTTAGTGTCATATCCAGGACACTCGTTGGGGCGGGGGGGTCTTACCCCTCTGCAGAGGTGCAGTCAGTGTATTCTACAGTTGACTTGGCAATATCATTTTACACGCCTTTGTGAAAACATTATTACTTTAACTCGTATACAACTCGCCAATAAGGCAATGAAACGAAAAAGGTAATTATTTTCTGTAGCATAAAACGAAATTGTGTTCATTTTATTTCTGTTGCCTTGTCGGCTGGGGTTGTAGAATACACCAATTGCACCTCTCTTGAAATAGAAAGGTTTTTGACATTAATTGTGTACTTATGCAAAACCGAATTTTTTGAAATAGCAGTGATTTTTGTATAAAAATGGATTTGGCATTAAATAACCTACAAAGGTTGATATGGTATAAAACCCAGACAACTAGGGGGTGTCCTCGTGGTGTAATGGTTAAAGCGATGGACTGCGAAAGTGCATTAAGCGAGTTCGTACTCCAGTAGCGCTATTACTTTCAATTTCGGGCAAATACTCTTGGGAAAGGTATGAAACCCCTTATCCTCCCAGCTATAGGATAAATTGTACTACTACTGTTCTTCTAGGAGAATAGCTTTGGCATTGAATAACCTATAAAGGTTGATATGCCATTAAACAAAGAAACCAAACCAAACTGACCAGCGACCATTTTATTTCTGCTTGATTCTCTCGAATAAATTAACGTGTTTTTAATATTGATTGGTTTGGTTTGTTGCGTTTTATGGTATATCAACCTTTGTAGGTTATTTAACACCAAATCAGTTATATTTAAAACAATTCACTTTAGCATAAGTACACGGTTTGTCAAAAACATTTCCATTTCAAACTATTCAAGCAGTTATATGTAACAATTCAGTTAAGTGTAAATACAGTTTTAATGTCGAAAAACAGTTCTTTTTCAAATAATTCAGTTAAGCATAAGCACGCAGTTTAAATGTAACTACGGTTTGTCAAAAATATTTCTATTTCAAGCTATTCAGTTTACTCAAACAATTCATTTTAGCATAAGTATGTTGTTAGTTCTATTTAACCCATAGATAGGGCCCTATTAGGTGCTACAACTCCGGGCCAGAGTGGACCTAGAAGCGATGACAATGAAGGGGTACTCTGCATTCCCCATAGCTCCAGCACTGCTGGAACCTCACTATCATATTGTTTAATGTCATATCCAGGACACTCGTTAGTGGGGGGGGGTCTTACCCCTCTGCAGAGCTGCAGTAAGTGTATTATACAGCCCCAGCTGACTGGGCAATTTAATATTGAACAAAGGGTCATAAATGGTAACTGCTATACAACTAGCTTTTGTTTTCGTTTGCTGAAGATGAAACGACACAAGTAACACTCCGGAAAACAAAGAGATACTTTTTACATTGTCGGCATATACTCGTCAAATTTGATTTTTAATTAATTATTACCTAATGAATGAAGAAGTTTATTATGTCAGAATATAACATCTGTGCATATCAAAGAATGATATAAACAAGTGTTCACAAACCTAGGCTAATATTTCAAAAACATAGGCCATCCTATGATTTGAACTAATGACCGGTCAGTCGTCCCCAACATGTTTCCGCATCGCCTGGACAATGCTTAAACAAAGATTTGAAGAGGTCCTTAACCCACATGTTAAATTTTCTTTGTCTTATCGCCAAAAAGTAGTTAGGGAGAGAAAAATTTTAAATGCCAAAATGAGCCAGTAGCAGCGACAGCCATAATGGTTCACTCCACATCAGACCAATAAAATTCAAATAAAATATCACAACCTAGTTCAACTGGATACAAAAAATGAATATATTATTATAAAATGTATAATTCTTAACTTTTGGTTACTTTTAATTTAGCTTACATTCTGAGAATGGAAACAAAACTTTAAAAGAACCTGAAAGGAAGAAGTAGTACTATCCAAGATTAGCATAGTTCACACAAGGATTACGCATTCCTACTTGCTTCAAAAAGTGCAACCAATGAGTCATGCATGCCAGACTGCAGACACAATAAAACATGTTCTCACTGAATTCATTGATCCGTCTCCCACAAGAGAAATATTTTATAGCGCAAGCAATATGAAAATAAAACTGTTTAAAAAGACTAAAGCAGTAGGTCTATACGGAAACATTTTAAAATCTGACAATTCTGAAAACCATTGAATTAAACAAAATGCACAAAAAATACACCACGATTAAGTATCCGAAGAAATTAAAAACTTAAAACAGAAACTTTTTATCAAAAAAACTTGATTCGACATTAAATGACCCGAAAAGGGTCGATATACTATGAAACAAATCAACCAACCATTTTCGTTACTATCTCTACAAATCAGTTCAGCAACAATTACATAACAAACAACCTACTTTTTGTAAAAAGAAAATTTCAATCTACGTAACAGTTATATTGATTATTACACAAAAAGATATAACGGTCCTTGGTCCACACACTATCTTAACGCCCCCCGCCCCCCAAAAAAACGTAGGTAGGGGAAGCTAAACCAAAAATCCTGTGATGAGCCAATAGCAGCATCACCATCCTTGAAGAAACGAGAAAGATGTCAGTTATCGGCGGTAACTAAGCTTTATCCTCGAAAGAATTTCAAGACTTATAAGTAAGCACTTAAATGACATTGAAGCATTTACGTTCACAATACATGTTCAATGATCAATAAACACACAACAGATATTTTGTAAGTCGTTGTAAGTTGTTGCCAATTATTAAAAATAATATATACACAAAAGACAACGTCTGTTTCAACTCAGATTTATTTTATTAGTGGTTGATTGGGTGATTGTTTGGGTTTATGGCATGTCAACCTTTGCAGGTTATTTAATGCCAAATCCATTTTTATAAAAAAATCAGTTCGAATTCAAACAATTCAGTTCAGCATAATTACACAGTTTAAT
Organism: Sepioteuthis lessoniana; assembly: GCA_963585895.1. Lineage (NCBI taxonomy): Eukaryota > Metazoa > Mollusca > Cephalopoda > Myopsida > Loliginidae > Sepioteuthis > Sepioteuthis lessoniana. The sequence goes on along the minus strand of OY757917.1, from coordinate 40,820,789 downwards.
TGTCAAAAACATTTCTATTTCAAGCTATTCAGTTAAGTCAAAGAGTTCTAATTCAAACAATTCAGTTTAGTATAAGTATAGATTTTGTTTACACATAGTTAAATGTCAAAACAGTTCTATATTAAACGATTCAGTTTAACGTAAGTACGATTTAAATGTCAAAAACAGTTCTATTTTTAAAAGTTCAGTTTAGTATAGATACTCAATTTAAATGTAAGTACACAGTTTAATTGTCAAAAAGATTTCTATTTCAAGCTATTCAGTTCAGTCAAACAGTTCTAATTCAAATAATTCTGTTTAGCATAAGTACACAGTTTAAGTCTATTTAACCCATAGATAGGACCCAATGAGTTGCTACCACTCCGGGCTAGAGTGGACGTGGGAGCGATGGCAATAAAGGGGTACTCCGCATTCACCAAAGCTCCCGCATTACTTGAACCTCATCATCAGATTGTTTAGTGACGTATCCAGTACACTTGTTGGGGGGTTTTACCCCTCTGCAGAGGTACAGTCATTGTATTCTTCAGCCCCAGCCGACGGGGCAATTTTGTTTGTGACTTTGCAGTTTGCTTATTTTATGGATAATTCCTTTGACCCTTAAAGTTTCTATCACTGTACATGGAAAACTTCTTTGCTATATTCCATCACAAACTCGGTAAACATAGCTCAAAACAACATTTACTCGATTCTCGTAATATTGGTTTGGTTGTGTTTAATGGCATATCAACTCTTTTGGGGTATTATACAAGTTTTATGTTTTATGTTTTATACATATTTTATAAATGATTTGGGGTATTATACAAGTTTTATGTTTTATGTTTTATACATATTTTATAAATGATTTATAAGGGAATTGTTTGTAGGGAACATTTTTAAATGAGTTTGAGCTCATATGTTTTCACACAAATAGATGGTTTTAGGTATTGCAGCTTAACATTAGTTATTATTTTTATCAAGTATTCCAATCTTTGGCCCCGTCGGCTGGGGCTGAAGAATACACCGACTGCACCACGGAAGAGGGGTAAGACTCCCCCAATGAGTGTCTTGGATATGACATTAAACAGTCGAATAGTGATGCTTCCGGAGCTTTGGGGAATGCAGACTACCCCTTCATTACCATCGCTTCCAGGTCTACTTTGACTCGGATTGGTTGCACTTGATAGGGGTCCTATCTATGGCTTAAATAGAACTAAACAGTCTACTTACGCTAAACTGAATTGTTTTAAATAGAACCGTTTTATGCATAAAAATGAATTTGGCATTAGATAATCTACAATGGTTGATATGCCATAAAATCAAACCAAACCAAACCAAACCAAACCTATTTCTATCTTATACGGTTTGGTTTTGATTGTGTTTTACGCTATATCATTCCTTGGAGATTAATTAATGTCTTATCCTGTTTACACACACACACACACACAATATATATATATATATATATATATATATATATATATATATATATATATATACATAAAATTTGTAAGTGTATAGCTTGTAGGGAGCATTTTAAAAAGAGCCAGAGCTCATTTGTTAGCATACAGTTAATGGTTTCAAGTATCGTTATTTAACAGGAATAGTCCAATTCAATATTTCTCATTTGTTTGCACACAGTTAAATGGTTTCAAGTATTACTATTTAACATTATCAATACTATTTTTAATTATTCCTATTTAATAGGAATATCTTACACACGTCTGTATGGTTTCAAATTAGGAATAGAAATCCCTAGTAAAAAACTGAAGAGTTATATTTAACGCATAAATGGAACCCTACAAGGTACTACCACTTCGGGCCAGAGTGGATCTGAGAGTGATGGTACTGAAGGAACGCTTCACATTCCCTACACTCTAAGACTCGAGCCTCTACATCAAATGTAGTTTATTGTCATACAACAAGTCTCTTAAAAATCCAGCGGAACTAGTTGCGTTTTTAATTTTTGGTTGACGGACCTGGTGTGATCAACCTGAGTGGGGTCGAGTTGGAGAGTGGGATATTATGTTGAAAGACCCCCCAAAGACCCAGCCAAAGACATAACTGATGACGTTACCCAGTGCCTTTTTATAACCAAACAAGTGTATTTCTTACGTTATAAACTTTTATTTAAGATAATGAAGTTTTTACGTAACTTTTTCTATGTTTATTCATTCATTATTTGTACATCATAAGCACAGGCGTTTTAGATAGTGAACGATTTTCTACCAACCACAGCGGCTATCTTTTACAGCTTGAACACTGCTTTGGCCACATGATATACGTGCAGCAGAAGAGCACATATCAAAATATTGCAAAGCTTTTGACTCACACAAATAAAAATCATAAAGTTACAAAAAATATTTAGGGTTAAAAAATTAACCGGAGAAAATTTAATTTTACACCCATTCAAGAGGCATCGAAGAAGAAAATCTTGAGTCCCACACCAAAGTGGACAGAAAAATTAAAGTAGAGAAAATAAAGGCCATAAAGTCACCTGATCTTTCCATAAAAATAATGTTTCTTATTCTCTTACTCTAGTTATGCTGACATTTACTAGTAACATTTCAAAGAATTCAGTTCAGTTAAGCGTTGATACGTACATAAATGTTAAAACTCGGGAAAAAATCCATTGGCCTATTGGGTAGAGAGTATTCGTCAAATAGCTCAAGAGATCTGGGTTCATTCTCAGGTCGAGTCATACCAAAGACCCAAAAGTGGTACTTGATGCTGCCTTGCTTCACACTCAGCATTATCCGGTATCGATCAAGGGTAAAGTGAAGCTATCCAGGGAAAAGGGTAGCGCCCTCTCCTACACCTCGGTGTAGTAGCTAATAAATAGAGAAACTTCGGATCGTCCTCAACTACGGTCCCCAACTTTACTTACTTTATATATATCTCCTGTTTATTCTAAAATAAACTCAACACAAACAAATAAATTAACTCTTGCTTTTTGTGAGGGGGATTTTTGTCTTATGGCATCTCAACCGTTCATGGATTATTTAATACCAAAACCACCCTTGTAGAAAAACATTAATGGTGCCATTCAACTCATTACTAGGGGACAAAGAAGTTCATACCCTTCCAAAGGGTAACAATCCAGAAGTAAACGCAATAGCGCAACCGGAGATCTAACTCGCCCACCTCAGTGTCATAATCCACTACACCAAGGAGATTTCCCCAAAATTAATTTTTACAATCATTTTTTTTTCATTCTTTCCAATAATTACTAAAGCTCTTTAAAAAGCGATTTTAACAAAAACAAATCATTCTAAATTCAAGTCTATAAAGCAAAATAAAAAAGGGGTCATATTTGAAGCTCTGAAGTACAAAATACCGGGTTTCGCTAAAGTCTGGACACATAAGCTAAATGCATATTTTCAATAGATGTTTCACCAACTTTCACTTATAAACACAAATATGTAATTATGTTTATTAAAAAATAGTTTCTTTGTTTAATGGCATATCAACCTTCGTGAGCTATTTAATGCCAAATCCACCCTTACAGAAGAACGGTAGTAATACAAGTTTTCTAAATTTCTTAGACGACGCTTGATGATTCAAAGTGATTATAACAATAAAGATGAAGATAATAGTCCGAAAACCCTGAATGATAAAGTTGTAGTACTATTTAACCCATATCCGAGGTTATACCCTTCCCAAGGATATTAGTCTGAAAGTTAATGTAATAGTGCGACTGGAGTTCGAACTCACTAACTTCGAGGCAGCATTCCATCACTTTAGCCAAAAGGGATTCCAATTTACGAAGGAGGAGATCTTATTGATTACCCATTATTTTGGTATGTTAATCAATAACATCTTCAATGTGATTTCCACTATTTGTGATGCAAAAGTTTGATGTGTTTTGCAATGTATTAACTCACATTAAACTTTCAAACCACTTTCCCTGGGGAAGTGGGCATTAAAAATATCTGCTATCTTTCGGTATGACCAACTTTCACGTCCACTAAGAAGCACATGCTTAATTCTTTCTTCTTTTAGTAAACTCATATCTAATCTGTAGGCATAAAAAGAATTACTGTTGTTTATAGCTTGTGATATTTCCTATGTGTCTAGATTTTCGGAACAACCTGTAAAAGTCAGATGCTGCAAGTACCATGTAATCTAATATAACCTGTCACTTTTCATTTGGAGACAAAAAGAGCAACTTTTCTTATATATCTTATGACTTAGTAGTATTCAGTTTAAAGATTCACGTGTTTATAATTAGTTCAAAACAAAGAAATGAGAGAATCAGAAAAGCGTTAAATACAATGAAAGTATCGTAGAAGCGTTACAGGCTGTGAAGATATTTGCAAAGTGTAATATATCAAAGATGTGTCACAGGCAGTTAAAATATTTGGAAAGTGTTATATACAATGAAAGTATCATAGACCTGTTACGGGCAGTTAAAATATTTACAATGAAAGCATCTGTTGTGGCCTTGTTTGGGACCAGAAATAAAGACACAAGAGAAGAATTGAGTTAAACAAGTATATTAACAGAGAACAGTTGTACAAACATATACAAATGAGAGGGTTACCAGCGAGATGGTTTCGGTCCGACTGTCAGGGCTGTCTGCTGGAATATTGACATCTACCTAAGAGCAGTACCTGCTGCTATTTATTGCTGGGAGAGTTCATGCGTCGGTGAGTAAATTACCATAACAGTATCATTGACGTTTGGTTTGGTTTAGTTTCTATGTTTAATGGCATATCAACTCTTTTTAGGCAATTTAATGCCAAAGCCATTCTCCTAGAAGAACAGTAGTGGTACTATTTAATCTGGGAGGATAAGGGGGTTCATACCTTTCCCAAGGGTATTTGCCCGAAAGTGAACGTAATAGCACGACTGGAGTACGAACTCGCGTACTACGATTCCGCAACGCTTTAACCATTACACCACGAGGACACCCCCTATCATTGACGTGTCACAAGCAGTAAAGATATTTGGAAAGCGTCATATACAATGAGAGTATCATAGACGAGTCACAGGCAGTGAAGATATTTAGAAAGCGTCATATACAATGAAAATATCATAGACGTATCACAAGCAATGAAGATATTTGGAAAGCGTCATATACAATGAAAATATCATAGACGTATCACAAGCAATAAAGATATCTGGAAAGCGTCATATACAATGAAAGTATCATAGACGTATCACAAGCAATGAAGATATTTGGAAAGCGTCATATACAATGAAAATATCATAGACGTATCACAAGCAATGAAGATATTTGGAAAGCGTCATATACAATGAAAGTATAGACGTATCACAAGCAATGAAGATATCTGGAAAGCGTCATATACAATGAAAGTATCATAGACGTATCACAAGCAATGAAGATATCTGGAAAGCGTCATATACAATGAAAGTATCATAGACGTATCACAAGCAATGAAGATATTTGGAAAGCGTCATATACAATGAAAGTATCATAGACGTATCACAAGCAATGAAGATATTTGGAAAGCGTCATATACAATGAAAGTATAGACGTATCACAAGCAATGAAGATATTTGGAAAGCGTCATATACAATGAAAATATCATAGACGTATCACAAGCAATGAAGATATTTGGAAAGCGTTATATACAATGAAAGTATCATAGACGTATCACAAGCAATGAAGATATTTGGAAAGCGTCATATACAATGAAAGTATTTTAGACGTATCACAAGCAGTGAAGATATTTGGAAAGCGTCATATACAATGAAAATATCATAGACGTATCACAAGCAATGAAGATATTTGGAAAGCGTTATATACAATGAAAGTATCATAGACGTATCACAAGCAATGAAGATATTTGGAAAGCGTCATATACAATGAAAGTATTATAGACGTATCACAAGCAGTGAAGATATTTGGAAAGCGTCATATACAATGAAAATATCATAGACGTATCACAAGCAGTGAAGATATTTGGAAAGCGTCATATACAATGAAAATATCATAGACGTATCACAAGCAATGAAGATATTTGGAAAGCGTCATATACAATGAAAGTATCATAGACGTATCACAAGCAATGAAGATATTTGGAAAGCGTTATATACAATGAAAGTATCATAGACGTATCACAAGCAATGAAGATATTTGGAAAGCGTCATATACAATGAAAGTATTATAGACGTATCACAAGCAGTGAAGATATTTGGAAAGCGTCATATACAATGAAAATATCATAGACGTATCACAAGCAATGAAGATATTTGGAAAGCGTCATATACAAAGAGAGTATCACAGAGGTGTCATAGACAGTTATGATATTTGGAAAGGGTTATATACAATGAAAATATCTGAAGTGAAGATAGAGATATTTTAGATTTGATAACCGTTAGATAAACCTTAAAGCTAATGAGATCGTTTTTTTTTTTTTTCTGTTTGAATTTTTTATATCTTCTGAGTTTGAGTCAATAATAACTGTCTCGGGTATTTTTGTACGGGTTTCTCAGTTGTTGCCGAACATGCACCGCTTTTTATGCAATGCAAATTGTGAAAGCTATTCGTTTTTACTTTTTTTTCCTATGTAAGAAAAACATTTACCTGAAATCTTCCCGCTTTTCATCCAAGTCATTCATTCATAACAGTCAATAAAACATTTCAGATTTGCAAAGATGAATGAACTCGGCCCAATTCCACGTAAATGATCTCATGATATTTTGTACCTACCTACAAAATAAAGAAAACAGAAAAATATTATTTCGACTGAAAAAAAAAGGACTACTTCAAAATAGAAAATTTCTAAAATTGAAATGACATGGGTGAAACAAAAGCTTTTCAATGTTATGATATGAGCTAGTTTATGGCGCGTATATCATGGAAGGCATGGTTGCTAGTAACGGGGCAGTTAGTGTGTGGATATGTTTTGCTTCATTCCGTGAATGATTTTAAAACCGGGCAGATTAACGTATAACGTAGTCTAATGGGGGAACTGATGCTTTATGAGTTCGACTGGGCCATAACGTCACCAATGCAATCAAAAACTGTTGTTGTGCGAAAGATGAAGGCACAGATGATCTCAATTCAGTAACCAGTTGTTCTGGTGGCAGAAATTTTGCTCGGGTTGCAAGAGCCCAGACGATCAAACAATGTCAAGTAGGCCTGGGTTCCGAGGCCGTGCTCAAAACAATTGAGGCAGATCTGGCCTTAGCTTTCGGAGAGTATCAGGCTAGCCCGGTATCTTACCGACCGTAGCAAAAGTATCCTGAGTTGCCGAATTATGCACCACGTAACTAAAATATAGGAAAACTTTTGAATCACTCTCGTAATTTGCCCATAAATGTTTAAAAAACTAATTTAAACACGTAATGTAATGGAATGATTTGGTTTGGTTCGATTTGGTTTTATGGCATATCAACTTTTGTCGGTTATTTTGTGCCAAATCGTTTTTATACGTATATATTAACTATCATTAAAAGCTCATTTTTAGAAAACATTTTTAGCGAGCCTGAGCGCATTTTTTCCCACACAGTTAAATGGTTTCACTTATTTCAATCTAATACGAACAATTCTCTTTACTATTAATCATTTGTTTGCTCACAGCTTAATGTTTTCAAGTATTTCTATGTATCACTAACAATTTAATTAAACATCAGTCATTTATTTACACATACTTAAATGATTAACTAGTTCTATTTCAAATGATTCAGTTTAGCATAAGTACAATGTCAAACAGTTCTGTTTGACCCTATGAAGGTGATAACACTTCGGACCAGATTGGACCTGGGACCGATGGCAATGAAGGGGTACTCTACATTTCCCAAAGCTCCAGTATTACTGGAGTCTTACCATCAGAATGTTTAATGTCATTTCTAGGGGTAACCCTTCTGCAGAGATGCAATCGGTGTATTTTGCAGCATCAGCAGACTGGGCCAGTCATGGTAAGATAGCATATAATTACTGCCAATGTTTTTGAATACAATAATTATTTTTAAGGGTGGAAGTTGAGGAATAATTGATATCTTAGCTTTTTAAGCATGGTCGTTTGAATCACTGCATTTTCTGTACAGATAATTTAGTCCGTGATATATGATAAAGATATATGACAAAGATTTGGATAAAGGTTTCCAAAAATTAGATTTACAAAACAACAATCCTGATGCGATGAGTCATCATTAGATGTTTAAGGAAATCTATATTCGATCATCATCATCACCATCATGATCTCTCTCTCTCTATCTTCTTCTTCTTCTTCTTTAAAAGAGATGAAATGCAGCTTTCTGCTTTATGAACATAAATGAGTCATTATTAAATGTTTAAAGAAATCTACATTCGATCATCATCATCATCATCATCATCATCATCATCTCTCTCTCTCTCTCTCTCTCTCTCTCTCTCTCTCTCTCTCTCTTCTTGTTTAAAAGAGAAGAAATGCAGATTTTTGCTGTACCAACATAAAACAATACGAATAAAACATTTATAAAATTTGGAGATAAGATAAAACAAGAAAAATAAAATTTATGATAACTCAATAATGATAAACTCTATCGATCACTTTTAATCAGGAATTTATTTCCAGATAATAATTGATGGTACACGCTTTCTTGGAAGCAGATTACGCCGAAATTATTCTCTTTGATCAGTGTAGCATTAATAGAACGAATTATAATTCCAAATTAGATATTACAAAATGATTTCGATGTTTTTGTTCTTCAGGGTGGAACTGACGAACTACGCAGATTGTCGGTGAATATTTAGTCTAGATAAATTTATTATTGCATTTTCAACTTGTTTGTAAGAATTTGTGCGCGATAAACTCATATTGTAATTCCAGTAGTAATTGTTTCATTTCTTTTGCTATTGAAACAAAATCAATTTATTCTGACATAACAAATGACTTTAATTGACATTACAAAGCCTTAGACCAAATGCAGTTCAAGTTCCAGTGGAAAAAAAGCTTCGTTAATCGATTTGATTTATTGTACAAACAAAAATAAAAGAGGCAACTTTTGTGCTTAGAGGGGCAAGCAATAATTTCAAATTCACATAGGGAAATAATGGCATTATCTAAAGATTCACTTGGATTTATGAGATATTGATGAAAGATGTTCAAAAAATGAAGGTAGTCAAGGCAAACATATGAATGTATATATATTTATGATGGAGGCGTATCCTCAATGTTAACAGTTTAACAGAAACGGACCAAAATTCTTTATTCTCTAATTTAACGTGCTTATTCATTCATTAAAATCTTTTAAATCATTCTAGCGTTACTGCGTTCGCAAAAAAAGAAAAAAAAAAGATTCACCACGATGTTCCGATTTTGATGTTACAGTGCTTAAACATATCATTCTTATTTACTCATTTGAGTATTTTTCTTACTAGCGTTAGCAGTTGGTCTTCCTCTGAAGTCTGAGTGACAGCAAGTCTCCTAAACTCTCTAGGGCTCTTCTTTGTATTCTGGCCGAATATGATTGATTCTTATGGCATTGTTTTGTGCTGTCATTATTATCATTATTATTCGCTTATAGCCTTTATTCTATTTTCCTCCTACTTATAAAAATTATATTGTAACTTATTGCAAATAAATAAATGAAGATGATTACTCTACAATTACTAATCAATTAGTATTATTCTGAATAAATTATAACTTTTTGGGCGAATACAGCGTAGACCGCGAGCTATCATTCTTGAGTTGCTAATTGGATTGGGAATTGCTTTATTCTGTAAGAGTATTTTAACGTTCTTTGTGCTATTGGCGTCATTTTTACTATATTTCAGCAAACAATCAGAAGATTTTATTCTAAACTAGAAACGCAGTAGGAAGCAGGAAACACTTCCCTTCTTCAAAAAATAAAAAATAAATAATTAAAAATAAAAATAAAATAAATACGGAAGAGGAAGTTCAAGTTTTTTCAACATTTATATTAGTGTTCTACCATCCGAATGATTCCCTTCTCAATTTTATTTATTTTTTACTTTACAAGCCATCTACCTCCTTTAAACTTTCATTCATACAGTGACAACGTAAAGCTATTTGCATTCAGTTACCATTTACAGGAAATGGCAGAAAATGTGAACAACCTCCTTCCTTGTTGTAGGCTTTTTCCACATACCCCAAACATCCGTAATAATTTGAATTACTATGATCAGAATATCCGGCAAGTATTGCGCGTGACATATGGAACCACTGGACAGCTGTTTCAACCTTATTAAGTCTTATCAGCAGTGTATACCATGATCTCCCTCGCTGGAGATCGAACCAGCCGGAATTTCTGATCATGGTAATTCAAATTATAATATATAATTCCTCTGTTTAAAAAAATGTATGTGTAACATCTATTGTTTTATAAAAAGCAAAAAAAAAATTATTATAAAAAAATTATGTAGTTTAGACAATCGAAAATTCCATTTATTGCTTTTTAGATAAAAATTATAAAATGATGAAATTTTGATGCTAAAAACACTGGAAGCAAGGTGTTTGTGGCTAAAGATACTAACTATCTGTTTATACTTGATACCTGTTTTGTTTATATATGGCAAATGAAAAAAGCAGAAGATCCTCCGCACATACAATTACGGACGTGGACTACATCGATGACATATCGCTTCTGGCAAATACACCTGCACAAGCCGAATCCCTGCTACATAGTCTGGAACGAGCAGCAGGTGGCATAGGCCTCCATGTCAACGCAGACAAGACGGAATTCATATGCTTTAATCAAAGAGGTGGTATCTCCACACTAAAGCGTGCGCTTTTGAAACTAGTGGACAAGTTCACCTACATCGGAAACATCGTCTCATCAACTGAGAAAGACATCAACCCAAGACTAGCGAAGGCATGGACTGCTATCGATAGCCTATCGGTCAAATGGAAGTCAGACGTGACCGATAAAATAAAACGCAGTATTTTCCAATTTGCGGTCGTGTCGATACTGCTATATGGATGCACTACACGTATGCTAACGAAACGTATGGAGAAAAAGCTTGACGGCAATTATACAAGAATGCTGCGAGCAATATCGAACAAATCCTTGAGGCAGCACACCACAAAATAGCAGCTGTATGGCCACTTACCACCCATCAGGAATACTATCAAAGTTAGACGAAGCAGACATGCGGGACACTGCTAGAGAAGTAAGGACGAACACATAAGCGATATACTCCAGTGGATCTCTTCACATGGACAAGCGAAGGCAGGACGAGCAGCTAGAACCTATATACAACAGCTCTGTGCCGATACAGGATATAGCCTGGAAGACCTTCTGGGAGCGATGGCTGATAGAGGAGGGTGGGGAGAGAGGATCAGGGATATCTGTGCTGGCAGCGTGACATCATGATGATGATATATACGTGGTGCATTCAATAAGTTTCCAGACTTTTTTGTACAGGCATTTAAAATTGTCGTAGACTCTTGAGAGTTCCCTATGTTATTGCTATACTTCTTATGAGATGACTGACCAAGGTTTATGATTTCAGGTTCAAATAAACAGCTACAGCAGCAATTGGAATATACCCTACTAAAGCCTGATTGTCCCAGCTGGTGATTTTCAAAAATGTAATTTGGACGTGAGGACACTTTAGAAGAACGATATGCAATAAAATTCTGTTTTAAACGTGGAAAAAAGGCCACAGAAACGTATAGAATGCTTCAGACTGCTTTTCGACCATCTTGCATGAATTGAGCATCAGTTTTTGAGTGGCACAAGAGATTCAAGGAAGGCAGGGAGTCTGTGATAGATGATGAGAGGTGTGGGAGGAGTAAGGAAGTCAACACACCAGAGTTGATTGGCCAAAGGGTTAGGGTTAGGGTTGCTATGTTGAGGTTTTAAGGGAGTTCTGTCGGAAGAGGCCAGCACTCTTCAAATCGGGTCAGTGGCATTTCCACCAGGACAATGCACCAGTCCACAATTCCATCCTTGTCAAAGACTATTTGACCAATATGGGCACCAAGACAGTTCCTCAGCCTCCCTACAGTCAAGACCTTGTTCCCTGTGACTTTTGGTTATTCCCTAAGCTCAGAGGCTGTCGTTATGAGACAATTGAGGAGATGAAAGAGGCTGTGACGAAGGTCATTGACACGCTCACACAAGAGGACTTCCATGGGGCCTTCCAGAGGTTGTTGAAACGATACAAGTGCATTGCAGCGGGAGGAGATTACTTTGAAGGGGACTAGAGTTTCATGTGTGTACTATCAATAAAAGCGCCCATACGAAAAAAGTCAGGAAACTTATTTCATGATCCTCGTATATATATATATATAGAGAGAGAGAGAGAAAGAGAGGGTGTTGGAACACACACACACACACACACACACAAACGAAAGCTACGACATGATGCCTTAAAATTTCCGAGATGACGTATGTCGACTGAAAGCTGAGTTGTATGATACCAAGTCTAACGGAAAATTGGGCGGGTTCCAATCTCAGCTTGAGGTGTCCTACATGTCTAACCACACTGAAGAGTTGTGATACAATGAAACAGTCTGTCTGTGGACGACTATATATATATATATATATATATATACATTCCAATCCCTCTGCTGCACGGGTAATAAGTGACATAATGTTAATTTTTAAGCAGAGTAAGAGGTTTGAATTCTTTTCCTTGAGCAGTTGCTATACCAAGAATAAAGATTCCAGTGCCCTACTATTTATCCGTAGCTGGAGGGAGGATAGTTGGAAGCAGACTTTTTCCAAGCGCGATGTAAGATTCAGCTTCTTCCAGGATTTGAACTCGGGTCACCGTATCCATTTGTCTCGATATTAACCACTACACAACGAGCGCATGTATATATAAATATATATATATATATAGTCATCCACAGAAAGATTATTTCGTTATATCACGACAATACAGTGTGGCTAGACTTGAGAGATGCTTCAAGCTAGGATCGAAACCCGGTTGACTTTACGTCAGTCGAATATATTATCCAAGAGCCAAGGAATTTTTTTACGCAGATCTTTTTACATATTCGTTATCGGCAACCGGGAGTGCTCAATTCTCACGAATGTATATATATTTAAAATACGGTGACTGTAAAACACGCATACACACACGCCCCGAGTGCGCGTGAACACCTGCACTCAATGTGTGCACCTAACTAACCCATGCACTAAGTGAAAGGTTCTCAGCCTAACTTAACCGAAAGCCAAGAGATATAAAACGAAACCCCTCCGCAATTATATTACACTACAATAGTTGATGTGCCATAAAACCAAACCAAACCAAACCAAATCTTTAAACAAAAATCAAAAATCAAAAATTAAAAAACAAAACAAAATAAATACAGAAGAGGAAATCTAAGAATTTTTATTTTCATTTATAATAGCGTTCAACCATCCGAATAATTGCCTTTGCATGGGGTGCAGCCAGTTATTCTCTTCCTCACCGACAGGGTGATATTTTCATATATGGTTGATGAACTGAATTCTTAACAATTTAAAACACATATATGGTTCCAGCTAAAAGAAATGGGAGATTTTACAATTACGCTACTATTTATTCTGTTTTGGATTAATCAGTTTCACAGTCACCTTTTATAGAAAAAAAAACGGTACTTTATCCTTAACTAAACAAGCTCTTTTTTAAACTAAGATTTTAGAGCAACTTCTTGAAATAAAATACAGCTGAACATGAAATGTAATTGGTTCGTTGTGTTCCACTTCAATTTAACGAAGTGAAAAATGTCTCGTAATTTGGCAAGTACATGACACTCTAAAAAATTGATGGTTTTTAAAAATGTATTTTCTCTAATATAGAAAGTTACACCCAAAGAACTTTCTATTTATTCTTTGAAAATTATGTTAATCTTTTTAACCGGTAAATCCAATATTTCGGTCATAATGCTATTCAACTATCGACTGTAAGCCCAACACGTGAGATTTCAAGATCACATCAGATTCTTCTGATAAAATTACATTTTGGGTTGACTCCTATTTTAAAATTCACTATAAGCCTAATATTTTAGGTTGAGTGCTATTTAAATATGTACCATAAGCCGGGTATTTGTGATCATGTCAGATACTAATAAGATAGTAAGTATTAAATACAACTTTTAATGTAATGATCGGGTAGATTTAATCAATGATCTCAGCACTATCTTTGATGAACGAACTTTTTTTCAGAGAAGAAGATTATTGCTTCCATTTACTGATTTATTCATTCAATACTACAAGGGATTTCATAGAAATATAAGCAGAACAAAGTTTAGAAAAGAAGTCCACTAAAAGAGAAATACCGTTTATACTCGAGTATCATCCGTGTCTGTTTCGTGACTTTACAGTTGGAAATTATTGGTACAGCAATTGGCCTTGGCTTAGGCTTAGCCTTGGCCAACTATTTGCATACACGAAGTTTGTATCTCACGTATGGTGTGACCTTTTAATAAAAGGCAACAATTTTGATCTCAGAAAGTTGCATGATATGCGGGTATATGCAGTTAACTAAATGAATAAATTTCATGAATCCAAGACTTGAGTTCATGAGATATTTTCAAAGACAATACGCCGTATTTGACACGTGCTTTACCATCGTAATCACCCGTGGCATCCAATCTGTTTATTTCTTTTAATCTGACTAGTATTTGTCGAAACGAATAACTATTAGAATTATCCAAGATAGGATAAGAATATTTTTCATTTCTCTTTTTATCTAATTTTTTCGTCATAGGATATCTGTAAAGTGAGTGATGAACTATTGTACGTCTTATGCTGATTTAATTAAAAATATGACCATATTTCCAACCGTTACAATTCTTTCAATTATGATGTAATAATTTCCGAGAGTCATTCAAAAAGTTCTAAATCACACCCAGAAATAAGAGCATAGCGGATCATTTTATTGTGGCAACACACTACGTCAGTAGCTCAAAAAGTTCTAAGCCTCATCCAGAAAGAAAGACCAATAGTGGATCATCTTTATTATGGCAATACACCATCTTATAAAAATAGGAATACTAATTCAGATTTCAGTCTTAATCTTTTTAAAGGTGAGACCCATACAAAGTTGAGAGATACGTGACAAAAATTTCTAAATCCCACCCAGAAACAAGAGCATAACTGTTCGCCGGGAGACCGGGGTTCTATCCTAGGTCGTCATACCAAAAACTCAAAAAATGGTACTTGGTGCCGCCTTGCTTAACACTCAGCATTATAAGGTAAGGATCAAGGGTAAAGTGGAGCAATCCATGGAATGGAGTAGTTCCTTCCCTTACACCTCGGTGTAGTAGCTATTAAAAAGGGAGCCTTCGGGTCATCCTCAACTAAAGTTGCCAACTTTACTTTTATAGCATCAACACACTACGAGGGTCGCTCAAAATTTCAAAGCCTCACCCAGAATGAAAACCAATAGCTGAACATTTTTATTGTGGCAACACACTACCTTATAGAAGTAGAAAAACTAATTCAGACTTTTGTCTTAATTTCTACGCAGGTTAGTCGCACGCAAAGTTGAGACGTGCGTGACAAATCTGAAAATGGATAAAATCCGATCCGTCATAATGAATTTTCCAATATGGAGGTGTCCGTGGTGTAATGGTTATCCTCGCAGGAAATGGACACGGCGACACGAGTTCAAATCCTGGACGAGACTGATTGCATTTCACATAGCACTAATACCCTTGGGAAAGGTATGAATCCAATTATTCTCCCTCCAGCTATGGGTAAATAGTAGGACAGACTAGGTTCTTTTGCCTTGGTGAGGCAACTAGTCTAGGAGAAGGAAAACTCTGAATTCAAACCTGTTAAACTCTGCTAAAAAAATTGACCTTGTGTCATATCCTGCCCGAGCGGAGGGGTTGGGTAAATCGGATAATGAATTTTCCAAAAAATAGTATAATACGCAATGAAATCCATGAGGATATTGCACAGATACTTACGGATGATTCCCTTTTCTAAGCAGTTGTTAGGTTTGGCAGCGGAATTCAAGTTGGGTAGGAACAGATCTGGCCTAGTGTGTCTCGGTACCTGGAGATTTCCTTCGGCCTCAGGGGGCCTTCCACCCAGGCTTTTAGCCCCTTCGGAGGGTTATCGCCCGACGCCTGAAGCGTCCCTAATAAGGGGAATGCCGACGGGGCCGTAGGCATTTTCGGGAATGCTGTGCGCGTGTGGGCTCCGGCCCTGCGCTTGGACCCACCTAAAAAAAGGCCTTGTGCCACACTTGCCCGTTAGGTGGGGCGAGCAACAAATACCGCAGATCAATATCGGTGTTATCCGAACAGTACGAAACTTCTTACCTTTTCTATGTAACTCCAACTTTCTTGTGTGATATAATCTGTTATCGAATATCCGTGTTTGCGTTTTCATTAGTGACCCTTACTACGATGATGCAGTCCAAAGCGTTAGCAACTGCGCCACGGAGAATCCTCCTAAAAGTAACTCAAGAGTCACATTATGTTTAAATGCATGAAGTGAAGTTTGAAAAATGTGACGAGATTTATGCTTTAATTCTGTATCTATAAAAACTACAATATTTTTCTTGGAATATTTTTATAATTCATAACAAAAACGGACTCTATTTTACCACCATGGAATAAAGAAATTGTATATTTTGGCGGAAAAGTCCTCAAGGAAAAGAAACACCTCCCTAAAAGCGTTCTTTTTTATATTCCGTTTCCTCAACCAGGAAGTAATAACTTGGTAGTTTGCTCTTTTCACTTCCGATCAACCCGACCTTTTTATGCTGATTCTAAAACTTCTTTACTCTCAGAATTACTCGACCGTCTAGACCGGATTTAATTGAACGAAAACGAAAGAGCAGCGAAGGCAACAATAAAATAATGTCAACGTGTGTATAGGTGTGTGTATATATATATATATATATATATATATAAAAACAGAGAGAAAGAGAGTTGTATATGTGCATGTATGTGAGAAAGAGGAATGTATATGAGGGAGTGAGTAAGAGAGAGAGAGAGAGTGAGAGAGTGAGATGAATGTGTGTGAAAAGGCGTGAAGACTGAATATCTGTGCAAGGAAGAAAAGGAAAGAGAGTGAGTGGGTGAGAACGAGACGGAGTGAGAGAGAGAGAGAGAGAGAGAGAGAGAGTGCGTGTGAGAGATACGTGAATGTGTGAGAACGAGAAGGAAAGAGAGAGAGAGAGAGATGAATAATTGCGTGAGAAGGGCAGTTTGTGTGTGAGAAATAGAGAAAGAGAGAGAGTTAGAGAGAGAGAGAGAGAGAGAGATGAATATGTGTATGTTTGTGAGAAGGACAGTTTGTGTGAGAAGGAGATAGAGTAAGTGAGACAGAGAGATGAATATGTGCATGTGTGTGAAAACCAGAGAGAGAGAGAGAGAGAGAGAGAGAGAGAGAGAGATGAATATGTGTATGTGTTTGAGAACGAGAGGGAGATTGAAGGAGAAATGAATATGTATGTGTGTGTGATAAGGAGAGAAAGACGAATATGTGCGCGCGCGTGTGTCTGTGTGTCTTTGTGTGAGAGACAGAGAGACAGAGAGCAGACAGAGATGAATATATGTATGTTTATGAAAAAGAGAAAGAGAGAGCGGAATTAGTCTGTGAGAAAAAAAGAAAGAGAGAAAGACAGATGAATATATGTATGAATGTTAAAGAGAGAGAGAGAGAGAGAGAGGACGTAGAGAAGGAATGGGAAAAGTCAGAGGAAACCTCGGGCCAAGTAAGGAAGCTGTTTGTTGCCTTAAGTGATGTGTTTTTTGCCCTCATTGTACAGCTGTCTCCACAAATAGACAGCCATTAGTAAGCACAGTGCGTTCTATGGGGCACTGACCCATATACACGTCAATATTTTTAGTAGTACCCTTCTCTACCCCACGGCAAAACTAAATTTATTCTTAAGACTCTGTTTAAAACATCTGTGTAGTCTTCATTTCAATGTATGCGCCACCAAAGTAATGAAAAAGCCGAATGAGATGTGACACTCTTGGTAAACGAATCATCTGACAACGACAATCAGATTTCGGCATTTGAAACTGTGTTCCTTTTACTTTGTAAAGAGTTATCCACATACCGTTGTCATGTGTGTCACCTTCATATATAGGTCGTCTCTTGTTTATGGTAACGAAACCATTAATTTATGGAATTCATTTTGGAGGCGAGGAATTTCTCCAATAACTTTTCATTATGTTAGAATTCCAACTTTACGAAATTATTATTCGGGTTAAGGTTGACACTAGTATTTTGCCTAAAAAACAGGTTTTAAAACTTCGACCTATACACGAATAAACACAATTTATCTATCTATCTATCTATCCCCGCCAACCGGCTCATTGGTCTAGTGGGTAGAGTGTTCGCCAATGGTCCGGAAGACCTGGGTTCAATCTGAGTTCGTGTTATACCAAAGACTTTTAAAATGGTGCTTGATACCTCCTTGCTTAACACTCAACAATATAAGGTACGTATCAAGGGTAAAGTGGAGTAATCCAGGGAAAGTAGTAGCGCCCTCCCCTACACCTCACAGTAGTAGCTATCGAAAAGGGAACCTTCAGGTCGTCTTGACTTTGATCGCCAACTTTACAACTTATATATATATATATATATATATATATATGTAAACGTGTGTATAGGTGTATGTATGTGTGTTTACATATATATATATATATATATATATATATATAAACAGAGAGAAAGAGAGTTGTATATGTGCAAGTACGTGATAAAGAGGAATGTATATGAGGGAGTGAGTAAGAGAGAGAGAGAGA
>OY757917.1:40662184-40797184 GCA_963585895.1 Sepioteuthis lessoniana | reverse complement strand
GAAACTCTTGTCAGTTTTCTATCCGATCTCAGTAATGCTGTAGTTTAAATGGTCTTCATCGTCCTCTTATTTCCAAGTCCTCCTGTCCTTGTACTAATGCTTTGGTGACTTTACCAAAAGCACCAATTACAATTGATATAATCGTCACTTTCATGTTCCACAGCTTTTTCGATTCCCTAGCAAAGTCCAGGTACTTATCCTTTTTTCAGTTTCTTTCAATTTTTACTTTTTGGTCAGTCGGGACAGCTAAGTCCACAATTCTGCAAGTTTTTTTTTTGTTGATTAGTACTAAGTCTGGTCGTCTGGTCGAGATTAGTTGATTCTTTTGTATGTCAAAATCCCAGGGGAGTTTCTGCGTCTGATTTTCCAGGACATATTATGGGTTGGGCATGTACCATTTGTTCGTATGGTCAAATTTGGATTTCTTGCATAATTCCCAGTGACCAATGTTAGCTAGTGGTCTTTCACTGGAATATGAGTAACAGCAAGACTCCTCGGTTCTCCAGGATTCTTCTGAGTCTTCTCGCCATCTTAACAATACTGTGGTCTGCATAATTTCGATCCTTCTTCCGATGTTCAATTCCTCCAGTATTTTTTTCCTAGGCCTTTTGAAATTGTTCCTAGTACGCCAACTACAATTGATATCACTGTCACCTTCATGTTCCATTGTTTTTTATTTTTTTTAGTACTCTGGCAAGGTTCAAGTATTTATCGACCCTTTCGTTTTCTTTTATTTTTTCTGTGGATCGCCGGAACATAAAAATCTATTAAATGACATGTTCTTTTCTAGTTAATTAAAACTAGTTCTAAACGAGATCGGGTGATCCGTTTGTTTTTCAAAATCCCAGAGAATTTTATGAATCTCATTTTCTAGGGCGGATTCTGGTTTGTTCATAGACCATCTAGTAGTATGGCCAAATTTTAATCTTTTGCACAATTCCCAGTAGATCACCATTCCTCATCGTGCCTTGTCTTAAATGCTTTTTGTGTTAGTTTGCTGCCTGCGTTAATAATGCGGTTAACCGTTTTCTTTCCGTCTCCACATAACATACTTTCTATACGGTTAAGTATTATCAATTTTCACCTTGATATAATTTGTCCTTATGGCATTATTTTGTGCTGCTATTAAAGTAGATTCAATTTTTCTTTTAATGTTTCCCTTTCTTAGCCATGTCTAGATCATTTTGTGTGCAATCTCGGCAGTTTGTCGCTTGAAGTATCCATACAGTTGTTTTTCTTACCATTATCGTTGTTATTAGTATTACCGCCAAAGAAAAATCTGTGCGATTTTCATGCAAATAAATTCATAAAATAAGTCTTCAGTTATTTTTAACGCCCCATTTTGAAAAAAAAATGTCTCTGGGTCATTTAGGTAATGAAACAAATTTCTCACTGGGCTCGTAAACCGACTTTGTTGGGGGTGGGGGTGCTACTCATGTAGCGTGTTCTAGAAAATAATAACCTGGCGGAAGCGAAATTTCTTTCCAAGTTTACAACTGGGTTGAATTTAGAGTTATCCTTCTCCTAGACCGTCTGCCGTAATAAAGAGCCTAGTCTGTTAAACTATTTACCCATAGTTGGAGGGGGAATTGTTAGATTCATATCTTTCCCAAGAGTATTAACACAAAATGAAATACAAAAAGCCTTGTCCAGAATTTGAACCCGGGTAGCTGAGTCCATTCTCCATAGCGATAATCATTACACCATGAGCGCCTCCGATGAAAGAAATTCCTAAAACCAATATTTAACAGGTTATTTTTACGACCCAACATAAATTCATGGGAAACATGGAATATATAAGCCAAAAAGAATCCCAGTAATTTTTCCAAGTATGATAAAAATAATTAAAATACGGAATACAAGTCAAGGGAGAGTCCCCGTTGCGTAATGACTACAGTACTGAACCGTGGACTCGAAGTATGCGAGTTCAAACTCGAGTCGCTTTGTGACATTCACTTTCAGACGAATACCCTCACGAAATGCATGAAACCCCTTATCCCTCCAGCTATGGGCTGAATAGTATCTTTGCTGTTATTCTCAAAGGATGGCTTTGGCATTAAATAACTCACGAAGAGTTAGTATGCCATCAAATAAAGAAACCAGACAAAACTAACCAAACCTAAATATACGTGAAACGCTGCGAAAATAGTGCGTTCTATCTATTTTTAAGGAAACAGCAACAGATTGAGGAAACAAAATAACAACTTGTATGCTCTTGTTCATAAAAAAAAAACGTTGGTGAAAACATGGAGAATGATATTTTATAGCTGGAAACTTGCTCTACCTAATACTGTTATTGTGCTCGATGTATCGGCAGTAGTTTCTGTGGATGTAAACGGAATGCGTTCTTGTCGAAATGCTTCTCACATATCTCTTAGAACGTTATTATTTACGAAGCCTTGACATAAAAGATTACAGCATCAGCAGTTGTTTAAGTGGTCACCTATTTAACTGGGTCATCGTTGCTTAACTTCGGTGATTGTGCGTGCACCGGTACGTTCAACATGACTTGACTGTAAGTCCCCTGTTGCTATCTTCTTATGGAATGTTCTAATTTGTATGATAGGCTCTCAAGCATTGGTTTGTAATTTCCTATATATTCTACGTGTAATGCAGAATGAACGTCACTCATAAAGATGAGTTAAATAATAATCAGACTTATTTATTCAGTGTAAAGAATTCTGTCCTTGAAATGGCCATCATACTTGTCGCAATTATAATGAGTAATCTTAGGCATAATTAAAATGAGATTCGTAGATTGTCAGTTGATGAGGTCAAATGAAAGAGGATCATTTCCTATGTGGGTCATTGTTTACTCGTACTTGTTGTTTGAAGGGCTACTTTATGAACCCTGGGAAGACAATGATGAAGATTAGAATACGTATCTTAAGTTAGAAGAAGTGATGATGAGATGTCGTAGAATCAGTAATCTGGAGGATATGAGACACCAGTGACACACATCCTTTTAATATTGGTCTGGTTTCTTTGGTTTAATGGCATATCAATCTTCACGGGTTGTTTAATGCCAAAGCCATCCTTATAGAAGAACAACAGTGGCGCTATTTAACCCATAGCTGGTGGGGGTGATTAGGAGGTTCATATCTTTCTCAAGATATCAATCTGAAAGTGAAACTAATAGCAGGCCAACATGTTAGTCACTACGCCAAAGGGACTTTTCACAGAGCATTATGGCCATGTCTGGAAGAGGCCTAGCTGAAGATGGGGTTTCTAATTTTTATAATTGATGTTTTCAGTATTTTCAGTTTATTTTCACGGTTGGATATGTGTATTATTTGTTCATTGTCAACAGGTGTGTTCCTTATAAGGAATAATTTTGGTTTAAAAGGTTTGGTTTGGTTTCTTTGTTTAATGGCATATCAACCTTTGTGGCTTATTTAATGCCAAAGTCATCCAAGTAGAAGGACAGTATTGATAGTAGTTTGCAGGTAGTATAAGAGTGTTCATATAATTCCCAAGTGTATTAGTCTAAAAGTAAACGTAATATCGTGACTGGAGTTCAAACTTGCTTTCTACAATGTCGCAGTCCAGCTCGTCAGCCACTACTCCATGGGGTTTAATCCCTTTTACTATTCTTTCCTTCATTCTTACATAAGAAGGGATGACTTCTTATTATTTCAATCGAGATTTCCTTTTTTTTTTTTTAGTTAAGATTTTAGAATCTTTTATGGTGAATACATTTTTTTGCCATTTTTGGTAAACCTTTTTAATAAATCAAAATCAAGATCGAGCAGACCACAGCATAGCTAAGATCAGCTAGAATAGTTAGAAGAGTCCGAAAGAGATTTGCTGTCACTCAATGCTCAATGAAAGACCACCAGTGAAAGCTGGTGTGAAAAACTCACCAGGACCAGGCTTCCTAGAGACATGAGGAGACATGAGTTCACCCCCCTATGAGCTTATACTTCTTAATTTTTGCTAAATATCCCTAACCCCAACTCCTAATGTAAACAAGAGTAGTTAGTCTACGATTTGGAAGAAAGAACGTGCATATGGTGTAGTGGCTCACTTTAGTAGAAGTGGTTTTATTTATGACGTCGTACTTAGCTAGTTCGATCCCCAGTCGCGCTATTACGTTCAGTTTTGGACTAATACCCTTGGAATAGATTTGAACTTCCTAATCTCTCATTTATGGCTTAAATAGCACCACTTGACTAAAGTTCGAACTTACTCTAATGTCGCAGTCCACTCACTTCACCACAAAAGCTCCCTTAAAATGAAATGAAACTAAGAAATTTACGATAACTTGAAAAAAAATTGAGATTATAAAACAAGAAAATGGATGTTCTTGTTTCATAGCACGTCAATTTTAGTACGTTATTTAACGTATAGGATTTTAACCAAATCTTAGGGGATAAAGATGTTCAGGCCTTTCGGAAAGTGAACGTAATGGTGCCACTAGAGTTCGAACCCGAATACTATGAATTGGCAGTTGAGCATTTTGCCACTACGCAACGGGGACACCTCCCTAAATAAGAAAAGAAAAAAGTTACTTTATTTTCATAACAGTTTATTTATGTTTCTCCATGAAAGTTTCTATTATTTTGATAATGGAATATATTTGTATTCGGGGAAAAACAAAAAAATTCGTTAATAGTATCAACATTTTTATCAACACTAAAATCTACAATATGGTAACACTTTAGAAAGATTTTGAGTAAATAATTATTTCGAGAAGTAGCATATGTTCCCATGTTTATTCCAGAATACACACACACACACACTTTGAATTTACGGGTTCGGAAAACCATGAAATTGAGCCCCGAGTCATAGTATATATATATATATATATATATATATATATATATATATATATATATATATATATATATATATATATATATATATATATATATATATATATATAAGTTTGCAGAAGTGATAAATATGCAGGAGTGTGATATTGTAATAGACAAGTTCGAACTCCAGTCGCGTTATTAATTTCACTCTCGGATTATACCGTTGGGAAAGGCATGATCTTCCTTATTCCCCCAGATAAGGGTTAAAAAAATACCACTACAGTTCTTTTATAAGGGTAGCTTTTGCAATATATAATCCACGAAGGTTGATATGCCATTAAACAAATAACCCAAAACAATACTGAAAGGAAGTATATATATATAGAGAGAGAGGTATTTAAAAATGCAACTTATCTTTTTTTATTTTTGTAAACATCGACAGTTTAACAAAAAATTTCTTCTACCTAAGTATACGCATAAAAGTGCGCCAATAAGGGTCCTGTTTACCTATATCTTTGAACAAACGCTTTAATAAAGATGGACTCAAAATCAGGGCCCCTTTTAGCTTTTTAAATAACTTGTAAATCGATACAAAACTTTGAGAGCACCTTTTGATTTTTAAACATAATTTTTCTCGAAAACGAGAAAAATTCATAACGAAATTATGAACAGTTCCATTAAAAGCAGATAAAACTACATTAGAGAGACATTTTTTAATACAAAAATAGACATCCAAGTACCTCTATCAATATAGGCATTTAGTTTTTTTTTTCATCAAGCAAGATGAACAAATACATCAAAATAATGTTGTCTCTCCAAAGGTCGATTTTATAATAAAAATATCAATGACATTACATTTTGAAGGTGAAATGTGCGTGAAGGAATAAATAAATAAATAAATAAAAGATTTTGATGGAGTGCACTTTATGAACATCAGTGATCTTCGTAAAACTTGCATGTAATGTAGGAATATATTACTGGTTACTTAAATATAGCCGATATTCTTTTATTTTTTACTGGACAAGTTAACAAGTTAAAAGAAATAATTTAGTGAACAAATCAACAAAGAATTAATTTACAGTACAAGTTAACTAGTAAAAGGAAATAATCAACTGAACGAATTTGTACAAAGAAATAATCTACTGAACGAATCAACTGATTCAAAGAAATAACTGAACGACTTAGTAGAAAGAAACAATCTACCAAACAAGTTAACAAGTAGAAAGAAATAATTTAGGGAACGAATCAACTTGTACGAAGAAATCATTTACTGAAGAAGTTAACAGGTACAAAGAAATATTTGACTGAACGTGTTTGTACGAAGAAATAATCTACTAAACGAATCAACTAGTACAAAGAAATAACTGAACGACTTGATAGATAGGTAACGAGTGGAAAGAAATAATTTACTCAACAAGTTAGAAGAACGCAATAATTTACTGAACGAATTATTGCAAAGAAATAATCTACTGAACGAATTTGTTCAAAGAAATAATCTATTGAACGAATTAGGTTAAAGAAATAACCTACTGAAAGAATTAGTATAAAGAAATAATTTACTGAACTAATTCGTACAAAGAAATAATCTAATGAATAAATTTGTACAAAGAAATAATCTTCTGAACGAATTTGTACAAAGAAATAATCTACTGAATAAATTTGAACGAAGAAATAATCGACGAAACGAGATAACAAGTAGAAAGAAATAATCTACTGATTGAATTAACTTGTACTAAGAAATAATCAACTAAACAAGTTGAATCGTACAAAGAAATAATCCCCTGAACGAATCAACTAGTAAAAAATGATAATCCATTAAACTTGCTAAGGTTGATTTTTTTGCTCAACAGAAGTGTAACCCATACTTAACAAACATTTGGTTTCGTTTCTTCGTTTAATATTTCATCAACTTCCATGGGTTATTTAATGCCAAAGACATCCTTATAGAAGGACAGTAGTGGTGCTATTTCACCTATTGAAAGATTTAGAGGGTTCGTATCTTTCCCAAAGTCCGAAAGTGAATATAGTAGCACTACTGGAATTCGAACTCGCTTACAACGATGTCACAGTCCAGCACTTAAACCAATTCGACGTGTAAACTCTCCGACGAACATTTAAATTTACTTTTGCTCTTAGACATGTTAGGCATCTCCATCATATTTCTTACCTTCCAAAACATTAACCCCGAAAGAATCAATGAAATGAAAAGTATTTTCACCAAAGGAATTTAGAACAGGTTTTTTTTTGTATAGTGTCTTAATCGTTTTGTGACATTCACTAATTAAATTCAAGCGACTTTGTTTGTTTTGTTATCCGTGATGTCGGATGCCATTTGTGTTCCAGTTTCTCGAAAACGATTTAAATCCTCTTATTTGTTGAATTCACAGTCTAAGCTTAAATTAACTTTTCTTTTTACTTTCATTTTCTGAATCTGATTAACATAAGGCCTGTTTTTATCATTCTAAAAATCTCCAACCCTAGATAACTTTTTCTATCGCTTATGACAAGCTTCTGAAATTAGTAAACACACATCGGTAGCAATATCTTATCTACTGAAATTGATTTCAGTGTACGCATAGTGAGAATGCGGATTGACATCGACAGATTATCGACCATGTGGAAATCTAATTTCTCTGACGAAATAAAACGGGGATTCTTGCAAACTGTTACCGTGTCAGTACAGCTGTATAGCTGCACCACATGGGCTTTAATGAAGCGGTCGGAGAAAGAGCTGCATCGGTACTATGCAAGGATGCTGCATACATATTTACCCAACCCCTTCGCTCGGGCAGGATATGACACAAGGTCAATTTTTAAGCTGAGTTTAACAGGTTTGAATTCAGAGTTTTCCTTCTCCTAGACTAGTTGCCTCATCAAGGCTAAAGAACCTTGTCTGCCCTACTATTTACCCATAGCTGGAGGGAGAATAATTGGATTCATATCTTTCCGAAGGGTATTAGTGCTATGTGAAATGCAATCAGTCACGTCCAGGATTTGAACTCGTGTCGCCGTGTCCATTTCCTACGACGATAACCATTACACCACGGGCACCTCCATGCTGCATACTATTTTAGATAAATCGCGGAAGCAGCAACCCACAAAATAACAACTTTAAGGTCACTAACCCCCACCACCATCAAACCATCCAAGTAAGACATATTGGGCACTGCTGGAGAAGCTGGGACAAACTCATAAGCGAAGATTTTCTTTGGGCTCACGCACGATGGACACAGCAGTGGGGGCCGACCAGCAAAGACATAAATTCATCAGCTCTGTGTGAACACTTGATACTGTCGAGAGGACCGACCAAAAATAATGAACGATATGGACGGATTGCGAAAGAGAGAGAAAGAGAGAGAGAGAGAGAGAGAGAGAGAGAGAGAGAGAGAGAAAGACTCAAGGGAATCTGTGCTATCATCACTGCTTGTTGATGATGATAATGATGATTACTTCACTGAATGAAACAAGCAAAAAATCTGTACAAAAATTTAGAAAAATGACTTTTTTGTGGAGTCCTCAAAACTATAAAAATCATGTACACGACGTGCATGGACGTTATTCCAAAACTGGCGAATATTAAAAATGTTTCCATGAATTTAGTACCTATTAAAAGACAATCACGCACTTAGCAGACAAAAAAAAAACATCAGTATTAATTTGTAGAAAATAAAATGAAATGTGCTGTCCAGCGCAGAGACCCTATCAGGTGCTACCACTCCAAGCCAGAGTAAACCAAAGAACGATGGCAATGAAGGGTTGTCCAATCGGCTAGGGCTGTAGAATACACCGACTGCTTCTCTGCAGAGGTGTCAGACTCTCCCAACGAGACTCCTTGATATGACACTAAACAATCTGATGGTCAGGTTCCAGTAATGCTGGAGCTTTAGGGAATGCGGAGAACTCCTTCATTGCCGTTAAACTCAGGTCCAATCTGGCCTGGAGTGGTAGTACCTGATAGGGTCTTATCTATAGGTTAAATAGAACTAAACTGTGTCTTTATGCTAAATTGAAAGGCTTAAAATAGAACTGTTTTGATATTTAAACTGCGTACTTATGCTAAACTGAATTGTTTGAAATAAAACTGTTTTTGTATGCTAAACTGAATTGTTTGAAACAGAACTGTTTTGACATTTAACTGTGTGTAAACAAAAAATATACTTATACTAAACTGTATTGTTTGAATTAGAACTGTTTGACTAAACTGAATAGCGTGTAATAGAAATGTTTTTGACAATTAAACTGGGTACTTACGCTAAACTGAATTGTTTGAAATAGAACTGTTTATTCGTATAAAAATAGATTTGGCATTAAATAACCTACAAATGTTGGTATGTCATAAACCCCATCAAACAAACAAACAAACAATAAATGGGTACTCTACATTCCCCAAAGCTCCAAGACTGAAGCCTCACCATCAGATTGTTTAGTGTCATAAATAGGACACTCAGTTGGGGAGTCTCACCCACTGTAGAGACGCAGTCGGTATATTCTACGGTCCCAGCTGACGGGGCTGTGTATTTGTATGTATCAGTAAATATATGTTTATATATATCAGTTCAAAATAGTTTCACTTGTTTCGGAAGCGGCACTGTCTAAGAAAATAAAGTCTTAGGTGTCAGAAAATGCCAGAAATGCTTAATTCAGTTTCAGTCGGAGAATCAGAACGATTTCAATTACTTATCCAGCTCTCCTCACTCTAACTGAAAGCAATAACAACAAATCTCCAAGTTAACTGAACAAGTAATAGCATAACAGTTCAAAACAACCATGATAAGCGAAATCTATGGAATAGAAAAAGTGCCAATTTTTTCCCTGAGTCCCACATCATCTCATTAGTTCTCTAGTCAATCATTGTTAAGGAAAAGACACGTTACCGAAACAATTCTGCAAAAAGGTCGGAACCAGTGACGAAAAAGGACATTTTATTATCCTATTCAGTAAAGGAGAAAAATGATTATGACCCACGGAAAACCATGTACCGGTGGGAAACCTGGATTGACACCACGAGAATGTAAGGTGTTACCACTCCAAGCCAGAGAATGTAAGGTTCTGTATTTGGTTGGATATAAAGGCTGTTGTTTATCATGAAGTGAAGAATTTAAATGAAACAGCGAATTCTGGGAGATATTTTCGTCAAATGGTCTTTCTGGGAAAAACAAGCTTCTGATAACCTAAAAAGAGCGTTACCCTTGCATGACCATATAAAGACCAAATGTAAAATACACAGTCAGTAAAAGATTTGGCACTTAATATGGAAGATTTCTCTTACAAGATAAAACGGTTTGGTTTGGTGTGGTTTGATGGCATATCAACCATTGAAGGTTATTTAATGCCAAATCCATTTTTACACTTATAAAAAGAGCTATTTCAAACAACTCTGTTTGGCATAAATACACAATTTAGATGTCAAAAACTGTTTTATTTCAAGCTATTCAGTTTAGTATAATAACGTTTTTTTGTTTACACACAGTTACATGTAAAAACAGTTCTATTTCAAACACTTCAATTTAACATATGTACACAGTTTAGTTCTATTTAACCGATATATAGGACCCTGTCAGGTGTTACCACTCCAGGCCAGAGTGGACCTGGGAGCGATGGCAGTTAAGGTCCAGCATTACTAAAGCCTCACCATCAGATTGCTTAGTGTCATAACAGGAGATTCGGTGGGAGAGTCTTACCCGTCTGCTGAGAACCAGTCGGTGTATTCAACAGCTCCAGCCGACTGGGTCAAAAATAAAACGGGAATTCTTAATATGAAAGTTCTCAGTATATGAAATAAAACAGGAATTCTCCCAAGCTGTAGTCATGTAAGTATTACTGCAAGGACTTTAACGAAACTTTTGAAGTAAACGTTACATGCCAACTATTCAAGAATGCTGTGTGTTGTTTTCCATAAATCCTCGAAGTAGACTCTTAAACGCAATAGATGCATGACCACTTCCCTCCCATCTCAAAAACCATCCAAGTTTGACGAGCAAGACATGCTATGAACTGCTGGAGAAGTAAGGATGACTTGTAAGCGATGTTTTTGGATAAACTTCTACACATAGACACACTAGTGTTGACTGGCCAGAATAGTTACATTTATCAGCTCACTGTGGATACTGGATGCCGTCTAGAGGACCTCATCCATCCTACTCTTTTTCTATTTGATTATATCTTTTTCAGATCTTTAAGAAGATTTCTGTACGGGAAAAGGTACATTGGTTATGAAGAGATTAAAGTAGACTTGAAGATGTTTTGATCTCCAAACCCAAATAATCTTATAGTCGCAGCGTTAGTAACTTACGTGCTCGATGAGATTATGTCTGTCAAAATGAAGGAAAATATTTTCCTGATTGGATTTGTAATTTACCATTTAATAGATTAACTTGGGTATAATCCATGAACGGCTTCCGGTCTGAAATAAATAACCCCCGACGTTGCATTCTGGGAAAGATGAATCTTAAAATTAAAATTTGAAAAAAAGACAAACTAACTCATTTAAGCCACTCAATGCGACATTTCTTGAAGGGAAAGAACATCTTTCCGATGCTGGATTTACTAACTGGATTTACCTATTAGGAACTTTATCCTTTTTGGATTTGATGCAAACAGGATTATATCTTTACAGACTCTGAATTTCAAACCAACCATTTCTGAGTTAACTGGAACAAACACTTTTTACAAATGTATTCTCTTTTTCACATGCTACATCTTTCAATATTATTAGCTATTTGTGTTCGCAAATTGTCCTGGAGACCGGGGTTCAATTCCAGGTCGAGTCATACCATAGACTCAAAAAATGATACTTGATGCCTCCTTGCTTAACATTTAGTATTATAAGGTAAGGATCAAGGGTAAAGTGGAGCAATCCCAGGAAGGGAGTAGCACTCTCCCCTACACCTCGCTATTGTAGCTATTGAAAAGGAGCCTTCGAGTCACCCTCGGCTACGACTATATACCGTAAGAAAAAGTGGTATTGCTTACTTTCCAACCTAATAAAAATATCTTGTTCGGCTCAGTTTCTTATTTAAACATTTCTCAACCCTAGAAAATTAACAAAATGTCATTGGCGTAAAAATCAGTACTGGACCACAGCCGCTAATCAAAACATGATTTGTATGTATAATAAGTTGCATGAAGAGATCAAATATAAATATCTGTCTTTACTTTGGGCAGAAAATATTTACCTTACAATTTTCTTTTTAAGATTACCTCGATAGTTGTTGGTGTTTGATGATAATCTAAACGTAAAACAGTGGTATCATGAGGAATTACTTGATAATGCAGCTGGTTACGAGATGGTGCTAATTAATTTATAAGCAATAAAGTAAAGGAACCTAATATGTTTACATGTCATCTGAGCATCATCATATATTTCACGTTAATGAAGCGAAGCAAGTTTTTTTTTATATATAGGAATCTGATAAAATAAAACAAGAATTTTCCCAAGTTCTAGCCGTGTCAGTACTACTGTATGGTTGTATCACTTTGATTTTAACGAAACAATTGCAGTGAAAGCTAGATGTTGGAAGTCCCTGTGGCGTTGTGTTTAATGGGCTGAACTGCGACATCGAAGTGAGTTCGAACTCCAGTCGCGCTATTACGTTCATTTTTCGGACTAAAACCATTAAGAAAAGTATGAGCCCGCTTATCCCCCACTGATTGGTTAAATAGTATCACTGCTGTTCTTCTACAAGGGTGGCTTTGGCATTAAATAACTTACGGCGGTTGATATGCCATTAAACAAAGAAACCAAGAAAACCAACCAAAAGCTAGATAAGAATCACACAATGATGCTGTGAGATTTTTTCCAGAATTCCTGTGAGCAGCACCCCAGCAAATAGCAACTGCACGGCTACTTACTTCCCATCACAGAATTTATCCTGATAAGACGAACAAGATACGCCGGGCATTGTTAAACACACTTATCTACGTATCTATATTATGATAAAATATAATCTCAAAATTATCACAAATCTGGAGATCAACTGCAGAAATAAAGTTACTAGTCTGTTTTAAACTTTTTTTTTTCCTAAGTTTCTCCATTTTCTTATTGGAAATGTTTATGCCATCATCGATATCGATGATCTCCTATGACTTAAATAATTTGACAAGTTCATTTAATACTTAAAAGCCCTCGTCATTCAGTTCGGCATTGGTAACTTCTAACAGAAAATGCATCTTGACATTTCGGATTTATTTGGAAAAGAAATATTTCACGTAAACAATTTTATCCACTTTTTTGCTTTTGAAATAAAATACAAATATTATGATTCGAAAATTTATTGGTTTTCTTTTTGAAAGACAATCAAGTTCTTTATGGCTGATCATTGAATATAAAGTGATGTGTGTGTGTGTGTGTGTGTGTCCATACACTTATGTGTGTGTGTTTGAACGTGTGTATGCGCATGTTTGTGTGCATGCTTACCTGCGTGTA
Source organism: Sepioteuthis lessoniana (assembly GCA_963585895.1). Classification (NCBI taxonomy): domain Eukaryota; kingdom Metazoa; phylum Mollusca; class Cephalopoda; order Myopsida; family Loliginidae; genus Sepioteuthis; species Sepioteuthis lessoniana. Next base: position 40,784,002 of record OY757917.1, on the reverse strand, counting down.
TGTGTCTGTTCATGTATTTATGTGTATGTATGCGTGTGTGTTTGTTTATATGTTAATGTATACATGTCTGTGTTTTTAATTGTATGTGTGTGTGTTTGCGTATGAGTATATAAATGTGTGTTTATGTGTTTCTGTTTATGTATCTATGCATGTTTAAGTGCGTGTGTTTATGCGTGTCTGTGTATTAATGCATTTATGTGTGTGTCTGCACACACACACACACACACACACACACACACATATATATATGTTATTATTAAAAACAAACAATTGATCAGCTATTATATATCATATACAGTACCGGACATTGGCCTAGCGGTTAGAGTGTTCGCCAATGGCCCGGGAGACCTGGGTTCAGTCCCAGGTCAAGTCATACCAAAGACTCAAAAAATGGTACTTGATGCCTCCTTGCTTAACACTCAGCATTATAAGGTACGGATCAAGGGTAAAGTAGAGCAATCCAGGGAAGGAGTAGCGCCCTCCCCTACACCTTGGTGTAGTAGCTATCGAAAAGGGAGCCTTCGGGTTACCCTCGACTATGATCGCCAACAACAACTTTTATATATCATATTACACGAGCATGAAATCAATAAAATACTCATTTTTGATTATAATATTTTGCAAAGAAACCTTTAAACAATCCTCCACCACAGTGAGGCCTTCTAATGAGGTCCCTCTACATAAACATTGAATTAGTCAATGAAGAGCTAACAGGAAAATGCCTTACATTGAACTAAATGATTTTGACCAAAACTTCGCTCTGCCTGTTTACTGTTGATGACAAATTCTTGCGCTGCCTACAAAATGAGTACGTACCAAATTGCATGAATAATTTTTTCTCCAAGTTAAAACGTTTTAATGCTATTGTTGTTAACAGAAATCACGCTACAGCGTACTGTTTTTTCTTTTTTGTGGTATTAGGTTAAAACATACACAAAAATCCGATCATTACAATGTATTTTTGTTGTTAGTGTTTTAAATGTTCATCAATAAATATTTGCTTTGAGCTATATTCATGGATTTCACGAAAACGATACTAAATATAAAAAAGTTGGTCATTACTAAAATTATTTTAAAATGAGAAATTAGTCAAAAAGTCAAAAAAATTCACTCTGAGTTCCTAATGTTTTTATCAACCTATGAGATACTACTTAATCGTATTTCATAGGTTGATAAAGATATCAGTTTTATAAATCCCAAAAATCCACTCGGAATTGTCCAGCAGGACACATGACGCAACGATATCGGCGTTTGGTTAAAATGCTTTTAAGTGATAATCATCTGGAGGTCATCATCATCATCATTCATTATTCATCATCATGTCACGCCGCCAGCGTGGATATCCCTGACCCTCTCTCGCCATTTCTCCCTATCATTCATCGCCTCCGGCAGGTCTTCAGGGTTACATCCTGTGTCCTCACATAGTTGCTGTACGTAAGTTCGTGCTGGTCGTCCTACTTTTGCACATCCATATGTGGGGGTCCACAGGAGTACATCGCTTATGAGCTCGTCCTTGCTTCTCCAGCAGTGTCCCGCGTGTCTGGTTCGTCTGACTTGTATAGTTTGGGGGGCAAGTGTCCGTATAGTTGGAGTCTCGTGGGGTGTTGTCGCCAGGACTTGTTTAATACTGCTCTCAACATTCTTGTGTAATTTCCGTCTAGTTTCCTCTCCAGCCGCTTCGTTAGCGTCCATGTGGTGCATCCATATAGCAGTATCGACACAACCGCTGCCTGGAAGAAACTGCGTTTCATTTTATCTGTTAGGTCCGACTTCCATATGATCGAGAGCCTATCGATAGCTGTCCATGCCTTCGTCAGTCGTGTGTCGATGTCTTTTTCGGTTGATGAGACGCTACTTCCTAGGTAGGTGAATTTGTCTACTAGTTTCAGAGAGGTTCCGTCTAGTGTGGCAATGTTGCCCGTTTGGTTGTAACACATATATTCAGTTTTGTTTGCATTGACATGGAGGCCAATGCCAGCTGCGGCTCGTTCCAGACTATGCAGTAGTGTCTCTGCTTGATTAGGCGTATTCGCTAGTAACGCCAAGTCATCAGCGTAGTCGGCGTCCGTGATTGTTTTTGCGGGGTACCTTTTGCTTCTTCTCTTAGTCAACTCGAAGCCATTTTCTCTGATTTTGTCGATCGAAGTCCTAAGCACATAGTCTAGACAGATGATAAAGAGGTACGGGGCTAGTGTGTCTCCTTGTAGTACTCCTGCAACAATGTCGAAGTATTCCGTGTCTCCATCTGGTGAACGTACTTTCACTTTGGTGTTTCTGTAGTGAATCATTATCGCTGCTACTGTTTCTTTTGGTAGGCCGTATGCTAGTAGGATTTGCTCCATCTTCATCTGTGTATGGAATCGAAGGCCTTGGTAAAGTCGACAAATAGTAATGTCGCCTGTAAGTTTTTTGCCCGAACGCCTTCAAGGATTCTACGGATGGTCAGTATTTGTAAGGTTGTGGATCTATTTCTCCGGAAGCCGTTTTGGTTTTTCCTAAGGATGTTGTCTATTTTGGGTTCTATGCGGTTTCGTAGTCCGAGTAAATCACAGGGAATATTTCCAGTTGCTTAACGCTTGTACCCGGTTATGGGGCTATTGGAGGTTCTTATTATGGGGTTATTGGAGGCTCTTGAGTTCGATATGAAACACCTGCCGAAAGATGTATCGACCGAAACGTTGTGAATATAATGATGCAGGCATTAGTCCAAATAATTTAAATGATAAAAATTATCAAGTTCCATCTCGGACATTAGGTAATTTTTTACACTGAATGGCCCGCCGAATTTCAAGAAGACGATAACGTTTATTAAAATTTGGCCCGTCTCGTGAAAATATTTAATTGTTAGATTGTTAAATACAATGTAATCTTTAAAAAATTAATTTTAATAGAATTCTGTAGTGAAAGTGGTTGAGATACCTTTAATGTAAAATCACCTTGACATTTTTTCTAGTGCCGCTCCTTTCTGAAAAAAAGTTGCTTAAGCCTGGATAACAACTTATAAAATAAACTGTAACCAGGTTTAAAATGAAAACGTCTTCATAACGAAATGATTATTTCAGCAATTATTTACCAATTTAAATATATTGCAGTATGCTAACATTTTAGATGCTGAAAGTAAACTGCAAAGAGATTTTCAGCTCAATAAGAATTCACTATTTTAAGCAGTTCGCAAACAAACACATACAAATGGATATTAAAAAACGGATTTCTAAACAGCGATTTAACTTTGGTCTACTTCTGTCACGAACTAATACTAGTTGTGCGGAGTAAATTCTATCAAAGCATTTTATGAAAGCAATTACAATTTTACAGAAAATTGTCGTTCAAAATATGAAAATTGAAATGTTTACATTGTTAAAATGTATTTGATATTCAATGTATTTTAGCAAAATCTGGTTAATCAAATTTCCGTCAAGAAAATTATTCTGGTGTTAAAAGTGAAATTACCCGATTCATAAATGGGCTAATTACTTGATTTGTTTCTAATACTTGGCTAGACCTATAGTCTGAAATTAGTTCTCGAGAAAAATGACATTTTTTGCCTGAGGTAGAAATATATACGGGACGCGTTCGTGGTATAACGGTTAAAAACGTTGGAAGTGAACTCAACAACTCGATGTGACACTCTGAGGAGGTGCGCCAAGCAGACGATCTTTGTGTTTGTTTTGGCGCGAAACCAAACAAAGGCTCAAAAATGCTCGAGATCTTCGACGCGACCGGAAGTGGGGTAGGAAAGGCAGGTCAGAGAGAAGCCAGGGCAGTGGAAAAAGGAATCGAGAGAAGGCAGTTGGCGAAGGGAGACGCAGAGGGACAGTCGATACTGGACAGCAGAAGAGACCAGTCGGCGTGAGATAGTCCAGGGGCAAGTGAGGAAGACAGACAAGATGAGTTCGCAGTCCAGAGTCGACAACGGTCAGCAGAAGGAAGCAGTGAGGGAAGGCCAGTCAGGATGTGTTGGCATTCTAGTAGCCTTGTAGAAATCTCGCTAGAAATACACGCTAGCAATAGTCTACAGATGCACTGGAAAAGAATGTTGTTACAGAACTCCCCTTCTTGTTCTTTGAGTTGACCAAAGCCCTTATTGTTCGTTTGTTCTTTGTTCTTTTTCTCCCATTCCCTCGGTTGTATTTCTTGTGGCCATAAAGAAATGTGTGATACCCCATTCGGAACCACTAGATGAATCACCGGCCAAGACAGAATTGTTTCGAAGAAGTTGATAAATACTGGGGGCCGTGAGGGGGTATTATCACATCCAGCTCAAATCCTAGATGAGGCTGTTTGCATTTCCCGTACCGCTAATACCCCAAGGAAAAGCCTGAATCTAACAATACTCACACTTTGGTAAATAGTAGGGCATTTTAACCTTTGTATACTAACCGGTCGAGGAAAACTCTGAACTCAAACCAGACCTGGAGAGGGATAGGCCCCACCAGGCTACATGAGTCAGACCCTCATAATCAAATCAACGGACAAATTTCCCTCCCATAAACATATATTGTAACTATTGAAATATAACGTACATATTTTCTTTACAGCCTAAAAGTTAGGGAGCGTATTAGAAACAAGAAGTAAATATTAAATTTTATCCGGCTACGCACATCATCATATTCAGGACAATATAACCAAATGTAAGTTGTAATTATAACCCAAATCAACTAATGTTGGTTGGTTAGTTGGTTTGGTTTTATTGCATATCAACCATTGTAGGTTATTTAATAACAAATCCTCTTTATACATATATATTAAACATATATGATTTGGTTGGGTTGGGTTTTATAGCATATCAACCATTGTAGTTTATTTAATAACAAATCCTCTTTATACATATATATTAAACATATATGATTTGGTTTGGTTAGGTTTTATGGCATATCAACCATTGTAGGTTATTTGATAACAAATCCTCTTTATACATATATATTAAACATATATGATTTGGTTTGGTTAGGTTTTATGGCATATCAACCATTGTAGGTTATTTAATAACAAATCCTCTTTATACATATATATTAAACATATATGATTTGGTTTGGTTAGGTTTTATAGCATATCAACTATTGTTGGTCATTTAAAAATCGTGTTTACACACATATATATTAAATATATACGATATGTAATCACATTTTCTGGATAATATAGCCCCCCCCCACTTTTTTTTTCTTTTTGCTCACAGTTAAATGGTTGCAAGATTTTTTTTTTTATTTACTGTTTATCATTTATTTGAAGACAGTTAAATAGTTTCAAGTATTGATATAGAAGAGTTACAATTTAGAGAGAAGTCATTAGTTTGCACAGAGTTTAAATGAGTTGGAACAAATTTATTTGCGCACCAGTATTGCAATTGTTTCTACAAAGATAAATGGTTTCAATTATTGACATCTAACACAAAAATTCTATTCAATATTTTGTTTGCACACAATTAAGTGCTTACAAGTATTGCTATTTAACACTAATTATTCTATTCAACACTATTCATGTATTTGCAAAGAGTTAAATGGTTTCAAGTATTACTATTTATCACAAGCAATTCAATCACACATCGGTCATTTGTTTACACACTATAAATGATCAAACAGCTCTATTTCTAACAATTCAATTTTACACAAGTCATTTGTTTGGACAGTTTAAATGTCAAACAGTTCTATTTGACCCATAGATGCTATTAGATGCTACCACTCCGGCTCAAATGGACTTGGGACCAATGTCAATGAAGGAGCACTCCTCTTTCCCCAAGCTCCAGCATTACTGGAGCCTCACCATCAGATTGCTTCGTGTCATATCCAAGACACTCATTGTAGGCGGAGGTCTTACCTGCCAGCAGCGATGCAGTCGGTGTATTCTACAGCCTTCCCTGGTCGACTGGGCAACGAAATTATGTGTAACAAGCACTTCTGTTTTATGCTGCTTCAGAGTGTGAGCTTATTTTTGCCCCAAGCTTGTGGCATTTTTGTGTAAACGTGTTTGTGAGTTTGCAATAAATACTGAGTAAATTTTGTGTTTTAAAACGTAAGTAAACTATAAATATATACTCATCCATAGACAGACTGTTTCGTTGTATCACAACTCTTCAGTGTGGCTTGACACGTAGGACGCTTGAAGCTGGGATTGAAACCCGCACAACTTTACGTTAGATTTAGTATCACACCGCTCAGCCAACAAGCGAAGCACGTCAACTCAGGAATTATAAAGCATAATGTTGTCACTTTCGTTTGTTTACATTTTTGCCTTAACGGATACCAGAATGCTCAATTCATCAGATAAAAAGTTGAACACATTTAAAATTTACCTGCAACAAATTCTAAAAGTTATTGTGTATACATTCTTTTTTTTCCGCAGAATTTTGTAGCCGAAACTTTGGGGTTCGTGTTATACACGAATAACTACAACAATACTTTGAAATCTTGTCCGAGTCTATTGTCGTTTTTATTCATTTGATAAATATATCAAGAACGAGAGACTGCTAGACAGACAGAGAGGGAGAAAATTACTTTATTTAATATTATACGATAAATTTTCATAATGACATCAACTGAATCTTTTAAGATAACAGAAAATCCTCTATTTTAGATGTCAAGTTATAATAAGGGTGTTGACCCATTTTGTTGTTTTTGAGTCAAAGCAAATTTGCCGTTTTTGGCACTTCAAAATCCTCTCATATTTACAGGGTGTGTCAGAAAAATTGATATAATTTCATAATCTTGACCACTTTTCGTTTAAATGATCTCAAATTTTAAGAGCATGTGGAGAAACATTACAAAATTTCATATTTCATGTTTTTTTCTTTTTCTGTTCTGCTATAAAAATGTCATTCACCAGAAAAGAAAAGGCATTTAAACATTATACATATGTTTGGTTGTTTCCTCACATTCAGTTAAAATATAAGATCATTTTAACGAGAACTTATCAAGTTACGAAATGATATCAATTTTTCCGAAACACCGTGTACATCTCAAATTAAATCAATTTTTGAACCACCCTGTAGACACGGAAAGTATTGAAAACAACAAAAAACTGTTTTTTGACACATTTTTTTTTTGTCACCAAATTGATGATAACAATTATTAACGAAAAAAAAAAAGCAAGAAAATTACGGATATTGATAGAGAATCACTTATTTTCATCAATTACGTTGATTGCCGCTTTGAAACGAATCTTCTACATGAGACTGAGTTATAATACGGGAGATAAAATGGCTGCCTCTTTCTCTATCTTTGCCTGCGATTATTAATTAATAGGTTAATTAACAGGTTATTTTTTAGCGCAAAAATATAATTAAGTCACAGCATTTCGACAAATTAAAGTATGATTATGAAGTGGCGTGAATAATTGCCATGTATTGAATAATGAGTTCCATTTTTGTATACATATTTGGTATTTCTTATACGTATAACAAAACATCACTGATATTGCTTCGCTTAACAATTCATTTAATATCCTCCCGTTCTTGTACAGACCTAAGTTTTGTTTAACTCCCTGACCAATTTGAAAAAAAAAATTCAGTTTTTCGGGAAAACTCTGAATTCAAACCTGGTAAATTCTGTCAAAAAAATGACATTGTGTCGCATCCTTCTTGAGTAGGAGGGATTGGTTAAATACATTCTCAATCAAGACTGTCAGTAAGGAATTAAAGAGCGTTGTGCTTTTACTGCCAGATGTTGTAATCAAAGTTTGATACTATATTGACAATAAATTTCTTCGTTCAGCAAAACCACATTCTCTCTCTCTCTCTCTCTCTCTCTCTCTCTCCCCAAGGTGCAAATGGCTACTATCAGAACAAAGTGTCTCTTGTATCAATGCACTATACCTGATATACTAGCATAATGAACGACTTTTTAAGACCAATGTTTCATCTCAAAAACAAGGGGTCGTTCATTATACGAGATATGTTTCTGAAACGTCAAAGCTTACCTTGTTTTTTTGGCCAAACCTTAATATAACTTCGATCCAAAGTGTCTCTTCCTAGTCTACACTTAAGCAAAAGCTATAAGTTAAGATATTAAAGTTTTTACATAATATTGTTGACACCAAAGTGTATATGTACAAATATACTTGCCCAGTCGGCTGTGGCACTAGAATACACCGACTATTTCTCCGCAGAGGGGTAAGACCCCTCCCCAATAAGTGTCCTGAATATGACACTAAATGTCTTATAGTAATACTGGAGCTTTGGGGAATACGGAGTAACCCTTCATTACCATCGCTCCCAGGTCCACTCTGGCCCAGAGTGGTAGTCCCTGATAAGGGTTCTATCTATGGGTCAAATAGAACTAAACTGTGTACTTACGCTAATGTGAATTGCTTCAAATAGAACTGTTTTGACATTTAACTGTGTGTAAGCAAAAATATACTTATACTAAGCTTAATTGTTTGAAATAGAAAGGTTTGATTAAAATGAATAGCTTGAAATAGAAATGTTTTGACAATTAAACCGTGTGCTTATGCCAAACTAAATTATTTTAAATAGAACAGTTTATTTGTATAAAAATGGATTTGGCATTAAATAACTTACAAAGATTGATATGCCATTAAACTCAAACAAACACACAAACAAACAATTAAATATAAATTTTAAAGAAAAAGAGTCACGTAAAGACTGAATTATCTTAACTAAAACCCATTGCTTTGGCATTAGTTACATTATGCATAGATTTTCATTGTATTAGAGTAATTTCGAAAGTATCAATAAATGTTTGAATATCTACTCTTATTATCATTGGATGTTGAAAAATATTTTTGAAGGCTAGCATAGCAAAACGTTCGGGGTCGTTCATTACAGCAATATATGATACAAACACGTAGTTTTATAGTTAAAAGTTAGAGGTCGTTCATTACACGAAGTATTTCCGGTAATTTATAAATCTTCGCAATAACATAGTTCAGCTTTGAGTTTGTGTTGTTTGCTGTAATAAAAACTGAGATAGAAAAACTTATGAAAGTGATCGTGTGGGACAGATGCAATACAAGCGGAATTTTGCTTAACGATTCAACGCCAGTGAAACATAATTAGAGGGTGACTACTGCGGCGCTGAGTCATAGTAAGTAAGTAAAGTTGGCGACAGTAGTCGAGGGCTACCCGAAAGCTCCCTTTTCAATAGCTACTACACCGAGATGTAGGGGGGGGGCGCTACTCCTTTCCCTGGATTGCTCCACTTTACCTTTGAACCGTACTTTATAGTGCTGAGTGTTAAGCAAGGAGGTATCAAGCACCCCTTTTTGAGTCTTTGGTATGACTCGACCTGAGATTGAACTCTGGTCTCCCGGGCCATTGACGAACACTCTACCACTAAGCCAATGGTCCGGTCATAACGTAACTTAAATTTCTGGGTTTTTTTTATTTTTTTTTCAACTTACCAGCAAGGTTCATCGCCATGGTATACATGTGAATGACATTTGCAAGATCCATATTCAGAGAAAAGCTACTGGGCATTGATAGGTTGAAATATTTTGATTGGTTATCTATGTATAAAGTAGTTTATTCAGTTTTTTTTTTTTTTTACTTATTGGCCCAGTCCTCTATAGGGAATCGATTTTTAAAAAAGAAGAAAAAAGATAAGATCAAGTAGTTGGGTATAAATTAGAATTAAAACTTATAAACTAATGTTGACTTTTTATGTGTCAATGAAACGTTACTCTTTGCAAAGCGGTCAAGTGTGAGAGCATAGCAAACCTGTCTCGAAATGAAACTACCAGCAAGGCGTAGCATAAAGCTGCACCATGCCAGGCGAATTCGCTCGCCTCTATAAAATCTAAAAGTATGATTTTAGTTATTTTGCAGTTAAAGAAACTATTACCTATATATGTAGTTTGTTCATTTTCTTATAAGATTCAATTTTCTCAATGTGAAGTTACTTAAGTTGCCGAATTAGTTGCAATTAACTTCGATCATTCGCCAAATAAGCAACTACCACAATCGACTTAAGAATGAATAATATACATTAAGACAAGTTATTTAAATTGCATCGCCAAAAATTGCATGCAATATATAATAGAGACACTATTTGTGTCTAAAAATTAGGGGTCGTTCATTACATGAAGTCGTTCATTACTCGAGTAGTACAAAATATTTTCTTCCTCAAATGCGATTTTTTTCGAGTGCTTGAGCAATTAAATTTTTTTTTCCTTTCTCACTTTCACTTTCACGTCTGCCTTGGAAAATGCTGAAAACATCTGGAATTCGAATCTCGTCCAATGGCTGAAAATAATTTTCTTTTGCTTTAAGGAAGTCCTTTTATTTAATTTATAAACATTTCAGAGATACAGGAAGGGATAAATGTTTGCTACATAACGGCTCAACGTAGCATAAAATAAGGGAAAGAAGTTAAAAGGATACATCACCAAGACTACATGCAGAAGAAAAATGTTGGCCTTTTTTTTTTCTTCCAATGTGATGCTAATCATAATTTAGAGGAAATATCATAAAAGTTATACGCATCTTGCTTTCGAACTATTCACAGTTTTATTCACTGAATTAAAATCCTTATTTAAAAAAAATTAAATAAATCTTAAGTTAGGAAATATGCCAGGATTTTTTCATCTTTTCCATTAGAGGTGAGGGAGGGTGACTGGTGCTTTTCCAAAAGTTAAGCCCCGTTTTCAAATTGCTAAGAACCTTTTAATTACTGTTCATTAAGGAATTCATATTTTCCGGTAAACATGTCCCCCCAAACACATATATTCACATACATACAGATCATATTTCTTCAACTGATTTTCATTCTGCTTAACAGCGGAATCCAATTCACCAAATATCTTCTTTTTTGTTGTTGTTGTCAGTCTGTCATCATACAGGATGGAACGATAAAATTGTCACCCCAGAAAAGACGACCTGATTCCATTTCCGTTTAATGAAAACTGGTTTTCTTTTTTTTATTTATTTTTATTTATTTATTTATTTTTTTGTTGCACACCATCTACTAGTTGGCCAGTTGTGTATAAATCCCAAGAGCGATATGAGCCTTCTATCACGTCTGAAAGTGATACAATGTTCAACGAGCGAGATCGGAGATGCGCCGCTGTACAACTCATGCTCTCTACCGATCCAAGTTATGACCATTGCCAGCACCCTCAAAATGCAAATCTGGATTGCCACGAATATCAGGGACGTGCCCAGGGAGATGAAAACAAAATTTCCGGCAACAGTTATGGTCTTTGGTGTGGTTTCAAGTGAGGGCCACATCATGCCACCTCACATCTTCGAAGTCGGCTTGAAAGTCAACACCAAAATGTACCTGGATGTGCTGAAGAGTGTGGAGGTCCTCTGGTGCAATCAGGTGGCAGACCCTGGGTGTGGTAACAGGACTCGGCGCCGGCCCACAAGTCCAAAGAGACCCAGGCTTGGCTTCAGAAGGAGTGCTACGACTTTGTACCCTTCTCTCACTGGCCCACTCCTCCTCCGACCTGAACCTGCTGGACAACTTCGTTTGGTCATACGTCGAGAACATCACCAACATGACCTCCCACAACACCAAAGCCAGCCTGATCGCCGCCATCCGCCGAGTATTCGCCGAGCTCCCGCCGGCGCTTGTGGAAAAGGCATGCTCCCAGTTCCGGATCCGTATCGAGGCGGTGATTGAGGCTGAAGGCGGCTACATTGAATAGACGTCAGCTCTACAACATAATCAAGTTACCTGAATTGATTTTTTCAATAAAGGTTTTCGAATAAAGCTGTAGTGTTGTTTTCTTTAGGACGTCAATTTTATCGTTCCACCCTGTATATCTAAAAGATAGATACAGCTATGGCTACCAAAATTTCTGAGGTTTCTAAGGGAATTCCAGAACATCTTTTAGAATAGTAGTTGTTATTGTAGTTGTAATAATAATAATCAACAAAAAAAAAAAAAGAGAATCTGCCGAATAGTTGAATTTGCCGTTCCGGCTGACCACAGGGTAAAATTGAATAAAAGCGAAAAGAGAGATTAGTACCCAGACTTTGCTAGAGAAATGAAAAGAACTCTGGAACATAATAGTGATGGTGATACTAATTGTAATCACTAAAGGGTTGGTAGAAGGACTAGAGGACTTGGAAATAAGAGGACGAGTGGAAACCATCTAAACTACAGCTTTGTTGAGATCGACCATGATACTGAGAAGAATCCTGGAGACTCAAGGAAACTTGCTGTCACTCAGACTCCAGTGAAAAACTATTAGCTAATGCTAGTGTGAAAAACTTTCAAAAGAGAACAACAACAACAACAACAATAATAATAATAATAATAAGGCAGCATTGCTAAGAACGGCCAGAATCCTGAGACGAGTCCTGGAGGCTTGAGAAGACTTGCTGTCACTCAAATTCCAGTGTAAAACCATCAGTTAACACTGATGTGAAAAACTCTAAAAGAGTAATTAAAATTCTCATATAATAATAATAATAATAATAATAATAATAATAATAATAATAATAATAATAATAATAATATTTAAACGAAAATAGATAAGACACAACAGAACTGCAAGTGTAGATTATGTGGTGAGAGAGACGAAACCATTAATCATATAATAAGCGAATGAAGCCAACTAGCGCAAAGGGAATATTAGGTGAGGTACGTCTGGGTGGGAAAAATGATCCACTGAGAATTGTGCAAGAAATTGAAAAACGATCATATTACCAATTGGTATATGCACAAACTAGAATCTGTCCAGGTGAATGACACTCATAAAATTCTCTGGAATTTTAAGATACAAACAGATTACTTAATTCCATCCAGAAGACCAGATCTATTAACAAAACAAAAAAAAAAAGAAAAAAAAAACAAAAAAAAAACACAGATCACCTAATCTCGGCCAGAAGACCAGACCTAATAATAATCAATAAAGAAAGAGAACTTAGAAAATGGTCGACTTTGCTGTACCGGCTGACCACAGAATAAAACTGAAAGAATGTGAAAAGAAGGATAAATACCTCGACCTTGCCAAAGAATTGAAAAAACTCTGGAAGGTGACAATTATACCAATTATGATTGGTGCATTCGGTTCAGTAACTAAAGGACTATTAAAGGGACTGCAGGACTTGGAAGTCGGAGGACGGTTGGAGACCATCCAGACTACAGCATTGTTGAGAAAGGCCAGAATACTGAGAAAAGTCCTGGAGACTTGAGGAGACTTGCTGTCACTCAAATTCCAGCGAAAGACCATCTGCTAATGCTGATGTGAAAAACTCTAATGAGTAAATAATAATAATAATAATAATAATAATAATAATAATAATAATAACAAAGGCGTGCCGAGAGTACAAATTCGCTTGACTCTCTCGCCATTTGTCCCTATCACAAGCAAAATCTCATCGAGCAAGCAAGTTACTAACGCCACAATCAAAATTATTTCGGTTTAGACACCAAAACATCTCTTCATAATTGGTGTACCATTTCTCGTTGAGAATTTTTTTAAAGAACTGAAAAAGAGATAATTTATTGGAACAAAAATAGGATAGATAAGGTAAAACTTCGACCACCATTATCATCATTATCATTATAAAAGCGGAATAATAGCACAGATTCACCTGACTCTCTCTTGCTATCCGTTCCTATCGAGCACAGCTCTTGTTAAGTCTTCTAAGTGGCACCCAGTCTCCGAACAGAGCTGATGAATGTAAGTTTTTGCTGGTCGGCCAACACTGGTGTGTCCATGTGTAGGAGTCCATGGGAGAATGTTGCTTATAAGTTCGTCCTTACTCTCCGAACAGTGCCCTTCTTGCTTTGGACACCTTGTTTAGATGGTTTGCGAGATGGGAGGTAAAAGGTCTTAGAAGTGCTGATTTGTTGAGTGCTGCGTCTAGGATCTATTTAAAACAGCATGCAGCAAATTTATGTAGTTCCCATCCTTGACGGTGATGATGGTAATGATGCTTACATAGATATATTGAATCTTATAACACATCTGATAATCATTATTTATCTTTCTCCCTCAAGAAGATATATTCGACACAAAGTCGTTTACATGGTGGTTCCTACCATGTACAAGAGGGTAGTGACAAAATTTGTCCAGTTACGTCGGCATATGTGGGGTTCCTCAGACATCAGGAACTGACCCAAACCCTACTTCTTTTAACGCAATGACATAGGTGCAGTCTGGAGAGATAGTTCCCAGAGACTGGGCTCGGAATATATTTACACATGCCATCCAAAAAGACTTCATTAAGTTATCTAGTACCGTCTCCTCCATGAAACCTCAGCTTATTCAATAGCTTATCTTTCCCGTCGTTACCTCCAAGCTAAATACAAATTCGTTATCTCATTTTTTTTATCGGATATTATAATTCTGCTGGAGCAGCCATCCGTGAAAGAAAGTAAGTACAGTAAATGGAAATATTGTTTTAAAATTTATTTTTGGAGTGAGACAAAAAATATTATCAAGGTCAAAACAGTGAAGGGTTGTTAGTGTGCGTGGAGATATTAATCGCAGTAAAGAAAGAGGATGCCTTAGAAAGATAAGGCATTGTTGTGATATACTACTACTACTACTACTACTACCAATAATAATAATAATACCTGGTGTTAATTACACCATACAGACCACATCATTGTTACGATCGGCTACAATACTCAAAAGAGTCCGATAGACCCGAAGGGACTTGCTGTCACTTAGACTCCAGTTAAAGTTGGTGTTAAAAAAACTCGCAATGAGAGAAATGATAATAAAAAGACCTAGTGTTAATTAACACGGAAAAAGAATTTCTTACTTGATAGCAAGGATTTGTCTAAGTGCTATGCGAGTTTAAGAATATAAATTCTTACTGCAACAGCAAAAACAACAACAACAACAACAACAACAACTAATAATAATAATAATAATAATAATAAGAAGAAGAAGAAGAAGAAGAAGAAAAGATGGACAAATGCATGAAAGAGACGGTGATACCAATTCAAGTTGGTGCACATGGAACGATCTCCACAAACTTTAAAAATAGATTAGCGAAATTGAAAATCAAGGAAAAATCGAGACCATACAGAAAACAACATTATTAAGATCTGATAGAATACTGAGAAGAGTCCTGGAGACCTGAGGAGACTTGTTCTCACTCAGACTTCAGCGAGAATTCACTAGTTATAGAAAAACTCACAAGGAGTGAAATAATAATAATAATAAGAAGAAGAATTTGGCTTTATGACAACTTTTCTCGTGGCGTTGTAGTTATCGTTGAAGGAAATGGACTTGGCTATCCGAGTTCAAAACCTAGACGAAGCTGTTTGCATTTCCCATCCTTCTAACTCTTTTTGGAATGGTATGAATTTAACAATTCTACCAACAGCTATGGGTAAATAGTAGGACAGACTCTTTAATCTTGGTATGACAGCTAGTCTACGAGAAGAGAAACTCCAAATTCAAAAAGTTGTAAACCTGGAGAGGGATGGGCTTCACCGCACTCTTCGTGTCCAAGACATGCTGTATATATGGCGCTCTCACGACCAAACCAAGGACGAGTTTTTTCTCACTTGTTCACCCAACGCAGATAAAGACCTTATGGTTCACATTGATTTATACACAACCATCTTTTCTTCTTTATCTTTTCATTATCTTAACTACAAAAGTTAAGATGTCAAATTGGTATTGAATATTCAATAAACTCTACAAGTTTCTACTTTAGTAACAGATAACACGTTGCAGTATGTGACAAGAATGAATAACTAGTGTGAGTCAAAAGTTTTTTTTTTTTTATTTTATTTTGGTAGTACGTGCTAGTTTGCAGCGTGTATATCATGTGACCGAAGCAGTTCAAGCGGCGGCTTATACTCGTTGCGTATTGTTTCACCTCGTGTGTGATTTGTCTAATTCAGAAACTTATACTAGCTGAGTTCGAACTGAGTCTTAACGCTTCCGAAGCAACCAAAAGCATTTGTTGTGCGAAAGGTGAAGACGCAGTCGATCATAGTATAGTAACCAAATGGCTGAAGAAATTTCGCAAGGGCTGTAAGGACCTTGACGTTCAGGTAAACCTAAAAGTGTGGATTCTGAGGTCATTCTCAAAACAAATCCGACGAGTAAAACTCAGAGAGTATAAAGCGAGCTTGGTATCTTACTGTCTAGGGTAGTTCGTCAACATCATGACCTCAATTAAAAGTATCCGAAGGTCTTTATCCATATACTGCAAAACTTTTGACTTACTCTCGTATTAAGGCAAATAAAACCGTTATTCCCAGTTTCCGGTTTTTGCATCTTATGTTCACATTTGGTGACCAGCCTGGCAGATCTACAAAAACGACATCTGCTACTTTACAAATTGTTATGGCAGACATATTTCTTTGAAATAATGTATCATTAGATGCACCTAAGATGTTAATACTTTATAAATTGATTCATGGATGAAACTATTATGCCTATTTTTTCTTCTACATTTGTTTGTTGCATGAAGTTGGAAATCTAAATACCACATCTACAAACAATTATACATAACGGCGTCTTTTGATGCATTAAATAACATGATAACATCGCAACCCATGAATAGAAGGTCTTGCTCTCCTAGCTCGCCGAACAAGTTTCTTCGCTGAATGAGTTTCCGACGAAAATTGCCTCCCAAGATAATTCTCACGCCGATAAACAAAATAGAGCAGTTTAATAATCTTTCTTTAGATAATCAATAATATCAGCTTATTCCTTAAGCTGCTCCCCACCTCCAATTATTCTGTGGGTGAAGGAAGTAGGGACATCATTATTTAGGTAATTAGGATCGAAAAAAATTACGTGACTTATTTTAAAGTTAAACGTTGCAAAAAAGTTTCTTGCGTTTGAAAATTGGCCTTGATTAATTGATTGATTAATTGATTGATTTTAACGTTATGTCAAACTATCAAGGTTATATTATGTTTGGAGGTAAGAGAATCGCGTTCATTGTAAATTTGTGCTTACATTCTTTGTGAAGGTGTTTCTGAAGACTTTTTTTTTTACATACGGTCCACTCAAATAGAAATAACTTTTAAACAAATCGGTTTGACCCATAGATGTGTCTCTAACAGTTACTACCACTCCAGACCAGATTGATCTGAGCATCATTATCATACTCAAGACACGTTTTCCTTGGGGGAGGATCTTACCTATATGCAGGGGATACAGTGGGCGTATTCTGAACCCTTCCTAATAGTCAAGTTGGCCTTAAATTATAAATGCGAATTTACAACTTCAAAAAAAGACTTTTTTAAATGACTTAATTTTGTTGAAATTACAAACACGATTAATTTGCATTGTAAAAAATGTCACGATTTTTTTTGTTTAATTTTTAGCTCTTAGAAGTTTGATTGTCTCTATAATATTTAACAATTAATAATATAATCCTCACTAATCAACATTAATTACTCTCCTCTCATCACTGGCTGACTTTATAGACGGTCCGTTAATTTGTTCCGTTTGAAAACACACATACACACATAGAAACTCACACACGTGTGTTAAAGTTGAACAAAGGGAATGAACAAATAGTCTGATGATCGCATTGGCGATGAACTGAGTCACTCACTAATGTTGACTCTTTGTCTACGCTATCCTCACGCGCGCACACACACCACACACACGCACACACACACACACACATATATATATATATATATATATATATATATATATATATATATATATATATATATATATATAGGACCATAGGATGTTATTATACGCTTTAGAACAAGCGTGTTGCATTGGAAGGCATGGGATGCAACATGGTAGATATCAAACAAAGTGGACGAACCCAAAAGTGGCTCAACGGCACACTTCACCTGATGCTAGCCGCAGGAACCTTATAGGTTAACGGCAAGGAACAAATAGTTCATTCAAGAAACTACTTCAACTCATGTATAAAGGTGGTGTCTACCGATTAGAAAAAATAGCCACCGAAAGATTATCATGATTCAAATATAAAGTAAACGTTCAAAAAACATCGTCCTTCTCGCAAGTCAACAATGAGTGCGTCCTGCTGAGATAAGAGCTCTGTTCCCAGGGTTCAAAATATCAGCTATAGGGCTCAAACCCAAGCCTTGAGTGATGGCCGATAGGGTCAGATAGCGCGTGCGTACGAGGGAGAGAGAGAGAGAGAGAGAGAGTCAACGGGATATGTGCTCTCAGCACGATTTGATAATGGTAATGATGTATATATTTATGCAAAGGTTAAGGCATTAAGAAAAACACCTTTTTATACTGTTATTAAACGGGAAAAATAGCCTTAATATGAAAGATCGATTTCGAAAACGTCTCAGGTTATTGAAAAAAAATCTGCACATAAAACCTCTGATTAAAGTGAAAAGAACAAAAAAATCTCAACGGATGACAGCATTCAGCATATTAAACTAATGTTAGTAAATAATTGAAGAAGTTGGCTAGTGCGTATTTTTACAACTGAAATGATTTTAATGTCTGTCATTCGCAGGAAAAAAAAATTACTTCCGTCTTTATTCAGCGCAAATATTACCAACTGTACGTACCCAAACAAATTAAGTCAGTCACCCATTTTCTAGAGAAAATTGGGTTCTTTAGTCTTGGTGAGGCGGCTAGTCTAGAAGGAAAACCCTAAATTTAAACCAGCTTTACTCCGCTTAAAAATTGGCCTTGTGTCACATCCTGTCTGTGGCAGAGATTTGGGTTAATACATACCCATTATTCAGCTACCTTTGGGCATCCCTTCAGCTATGTCTTAAATAGTGGTACTGGCAAATTCTAGTCATCTCTTGGGACTTTGATCAACACCAAGGCCAATATATACCGTTTGTGAGGAATTAACGAGATAAAAAGCAATGAATGAAAGCAATACACGCTCTGGATTAAATAACGAGTGATGTTCAACATTCTCTAATATTCTCGAGATACAAGGGTCATTCAATAAATAAGCGGACATAAAACGATTCACATTTCACCCAGGAAAACAATTTTTGCTTTACATTTCAACATAATCTCTATTCAATATAACCCATTTTCCCATTGAAAAACAGGATTTTGCATTCCTTCAGCATTGAAATCTTTGGACTGTGTTTTTAGCTATTATCTCATGGTGTTTTTGACTTCATCATCGCTTGGAAACTTTATTCCATGAATAAATTCTTTGAGAGGGCAAAGCAAGTGGAAATCAGCAGGGGTCAAATTTTAGATTGTCAGAGAGATGGGACAGCCGTTCTCAACCAATTGAATAATTGAATAATGATTTCAAATCTTCTTGCTGCAATTAAAAGCCTTGTATTGTCTTGGTGAAATCCAACGACAACTGACTGTAAAAAAAGGTTTATCATGCACAATTTTGCACCCACAGAAATTTTCTTTGATTAAGAAATGTATTGTAATTTTTCTGTCAACCAAAATAAACACATTAACAGAATCTCTCATTTCATCTATGCTTACCATTGCGGGCCAGAATGGCTTGTCTTTATCCGGAATCCTATTTCGGGCCTGTGTGGCTTGGCTTTATCCCGAATCCTATTTCGGGCCAGCCTGGCTTGGCTTTATGCGGAATCCTATTTCGGGCCAGCCTGGCTTGGCTTTATGCGGAATCCTATTTCGGGCCAGCCTGGCTTGGCTTTATCCGGAATCCTATTTTGGGCCCGCCTGGCTTGGCTTTATCCGGAATCCTATTTCTGGCCAGCCTGGCTTGGCTTTATCCGGAATCCTATTTCGGGCTCGCCTGGCTTGGCTTTATCCGGAATCCTATTTCGGGCCCGCCTGGCTTAGCTTTATCCGGAATCCTATTTCGGGCCAGCCTGGCTTGGCTTTATCCGGAATCCTATTTCGGGCCCGCCTGGCTTGGCTTTATCCGGAATCCTATTTCGGGCTCGCCTGACTTGGCTTTATCCGGAATCCTATTCCGGGCCCGCCTGGCTTGGCTTTATCCGGAATCCTATTTCGGGCCCGCCTGGCTTGGCTTTATCCGGAATCCTATTTCGGGCCCGCCTGGCTTAGCTTTATCCGGAATCCTATTTCGGGCCAGCTTGGCTTGGCTTTATCCGGAATCCTATTTCGGGCTCGCCTGGCTTGGCTTTAGCCGGAATCCTATTTCGGGCCCGCCTGGCTTGGCTTTATCCGGAATCCTATTTCGGGCCCGCCTGGCTTAGCTTTATCCGGAATCCTATTCCGGGCCAGCCTGGCTTGGCTTTATCCGGAATCCTATTTCGGGCCCGTGTGGCTTAGCTTTATCCGGAATCCTATTTCGGGCCCGCCTGGCTTGGCTTTATCCGGAATCCTATTTTGGGCCCGCCTGGCATGGCTTTATCCGGAATCCTATTTCGGGCCAGCCTGGCTTGGCTTTATCCAGAATCCTATTTCGGGCCAGCCTGGCTTGGCTTTATCCAGAATCCTATTTCGGGCCCGCCTGGCTTGGCTTTATCCGGAATCCTATTTCTGGCCAGCCTGGCTTGGCTTTATCCGGAATCCTATTTCGGGCTCGCCTGGCTTGGCTTTATCCGGAATCCTATTTCGGGCCCGCCTGGCTTAGCTTTATCCGGAATCCTATTTCGGGCCAGCCTGGCTTGGCTTTATCCGGAATCCTATTTCGGGCCCGCCTGGCTTGGCTTTATCCGGAATCCTATTTCGGGCTCGCCTGACTTGGCTTTATCCGGAATCCTATTCCGGGCCCGCCTGGCTTGGCTTTATCCGGAATCCTATTTCGGGCCCGCCTGGCTTGGCTTTATCCGGAATCCTATTTCGGGCCCGCCTGGCTTAGCTTTATCCGGAATCCTATTTCGGGCCAGCTTGGCTTGGCTTTATCCGGAATCCTATTTCGGGCTCGCCTGGCTTGGCTTTAGCCGGAATCCTATTTCGGGCCCGCCTGGCTTGGCTTTATCCGGAATCCTATTTCGGGCCCGCCTGGCTTAGCTTTATCCGGAATCCTATTCCGGGCCAGCCTGGCTTGGCTTTATCCGGAATCCTATTTCGGGCCCGTGTGGCTTAGCTTTATCCGGAATCCTATTTCGGGCCCGCCTGGCTTGGCTTTATCCGGAATCCTATTTTGGGCCCGCCTGGCATGGCTTTATCCGGAATCCTATTTCGGGCCAGCCTGGCTTGGCTTTATCCAGAATCCTATTTCGGGCCAGCCTGGCTTGGCTTTATCCAGAATCCTATTTCGGGCCCGCCTGGCTTGGCTTTATCCAGAATCCTATTTCGGGCCAGCCTGGCTTGGCTTTATCCGGAATCCTATTTCGGGCCCGCGTTGCTTAGCTTTATCCTGAATCCTATTTCGACCTTCTTTAAATAATTTAGTCCATTTTAAACATTTTTGTTACTAAATCATGCTTTCCTGTACATATCGCACATTTTTCAGCAAATTTCAAATGATTTGCACTTCTTCGCTGCCAGAACTTTGATGACATATCTCAGTCGGATTTGCGGCCAATTAGAATAGCCTCAAAACAAATATTTTTGTGAAATTAAAATGATCTGTGCCATAGACCGATTATGAACAAAGCAAAGATGGAAAAGAAGTCGAAAAATATTTTGCTCTAAAAAATGACAACATCTATTGAATACCGGCCCATTGGCTTAGTGAGTAGAGTGTTCGCCAATGGTCCGGGAGACCAGAGTTCAATCCCAGGTCGAGTCATACCAAAGACTTAAAAAATGGTACTTGATACCCCCTTGCTTTATAAGGTGCGTATCAAGGGTAAAGTGGAGCAATCCAGGAAAAGGAGTTGTGCCCTCCCCTACACCTCGGTGTAGTAGCTATTGAAAAGGGAACCATCGGGTCGTCTTCGACAACGGTTGCCAACTTTACTTTACTTATCGAATAACCCTTGTATATATAGTAGGTCCCACCTCAGTCAAATAATACCCATATTTTTTGAATGGCCCTACTATATATAATATTTCCCTCCTCAATTCAAAAATACCCGAATTAAATGATTTTCATATATATGATAGGTCCATTTTTTTTTGCCATGGTGTGTCCTCGTGGTGTAATAGTTAAAGCAATGGACGGAGGAATCGTGGTAAGCGAGTTCGATCTCCAGTCGCGCTATTACATTCATTTTCGGACAAATACCTTTGGAAAAGGTATGAACCTCATTATCTTCCCAGCTATAGGTTAAATAGTATCACTACTGTTCTTCTAGAAGGTTGTTTTTGGCATTAAATAACCTATATAGGTTCATATGCAAATAAACAAAGAAACCAAACCCAAAAATATCTTCATTTTTTGAACGACTCTCGTATATATAATGGTCCCCTCTTCAGTCAAAAAATCTTATTTATTAAATGACTCATAATTAACAGGTCCCTCTCCAGTCAAAAAATTCCCCTTATTCATCAAATGATTCTTGTATATATAATAGATTCTTCCTCAGTAAAGAAAAGTATTTATTGAATGACCCTTATACATATAATAGACCCTCCTCAGTCAAAAAAATAGTCTTATTTATTGAATAACTCGATAATAGATAATAGGCCCTTCATTAGCAAAAAATTTCTTTTTTATTAAATGGTCCTCGTACATATAATAGGGCCCTTCTCAGTCAAAGAAATCCACTTATTAATTGAATGACTCGGATATGTAATAGGTCCCTCCTCAATCAAATAAAGTCCACAATATGTATTGGATGATACTCGCACAATAGACACAGAAAGGCCATAGAATTACAATGAAATATCTAAAACGTTATAATAAAATCAAGACAGAATGTAAGTTTGAAAGAATCATTACGTAATAATAACAAAAATATCTCGTGTGAGAAAAACACAAACAGAAAGAGTTAAGAAGTTCGAGAAACAAATCTAATTGCCAAAATTATACAACAGTCCAGCATTTGTGAGTAATTTTGCTTACAAGCTAGAAAAGTCACTAAATTGTTTTCGTTCAATTAACAGAAACAAGAAATCTACACCAAGTCAGAGCGACCCTGGGCCGACATGATTTTTTCCCATCTTCAACTCTGTTGGCCTTTCTTCAAAGTTCACAAAACACATTTCATGGACAATTATTAACTATTTGATTCAATGGCTGACGACTAACAAAATTCTTGTCGTCGTCATTCCGGTATACACCCAACGGCAAATGCGAATATGGTTGCAGTTTGGGCATGCAGCCATTGCACAAATAAACACAAATGTTATCCGTACTCGAAACATCGTATTTTCATGACGATATACAGTTGGATTTCGTCCAGATATATAAAATGCGCATTAGATAAATGATGACTGAGTGCATTATTGGCACACTAACAATAAAAGCAGTACTAACGATGACATTATAGAGAAGTAGAGGGACAATATTTCATACATAATGTTGTCATCAATTTTATATGAGTCAAGAAACAAATTTGAGGATCGCCTTAAAAGCGAATACATCAACAACAACAACAACAACAAGTAAAGTAAAGTTGGCGATCGTAGTCGAGGATGACCCGAAGGCTCCCTTTTCAATAGCTACTACACCGAGGTGTAGGAGAGGGCGCAACTCCATTCTCAGGATTACTCCACTTTACCCTTGATCCTTACCTTATAATGCAGAGTGTTATGAAAAGTGGCATTAAGTACTATTTTTTAAGTCTTTGGTATGACTCGACCTGGGATTGAACTCTGGTCTCACAGACCATTGGCGAACACTCAACTCATTAGGCCAATGGCCTGGTTTAACAACAACAACAACAATAATAATAATGATAATAATATGGAACATGAAGGTTGTGGTGATACCAATTACAGGGTGTCTCAATGAACATGGGGACACATGTAACTGCTAGTAAATCTACTACTAATAATGTTGTGTTTTTTTTTTTTTGTTTTAGATTTGAAAATAGTATACTATAACAACAATTAGTCCTCGATCACTAAGCGTCGGACAAGAGAGAAAAAATATTTCTCGTCACAATTTATTTGGGCACAAATTCATTCAAAACTGTCTCAAAATAGATACAACCCATTAATATGATAATGATTTATTACTGAGACAAGAAACTCAAAAAAGATTGCATATCCTGGAAGCTGATATAATAAAATTTAAAAAAAATTGATTTGATGTCTCCAGCTCAAAGGATGCATCTTTTATAGGACGTGTTCCAAATGACCGCTATTGAGCTGATCTCAGTAATAAATCATTATCATATTAATGAGTTGGATTTATTTTGAGGCATCCAGTATGAATGGTGAGCACAGAATAATCCTCAGTGGTTTTCACAAGGGACTGGAAGATTTAGAAATAAGAGGACGAACGGAGACCATCCAGACTACAACATGGTTAAGATCGACTAGAATACTGAGAAGAATCCTGGAAACTTGAGGAGACCTACTGTTACTCAAACTCCAGTAGAAGACCACCAGCTAACGCAAGTGTGAAAATTTCACAAGAAATAATAATAATTCGCTTGGACTTTGTAATAAGATCGGATCACCTAGAAAGCTAGATTTAGTGATAATGAACATGAAAAAAGAACTAGTCATCTAATGGATTTTACTGATCAGCGGATGATTATGTAAAAATGAAAGAAAACAAAAAGATTGGACTAATTCTTGGATCTCGTTAGACAGTCAAAAAAAAAAAAATGGAACATGAGGATGACGATGATATCAGTTTTATTTAACGTGCTTGGAACTGTCCCCAAAAGCTTGGGAAAAGACTGGAAGAATTGGAAACTTGAAGAATCGAAACTATACAAACCCCAGCATTGTTAAGATCGGCGAGAGTATCCAGAAAAGCCGTGATGATGGTTAGTTAGTTTATTTGATTTAATGGAATATCAACCCTTGTAGGTTATTTAATGCCAAAAGTAGGACGACCAGCACGAACTTACATACAGCAACTATGTGAGGACACAGGATGTAACCCTGAAGACCTGCCGGAGGCGATGAATGATAGGGAGAAATGGCGAGAGAGGGTCAGGGATATCCGCGCTGGCGGCACGACATCATGATGATGATGATATTTGGTTAAAGACCGAAGATTGTTTTCTTTTCAAGATTTTTAAGTGAAGACATTAAGTCTTCGTGTTATTTTTCTTATGTTTGTGTTAAGGTAGTGAAGAAAGTGCCCAATTCCATCCCAAGTGCTTTCGATCATTTCTTTGGTCGTCCTTAAGAGTTGTGTTAGGTTGTTTTTGCTGTGAGTTTTATATACATTTGGAGTGGCTTTTTGTTGTTTGCTTTTTCCCCCACCTTGACACAGACATAAGAAAAATAATAAGAACGCATGAGCGTCTTCATTTGAAGATCTTGAAAAGAAAACAATCTGCTATCTTTAACCGAACAGGCTTAGATAACGATTTGCTTCGAAGTAAACAATATATATATATATATATATATACACACAGATATATATAATAAGTAAATATATATTAGTTTTTATATATATTTCATAGCATGGAAGTTTGTCGGCGACCAGAGGTTTCATGCTGTTTTTAAGGAGAATCATCTGGTAGAAGACGTCATGAAACTTATGGTCGCCGGCAAGATTCCCTGGTATTTAATATATATAAAAACTAATATATATTTACTTATTATGATTATATAATAGCTCTATGAGAGATATTGAGCACTCTCCAAATTATACCACATTTGGTTTTTCACAGACCCAGGAAGTGAGATAGGTGACAACCAACCTGGTTATAATATATATATATATATATATATATATATATATATATATATATATATATGGGTAATATTCAGTCAGGTTAAACCAGAGTTTGGAGTAATTCCCTCAGGACGAGAAAATTCATCAAGAGCTGAACATTTAAATTTTCCTGGTAGAGATCTCAATGTAATTTATTACAGAGCAATATCTCTTTAAGAAAAAAACAAAGACCGGTTAATTCAGGATTATAAATTTATTTCCATCCCGTATTTTCAGTTTCTGGTGTGAACCAAAAACATGAAGAAAAAATTAATACAGGACTTCTTCAGACCCAATGGATAATGGATAATGGATAACCCAACGGGTAGTCTTTTGGAGCGAGTCTTACCCCACTGGAGAAGTGCAGTCGGGTTATTCTACAGCCCCGGCCAAAGAAGAACTGAAGAAAACTTCCATAACTCAGACTCCAGTGAAAGACCCCACAAGTTAGAACTGGTGTGAAAAACTCGCAACGAATAAAATAATAATGAAAAAGAGGAATGCACAAAAGAAAAAGATAAAGAAAAAGAGAGACAACAGTCAAAAACCGTAATAGCAAAATAACAAAATGACAAACGGAAATTTAAAAAGTCGAGAAACCAAAAATAGGAAGAAAAACTGTACGAATACTTCAGAAAATAAACTAAGAGATGATATGAACATGATTGCGCAGAGGATACTTAAAGAAAGAAGCTGAATTGTTATTGATAGCATCCCACAAAGAACAATTATGAAAAAGCAATTAAAGGTAAGACAGCAGAATAACAAATGTAGGATAAGTGAAGAGAGAGAGAGAGAGAAGGAGGGAAGGATGGGGGTTAAACAGTCAATTGAATAATAAGCAAACTGGGACACAAGAAGTACCAGTACATACATGACTGATTTGGGAAGGTGGCCCAATTGGAATTTTGCAAGTGACTAAACCTTGCCCATATAAGTGGTGCAACCAAGCAATATCCTTTATTCCAGATTGCAGCTGAGTGGCAGCTTGCCAAAATAACGTCTGGTATGAAAACATCGGTGTGTTAAAGCCAATAGCTATATGAAAAAAAATAGTGTTTTATAGCTGAAACCTTGTTCTATCCGGTGATGTTATTGTGCTATCTGTAGCTGGTAAGTTTAATGGAAATAAATAGATGTTATTTTTAGAGCACTTCATGTATAGAATAAAATTGTTATTATCATTATTTTACTCCTTTGAGAGTTTTTCGCATCAGCTAACGCTGATGGTCTTTCAATGAAATTTTAGTGATAACAAGCCTCCTCAAGTCCACATGACTCTTCTCAGTATTCTGGCCGATCCGAACAATGTCTTTTTCTTGACAAAAACTAGGTTTGATTTTCTGGCCAGGATTGGGTGATTAATTTTTATTTCAAAATCTTTGGTCGCATTTTCCAAGGTACTATTTACCAACCCCTCCGCTCGGGCAGGATATGACACAAGGTCAATTTTTTAAGCGGAGTTTAACAGGTTTTGAATTCAGAGTTTTCCTTCTCCTAGACTAGTTGCCTCCCCAAGGCTGAAGAACCTAGTCCGTCCTACTATTTACCCATAGCTGGAGGGAGAATAAGGGGGTTCATACCTTTCCCAAGGGTATTTGCCCGAAAGTGAACGTAATAGCGCGACTGGAGTACGAACTCGCGTACTACGATTCCGCAGCTCATCGCTTTAACCATTACACCACGAGAAGAAAAAGGAGATTGAAGAACTTGGCCGTTCCAGCAATTCACAAGAACTGGAAAGCGAAAAACTAGTTAAATACTTTGACCTTCGCAGAAAGCTGAAGAAATTGTGGAACATGAAGGTGACTGTGATTCCAGTCATAGTTGGAGCCCTCGGAACAATCTCAAAAAAGCTGGAAAAAAAAGCCGTGGAACTAGATATCGAGAGAAGGGAGACTAGCCAGACCACAACCCTGCTGAAATCGACCAGAAAACTTAGTAGAGTTCGGGAGAGCTGAAGAAACTTACTGTCATTTGGACTTCAGTGACAATTGGTGAGAAGAACTCGTCAAGAGAAAGCTTTAAAATTGTTACATAAGTGTCAAATTGTAGATTTTGAAGGTTACTTTGATACCAATCATAGTTGGAGTACTCGGAACAATATCAAAGGAGCTGGAAAAACGGCCATGGAACTAGGTAAAGATTCCATATTATTTATTCCATGTCATCAGCATCATCACAAAGACATGATGACAACATGGCTATCCTTGATTTCCTCTCGCTATCCACCCCTATCGGCCATCCCCCTGGGAAAATCACCAGGAATTTGCACAAAGCAGATGAATGTGTAGGCGTCCATAGAATAACGTTCCTTCTAAATGTGAACTTTACTTCTCCAGCATATCCTACTCGTCTTAGACGATTTTTGTTTTCCAAGATTTGTTCAAAACATCACATAATATCATTGCGTAGCTTCCACCAAGTTTTTCTTTCGGTATTTTATAAAAGTTCAAGCGGTGCAACCAAGCAATAGTACTTATTCGGCTACAGTTAGGAAGATGTACTTATAAATAAAGTAACATCTGTCATAATCAAACATTTGACATTTTTATTGTGAGAAGCTTTAAATCAAATATTTACTGCTTTTGTTCAATATAGTACAAATATCATTTACAGCCCACTCACCTGAGGCCGTAAAATACACCGACTGCATCTCTGCAGAGGGGTAAGACTCCCACAACGAGTGTTCTAGTTATGACTCTAATCAATCTGATGGTGAGATTCCAGTAATGCTTCAACTTTGGGGAATGCGGAGTACACCTTCATTGTAATTGCCCCCAGGTCCACTCTGATCCTGAGTGGTAGTACCTAATAAGGTCCTATCTATGGGTCAAATAGAACTGTTTGACATTTAAACCGAGTGCAAAAAAATGATTTAAGTTAAATTGTATTGCTTGAAATAGGACTGTTTGAACATTTAACTCACTTTAAACAATGGTTTGGCTTGGTTTCTTTGTTTTGTGGCATATCAATCTTCGTAGGTTATTTAATGCCAAATCCAGACTTCTTGTGATGCTATTTAACTGATAGCTGGGAGGATGAGGGGGTTCAGACCTTTCCCAATGGTATTTATCCGAAAGTGAACGTATTAGCGCGACTGGAGTTTGAACTCGTTTACTTTGATTCTGCAGTCCAGTGCTTTAACCACGAGGACAAGCCCCTTTAAGCAATGACTGATGTTTCATTGAATTGTTAGTGATATATAACAATACTTAAAACCATTTAACTTTGTTGACTTATGCTAAATTGAATTGCTAGAAATACAACTGTTTGATCATTTAACTGTGTATCTACAAGACGTGTTTACAAATCATATATTTAATATATGTGTAAAAAGAGAATTTGGCATTAAATAACCAACAATAGTTGATATGCCATAAAACCAAACCAAGCGAAGCCTGACATTATTTAGTTGAACGAAATATCTTTAAGCTTTAAATCATATATTTACTTAGTAAAGCAGATCATATAACTCTGTAACAGTATCTCATCTACTGAAAGCGATGTCAACCTCCACACACGTGATGCATGGACTGATAATGACAGGTTTTCGAGCATATGGAAATCTGATGTCACAGATAAAATAAAACTGGAATTCTTCCAAGCTATAGCCGGGTCGGTACTAATGCAAGGCTGCACCTCTTAGAATCTAACGAAAGCGTGGTTAAATGGCTAGACGGGAACTACACGAGGATGCTACGTGCTATTTTGAACAAATCCTGAAAGCAGCAGCTGTATGGCCACTTACCTCCCATCACACAAACCATCCAATTAAGACGAACAAGACAAGCTAGGAATTGCTGAAGAAGTAGGGGCCAACTTGTAAGCAACATTCTTCTATGGACTCCTACTCGTGGATGCATCAGTTTTGACCCGCCAGCCAAAACCAGCTCTGTGAGGACACTGTGCACTGGCAAGAGGACTTGTTAGATGAGGTTTGATAGCGAGAACGAGTCGAAGGAATTAGCGCTGTCGGCACATCTTGATGATGATGATGATGATGACTGCATTGGTTCAATATACAACTAATTTTATTTAGTTGAGTTAAATATCTTTAAAGGTCACCGGGAGACAAGATGCAAAGTGTGTTTAAAACGGTAGTCAAGAGATTCGGTTTGGAATTGGCTCAAAAGCTGAAGAATATTTTCTGCTCAGGACATCTAAAAATACAGTGTTTATATTTTGCAGTGGAATGTCTGTCTAACACTTGCTTGAGATATACGTATGCTATTCACTGGACTATTTACAACAACTGGAATAAACAGAGTTACCGTCGGTAATTCTCCCTTCATGTGCAACCGATCCAAGTTAGTAGAAAACCAATTTTGATTATTATTTTACTGTTTGAGAGTTTTTCACTCTAGCGTTAGCTGATGGTCTTCCATGGGAGTTTGAGTGGCAGCAAGTTTTCTCAAGTCTCCAGGACTTTTCTCAGTATTCTGGCCGATCTGAACAATGCTGTAGTCTGTATGGTCCCTACTTGTCATCTTATTTCCAAATCTTCCAGTCCCTTTACCAATCCTTTGGAGATTATTCCGAGCGCACCAATTGCAATTAGTATCACCGCCACTTGCACGTTCAATTTCATTTGTTCTCTAGAAAGGTCTAAGTACTTATCTCTTTTTCCATTTTCTTTCAATTATAATCTGTGGTCTGCCGGGACGGTAAAGTCCACTATTCAGCTGATCTTCTTTTTTTTATTTTATTATATATTTTTATTTTATTTATTTATTTATTTATTTATTTGCTGGCTTTCACTAGGTTTTGTCGTCTGGCTGAGATCTGTTTGGTGATCTGTTTGTATTTCAAAATCCCAGAGAATATTACGCGTCTTATTCTCCAGAACGGGTTCTAAGTTGTATAAATATCCTTTGTTCGTATGATCAAATTTAAACTTCTTGCACAGTTTTCAGTGGATCACCTTGCCCAACGAGTCGAGTCTAGTCTTATACTTTTTTTTTCACTAATTTGTTGCATTCATTTCGTCTCAGTCACCACATAACCTACATTTACTATTCTTTTCCATCTTATCTATTTTTGTTTTCACATAGTTGGCCATTATTATTATTATTATTATTGCGAGTTTTCTACACAGCTAAAGCTGGTGGACTTTCTCTGGAGTCTGAGTGACAGCAAGTTCCCCATTATGAGATGTGGATATTGCTAGTGTGGCGGTAAAGATTGAACTTTGCCGCTAACGTCCAATAACATTTTTGGTTCATTCCAGATAGCAGCAGAGGCGCAACTTGCTAGATTGACCAAATAGCGACTGGTATGAAAACATGTGTTTTAAAGCTGAAACCTTTTTCTATCCGGTGATGTGTACTGTTTTATCTTTATCTAGTAAGTTTCATAGAAATAAATGGGTTTAAGGCCTTGTGCATCGTAATCTATTTTCTTGTCCTTTAGTCCATTTGTATGAGTTCTTTCCTTGTCCGCTTTAAGAATGGTCTAGAGTACCTTACGGGGGGAACTGATTTCCTCCCTTGTCCACTTTAAGAATGGACCAGAGTACCTCACAAGAGGAACTTCCTTTGTAGAGATTTCTGCTGCAGAGCTTGGTTTCAAGAAATTTTCTGCTTTTTCTAAGGAACTCTTTTTTTTTTGCCTATTCTGTCATTTCTGTTTGTTTAATGGCGTCCGCTTCCAATATTCCCAAGAACTCGTAAATTTATTTTTCTCCAAATTTACTTATACTTTTCTGATTTGGCAGCGCTATTATGAAACGCAGGTTCTTCCAGTCAGCGGTCGTATCGATTACTGCTATATGGATGCACTACTTGGACGCTAACTAAACGGCTGAAGAAGAAGCTAGACGGCAATTACACAAGAATGTTGCGAGCAATATTGAACAAGTCCTGGCGGCAACACTCCACAAGGCAGCAACTATACGCCCACCTGCCTCCCATCACGAAAACTATCAAAGACGAACCAGACACGCAGGACACTGCTGGAGAAGCAAGGACGAGCTCATAAGTGACGTACTCCTATGGACCCCCGCATATGGCCAAGCAAAAGCAAGACGACCAGCTCGAACATACATACAGCAGCTATGTGAGGATACGGGATGTAGCCCTGAAGACCTGCCAGAGGCGATGAATGATAGGGAGAAGTGGCGAGAGAGGGTCAGAGATATCCGTACTAGCGGCACGACATGATGATGATGATGATTCTTTTCACTGTTTCTCGTTATCCCTTTTTCATTATATGCATGAGACATTTTTTCTATGCCAAATTCAAGTCCTTTATCCTCGTAGTGTATTCTTATCAGAGTTCTTTGTCCTTTTTTTTCTTTTCGCAAAATATCGTAATATCATCCATATACATGCAGTTCATCTTGTCCTGTGATTTGGTAAATACGTAGCCGGCCTGTGCATTTCTGAAGTAAATAATTGAGTAGCATCACTGCTATAACGAATAGCAGTTGCGAGAGTAAGTTACCGTTTCGTTTCTTTCTTTAATGGCATATCAACCGCCGTTGGTTATTTAATTCCAAAGCCATCCTTGTAAAAGAACAGCAGAGGTACTATTTAACCTATAGCTAGGAGGATAAGGGGGTTCATACCTTTCCAAAGGGTATTTGTCCGAAAGTGAACGTAATAGCGCGACTGGAGTTCGAACTTGCTTACTAACGATACCGTTGTCCATCGCTTTAACCATTACACTACGAGGACCTTGACCCAGTAAGTTCCCTTGGAAGATACTGCTTTGTGTGGTCCTATGCTAGTCACGATACTTGATTGTAGTCTAAGGTTTTTAGCGCAAGTGAATACTTCATATTGTTATATTTGGATTTTCACCTCTACAAGAGATTTTCCTCTTACTTCTAATTAAACACTCCAGTTTTCCATGGCTTTCATGATAAACTTTATGATTTTGTTAGAAATTTTGTACATTTTCAGAGACTTTATTATCCAAGTTTGGCGGGACCAATTGATACTTATAGCGTTATTTTGTGCGGGTATCGGCTGAGAATCAGTTTCTTTTTTTTTGAGATTTCTCTTTTTTTAGCAATGTCTATATCTCCTCATGTGCAATCTCGCCAGTTTGTCGCTTGAAACATCCACAAATTTGCTTTTCTTCCCATTTCCCTAGTTTTTGTTGTGTTTCTATCTGTATTTATGTTGCTCATTCTATTATAAAAGAAAGTTGGTGACTGTAGTCAAGGGTGACCTGAAGGCTCCCTTTTCAATAGCTACTACATCAAAGTGTAGGGGAGGGTGCAACTCCTTTCTCTGGATTGCTCTACTTTACCCTTGATACGTACCTTATATTGCTGAGTGTTAAGCAAGGAGGTATCAAGTACTATTTTTAAAGTCTTTAGTATGACGCGACCTGGGATTGAACCCCGGACCATTGGCGAATAATCTACCCACTAGGCCAATGAGCCGGTATATTATAAGTAAAAGTAAAGTTGGCGACCGTAGTCGAGGATGACCCGAAGGCTCCTTTTTCAATAGCTACTATACCGAAGTGTATGGAAGGGTACTACTTCTTTCCCTGGATTGCTCCACTTTACCCCTGATCCTTACCTTATAATGTTGAGTGTTAAGCAAGGTAGCATCAAGTACCATTTTTTGAGTCTTTGGTATGAATTCACCTGGGGTTAAACCCAGGTCTCTAACCATTATGCCAATGTCCGGTAATTAGTCTTTCTTCGCTCTTTCTAATGTATTCCTTCAGTTCGTATATTGATACATCTACTCAATCCTCAATGCAAGCGAGTCCTCTCTCTCCTTCCTTTTTTGACACATACAGTCTATGTCATCTTTTGGATATAAAGCTTTGTACGTCCTCATTAACTTGTCTATTTCAAGAATGGTCCTGGGTGTCTTACTCGGAAGACTATCCAGGTATTCATATTTTTTATAAGATTTCTGCAGCAGAGATTGGTTTCGAGATCTTTTCTTCTAATGTACTCTTTTAGCACTGTATGTTTGATGGTATCTGCTTCGAATATTACCAAGTACTTGTAGTTTTCCTTCTCTCCAAGCGTTCTAATGCTTTCCTAATTTGGCAGTTCTATTTTTTTCATTGTTTCTCTTTTCCCTCTTTTCATTATAAGCTTGGCTCCTTTTTCAATACCCCAAGTCCATTCTTATATCCTGGCTCATTATTTGTATCAGGGTTTTTAGCTTTTTTTTTCTTTTTTTTTTCTTTTTTTTTTTCTTTTTTTTTTTTTTTCTTTGTTTTTGTTTTTTGCAAAGACCTTTATCTCATCTATGCACTCTTCCTGAAAACATAACTGAATGGTGTCATTGCTATTACGAATGACAGTGGCGAGAGTGAATCTTCTCGGAAGATGTTTCTTTGGATTTTTTTCGTCTGCTAGGGTTTATTCCCCCGCTATCAATTCCACTCTCCTATTTTCCGTGGCACTCGTGATGAACTTTATGATGTTGTTGGATATTTTGTACATTTTCAGATACTGTTACCCAAGTTTGTAAGACCGTATCATCGGCCTTTATGTAGTCAAGCCATGACATTACAACATTTGTCCGCCTCGTTTTGGCTTCTTTGAGGATGTGATCGTCTATATATAGTCGGTCATTTGTTTTCCTTGTTCCTCTGCTGCATCCTTTATTATTATTACTATTATTATCATTATTATCAAAGAAGAAGAAGAAGAAGAAGAAGAAGAAGAAGAAGAAGAAGAAGAAGAAGAAGAAGAAGAAGAAGAAGAACTTACACCATTTCGAAATCTTCTTAGTCTACTAACGTATGAGTGAAATAGCAATTTTGACATTCATGCTCGAGTTTAATGACCTGTTCTAATGCAATGCAGAAAAGAGCAACAGTAATTGCAAAAGAGAAGAAATAAGTAAAATAAGTGTGTAGAAAAAAGGATGAAGAGGAGACAGACAGATAAAGAAACGAGAGTAAACAGATTGTATATATGTAAGTAAATGAAAAGGAATTAATGGGTATAGGACGTATCTTGAGAAGTTTATTGAATCTTGCTTTATACATTCAAGCATTTATAATTATCACTTTGGAAACTTAAAGCAGCAATCAGATTCCAATCTTCATCAGTTCAGATACATTCAACTAGAAACGTTTCAAAGATCGTTTATTTGGCGAAATCATGCTGGCTGTCATATTGTCCGTTTAAATCATTAAAAACATATTAAGTTGTTCGGAAAATACTGTCCGATTTTAGAATAGAATTTTTTAATTATGTCCTAAAATATTAGCAGTCGTATAAGAAATATCTATTCGTAAGGGTTAAAGTGTTCTCTTTGTCAATTTTCTATCACTTCTTTTAGACTGTAATTTTGAAGGTTATAGGTCCCTAACCATAGACATATAAAAAGAAGTGATGTGTTTACTTATTTTGCTCGAGGTCAAGCTTGTTCCTAGTGCCTTTCAAACAGCTACCAATATCATCAGATCCTGTAGTGAAGGATACACTTGTGATCGAACAGTACGGTTCTGAAATTCCGTAGTGGAGATATGAATCTTGAAGAGCAAGAAGGTGGATTAAGACCATCTTTAATCGACGACCAAAATCCGAAAACAGTTGCTGAATAAAATCCACATCAAAGAGTCAAAGAAATGACACAGGCAATGGTTATCAGCATTTCAACAATATCAAGGTGAAGAAACTCGATAAGTAGTTTTGGTTTCTTTCTTTAATGGCATATCAATATTCATGGATTTTTTTAAATGCCGAACCTATAAGAAGGGGGTTGTAGAATTCATACCATTCCCTATGATTGTAGTACGAAAATGACTGGTCAATAAATGAGTTTCACGTGAACTCAGTCAAAGAGCTCGAAGTGTGTTCATTGTAGTTTTTGCAGAACTCGAATGATCCATTCTTGACCGAATAAAGACGGTATATGAGACGCGCAGGTGAATAAGACGCACCCCAATTTCAGCAGGGCAAATCAAGGAACAAATAAAGTACAAATACTAAATATGATCAAATTGGTATAATGAATATTATCAATGATAACACTTTTAATCTGCGTAATACCTTTTTGAATAATGTCAACAGATATATGAAAGTTATTCTAAAGTCTAAGCAAATAGGTGTTGCCAGTTAGCTATTTTCAGTTGACTCTAGTGATTTTTAAACCTACATATTGCATATAAGACGCGGGGTAATTTTAAAAGATATTTTTGATAAAATAGAGTACACCTTATATGCCGTCAAATACGGTATTTGAAAAATCAAAATGATTAGTTATTTGCGTTAGAAAGTTCGAAATATTACTGACAATAAATTTGCAAACATGGGTTTTGTGTCAGTTAATTCACAAATGGTTCATATGAAGTTCCTTGGATAAAGATAATCAGATCAGTTCAGCATTAAATTTCAAATCAGCTAGATGGGTCCTTCCTTGCGGGAAAACTCCAAATTAAATGGCTTACATAGATTTGGTATTCTATTGTGATTAGAAGATTCATTTTTCCCATAATGTAATATCGTTTGCTATATATTTTTTGTAGTAAATTGTTTATGGTTTATACTAAGAGGATACTCTTACAATTTGCACTTCATATGACTAAATGAAAATCCACATCAACAAGATATTACTTTACTCGAAGAACAAAAACTTTTGATCAATTGCAAAATTGCCTATAAAATGTACTTGATGTGATCAAAAGGTATCAAGACCTAAGTAGTATTTACTCACATGTTAATTTAGATTTCAAGATCAAACAGACAAAAGTTTCGGCCCCGTTACTTCGATAAACAGAAAAACAGCAAAATGTCATGAATAAAACAAACGAATCTTTGAAGTATTTACTTACTGGGTGTCTCAAAATAGATGCAACTCTTTGATATTATAATGATTTATTACTGAGAAAAGCACAATGGCGGTCATTTGGAACACGTCCGATAAAAACCCATCCTTTGGGCTAGAGACATCACATCAATGTTTTTTTTTTATTGTTATTATATCAACTTTAAGGACATGCAATCTTTTTTTTTTATTTAGTTTCTAGTCTCAGTCATAATTCATAATCATATTGCTAATTGCTGTTTTAGTATACTATTTTGAAATCTGAAACAAAAAAGAACACAACATTATTAGTAGAAGAGTTATTAGCAATTACATGTGTCCCATGTATATTGAGACACCCTATATTTATCCGTCTCCCCATCAAGTTATATTTGACATGGAATTATTTTATAGAGAGAGGAGCCACGCACAAATCGAAACTTAAATGTGTCCATTACAAAAAAATGCTAGTTCCCGTTGCCATTTCCGTTTTTTGGGGTTGCCTCAGGCACCGAAGGATAAACTTAGTCCTGTGGAGAAAGGCCCCAGGAATCAAGCAAATATGGCTTTCTGACCTCCCCCTCCGGCATTGGTTTCTTTAAAGTCAGGCAAGTATTCTTAGTATATTTTGCAGAAATTAATATCGAACGAAAACAGGATTCAGACACAACCAACCAAAGTTGGTTATTATCGCAGAATTTTAGTGTCCTTGAAATATAAAGTTGAAAAGTTGGTGACAGTTATCGAGGGCGACCCTACAGCTCCCTTTTCAATAGCAACTATACCGAGGTATAGGGTAGTTCATTACTCCTTTCCCTGGATATAGTATTATTTATTTATGCTTTATATTGAGAAACGAAAATATATAGTTATAAAAAAAAGTTTATTATAAAATCTAGTTAAAAGAAAACAATTCTGACACTGCATAATTTACTTACACTTTGTCAGATTATGTTAGGAATGCGGTCAAATTTCCAAATTACTGAACGAGAGGAATATAAAGTCTTTGCCTTCTATAACTCTGCAAGTTGGAGGAAAGGTTCTGAATCACAGTACAAAGACTAGAAAGTGTATAAAAGTGGAAAAAAGAGATAGAGTAGCTAATCTGACTACATTTATCATAGAACTGAAGAAAAGCTGAGAAATTCTCTTATGACCGCACCTCACCAGAGCAACTGCTCCAGTTATCTTGGGTCATCCTATGCTGTCGACAGATTAATTCATAATAATCCCAACCTAAAAGATACTATTTCTAGTTATTTCCTATTTTAATGACTAATAAAACTTTCTTCTCAATGACGCAACGTCATCATCATCATCAAGACATGCTAACAGCACAGATTCTTGACTCAGCATCTTGACTCTTCCTTGACATCTGTCCCCATCGATAATCGCACTTGGCAAGTCCTCTAGTCGGCATCCAATGTCCGCACAGAACTTATGAACGTAAGTTTTTGCTTTTCGGACAACACTGATGTGTCCATGTATAGTAGTCCATAGAAAACCTCGCTTATGAGTTAGTCCTTGCTTCAGTGTCCTGCTTGTCTTGTTCGTCTCACTTGGATGGTTAGGGAGCTGGGAGGTAAGTGGCCGTGCAAACGCTGTTTTGTAGGGTGCTGCTATTGAAAACAACACACAGTCTCCTTGCGCAGTACCCATCTAGCTTTTTCTCCATGCGTTTATTTAGAGAACATGTTGTGTAACCATACAGTAGTACTGACACAGCCATAACCTGGAAGAATCTCCGTCACGAAACATAAATTTATCGTAATCATATGAAAATTACCATCAATAATCAATGGGAAACTGTGGAAGCTTTCAAAATCCATGAAAGAGATTCTCCCCAAATTGTATAATCGATATTAGCTTCATATTATCAGCCACGTAGAAGCATTTGTTGGCTAAAAAGTTATTTAAACACACTATATCCATTCTACTGTATTTCGACTCTGTTTTATTAACCTCAAATACGTATGATCCTTTGTGCAGGTTTCAAATGCCAGCCTCCTTTTGAACGTATTCTTTTGAAAGTTTACAGAGTCCAAACTAATTTTCATATCCACAAGATATAAAAGTATTAAATTTCCTATTCTATACATACATTTGTTTTTCAGAGGATCATATTGTTATTCTCGTCTATTTTGGAATCTCTGGTATTTATCATCCGTCCCACCACCGGACGAATATGGCACAAGGCCGTTTTAAGGTGGGTCCGGTCACAGGGCAAAGACTACACGCGTCCGGCATAGCCAAAAATACCTTCGGCCCCGAAGGGGGTAAAGCTTGCGGGGATGCTCCCCCTGAGGCCGGAGGAACTCTCCAGTGCTGAGCCACACCCAGCAGAACCGCCCAGAGTTAAAACGGCCTACCGAATGCGACCCAACAACTGGAGAGGTAAGTTTGCAGAATGAATCTCAGGTCAATTATTAACAATTGTCTTTCTTTTCTACAACTTATCAGAACTTGACTTCTTCGTACAACTACAATCAGTCGCTAATGTTTTTCCTCCCTCTCTCTCTCTCCCCCTCTCTCTCTCTCTGAATTCGACGCCAAAATCTTCGGCAACTTACACGCTGACACTAACATCAATTAATGAATACACTGACCTATCTCTTTTGTCGGCTGCAGACACAGTAATCTTTTTCGTCTGTCTCTTAGAAGCCGCTTATTACACGTAGCTGTCAATCATAACTGAGACAATCTGCTCATGTCTAATCTACTTTTGTCAGCTTCGCTCTGCCTTTTCCAGTCGAAGTCTCTCGTTGAATAATCTTTTTGTTTTTTTTTCTATTGCTCTTTCGATTAAATTCATTTATCTGCAGCTACTGTTCAATGATGGGTTAAGTACCAGAAAAACCAAATGTCTTTAACCCGATTTCTCGTTGATCAAGCTTATTACTACATGTACAGCCAATATTCGTAGCCAGTGGCTCAATTATGTAGATTTTCAAGTTGGGCGTACAATTGTTGTTATTGTTGTCTGCGCTGTTCTACTTGGAAGATATGCTAGAAGCAAAGATTGATAGCTGCTCGATGTGGATGGTTATTTCAGCTCGGGCAGCGTGTTATTCGATATTTTCTTTGTATTGTTAAAAATGTAAAATAAAACAAAGTTTAAGGGAAAAGAAAATTAAAATTGCTTATTGTTATTCATGCAAAAACGAACATTTCTATCAATATATATATATATATATATATATGAATAAAATTTAGTATAAGTACAGTTTAGTTCTATTTGACCCATAGATACGACCCTATCAGATGCTACCACACCGGGTCAGAGTGGACCTGGGAGCGATGGCAATGATGGGGAACTCTGCATCTCCCAAAGCTCCAACATTACTGGAACCTCATCATCAGATTGTTTAGTGTTATATCTAGGACACTCGTTGGGCGGGGGTCTTACCCCTCTGCAGAGAAGCAGTTGGTGTATTCTACAGCCCCAGCCGATTGGGTAAGATGGCAATAAGTCTAGCCGTATTTGAGTTATGTGATAAGAGACAAGTAATTTGGTGAATTAAACAACTAAGATGGTCTGGTAACTCGCAAATTGTATATCTTAATTCTTTAAAAATTACTTTATATACAGACTAATGCAGACTTTGAAAAAAAATTTATCTTTTTCTAAATCAGAGAAAAATACGGAGAGGAATAGAGAGAGCGAGAGCGACAGATAAACAGAGAGACAGAGACTGAAAGATAGAAAGAGACAGAAACACAAACGGAGAAAAACTTGTAAAAAAGTTGGTTAAGAAAAAGATTTTAAAAAATATCATTCACAATGGCAACTCCAAATATCAGAGTGAGATGGAAAATAGACTAAAATGTCTTTTTTTTTTCTTTACAGTATTTCTTTTTTTTTTTTTTCTTTTATTTTCAGCTTTTGTATATGTAAACATTTGTCAGGTCAAGTTACAAGGATTAATTAATTTTATTTCCTTTTTCAGCCTCGGTGTTTTTTTTTATTGTACATTCTTCTTGAATTTTACAAAATGAACTATTATAATACACAATGCGAATTGAGCATTCATTCGCGATAACTGTTTATCTCTCCCACTTTCTCTCTTACAAACACACACACACACATACACACACACACACACATATATATATATAAATATATATATAAATATATATATATATATATATATATATATATATATTGAGCTCTCTGGCGAAGGAATTGCCGGCCGCCGCAAGCGTAATGCAAAGCTCTTCGAAAGAATTGAGCACTCTGGTAGCCGATAGGGTATAAAAAATGTAAACAAAAGCTGCTGCTGTTTCTAAAAATAAAAATACCTTAAAATTCCCTTAGCCAACGTGGTCCGCTTGGTGGACGAGTGGTCTGAAACACAGTCTAACGTAAAGTTGGACGGGTTTCGATCCCGGGTTCTAGCCACACTGAAGAGTTTTGATAGAACGAAACAGTCTGTCTGTGGATGACTATATATATATATATCTGTGTGTATATAAATGTATTGATGATATTTACAAAGCTTTAAATATTAGCGCATATATTCATGGTGGTGATTATTTATTAGCGCATAGTTCATTCATGGTGGTGATTGTTTATTATTGTCATGTAATTGTTTATTAGGAACAAGAAATAGGGAGATATAATAAAGATGTGCGTTGACTGTTTCCGATAAGTAACTGGAGTTTATGAGTGTTTGGTAATATAATTCCGAAAAAGAACGTTATAGACGAAAGGTTGGGATTAGCTGAAGTGAATCACTACTATGTTATTTTGAAACTATTTGGGTTGCGTATCTGCAAACCGAAAACAAAACAAAAAATCATATCTAGAAGAAAAATGACACCGTTATTTTTTGCGTCAATATACGTAGGCTAGAAGAGTGAATCCACATGGAAAGGTTTTTAGATTGATAGAGTCACCCACTCCATTACGTATAAGATAAAATTCGCTTATATTTTAGAAACATCACTTTTCTGTAATCTTTTTTTGTTGCTTGTCAAGAATATCCTGTGGGAAGCAAAAGAAATTAGTCTACTAAAATAAATAAATAAAATCAGGGTTTTTTTTTTTAATTTCAAGAAGGAAGCAGTAATTTTTTTTTTTTTACAATGCCTTTGCAGCAGTACTATCTGTACTCATTCAGGACTATCGTACAAGATGCTATCTTCCCACTGATACGGTGCGAGTCTGAATGGATGGTGATGCTGAAAATTGGGCTTGCCTCAAGAAAAAAATATAAAGTGATCGCAAAAATGTTTAGACTCTTCATATGGGAGCACCGTTATGATACAATTTCAAATAGTGTCCACGTGTTCATCATCCCTGTCAACATTCTTGATTCATTCAGCTGATTAAAAAAATGTTAATATTTCTATGGAAGTATCTTTATTAGATAAGTAGAACAGATATTGTGGCGACCAGCTGGAGAAAATTACTATAATTTATTGGCAGTGATGGTGTACAGTTCCGTTTCTTTGTTTAAAAGCATATCAACCTTCGTGGGTTATCTAATGCCAAAGACGTCTGTGTAGAAGAAAAGTAGTGGTACTGTTTAACCCATAGCTGAAGGGATAAAGGAGTTTATGCCTTTCTCCAAAGTATCTGTCCGAAAATGAACATAATAGCGTGACTGGAGTTTGAACCTGCTTACAACGATGTCACAGTCCAGCACGTTAGCCACTACGCCACTGGGATTCCACGGATGGTGACCCGGCGGAGAATTTAAAATCATTAAATTATAAAGGAATTAATTCATATAGAAATGTTAACATTTTTGAAACTCCCTGTAGAATTTTTAATTGTCTCATTTCTTTTAACAGTAAATCCAAATTTCCTTTTTCTTTCTGTTATACACAATTTTTTAAAAAACTCCCACCACCTTTTTTTGATTCGATTATGTTATAAGTCAGGGTTTATAATACATTATAGGAATTTTCTCCAGGTGATCTCAGTTCTACTTTTCTAATAAAGATATTTCTATAGAAATATTAACATTTTTCTTTTTTTTAAATCAGCTGAATGAATCAAGAATGTTGGGCATGATCATCTTGTAATAATGCAATATCTTTATGAGTACGGTACTTGTTTGTTGCACGTGATATATGACAAGATGCGCTGTCGTGTTAAAATCTTTCCCCACGGCTACATCATATCATAGATGGGATCTTAACAAAGAAATCAATTTTTCATCATTCAGTATTCCATCGATTTTTATTATCTTTATTTTGCCAAACCATTTTAATCCTGCCATCAAAATTCGCATTGTATATTATCAACTTGAGTTGGGTTGTTTTGTTTCTTTTGTTCGGTATTGTATAACAAACTGATATGCAATGCTTGTATTTAATAAATTCCTTACTTGTCACATTAATAAGATTCTTTTCAGGCAAAATTACCTCAAATATTACGGAAGTAAATATCTAAAGATATAGTTTGAATTCCAGTCACGCTATTAATTTCGTTTTCGGATTAATACCCCAGGGGAAAGTATGAACCCCCTTATGGGTTAAGTAGTAACCACTACCGTTCTTCTACAAGGATGGCTTTGGCATTAAATAACCCATGAAGGTTGATATACATTAAACAAGCTTGAAATATCTAAAGACAGATACTGATTTAGTGAATATATCAAATCTACTTTATTTTTATAACAGTTTAAATATTAACTTTAGACATCTAATCTGTCCATGAATAAAGTTGCTCTCTCTCTCTCTCTCTCTCTCTCTCTTTCTCTCGCTCTCATCTTCTACCTGCTATCCTCACTTCTCTTTTTCGCTCCCCTTTTCTTTTGCTTTCTTTTCTTTCTCTGTCTCTGTTTCCTCTTTTTCTCTCTTTTCTTCTCTATTACTATTAAACAGTTACACGTAAATCAAATTTTGGCATTAAATAACCTATAATATATGGTATATCTTTAAATAAACCAAACTGATAAAGTTAACCAAAATAGAAATAAAAATAAAATATATTTTGGCTTCAAATGATAACTGTAGAACCCATTCAAAAAGTTTATAGCAATTTCTACTTCTCTTATTTTCTCTCTACAACTCAAATGAATAAATAAATAAATAAATAAAAGAACAGCGTTTAGGAATTCAAACAATCTGCAAGATATATAATAATAAGAGTAAGAAGTTGAGGTCACTCTGTCCGTATCAGATGAAATATTCCCTGCTGTTCCGGCACTGGCACGCCAAGGGCAATACAGGAAAACCTTCGAACATTCAAAGACACAGATTTCTATACATCAGTCGTTTGGCATCTGACAGGAAAACGAGCAATGCTACTTGATTGGCCCAACTTCAAATACGAAGCAGCCTTTGT
Organism: Sepioteuthis lessoniana; assembly: GCA_963585895.1. Classification (NCBI taxonomy): domain Eukaryota; kingdom Metazoa; phylum Mollusca; class Cephalopoda; order Myopsida; family Loliginidae; genus Sepioteuthis; species Sepioteuthis lessoniana. The sequence continues at coordinate 40,740,468 of OY757917.1, read as the reverse complement.
AAAGAGATAAACACACGTGTGAAGTAACAGACTTGTGCATGAACAAAGTTGCGGTCTAATCGAACCCCCCCCCCAAGCCTCACTTCCAGCCTCACCCACAGCATTATCCTGCGTTACAGAGTTCCAAACAATAACAGAATAACTTCTAACACTGGATGGGGGTCACATTGAATTAAGTTGGCGATCATGTGATTGAATGGCTTCTGAATACCAAGCATTATTCAACAAGGGTGGTGAGGTGTACGAATGCAAAGCTGTGTACAAAAACAAAACAAAAAAAGTAAGAAACAAAAACAAAAAAAGCAAAACAGATACGCTTCTCCATCAGTTTTGTAAAAAATAAAATTTGTAATATTTTCAATAAAACTATGGGTGTATCCTTATCATTTTTTGAGAGGGTGGCTTTATGGTTAAAGTGCTGGGCTGCGGAATCGTAATAAAACGAATTCGAACTCTGGACGCGCTATAACGTTTACTGTCGGACAAATACTGCTGGGAAAGGTAAGGTCCCCCATATACTCCTAGCTATGGGTTATATAGTTCCACTACTGTTCTTCTAGGAGAATGGCTTTGACATCAAATAACCTACAAAGGTTGATATGCCATTAAACAAAGAAACCAATCAACTTTTTAGACGACTTTAGCTGTTCTTTATGGAACATTTTGTGCTTTCGGCTGTTCCCGAGGAAGATTCTGTTTTTCACACACTCATTCTGGTTCCTGCAATTTTTTTACTCAGAATCTTTGATATGTTATATATATGTTATATATATTTTGATATGTTATTATTTCCTTATCCATAAATCTATTTTATTTATAATATATAAATATGATATATTTATATATCAATATAATATACTAATACATTAATTTAATATACACAAAGTGTTTTTTTTTTTTTTGATAATTTTTCTCACAATCACAGGGGGTTTAAACTTTAAAAATGTATTTCCTATGGGGAAAGTAAATATCAGTAATCAACAACGAATTTTTTTTTGGTGATTAAAAAAAACAAGGTTGTTTGGGTTTCTTTGTTCAATGGAATATCATCCTTTGTGGGTTTTATAATGCCAAAGCAATACTTGTAGAAGAACAGTAGTGCTGTTATTTAACACATACCTTTCCCCATGGTATTAGTCCGAAAGTGAACGTAATAGCGCAACCAGAGTTCGAACTTGCATTTTCCGACACTGCAGTCCAGCGCTGTAACCATTGCACCACGAAGACACCTTTGGTGGTTAGTTATATTTTATTGCATCTGACCCATTGTAGATTATTTAATGGCAGATTCTGTTCACACACACACACACACACACACACACACACACACACACACACACACACACACACACACACACACACATACATATATATATATATAAAATATGATTTGTAATGAATAGTTTGAAGGTAGCATTTTAAACGAGACAGAGCTCATTTGTTTGCACACAGTTAAATGGTTTCAAGTATTGCTATTAACACTTATAAATCAATTTAACATCAGTCATTTGTTGGTACACACTTTAATGGTTGTTTCTGCTTAGATGTGGCACGTGAAGGTTTCCTAGTCTAGCTTGTTAACCATCACACCACCTGAGGCGCCCTTCACACAATTAAATGATTTATAGTTTAGAAAAAGATGAAATATTTCTATTTCACCCAGAGATTGAACCCCAACATGTACTACCACTCAGGATTAGAGTGGACCTGGGAGTAATGGCAATGGAGGAGTACTCTAAGACTCGAGCCGACTATTTGATGTAGTTTAATGTCATACCAAGACATTCGTTGGGTGGGGGCTCTTACCCTTCTGCAGAGATGCAGTCGGCGTATTTTACAGCCTAAGACAACTGGGTTAAAAGAAGAAAAAAAAAACACAAAAAATAAGGAGTCACAATATAAAAATGTAATAAAAAGAAAAAGGTAACATCGAAATTTGATACTTCAACCCAGAGACGATTCAACACGTTTTTTTCTCCTTTTCTCTTTTCTTTCCTTCCTTCTCTTTTTTGTTGGGGTTGGACTTTTAGGGAATTGTCAGTTACTCACCATGTGGCAGTTTCGGGGATTTGAGAGTAAAAATTAGAATTCACACACATGGCTTCTCAGCAGTATTTATGACACATCAACTTCCCTCAAATGTTCTCATTGGATTAAACTCAATAACGATGATAAGAAACCTTTAAGTATTAGTCTAGACTATGTGAAATAAACAATTTACCTTATGTGAAATAAACAATTTACCTTATGTGAAATAAACAATTGACCTTATGTGAAACATACATACAATTTATAAGTATATTAAGTTTGATCTCTTATCATCCAAATGTATTCGAAAGTCCAAGAATATATTCTGTTAGACATTTTAAAAGATAGTTCTTGATTCGTATTCTTGTCATTTGTTCGTGTGATTTGAAAAGGCAAAAACTTGTGTCTCTTTTATAATGGAGGTTAATATTTCTCTTGAAGAAGAACGGAAAATGTAGTGATTAAAACAGAAACAACGAGTTCGGTTGCCAAAAAATTCTTTAAATTAATAGTCAGCACAATTCTTAGTTAACATGCATAGTTGCTGTCAGTAAATGGCGGGATTATTAGCAAGTTGAGAACGCAAGAGCAGAGGTCGACTAAATCACTCTCGTAAACAGAAAGAAAGAAAGAAAGAAAGAAAGAAAGAAAGGAAAAGCTGAATGGAAAGAGAAATAGAAAAAGAGAGAAAGAACATTAAACAATGCAGAGAAGAGTGAATTCTGAAGAAAAGAAAGTTGGAATGAAAGAAGAAAAAAAGAAACTGAAAAAGCACGTGCGTGCGTGAGAGAGAGAGAGAGAGAGAGAGAGAGAAGGAGAGAGAATAGAAAGAGAGAGTGAGAGAGAGAAATAACGAAAGAGAGAGTGAGAGAGAGAAATAACGAAAGTGAGAGAGAGATAGGTTTAATAGAATACTCTACATTGTCATTATTCTCAAAAATTACGAATATAATTCAATTTCTAAGATGTTGACATTTTGAAAATAAACCAATTAAAATATTTACATAGGATGGCCGGCTGAAAAGTTCATAGGCTGACCAAGATACTCTCACGGAATGTGACCAAATGAAATTTGTTTTTTCAACATAGTCCCCTTTACGGTCCACACACCTCTCCAATTGGTGTTGCCGTGCTTGGATCCCATTGGTCTAAAAAGTCATGAACAGCATTCATGACGTCATCATGTGAACTTTTCGGCCAATGAACTTTTCAGCCCACCCTCGTATATTTAGTAAAGGTTGAGTAATGCCTCGTGTTACTATAACAACAGAATTTTTCACCACGCTGTAGTGAGGCCTGGTTGCGTGACCGATAAATATATAAAGTTACATTGTATTTTATATATTAGTAATTACATCCCCACCCCATTCAATCATGTATACTTTTTGTTCATATTCTTTGAGCCAGTGTATTATATCAACTATGAGTGGGTGTCATCTCCTTTGCTACTTGAATGACATTTGTTGGGTCCGTATTTTGTTGTTGCAGTTGCAGTTGTTGTTGTTTTTTTGACGTCATATGTACACTTATTTTGGGTTGTTACTCCCAGTACTTCAACTTTATCTTTTAGTACCAACTGCACAGACATGTCAAGGTTATTTTATTCACCGTTTCTTTTGTTTGTCGCCTATATTCCTCTCATATTTGGTTTTCTTTTATTTATTTTTTCGGTATAAGGGGTGTTTTTTTAACCAAGTGTTCGTTTGTTTTCCTTTTGTCGAATATTCCTAAATTTTTATTTATTATTTATCATTGTCAATTTTGTTTTGTTTGTTCTGTTGGCCCTAAAAACTTTCCTATGTTAATTAGTAATCTACTGACTTCTTTTCTCTTTATATAGTATCTGTCAACATAGTCTCCAGGATGTTATTATTAGTTGTTTTTATTAGTTTACTTGTTTGTCTATTTAACGTTTCGATTTCTTTTTTTTTTTTATAAAGTTTTGATAACCCTAAATATAAATATCCATACAATATCGCCCAGAAAATACATAATTTTCTTCTAAACCGAAGATAGAAGGATTTTAATATTTTAAATAGAAGATTATACAATAAAAAGGAAATCATCTGATATAATTTACTACCAAAATGTACAGTAATGATAAGGGGGTTCATGCCTTTCTTAAGGGTATTAATCCGAAAGTGAACGTCATATGGCAACTAGAGTTCGAACTCGCTAACTGCAATGTCTTAGTCCAATACGTTAGCCACCACATTTTTTTGTGTGTGCAGGGGGTGATTTTTTAGCTTTTTAGTCGAGCTGTCTGGCATTCGTGCTGGATGGGGCTCAAGGTCAATGATGTATTCGAGGTTGAACGGGTACCGGCTTCGGCCAGGCCATGTTCGGGTGGGCGAACAATCATTGACAGCGCAGCATAGCACAATACAATTGGGTCTAATTAAAGCTATGAACAGGCATACGTGCCGTACTTTCATTGCACTTAATGAGTTCAAGTTTCATCTGGCTCACAATTGCACCTTGTAAGCCTATGACCAACATAGTCCATCCCTACCTCCCCTTTCCCTTAAATCCCCACAATAAAAAAACCTTGTGTCAAAGCCTGTCTGGTGGGAGGCAGCGATAAATATTCAGTATGTTAGCCACTACGCCACAGGGAATTTCCCCATACCACTTTTGGCCGACTAGCAAAACATTGCATTCAGCATCTCTGTGCGGACACTTGATATCGTCAAGAAGACCTAATAAAAGCGATGGCTGATAGAGACAGATGGTGAAAGAGAATCGAGGGAATCCGTGCTGTCGGCACGCCTTGATGATGATGATGATCTTCGACTAAGAAGAAAATTAATTTTTATTCGAAATAAAATTTGTAGTGTGCAATTTGTTTATTGTATGCGTTTATTTCTTATATACAATATTATTTTGGTCCAATGAGAGAAAAATAAATGTAATAAAATGAATAGGTCCACAACTTTGCTCTACACGTGTTTTAAACTTCATAGTTATCTTCAGGAGGCTAATAATGGTTAGGGCGGTGTTTTTTTGTTCTTTTTTTTTTTTTTTTTTTTTTTTGGCATAACTCCTCTAACATTTATCACCTTCCTGAATAAAAATGACAATAAAGTTTGAAATACGTGTAGAGCAAAGTTATAAAAAATAAGGTTTGAAATGCCAAATTTAATTCTGAGTTTTCATAAAGCTAGACAGGTTGCAATACTAAGGCTAAAGAGAATAGTCTGCCCTACTATATTTGCCCATAACTGGAGCGAGAATAGTTGAATTCATACTTTTCTCAAGGGAATTAGTGCTATGTGAAATACAAACAGCTTTGTCCAGGATTTTAACTTGTATTTCCGTGTCTACTTCCAACTACGTTAACCATTGCACAACTAGCTTCCGTTGATCATATTTTTACCACTTAGTTTTGTTTCCACAAATTTTAGATTCTTTTGGCATATTCTTTTTTTAATGGTTATTTCTTTTTTTCATTGCTCCTTGTGCTATAATATCACTTTTTGATACTCCTGAGGTTTTATTTATTCATTCATTCGCAAGTCATATGCACTAAGCATTCTAGTTATACTTTTTTTTTTTTATCGGGAACTTCATTTTCCGTTTCCTCTTTTGCATAACTATCACCACATATTTCTTGATTTCAAATTACTGGCCATCATCTTTACAGAAAATATATATAAAAAAATATGAACGATTTTTTTTCAATTAATTAATAGATCGACTCTAAAACTTACCTCTCTCTTTCTCTCTTTCCTCCTCTCTCTCTCTCTCTCTCTCTCTGTCTTTCTTTATCTTTTCTCTTTCTGTCTCTACTCTCACTCTCTCACTCTCTTTCTAAAACGCCTTCCTTTCACCTCTAACCCTCTCCCTGTCTCTCTAACACGCCTTCCTTTCACCTCTCTGTACTCCCTCTCTCTCTCTCTTTCTCTCTAACATGCCTTCCCTCCACTTCTCTCTACCCTCACTCTATCTCTTTTAACAATCCATCTTTCTCCTTCCTTCCTTCCTTCCTTCCTTCCACCTTACAGTACTCTCTCTGTTTCTCAATCGAACCTCTCTCTTCTTCTAATAACCCTCTTTCTCTTTTAACCATTTTTTTTCTCTCTCTCTCTCTCTCTCTTTCTCTCTGTCCTCCCTTCCACCTCTTTCAAACCCCCTCTCTTCCTTTACCCCCTTCTCTCTACTCCCTCCTCTATCAATTTCTTTCTACCTTCTATCTCAACCCGATCTTTTTTTCTCTTTCCCTCCTTCGCTCCAATGCTCACTCTACCTTATTCTATGCCTTTCTCTCTCCCCCCCTCTCTCTTGATATGCCTCTCACTCTCCCCCCTATCTCTCTTTATATATATATATATATCAAGGGAAAGAGGAGAGACAGAGAGACATGGAATAAGGTAGGTTGAATATTGGTGGGAAGGAGGGTTGGTTGGTTGGTTGGTTGGGTTCATGGCATATCAAATTTTGTAGGTTATTTAACGCCAAATCCATTTTTATGCAAATAATCAGTTCTATTTCAACCAATTCAGTTTAGTATTACACAGTTTAGTTGTCAAAAACGTTTCTATTTCAAGCTATTCATTTTAGTCAAACAGTTCTCATTCAGCTTATTCAGTTTAGCATGAGTACTGATTTTGTTTACACACAGTTAAATGTCAAAACAGTTCTATATTAAACAACTCAGTTTAGAGTAAGTACAGTTTCAATGTCAAAAATAGTTCCATTTCAAACAATTCAGTTTAGCATAAGCATGTAGTTTGAATTTAAGTACACAGTTAAATTGTCAAAAACAATTCTTTTTCGAGTTACTCAGTTTAGTCAAACAGTTCTAATTCAAGCAATTCAGTTTAACATAAATATGCAGTTAGTTCTATTCAACCAATAGAGAGGGCCCTATCAGGTACTACCATTCCGGGCTAGAATGGACCCGGAAGCAATAGCGATGAAGGGGTGTTCTGCATTCCTCAAAGCTCCAGCATCACTGGAGCCTCACCATCAGATCGTTAAGTGTCATATCCTGGACACTCGTTGGGTGAGTCTTACCCCTCTGCAGAGCTGAAGTCGGTGTATTCTACAGCCCCAGCCGACTGGGCAAGGGAAGGAGGGAAAGAGAAAAAGAGATTGGGTGACTAAAAAGTAACCCTTATTTTTAAATTATTATCATTTATTTCTTAACTATAATATTTACAAGAAATGGATTACTTGTATTTTAAAATAGGGTACGATATATATATATATATATATATATATATAAACCTGATAAATGTTACAATTATGGATGCCACAAATCTCTTCATGTTTTATGTGGTTCTCTGACAGTAAGAAGACTGTAAAGTACATGAAACTTTAAGATTTTTAGGTTATATATATAGTGAGAGAGAAAGAGAGAGAGAGAGAGAGAGAGTAGGAGGAGACGAGAGGGTAAAGGGACACAAACAAAAGCTTTTTACTGAATAATATATCCCATATTTGTAAATTGTACGCGTCTCTCGCTTACACGAGGCCAAGTTCGTTGTTCTACAATTAACACATGCTATATAATGACAGTCTTACAGTCAGTCCTCACTGTGAGACAAATTCGCACAACATAAAAAATGGCTCCCATGAGACGAATTGTAATTTAGAGTTTTCGATTGTATTACTTCTTGCATGGAAAAGAGACAATTTTCATAGCAAAAAATATTAAGAGATGGAAGGCAACTTCTGTAATCTAGAACGTTCTTTCTTCTTTCTCTGACATAATTCACGACATGTTTAAGTTGACATGACCCGACTAAGTCAACGATTAGAAAATAATTTTGATTATTATTTTTTTTTTTTTGTAAAAAAGAAATTTGATTACTCAAAGTTCGTGGACGACATTATTTACCAAAATAAAAGAACTTTAGTAACGAAACAGAAAGAAAGCTGTCGTCGTATATTTACAAAGACTATGATATCTTAAGAGTAAATCTCTCCGCTAGAAATATATATTTCCAAATAATAATAATCAAGCTACAAAAGATGACATGGACATGGCTAAGAAGAGGAAACCAGAAGAGAGAAACTAAATCTATTTCAATATCAGAACAAAATAATGCCATAATGACCAATTATATAAAGAGATGGAAAGCAATCCCAGGTCGAGTCATAGCAAAGACTCTGAAAATGGTACATAATGCCGCCTGGCTAAACACTCAGCATTATAAGGTAAGGGTCAAGGGTAAAGTGGACCAATCCAGAGAATAGAGTAATGCCCTGCCCTACTCCTCGGTCTAGTAGCTATTGAAAAGTGAACCTTCGGGTCACCCTCGACTAAAGTCGCCAACTTTACTTATATCAAAAGTTGAAAATTGATAATACGTAACGAAATAGCAAGTATATGTGGTAACTGAGATAAAACAGTTAATCTTATTCTAAACAAATACAGCAAACATACACAAAATGAGTCCGAGACCAGGAACTTCTGGGCGAGGAAGTTGATCCACTGAGAACTGCGCAAAACATAAAAATTTGACCACACTTACAAAGAGTACATGCACAACCAAGAATCTGTCCAAGAAAAAGAGACGCATAAAATTCTCCGGGATTTTGAGATACAAACGGATCACCTAATCTAAGTCAGAAGAATTGTGATCAATAACAAAATAAAAAAGAGAAAAGAAAAAAGAAAAAAAGAGAAAAAAAAAAGGGAGAGAACTTGCCGTCGTGGATTTTGCCGTCCCAGCGGACCAGAGAGTGAAAAATCAAACAAAGCGAAAAGAGTGACAATTAGTTACTAGAGAATTAAGAAAGCTGTGGAACATATGGGTGATGGTGATACCAACGGTAACTGGCACACTTGGAACGTTCACTAAAGGCTTGGAAAGGAGACTGAAAGAGTTGGAAATCAGTACGAAACCAGACGAGTAGAGACTATCCAAACTACAGCATTTTTTTTAGATCATCCAGAATACTGAGAAGAGTCTGTAGGACCTAAAGAAATTTGGAGTCACTTTGACTCTAGTGAAAGACCATCAACTAAAGCTGGAGTGAAAACTCGCAATAAATATAATAATAATACTAATAATGGTCCCCAAAGAGTATAAGACTAGATCCACTGGGAATTGTGCAAGAAATTGAAATTTGACCATACTACCAAATGATATATGCACAACCAAGAACCCCTCCGAGAGAATGAGACGTACAAAATTCTCTGAGATTTAGAGATACAAACAGACCGCATTATCCCGGCCAGAAGACCAGACCTTGAGATAGTTAAGAAGAAAAAAACCTGCCGAATAGCAGCAGATTATGCCGTCACGGTGGACTACAGAGTAAAAAATTAAAGAGAATGAAAAGAGATACAAATAGTTGGATTTTACCAAAGAACTAGAATATTTGAGGAACATGAAGGTGACGGTGATACCAACTGTAACTGGAGCACTTGAAACGATCCCCAAAGACTTGGTAAGATGACTGGAGGAGTTAGAAATCAGACGACGAGCCGAGATCATCCAAACTACAGAATTATTGAGGTGTGTAAGAATTCCGAGAAGAATCCTGCGTTATATAGTCATCTACAGCATCACAACGACACAACAATAAAGACAGATGCACGCAGAAAGACGCAAGAATGAAGACGCAGTGACAAGGACAGACGCAGGACGATAAAGTCGACGCACGCAGAATGATGCAGGAAGACTTCTTTACAAATATATTTACCTCTCACTTTATTTGTAAGGTTTCGAAAAGGTTGTGTGGGGTTTTACTGTGAGAGGGAGCTGGAGATCGAACATAACTGAAATATTCTGACCCCACTGTTATGACCGTCACGTTGTGTTTTTCTTGTTCTTTAGTGCTGCTCAACTGGAGGCCTAGGGCCTACTCATCAGGGCCCAAAGGCCCCTTCGGCCTGATGTGGCTTTCCCTACCACATTTCGTCTATAACTCCGTCCGATCTTCAACTCAACTGCCCCTTCCGCTGCCAACTACCATCTGCTTCCTGGACTCGAACTCAACTGAGTTAAATAATAATTCAACGCCCACACGATCGCCCACTGGATCTTTGAAATCGAATGTTTAATTGTCATCAAGTGGAAATAACTGTCATGCAGTTCAGAGGTCACTCTCTTCCGGTGCATCAGTCTGTATTGGCACAGTGGGACCTTCACCTTGTCCCATATTATAAGCCTTAATCCGCCCACGCGATCTCTTTCGATTACTGGCCATTGGAATGTGTCACTTCCTTCCGGTGCATCACCTTGAATGGCATTTTTGGCCGGGTCAAAAGGTCAAAACATAACAACTGAGGACCGGGGGAAACTTGCTATCACTTGGACTCTAGTGAAAGGAAAGTCCATCAGCTGAAGCTGTCGTGAAAACTATGAAGGAGTATAGTGGTGATAATCATAATAATAATAACGAAGAAGAAGACGAATTGCAGGAATAGCAGCAAAAGCCTTTGGATCAAATGTGAACGTTTGAAAAGCATATATTCGTTATTGAATAATTAAGTATACGATATGACTGACCACTGGAGTTTTGCGTGAATAAAATAAATGAAGGGGAAAGCATACCAATCGGTAGGAAGGTATTCACGCACCGTCTCACGGGGGTAAAGTAAATATCATTCTGATTGCGCATTCCTTTTCTTTTTTTTTTTTTTTGCAATACCCAAAGCATCAGAGATTCATCTTGACTCTACCCCCTTAGTGCAATGGGTAGTTGCTGCCTGGGTAAGGAAAGTCTCAAGAATTCAGGTTATATAAAAATAGGTAGCTGGCCACGAAGAACCAAAGGATCTGATTTAATAATGGGTGGGACGGTCTCTTCAAAAACCGAAAACTTAAGCATGTGTTGATATAAATAGCATAAAACTGAAGCTTTAACTAAAAGGAAATAAAGACTCGTGCACAATTTCTTCGCAAATGTACGCACAAGCGCGCAACACAGATACAGAAACACACTCCCGCCATCTCTTTCTTTCTCTCTCTCTCTCTCTCTCGTTTTTCTCTCTCTCTCACTCTCTCCTTCTTTCTCCCTCGGCATATGAATGTGTGTGTAAGTATACTTATGATATATATATATATATATATATATATATATGTATGTATGTGTGTGTGTGTGTGTGTATCTGTGTACGTGTGTGTATATGTGTGTGTGCTTGTATATTTCACAAATATGAACACAAGTACATTAGCAAGCTAGACTAGCAGACCTACACGAGTGAGTTCGAGTCTCATTGGGCGCCCCATTCATTCGGCCTTGTGCCACATCAAAGCAAAGCGCTTTGTAAATTACATACTGGCCTAAAAATAGTCTTCGCATACGCAGCTACATAGACACACACACACATACATACATTCGCACGTACTCTCTTTCTCTCTCTCTCTCTCTGTGTATATATATATATATATGCACACGAGTGACGTTTAAAAAGTTCTAAGCCTCACACAGAAAGAAGATCCATAGCTAATTATCTTTTATTGTGGCAACGCACCACCACTTCTAATAAAACTGGAAAAACTAATTAATTTTTTCTAGTTTTATAAGAAGTGCCACAACAAAGATAATCAGCTAAGGCTCTTTCATTCTGGGTTTGGCTTAGATCTTTCTCGAACAACCTACGTGTATATATATATATATATAGATATATTAAGGTGCATGGTATGACGTCTTGAAAGAGTCGTAGTGGTAAGATCAACGTAGGCATTATTTTCGTAGGAGATAGTCTCCCAAGGGACATTTGAACATATATTCGACGTCTTATCAAGAAGTCCAGTGTAAGAGTTATCAAAAATAATCAGGTTGAAAATTTTTAATTTGTTGTTGTAAATGATATCTTATATTTTTGGTAGGATTATATATATATATATATATATCAGTAATATTCAGTCGATGTCCAAAGACCGTGGGTGTGGATTATTCGTGTATAGAATATATGAGGGAGTACATAAAAATCTATGTAAGTGCTCGATGTATGCCTGTTGTTATCTATTCCTTTTCAGGTTTATATGATAAAATTCACATACAGAGCGTATACAATGTAACTGGAAGAAAACTCAAACCTGCTTGTCATTATGAATTTTTTCTGTGAATAATATGATCTTCGTCCCTTCAGATAACAAACACGTTTGATTTGAGGGTGAGAACAATAAATATGGATTACAGTATATATATATATATATATATATATATATATATATATAATGTAACTCGAATAAAAAACTCAACCATGGTTAAATTGTCATTTTTTATCTAAACATTATATATATATATATATATATAATGTTTATATATATATAATGTTTAGATAAAAAATAACAATTTAACCATGGTTGAGTTTTTTATTCGAGTTACATTATAAAAAAGTCAACCATGGTTAAATTGTCATTTTTTATCAAAACATTATATATATATATATATAATGTTTTGATAAAAAATGACAATTTAACCATGGTTGAGTTTTTTATTCGAGTTACATTATATATATATATATATAATAGCATGAATGCTAATTTGCGACTAACGATTTCATACTGTCTTATTACGACAATCATCAGGCAGAGAAAGATTGTTGAAATAATTGTCGTAATAAAACGGCATGAAATCATTGGTGGCAGATAAACACCCATGTTATAAAAAATATATAAAAACTAATATATGTTTATTATTATTATTATTATTATTATTATTATTATTATTATATAAAAACTCTATCACAGATATTGAGCACTCTCCAAATTATACCGCATTTGGTCAGGCACAAACCCACCAAGTGAGATAGTGACAACCATAGACTGTTATATATATATATATATATATATATATATATATATAACCTAAATATACTCACATACACACTCATATTAGTTGAGTAGTATACACAGCCATGCGAATAGTTACGAAGGATACATTAACAAACGTGTGCCGGATATTATATCACTTTTTTGTCCTATCTACAACTGCTGTTGCCAACTAAATAGAATATAGAATATTCTCTGAGATTTAGGGCGTAATAAGACTTCCGTTTGAGGGCCAATTGTTTCTCCCAATTAACCTGTATGTAGCAATAAATCACCGACCTTTATCAGTGGAAACTGTCCCCACCCCCACCACCATCACTTTGAATACCATGAGAAAGAAACAGACAGAAGTTGTCATTTACAGCACTGGAGTTGTGCTTAACGTTATGATTTTTGTCGTGGGAAATGTAATCAAGGTTCCGAGTTCAAATCCTGGACGAGGCTGCGTGCATTTCATTTCACTCTAAAGTCCTTGGGAAAGATATGAATCTATCTGTTCTCCGTCAGCAATTGGAAAAATAGTAGGGTAGACTTTTTTTAATTTCTTTTTTTTTTTTTGCACCTTGGTTAAACAGCGAGTCCAAAAGGAAAACTTTGAATTCAAATTATCTTTATTCCGCTTAGAAAAAAATTGACCTTGTGCCACATCTTGTCCGTGGCAGTACCAATTTATTGGCGATGTTTAAACAGACCAGATAAATTGTTATCAGTCGTCAATAAAAAGATATCTCTAGTTTTCTTTAGGTTTTATTATAGAGATATAATTGAAAAATCAACCTTATCAGATGAGGATAGGCCTTTTTATAAAATGTTTTTTTACATGTATAAAAAGCAGGACAAACACACGCGCGTGCACGCACACACACAAAGATGTATATATAGTATAGGACAAAAAATACGTGAAAAATTATTGCCCTTGATATTATTGTTGTCAAAATTCCCCTAGTTGTTGTGAAAAGTAATAATTTTCCAATAAGAAAATTCTCAGAAATACCAAAAGAAAAATATTTTAAGAAATTTCTTTTTCTTGATTTGACATTTTAATTTGTGATCAGTCCTTTGCTAACGGCTAGTAATCAAGTTGTCTGAATTTTAAAAAGGTCAAAATAAATTTTCATTAAAATTTGCGGCAATAATAAAAAAAATAGTTCAGTATTGTCACTGTCGATATTTTTGTTGTCCAATACACCCTATCTCTCTCTCTCTCTTTCTCTATCTCTCTCTCTCTCTCTAATTATCTATCTCTAAACGAAAGTTACTTCATAATTCCTTATAATTCCCGTGCTGACGTATGTCGACTGTTGACTGAGCCCTATGATACTAAGTATAACGTAAAGTTGGTCGGGTTTCTATCCTAGCTTGAAGTGTCCTACGTGTGTAGCCACACTGAAGAGTTGTGATACAACGAAACAGTCTGTCTGTTGATGACAATATATATAAAGATAGTGTTTGGCCGTCCTCTAGATGTAGTAAAACGATTTGATGTAAAAATACTATATTTGGTGTTCGGTATTTGTTAGGTAAACTTACTAGAGCCAAGGAAACGTTTTACAGAAACAGTGGGTGCTTCTCTCAATCAGCAATGATAGATGGTAGATGCAGCAATGGTAGATGCAAATAATTCTGCAAAACCAGAATTAGTCATAAAGAATATAAATTTACAATCTTCAAAATAAAACGTGAATTGTTTGTCCAACTAAAATGTTATTAATACTTCATCAAATCGTGCAGATAGCACAGAATTCCTTAGCCCAGTCGGTTGGGGTTGCAGAATAGACCGACTGCATTTCTGCAGAAGGTTAAGACCCTCCCAACGAGTCTCCTGGATATGATATTAAACAATCTGATGCTGAGGCTCCAGTAATGCTGGAGCTTTGGGGAATGTGGAGTACCTCTTCATTGCCATCTCTCCCAGGTCCACTCTGGCTCAGAGTAGTAGCACCTGTTAGGGGGTTCTATCTATGGGTCAAATATAACTATTTGACATTCAAACTGAGTACAAACAAATGACTAATGCTGAATTGAATTGTTTAAAATAGAACTGTTTGATCCTTTAATTGGGTGTAAAAATGACTGATATTTAATTAAGTTGTTTGTTATACACAACAATACTTGGAATCATTTAATTTTGACTCATGCTAAACGGAATTGTTAGAAATAGAACTGCTTGATCATTTAACTGTGTGTATCTACAAAATTTGTTAACAAATCATATATTTGATCTATATGTAAAAACAGTATTTGGCATTAAATAACCAACAATGGTTGGTATGCCATAAAGCCAAATCAAACCAAGTGGAATTCCCCCCTCCCCCCCTCTCTCTCTCTCTCTTTCTCACTGTCTGTCCCAATCAGCCATCGTCCTTTGCAGATCTTCTAGATTGCATCCAGTGTCAGTACAGAACTGATGTAAGTAAGTTTTTACTAGACGGTCAATACTGGCGCATCCATGCGTAGGAATCCATAAGAGAACGCCACTTATGAATTGGTCATTACTTCTCCAGCAGTGCCCTGCATGTCTTGTTCCTCTTACTTGGATGGTTTGTGAGATGGGAGGTGCTAATATGATTTAGAAGTAATTCTTCAAATTGGAGATTTAAAATAATGATATAGCATTATTGCTTATTCAGCACAAACAAATTGATGAAAAATCTTTAGTTCGATAAATCACTTAGGTGTTTATTGCTTAAATTTAAATGAATATTTCTCAATAAAATTCTGTCAAATGAAAATGATTCAAAATACATAAATGGTAAATCCATTTTCTGTTAAGTGAATGCTAAATTAGTTGATTGTTTTTAATTAGTTATAACAATAAAATAATTATAACAACTAATAGTGACAATTACTGTTTTTAACAATAAAGTTTTAATTCAACCCAAAGATTGAAAAATAATCAGCCGCAATCGAAGTCTTTACATCTAAACCACATAGATCAGTAGTTCAGCAACCTTATATATATATATATATATATATATACATATATATATATATATATATATATATATATATATATATACATATATATATATATATATATATATATATATACGAGGTTCATTAAATAAGTTTCCAGACTTTTTTCGTATAGGCACTTTTATTAATAGTACACACATGAAACTATTGTCTCCTTCGAAGTAATCTCCTCCGGCATTGCAGCCGGAGGAGATTACCGTTGTACCGTTCCAACAACTTCTGGAAGGCCTCATAGAAGTCCTCTTGTGTGAACGTGTCAATGACCTTCGTCACAGACTCTTTCATCTCTTCAATTGTCTCATAACGACAGCCTCTGAGCTTAGGGAATAACCAAAAGTCACAGGGAGCAAGGTCTGGACTATAGGGAGGGTGACGAGGATGGAGTTGTGGACTGGTGCATTGTCCTGGTGGAAATGCCACTGACCTGATTTAAAGAGTGCTGGCCTCTTCCGACGGAATCTCTTCCTGAACTCCCTTAAAACCTCAACATAGTAACCCTAACCCTAACCCATTGGCCAATCAACTCTGGTGTTCTGACTTCCTTACTCCTCCCACACCTCTCATCATCCCCTCACAGACTCTCTGTCTTCCTTGAATCTCTTATGGCAATCAGAAACTGATGCTCGATTCATGCAAGATGGTCGAAGAGCAGTCTGAAGCATTCCATACGTTTCTGTGGCATTTTTTCCAAGTTTAAAACAGAATTTTATTGCATATCATTCTTCTAAAGTGTCGTCACGTCCAGATTGCATTTTTGAAATTCACCAGCTGGGACAATCAGGCTTAAGTAGGGTGTATTCCAATTGCTGCTGTAGCTGTTCAATTGAACCTGAAATCCTAAAAATTGGTCAGTCATCTCATGTATAGCAATAACATAGTGAACTCTCAAGAGACTACGACAATTTTAAATGCCTGTACATAAAAGTCTGGAAACTTATTGAATGCACTGCGTATATATAAGCAAAAACGTGATAGACATATCTCATGTTTTTCAAAATCGGAATCATCATCATCATGTCACGCCACCAGCGCGGATATCCTTGACCCTCTCTCGCCATTTCTCCCTATCATTCATCGCCTCCGGCAGGTCTTCAGGGTTATATTCTGTGTCCTCACATAGTTGCTGTATGTATGTTCGTGCTGGTCGTCCCACTCTTGCACATCCATATGTGGGGGTCCACAGGAGTACATCGCTTATGAGCTCGTCCTTGCTTCTCCAGCAGTGTCCTGCGTGTCTGGTTCGTCGAACTTGTATAGTTTTCGTGATGGGGGGCAAGTGTCCGTATAGTTGGAGTCTCGTGGGGTGCTGTCGCCAGGACTTGTTTAATACTGCTCTCAACATTCTTGTGTAGTTTCCGTCCAGCCTCCTCTCCAGCCGCTTCGTAAGCGTCCATGTGGTGCATCCATATAGCAGTATCGACACAACCGCTGCCTGGAAGAAACTGCGTTTCATTTTATCAGTTAGGTCCGACTTCCATATGATCGAGAGCCTATCGATAGCTGTCCATGCTTTCGTCAGTCGTGTGTCGATGTCTTTTTCGGTTGATGAGATGCTACTTCCTAGGTAGGTGAATTTGTCTACTAGTTTCAGAGAGGCTCCGTCTAGTGTGGCAATGTTATCGGAATAAAGAAGATAAAAAGGACACTGTTTATTTAAGCTTTTTCAATATTCATTTTGAAAAATCAGGCATGATATACATCTGTAGAAGAGACTATAAAAACTGTCATGAGAGAGTATCCGTGTTTTAGTCGCTAAAGTGTAGGACTGGGACATTCTAATAAGTATGTTCAAACTTCAGTCGAACTAGTACGTTCCCTTTTAGGCTAACACTCTTGGGAAAAGTATGACCCCTCTTTTTCCCTGAGTTATGGCTTAAATAGTACAACTACTGTTCTCGTACTGGGATGGCTCTGGCACTAAATAACCCAAGAAGTTTGATACGCCTTTAATCAAAGAGAACAACCAAAAGCAGCCATGACCCCGCCGTACTTTCTGAACGGCACACCTATGTTCACGAAAAAAATTGTATTTATTAAAATTTTCAATACATGGATTATCTTCAGTTGAAAAATCGATATTTCAAGTATTCATCGCCTTTTAATTATTCCCAAATGAATATATCTACCAGCCACTTCATACCAGCAGGATGTGACACAAGGTCAATTTTTAAACGGAATTTAACAGGTTTGAATTAAAAATTTTCCTTCTCTTAGACCGTTAGCCATACCAAGGTTAAAGAGCCCAGTCTACCCGGATATTTTGTCCAGAGCTGGAGAGTGAAAAGTTTAATTCGTACTTTTTCCAAGGATATCAAAGCTATGTGAAATATAAACAGCCTCATCCAGGAATTGAACTCAGGTCACTGGGTTCATTTCCTATGATAATATTTATTACAACATGGGCACCTTCTAAATGTATAACGACACCAGTGTGTGTTAATTACATTGCTACCAGCGATGATATTATGCCAAATCTTCAAATTTTTATCGAAAAGATCTTTACCGAAAAGAAAAAAAACTACTTCACCCTATTTCTAATGCACGAATGTTTTGTTGGTTTTTTTTTTTGTTTTTTTTGTATTAAAATTGGTTGTGGAAACTTCAATGATAAATTACCTTGGATTTTCCATAGCAGAGCGGGTTGCCTCATGAGCCACGTCTCATGCAGCCCGCTTCTCGAAAAATGTTGCTTATGCTTATAAAAATCTTTAATCATTTTTTTCTAATCATTCAATTATTTTGATAACGTTAGCGTTGTGTGCGTCGTCGTCTTTTTGTGGATAAAAGATTCCTTTGCGGATGCAAGTCTGCTGTAGGTATCTGCTAATTACTCGATTTTTTCACTTGGGTATACAAAGTTGTTTCCGCTTTCTTGGTTACTCAGGCCCCACACTAGCTTTGTGAGCAATCGTTTTGCTTATAGATGAGCGTCAGATGAGGAACTTCAAATTCTGGACAATATCATCCGGTTTAGGTAGTATATATATGGCCAAATCCTATATTTAATAAGTCAGTCTATTTTTACTTGGAAAAAAAATCTTTGTAAACTTAAATGCTGAGTTGGAAGTTCGCGTGACGTAGTGTCTAACGTGCTTGACTGCGACATCCTAGTAAGCGGTGGGAGTGCTCTGTGCTGCAGTGGCTAACATGCTGGATTGTGACATTGTAATTATAAGTTCGAACCCCAATCGTGTTATTATGTTCACTTTCAGACTAATACCCCAGGGAAAATACTCATGGGTTAAATAGTACCAATACTGTTCTACCACAAGGAAAGCCTTGACCCTAAATAACCAACAACATTTGATATGCCATTAAACAAAGAAACCAAATCAATGTAAAGATGAATTTCGATTGGTCAAGTGAGTATACGGTCAAATATTAAATAAAATAAGTTTTGGTACATCTTAGAAATTGTTTCGTGCCGTTCACAAAAAGTTTTTCTGACTTTTATTAAGATATTTAATTATTTTCTGTCGTTTCTGAAGGAAATACTGAAATCTGAACGAAAGAATTTATTATCATTACTATTAGTAGTAGTTGTAGAAGTAGTAGGCACTGATTTATTTCAACGTGTCTCCTTCACCTTGAAGATGTTGAATTGCACTCTCCGACCTGATTCGGTTGCTTGACATATTCTTGAAATTTTGACTAAATAAAATATTCGATTAGAAAACCCATAAATGTTAATCCTGCAAAGCTGATATTTATCATTTTCACGTGTCTACCTTAGCTGGGAGAATCTCCGTGGCGTAGTGGCTAACATGCTAGACTGCGACATTATAGCAAGTGAGTTCGAACTCCAGTAGTTCTATTGTCTTCACTTTCAGACTAGTAATCTTGGAAAAAGTATGAACACTATAATCACCCTCCCAGCTATGGTTTGAATGGTATCACAGCTGTTCTTCAACAAGGATAGCTTTGGTATTAAATAACCCAGGAAGGTTGAATGCCATTAAAATCAAACCTATCTTAGCTCTGAGTAGATTTTTTCTTATCAAATTGTTTTAAGCTATTTATCAATAGTGATTCAATTTCTCTTTTTAAATGTTCTTGGCGCAACCTTTCACCTATTATCAGGATATATATATATATATATATATATATATATATATATATATATATATATATATATAGGTATTATTCAGTCCAGTTAAACCAGAGTTGGGAGTAATTCCTTCAGGACAAGAAAATCATTCAAGAGCTGAACATTTAAATTTTCCTGGTAGAGAGCTCAATGTAATTGATTTTACAGAGCAATACTTTCTTTAAAGAAAAAACCAAAGACCGGTTATTTTAGGATTATAAATTTATTTCCATCCTGTTTTTCGTTTCTGGTGTGAACCAAAAATACGAAAAAAATATAACAGGACTGTTATATTTTTCTTCGTGTTTTTGGTTCACACCAGAAACGAAAAATAGGATGGAAATAAATTTATAATCCTAAAATAACCGGTCTTTGGTTTTTTCTTTATATATATATATATATATATATATCCCTCCACACGAGTGGAATGCATTAGGTCAATTTTAAGTGGAGTTTTCCTTCTCCTAAACCGGTTACATAGCAAGGTTGAAAAGTTCAATCTGCCCTACTATTTGCCTATAGCTGGAGGGAGGATGATTGGATTCACACCTTTCCTATGGGTATTAGCACAATGTGAAATACAAACAGCCTCGTCCAGGTATTGAACTTATGTCATCGTGTCTATTTCCTACCACGCTACATTAAGAACGCCTCGTATGCAGGTTACAACAGAAATATCTTCCACATTTTAAACTGTCACCTGTGTGGTACACCCACCCACCCACACATATGTATATATATCATCATCATCATGTCATGCCATCAGCATGGATATCCCTGACCCTCTCTCGCCACCCCTCCCTATTGTCCATCGCTCCCGGCAGGTCCTCAGGGCTACATCCCGTATCTACACAGAGCTGCCGTATGTAGGTTCAAGCTGGTCACCCTGCCTTTGCTCGGCCATGTGAAGGGGTCCACAAGAATACATCACTTATGAGCTCGTCCCTACTTCTCCAGCAGTGTCCCGCATGTATTGTTCGTCTAGTTTTGATAGTTTTCGTGATAGGTGGTAGGTGGCCGTACAGCTGCTGCTTTGTTGGGTGTTGCCTCCAGGACTTGTTCAATATTGCTCGCAGTTTCTTGTGTAGTTGCCGTCAAGCTTTTTCTCTATACGTTTTGTTAGCGTCCATGTAGTGCATCCATATAGCAGTATCGACCCGACCGCTGCTTGGAAGATATATATATATATATATATATATATATATATATATATATCTTCCAAGGAGGAAAATGCAAATGAACAACACGATATGTAAATAAAAAATGCAAATGAACAACACGATATGTAAATAAAAAAAATGAAACAACAAAGTATTCATTTCAAAATAAACTCATCCCCTGAATACTTTTTTTTTCATATTTTAGAATCACTCACACACTTACACACACACATATATCGCCATTATCATTTTCCTTGTAAGTACGAGGGTCGACTGAAATGTTCATTGGCAAATCAAGAACCAAGATTCTTTCATGGAATGATACTAAATGAGGTTTATTTTTTCCAAATAGTCTCTCTTGAGGTCAACACACTTTTTCCATCGGTGTTGATTTGCTTGCATCCCATTGGTAATAAAAAAAAAAAAAGGTAATCAATACCAAATATGAAAGTCACCAAATAAAATTGTCAGCCAGAGAACTTTTCAGTCCACTCTCGTACACTTGAAAATTCGATCGCAAGGTAGAATAGCATTTTTACCACCGGGACGCGTCATGAAAAACTTTTTCTTATCATTTTTGGTGTTGTGTTTTAAAGTTTTCTTCCATTTGTCGCCTTGTCAAATATACAGAAACGTTTGGCGGTCATCAACTTTTATTATTCAACTTTTTGTCGTCTTCAAAATCTCATATTAGATGCAAATGAGTCTCTTTCTTTCCTCTTTAACAATCTATCAAGGTCATCCTCACACTATAAGGATTTACGAATAGTTTACTCGTTTTTTTAATCTTACTTCTTCTTCTTCTTCTTCTTCTTCTTCTTCTTCTTCTTCTTATTATTATTATTATTATTATTATTAGTAGTAGTAGTAGTAGTAGTAGTTGTAGTAGTAGTAATTGTTGTAGTGGTAGTAATGACATAAATGTTTCAATTTTCCCAATTCTTCTCAATTCTTCTTCTTCTTCTTCTTCTTCTTCTTCTTCTTCTTCTTCTTCTTCTTCTTCTTCTTCTTCTTCTTCTTCTTCTTCTAATCATTATTATTATAATTATTATTACGATGAATTTGTCTGGTTTTATGGCATATCAACCTTTGTAGGTTATTCAAAGCCAAATCTATCTTTATACGAATACACCCTTCTGTTTCAAACAATTCAGTTTAGCGTAAGTACACCGTTTAATTGTCGAAAACATTTCTCTTTCAAGCTATTCAGTTTAGTCAAACAGTTCAGATTCAAACAATTCAGTTTAGTACAGTTTTTGTTTACGCACAGTTAAGTGTCAAAACAGTTCTATTTCAAACAATTCAGTTTAGCTTTCAAAACAGTTCCATTTCAAGCGATTCAGTTTAGCGTAGGTATGCAGTTTAAATGTCGAAATAGTTCTATTTGAAGCAATTCAGTTTAACATAAGTACACTGTTTACTTCTATTTGACCCATAGATAGAACCCTATCAAGTGCTACCACTTCTGGCCAGAATGGACCTGGGAGCGATAGTAATGAAGTAATGCTGCTGGAGCTTTGGGGAATGTAGAGTACGCACACTACATTCCCCAAAGCTCTAGCAGCATTACTGGAGCCTCACCATTTGATTGTTTAGTGTCATATCTAGAACACTCGTTGGAGGAATCGATTGGTTTTAAATACACTGACTGTAAATAAAACTGCAACACGCTGAATATATTTTCAATTCATTCAAGATGAAAGTGCTTTGTAACACACACACACGCACACACACACATATATATATATATATATGTTATCAATTATAAAAATTGTAACAAAGTGTAATAGCTCACGATTTCGAGTTTCACGTCTTTGATCGTCTGGTGAGTTGTGACTTATTACACTGCCTTATATTTGTTACAATTAATAACATACAGTGATTTTGCTCAATATTTTTGTGTATTGCAAAAATTTTACTATTAAGAAATGTCTTTGGTGTTGCGCCGTCCCCTACATCTCGGTGTAGTAGCTATTGAAAAGGAAGCCTTCGGGTCACCCTCGACTAAGGTCACCAACTTTACTTACTTACTTTACACACACACACACACACACACACACACACACACATATATATATATATATACAGAGTGCGACAGAAATACCTCCCACTTTTTAAACTGTCCTCTGTGTGGCGCGCGCACACACACACACACACACACATATATATATATATATATATATATATATATTCAGGGTGCAACAGAAATACCTGTGCGATGCAAGTAAACTTTGGCAAGAGGTAATGGTAGCTCCATCAACCTAATGCCTAATCATATTTTTTCAGATACGATCATTTTCGTTCATAGCTTGGAGCAGCCACGTTTTTATAAGTTGTCAAATAGACCAAGGTAACTGATATATTTTTTTTTAAATCACTGTTTTTTAAACAAAGATCAACAGTTTTTATTCAAGTGACTTTCTTTTAAATAAATTGACTTATGGAACTGAAAATTTTTCACCCATGGTAGCATTTTCTATCCAGAGCAGCATCATTGCCACCTAGCATGAAATGGGCCCAAAAAGTTCTTTATGTAGCAATTACAGATTCACTAGTCTCATAAAACGCTTCAACAGCAAAAGAACAGTATGCTCCAGTCCAAGCTATGATCATATCTAAAAAAAAATGATAAGACATTAGGTTAATAGAACTACCATTGCCACTTACCTAAATTCACCTGTACCATACAGGCGACAAGTTTCAAATATGCGAGCTATTTTTGTCGTATCACCATCTGCCTTTTCCTTGTAAGTTGCTAAAATCTTGAAAATCTGATCGAAAAGCAGAAAGGCATTTTATCACCGGGGCCGGTAAGGAAATCTTTTGTAAATCCGGAAATTGAAACAATAGTTTAGTGCACAAGAGTTTATTGGTATCTGATTGTACGCAACTACTTAATGTTACATTTTTATTTATGCACCAACCGCTTTTCCTTGTAATCCGTGAACACCGTCACAAGTTTGTTTTACCAATTAAAACTTTCAGCCAATGTGTGAATTTTTCTCTACCCTGCGCAGTCAGTAGCACCGTCAACACACACCTACACTAACATTCCTCAAAAATGCCTTGTGTAATTACAAAACGACTGCCATTAATTGTATAACGACCAATGGGATGGCCGAAGACGACTATTGTTTCGACTACAAGTCTTTCATTACAAATCCCGAACAACTTATTTGTCAAAATCGTCTGATTGAAGTCAAAAAATCTGAAAGAATATATATATATATATATATATATATATACAAATTAAAATCTGCTGGAAGCTGTCATTTTGAATAATTAACACACACACACACACACACACACACACACACACACACACACACACACACACACAGATGCATACATATGCATACATATTCTACAAATATATACTTTTGAACATACATACACTCATAAATTAATTGCGTGTTACTTGTTTAATACTTATTGCGTGAAATGAATATATCTAAAATCTATTTTACTCATTAATTCATTTATTTTCTTTGTTACATTTCATTTCTGCCCGGCTCCTTGGCTTTGTCACACATTTCTCAAAATGAAAAACCCCCATCTTACGTGATTTCGCAATGTGTTAATTAGTGTTGCTGATTACAGGTGTATATTTTAAAGAGTAAGATAGCAATTATCTTAAAAAGGGTTAAGTTTACTCACATATATGTATATGTGTATGTGCATATATATATATATATGTATGTATATATATATATATATATATATATATATATATATATATCGTATTAATAACGGTTAATTTAATTCAGGCTATAATTATTTAAATGAATCAGGTTTTAATAACTTATGGCTTACCACATCCCAAAAAGTACATTGGGCAAATAAATGGATATCCAATACCTTTTAACACGATAAACACGCAAGCACATACAATGTATTCATGTACACACACAAGGAGGCCTAAAGTAGAAAAAATTACTATTGCATATCATTGCACGTGTGATAAGTTCGATTCTCCGTGTGTTAGACTAAATTAAACTTATTAATATAGGCATGTATATATGTACATTTATCAAATAGCATAACATTAATATGATTATATTTATATTTATATAAGTACTTGTGATAACTACTTACCTACTTATATCTTCAAGATTTTTCTTAGTATGAATATGTCATCAACATATCGGGCATATATATCTTAGACGTTTATTGCTGTCTGTCAGGGATATATATATATATATATATATATATATATATATATATATATATATATATATATATATATATGTATGTATGTATTGCTTTAATTACCGTTTCATCATGTTTATAATTAAAATGCGTTTGGTTGCAGTGAAATAGATTTATGGAATCTTATATTTATCGGGATTATTGTTTAAGTTACTATTGATAAATATATCTAAAGTTATTTTGATTTGTTCCTATCTACGAAATACTTCGGGAATTTTTTGTTAATTACTCAAAATCAATGTTTATATATATATATATATATGTGTGTGTGTGTGTGTGTGTGTGTGTGTGTGTGTGTGTATAAAATCAATATATATATATATTGATATATATATCTTTACACAAAATAATATACGTATAAAAATATATAAAATCAGTATATCTATCTATCAATCTCTCTCTCTCTCTCTCTCTCTCTCTATATATATATATATATATATATATAAAATACGTGATATTACCGTAAGCTCTTTGCTTTATATATCTACATTTATGCAATCTCATATCTACTGATATTTAGATGCTCAGTATATATATATATATATATATATATATATGTGTGTGTGTGTGTGTGTGTGTGTGTGTGTGTGTGTGTGTGTGTGTGTGTGTGTGTGTGTGTGTGTGTACTGAGTATCTGAATATCAGTAAATGACATTTAAGCAGACTTTTATGAATATTTGAATAACTGGTTAGTGATTGGCATCGATTCTACGGAATAACTGTGGACATATGGTTGAAAAATATTCATATATTTATACATTATCAACATGTACCAGAAATCAATAATAGAAGTATAATATCGGCTCATAAATGCATAAATGTAGATATATAAAGCAAACAGCTTACGGTAATATTACGTTTTTTTTTTTTTCTAGAAAATATATAAATGAAATGTAATTGCAAACGTATATTCATATAGTGCAAAATTATACAATCGAAATACAATTCGTATTTGAATCACTGATTGATTTCAAATTTCTCATTATTTACAAATGTGTCTTCTGTTTATTTATGCCTAAGTTTAAACTTCATTTTAAGATTTACAATAAAGACAATATTTAAGTGTATATTAAATTTATTTTTGTTATGTATTTCGTATTCACTATGCAAAGGTATTTGTAAGACGTATCACATGATAGATAAAGAAATTCCCCAAATTAAGACTTCAGCTAGCAACAAGCTCCATCCCATACTTTTTTTTTCAACTTCTGTCAGTATCTCATTGTAACTTGGTCAATAACTTCGTAAAAAATTAGTTTTTCATGTTGACTGTTGTCAGTGACTTTTTCTCTCTATATATATTTTCCAGCGGTTTCATTTTTCGACACAGACAAATAAAAAAAAAATTTAAGAAGAAAAGATATGGATAAAGAATCTATTTTCTTGCCGGACTTTATGAACAATTTTAAAAATCAGTTAAAATCATTTAGGTAAAAGCACTCGAGTCGACCTTAAGCTATTTCGTTTTCTAGCAGGCTGAGATTCATAACACACCTCATGCTTTTGTCGTCTTCATCATTCACGTCAGCATCACGATCAAAAAGTTTGAAATCTCTCTTTCTTCGCTACCATCCTGAGGAATTCACCAATCTAAAAAGAAACGCTTGCTATCGAGTTGCCGTATAGAATAGTGTTAGGCCAGATACATAAAACTTCGGCACTCATTCATGGAGTCTGGCACGGATGAAAATAATAAGTAAAAAATTGTAGCAGTAGTGGCAGTACAGCGAAAAGTAAAAGTAATAATAGTAGTAAAAAGAGAGAGAAAGACTTATTTACAATATAAATGATTAGTCAAGTAATAGGGTACTTACCGTTAACTGTCGTTGACAGAACAGTCAATGAGAGGGTAACCAACACCAGAAATTTTGTGAAATCCTCCATGGTTTCGTGATTACTTATTAATTGGTCCTTTAGTTAAATAACTTTTCTTTTGTTCAGTTCCAATATATATAGAGATATATATGTATGTGTGTGTGTGTGACGGGATTTCTGGTGAATTTTGTTTTCCACCTGATATATCGCTTGTTATTATTACATTTAAGTATTTTCTGCTTCATCCAAAATTAACCGTCTGCAGTACTTACGTAAGTCTCGCTCCAACTTTTCTTTCATGCGTGATGCTCAAATTAGAAGTAGTGAAGTCACAATAAAAAAAAAAAGAAAGTGGGGGTTGATAGAACTTCACACGAGCTATAAGGAAGGAAGTAGATCCTTCTAAACAAGTAAAGTAAATTCCTTATTTTTCCCTGTTAGCTTCCTTCGACTCTTCTCCTTCCTTTGTATTTTTTTTAAAAACCTAACTTTTTCTTCTAATTGTCACTTGTGTATCTCCGGCCGGCACTACACACAGCGAACGCACAAACCCAAGCGGCGATGCTGACGAGAGATAGAATAATAATAATAATAATAATAATAATAATAATAATAATAATAATAATAATACACGTTAGAAGAACTCTATAAAAAGTTCGAGGTAGAGACTGGAAGCAGCAGAACTTTTTTCTTTTTTTTTCTTTTGGAAATGGGGTGGGGACTGCCTTTGCTGGAAGGTGTGTCAGTGGGCTACACCGGCTTCTGAATATCCCTCAGAGCTTTCTTACTCTATCTTCTTCTTCTTCTTCTTCTTCTTCTTCTTCTTCTTCTTCTTCTTCTTCTTCTTCTTCTTCTTCTTCTTCTTCTTCTTCTTCTTCTATAAGGTAAGGTCTCTCCTTCACTATCAACAAATATATCATTCTACCTCTCTCTCTCTCTCTCTCTCTCTCTCTCTCTCTCTCTCTCTCTCTCTCTCTCGCTGTTCACTCTCTCTATGTTTTATCATTCATTCTCTACCACACATGTCTCGCTAGCCGATCACCCTTTTCTCTCTTAGTTTTTCACAATGAATTTAAGTCAGCCACTTTCGAATTAACTTATGTTTAGTTGCTTCACAAAAAGCAACCAGTGAAACTATGAAAGTTTCTCATCAACTTTTATCTTCTTCATTTGATTTTATATTAAAAAAAATCGACAAATGTTTTAAAGTTTCTTTCTATTATAAGGTAACAAGAAACTCACAGTAGTTGATTCCTGTTCACCGCTATATTAATAAACTAAATCAAGTTCTCACGTGCGTTTCCATGAAAAAGTAAGAGCAGTAACATGTGCGCGCACATAGATAGATAGATAGATAGGAAGGAAATGATAGATAGATAGATAGATAGATATAAACAGGCGTATATAGATGAACAAATGGAGCTAAATAATTCGATTGCTTGCTAGCGAGAGATAAGAATAAACGAGCTAAATGTGAAATATATATATATATATATATATATATATATATATATATATATATATATATATATATATATATATATATACCAACCGCTCTGCATAAGCAGGATGCGACACAGGTCAGTTTATTAAAGAGGAGTTTAACATGTTTGAATTCAAAGTTTTCCTTCTCTTAGACAGGTTGCCGTACCAAGATTAAAGGGGCCAGTCTTCCCAACTATTTACTTATAGCTAGAGGGAGAATTATGGGATTCAGACCTTTCCGAAGAGTATTAGCGCCATCTGAAATACAAATAGCTTCGCCAAGAATTTGAACTTAGGTCACGGTGTCAATTTTCTACCACGATATCTATTATACCACAAACGAACGCTCTCTCTCTCTCTCTCTCTCTCTCTCTCTCTCTCTCTCTCTTTATATATATATATATAATTTTAAAAAAAGTTATTTTCGTAATATTAACGAAATGAATGAAATATTGTTGGTTTTAATTTGTGAAAATTCTACTTATTCAGGTTGACAGCTACTTTACCAAAATTTTTCTGATACCTTCATCGGAAAAATAGGGTCTAAGGAGGTTCGGTTTCTTACCATGATTTTAACCTAAACTATATTTGAATTCTGATTTAAAGTGTTGTGAGAATATTTTCGAAAATTAAATTTCGGTATCATCAAAAACTGGCAGTAAAATTTTATTTTTATTTCTAATTTGTAAAACTTATAAACAAGAAGAATGTTGCACTTTATTGACAATAGAAAAATTGCTGTTTGAATCGAATAACAAATTCTCTTAATTACAATTTTGTTACTTCTCGTGAGTTTTTCACACGAGCATTAGCTGATAGTCTTTCACTGGAGTTTGATTGACGGGTCTCAAGGACTTTTCTCGGTATTCTGGCCGATTTTAACCATGCGGTAGTTTCAATAGTCTCAATTCGTCCTCCGATTTACAACTCTTTCAAGCCTTTAGGGACCGTTCCAAGTACGCCAATTACAACTGATATTACTGTTACCCTGATGTTCCTCTGCTCTCTTAGTTCTCTGACAAGGTCCTATTACTTGTCTCTCTTTTCGCCTTCTTTGATTTTTGCCCTGTGGTCGATCTAGCGACAAGTATTTTTCTCTATTCTTTTTTTCTGTTAATTATCATTAGTTCTGGTCTTTTGGCCGGGATTAAGTGATCTCTTTACACTTCAAAATCCCAGGGAATTTTATGGGTCTCATTCCCCATAAAGGATTCTGGTTTGTGCATGTACCATTTGGTAGTATGGTCAAATTTCAATTTCTTGCACAATTTCCATTGGATCAACTTTCCCACTCAGTCATGTCTAGTCTTATACTCCTTTTGCTCTAGTTCGCTACATTCGCTTATTTGATTAAGTCTCCAAGACTCTTCTTAGTATTCTGGCCGATCTTAATAATAATGTAGTCTGGATTGTCTCCACTCGTTTTCTTATTTCCAAGTCCTCCAGTCCCTGTACCAATCCTTTTGTGACCGTACTAAGAGCATTAATTAAAATTGGTGTTACCGTCCTTTCATGTTCCACGGTTTTTTCAGCTTTCTAGCAAGGTCCTGGCATGCGTCTTTCTTTTCGTCTTTTTTTCATTTTTATTCCGTGGTCAGACGGGACAGCAACGACAATTCGACAAGTTCAATTATTATTATTATTATTATTATTATTATTATTATTATTATTATTATTATTATTATTTGTTGTAGTAGTAGTAGTAGGTCTGATCGTTTGGCCGAGATAGGAAATCCGTTTGTATCTCAAAATTTCAGAGGAGTTTGTTCGTCTCATTCTTTTGGACAAATTCTGGGTTGTGCATATACCGTTTGTCCGTATGGTCAAATTTCAATTTCTTGCACAGTTCCCAGTGAATCACCTTGCCCACCCAGTCGTGTTTAATCTTATACTCTTTCTGTGCTAATTTGCTGCATTCGCTTATTATGTGATTGATGGTTTAGACTCTATCACCTCATAACCTACATTTGCAATTTTGTTGCGTCTTGTCTATTCTTGCTTTGATATGATCGGTCCTTATGGCGTTGTTTTACACTGCTATTAGAAAAGAATCAGTTTCTCTCTTAATAATAATTATAATAATATCATTATATTCTTCTTATTATTATTGAGTTTTTCACACCTGCGTTTTACTGGAGTCTGAGTGACAGCAAGTCTCCTCAAGTCTCCAGAACTCTTCTCAGTATTCTGGCCGATCTGTCGTTTGGATGGTCTTCTCTCGTGTTCTTATTTTCAGTTCATCCCGTCCCTTTACCAATCCTTTGGTGACTGTACCGAGAGCCCCAATTACAATTGGTATCTCCGTCTCTATCATGTTCCACAGTTTTTAAGTACCCTTGCAAGATCCTTTCTTTTCGCTTTCTTTCAGCTTTACCCTGTAGTCAGCCAGAGCGGCAATGTCCACAATTTGGTAAGTTCTCTATTTTTTGTTGACTAATACTATTTCTGGTCGTCCGGCCGAGATAAGGTGATCCGTTTGTATATCAAAATACTAGAAAATTTTGTGCGTCTCGTTCTCCTGCACGGATTCCAGATTGTGCTGATACCACTTGTTCGTATGGTCAAATTTCAATTTCTTGCACAGTTCCCAGTGAATCACCTTCTCAACCCAATCGTGTCTACTCTTATACTCTCTTTGCGCTAATTTGCTGCATTCGCTTATTATGTGATTGATCATTTCATCTATATCACCACATAACCTATATTTGCTGTTTTGTTGCGTCTTGTCTATTCTTGCTTGACATAGTCCTTATGGCATTGTTTTATGCTGCTATTAGAAGAGATTCAGTTTCTGTCTTAAGGTGTCCCTTTCTATTATTATTATTCACTCATCGGAGCTTTTCACATCAGTGTTAGCCGATGATTTTTCACTGGAGTCTGAGTGACAGCAAGTCTCCTCATGTCTCCAGGACTCTTCTTAGTATTCTGGCCGTCCTCAATAATGCTGTCGTTTGGATGGTCTCCACTCGTCCGCCAACTTCCAAGTCATCTAGTCCCTTTAGTAATCCTTTAGTTACTGTTCCAAACGCACCAATTACAATTGGTATGATTGTCACCTGCATGTTCCACAGTTTTTTCAATTCCCTAGCAAAGTCGAGGTACTTATCCTTCTTTTCACATTCTTTCAGTTTTATTCTGTGGTCAGCCGGGACAGCAAAGTCGACAATTTTGCAAGTTCTCTTTTTTTGTTGATTATTATTAAGTCTGGTCTTCTGGCCGGGATCAGGTGATCCGTTTGTATGTTAAAGTCCCATTGGAGTTTATGCGTGGCATTTTCTAGGACAGGTGCTGGGTTGTACATATACCATTTGTTAGTATGGTCAAATTTAAATTTCTTACACATTTCCCAGTGAGTCACCTTACGGACCCATATCGATTTTCTACTTTTCTAATTTTATTCAAGTATTTTCCCCGATTTTTTACACAGAAAACACGTATTCCAAAACAATACGACTGAAGTTGATGATTAGATAATTTTTTTATAAAAATTCTTTCTGCTGGTGCAACATTTCAACTGAAACATTTTAATTGAATTCTAGTAGTTTATCTTTAATCTTCTTTTTGTTGGTTTTTGCTGTAATTCTCACGTTATTTCTATAGACTGTGACTAATAAATAAACAGAATAGATCGGAAATAAAGAAGTAGCCACCAACAAGTTTCGATTTCTCATCCCATATCTTTGGAACCCCGTCTGATATAGACAACACATTTATCGATTTGACTACCGTCAGCAAAGTTTTAACTTGTTTCTTTTCTATCGGCATATTCTTTGTTGACATCTAGATATTCACATGTAACTCATTGTGTATCTCTCTCTCTCATTCTCGTTCTCTTTATATATATATATATATATATATATATATATATATATATATATTTAGGCAGCATTTCTTCGTTAATGCAAATTTCATTAAACATAATAGACATTTTATGTCTACATATTTTCTTCTGGATCCGTTTGAATTCCCGTTTTACTTTTATCGTATTCAGGGGGAATTGAATTATGTATTGTCCATAGTTGTATGTATCCCTAGTACTTTCTGCCTGACTTTGGGCCATCATTAGGGGAGGATCTTTTTCAAAAGTGATGTAACTTTTGTTTTAGTATATTACTACTGTGTAAGGGCGTCTTTGCCGTTGAAGGTTATGGCGTTTGCTTTTAAATGTAATTCTATAATTAGTGCCAGTAGCTAAAGACATTTAAGTACATTAGCACTGGTTTGAAAATTAATTCTATTAAGGGTTGGTTGCTGGTTTCTAATATGTAGTGCTTCGAGAATCTGAAGTTTTTGTTTATTATTTTGATGTTCTAATATTGTTGTGTTATCGGTGAGAATTTTTCGTAGTTGTGTTGTTGGGCATGAATGTTTTTTTAAATGCTGAACTATTGAACTTGTGTCAGAAAGGTGCATTGTAAGTCTCCTCGACAAGGTAGTTGAGGTTAAACCAACATATATATTATTATTATCAGAGATACAATCTCCTAAAGGACATTTAAATTTATATATAACGTTGGTTTTTTGCAAAACCCCAATCAAGGGAGAGGAATTATTTCTAATGACTAAATTCGAGGTTTTAAACTTATTATAATATATAATAAGTTTTATTTTTTTTATTTGGATCAGTGGGCAGTATGTTTTTGTGAATCAATGTTTTCAATATTTTTTCATCGGATTTATAATTTTAGTGCATTTGGTTACGATAAAAAAGTTTGATATATGTTTGTTGACTGGATAGAGTAGTACACTGTTTATTTTGTTGGTTAACATCTTTGATCATACGTTTAATTTGTTCATCAACAATATAGTCAGGAAACCCATTATTGATGAGAGCCAGTTTTATGTTTTCTACCTCTTTATAAAATATTGTTTTGGAGGAGGAGATTAGTTTGGCACGGGATATTAGATTATGAATAATTGCTTTTTATATCTGAAGGGGCATTCACTTTTAAAGTTGAGGGTACAGGAGTTATTACTAGAGGGTTTTTTGTAAGTGGAGGTAGTGAAGTTATTATTGTTGTTTATATCAATGAGAACATCTAAAAAGGAATATATATATATATATATATATATATATATATATATATTGAAGAGTGTATATTTAGGCAGCATGTTATTATTCAAGAAAGTTTTGTCTAAGACGATAGAATACAGTTTATTATTTTTTATTCTATTTTTTCAAGACTCCTAAATATTCTTCTAGTGTTGGGATCTAGATGGCAAAGGAATTGTCCCATACATTTTGCCCATGCGCTTTCGACCATATTTTTGGTCATCATTTGTGGTAGTGTATTTTGAGTTGACTGTTGAGTTTGTACTGTGTGGATAATTTGTAGCGTTTTGTTTCGAAGTTGTCGGTTAGAACGTTTTCAGCGTTTTGTTTGGAAACGTTCAGTTGGAAAAAAGGTTTACTAATAGAGATTGTGATTTTCTGTTTTTAAAAATATTTAATATGTTGTTGCCTGTATTAAATGTTATTATATTTATGTTTGTTTCTTAAATTTTCTATGCATATTGCTTCTGGGATTTGTTATCTTTTTTTTTAATTTTGTTTTATATATAATTATTGTATCATTTGTAAGAATCTTCCTTACATCTGAAGATATAAGTTGGTTAGTGTCTATTTTGTGTTTTATAATTAAATGTTGTTTTATGTTTTCAGAAAGGTAAGAAGACGAAATATCGTTGTGGTTGTATTGCCAATGTAAGAATTATTTTTGTTTTTTGAGAGGCACTCTCGAAATGGACATGTAAATTCATAAACTACATTGGCTTTTGGTTTAGCTATATTTTGACGGAATTGGTGTTATTCTTAACGATAACGTTTAATGTTTTAAATTTAGTGTTGTAGATGATAAGTTTTATTTTTTAAATTTTGTATGTGTGTATGTATATATGCATATACATATATATATATACACACACAGATAGATAGATAGATAGATAGATAGATAGATAGATTGTGTAACCCTATAACTGATCGAATTTTGGTTGGTTTGGTTTTCATGGCATATCAACATTTGTAAGTTATTTAATGCCAAATCATCAAGTTCTATTTCAAATAGCAAAAGTACACAGTTTAATTGTCAAAAACATTTCTATTTCAAACAATTCAATTTATTCAAACAGTTTTAATTCAGCCAATTCAGTTTAGCATAAGTATAGATTTTGTTTACACACAGTTAAATGTCAAAGCAATTCTATTTCCAACAATTCAGTTTAGCGTAAGAACAGTTTCAATGTCAAAAACAGTTCCAATTAAAACAATTCAGCTCAGCATAAGTACGCAGTTTAGCTCCATTTAACTCACAGACAGAGCCCCATCAGATGCCACCACTTCGGGCTAGAGTGGATCCGGGAACAATGACAATGGAACGTCACAATCAGACTGTTCATTGTCACATCCAGGACACTCACTGAAGGAGTCCTACTCCTCTGCAGAGGTACAGTAGGTGCACTCCACAACCCCAGCCGACTGGGCAATACACAGAGTTAATGTCAAAACAGTTTGATTTCAGATAACTCAATTTAGCTTAAGTACACAGTTTAGATGTCAAAACAGTTCTATTTCGAGCAATTCAGTTCGGCATAAGTACGCAGTTTAAATGCAAAAAACAGTAAACTCAAGAAACCATGATTCAGTTCTATTCAACCCATAGATAGGACTCTTATCAGGTGCTACTATTCCGAGCCAGGGTGAACCTGGGGGCGATGGCAATAAAGGGGTACTCCGTATTCTTCAAAGCTCCAACATTACTGGAATCTCACCATTAGATTGTTCAGTGTCATATCTAGGACACTGGTTGGGGGGGTGTCTTACCCCTATGTAGAGAAGTAGTCAGTGTATTCAACAATCGCAGCTGACTGGGCAATTAACAGACCTAGTGTACAAATTCTGTTCTTTGATTTTATTCAGAAGTGTCCATTTATACGTAAATAATCCTATCATTTTATGGGTATCAATTTTGCAATGCAAAATAATTAATAACTTATAACTAATAATGAAAAGGCATCATCAAAGAAATTCACACAACTTAAGACTACTCCTCCTACTACAACTACAACTACAACTACTACTACTATTACTTGGTATAAGATATTCTTTTTGACATGCTTCAAGCATGATCTTAAAAAAGGTTCAATAAATATAAAACTGAACTCTAGACAAGACAATATCGAACAGTGACGCGAGGAAACAAAGGGAAACTTAGAGTCATGCCTTTTCAATGATTACTATCATTTAATGACACTTGCAAATCTCTTCCAAAATTTAAAGCTAGCATGTGTGCATCAAAAATGGTGATTTTTTTTTTTTTTTTTTTTGAGACGATTATTTTGTCCTGGTAAAATGCTAGTTTCCCCACCCACCTTTTTCGTAGAAATCTTTTAATTACTTATAATTAACAGAACATTTTTACGTTATTTTTTAGACTTAAACAAAGATGGATGTCTATTTTCTCATCCCCGTATTTCTGCAACGCATCTGCATAGTCACCAATTGTCAGGAAATTCCCTTTGACATGTTGACAGCTTTCCTCGTGAACAGCAGGTAAAATGTAAGTCTGTCTTATTTTCCACTGTATGGAGACATGATTCTTTAAAGACATGAGGTTGTGACAAAACATTAAGGCAGAACAGAGCTTTAGTATCTGAACATAAAACATTAACCATATTCCCGATGCTAATTCTGGAGCAATATCTACTATCGATGTTTCCACGGAAGCGTGCTGTAAAGGAATGTTCAAATAAAGCGTTATCTTCTCTAGAAGGATGCATTATTCATTAGAAGATTCAGAGACTTGGACGCAAATACAAGAATGAGTCAAAACTTTAGCAATGTTTTGGCACGTGCGAGATTGCAGCGCGTATATCACGTGATCGAAGCAGTTCAAGCCGTATTGGTTAGTAGTATAGTGGTAGTTGGTGTGCTGACACGTTGTGTATTGCTTCATTCAATATAAATTTTGAGGAACGCACAGATGAATGTGCAACATAATCTTATGCGAGAACGTATGCTTTACGAGTTTGAACCGGGACATAACGCTGCCGGGGTAACCAAAAATATTTGTTGTTATTTTAGTTTCTTAGTTTAATGGCATATCAACCTTCATGTGTTATTTAATGACAAAGCCATCCTTGTAGAATTATGACAGGGGTACTATTTAACTAATAGTTTAAGGGATATTAGGGTTCATGCCTTTTCCTAAGGTATTCGTCCAAAAGTGAACGTAATTGCGTGACTGGAGTTCGAACTTGCTTACTACGATATCGAAGCTGAGCACGATAGCCACTAAAACATGGGACCCCTACCACGCTCGAAGGGTAAATTTTCAGTTGATCACAGTACAGTAACCCGATAGTCGAATAAATTTCAATCAGGTTGCAAGAACTTCGAAGATCAGCCAAGGTTAAGTAGGCCTAAAACCGTTGATTCTAAGGCCGTGCTCCGGGCCATAGAAGCAAATCTGGTAAGTAGCGCTCGGAGAGTATCAGGCGAGCTCGATATTTCAGTGTCTATTGGGGTTGTTCATCACCTTGTCGACTTCGGCAAAAGTATTACTAAAATTTTGCAAAACTTTTGACTCACCCTAGTATGACATTCAGTCTTGTCATTCAGCCTTTTATAGAATTCGCTTTTAATTATTTATTCCTTTATCTTTACTCGACGGTTTACTGTGACAAGACTTCTCTGTTTCTTTTTATGTCTTTCATCTTGAATACGTTTAAAATCGGATGGATGGAACTGTTTTATTCTTATGTGTGTTTCACTCTTCCTTTATTCTCAAAGTTCCTCGCTATTTTATACTTACCGCGTGTGTTCTTTTTCGACGATGTATCCTCTCCTCATATACCTTCCCTATACTTATTCACGTACACTTGTTATTAAGGAAATTCCTTGCCAGTCATAAACAGGATCTTTAACTCCTCTTGATATGAAACACTTTTTAAAAAAAAATCATATGTTGTTGTGACTACATAAAAAGATTATTTAAGGCGGGGATTTGAAAATAAATATGAAAATAATTGTCTATCATACTCTTTTCACTCCTCTTTGAGTTTCTGCTGTTATCCTAGAAGAACCAAAAATGGTACTTGCTTGTCTTTGATTCTTTACCTCCTCCAGTGCCATGCTTATAGTCAGCTGGTCGTCCCTGGGGAGAATAAAAATTAGCCACACTCACCGTTTTCTTCTTTCGTGGCATTGAATTGAATATGAAAGTACTTGGCTCACACCCACAATTTTGAATCTCGTACATAGTGTCTAACGGTCAGTACTTCAAATTCCCAGATAGAATATTTACTACTAAGGTGCTTTTTTTTAATTTTTCACGGACTAATTACTTTATTTCTCCTTCAAATAAACACTAAATATATATTGTCACGAAAATTCTTGAATTGAAATGCGAAAAATGCGAAAAGTCACATAAAATTTTTTCTTTTTATTTAACAAACTAACAATGTAAATTAAGATATATCTAATGGTATATATATATATATATATATATATATATATATATATATATATATATATATATATATATGCTATGTGGTTCTCTCTGTTTCTTTGTCTCTGTCGCTCTTTATATATATCTATATATCTATATATATATATATGTGTGTGTGTGTGTGTGTGTGTGTGTGTGTGTGTCTATTTGCATATACATTGGGCTAGTCGGTAGCGTATTTGCTGATGACCCTGTAGACTGGAGTTCAATCCCAGCCCGATTCATACCAAAGACTCAAAAATGGTACTTAATACCTCCTTGCTAAACACTCAGCCTTATAAGGTATATATCAAGGGTAAAGTGGAACAATCCAGGGAAAGGAGTAACGCTCTCCTCTATACCTCAGTGGAGTAGCCATTGAAAAGGGAGCCTTCGGGTCACCCTCGACTACGGTCGCCAACTTTATTTACTAACTATATATATATATATATATATATATATATATATATCTTCCTCATCATCAAGTCGTCCTTATAGCACGCGATCCGTCCCTATCGGTCATCGCTCCCGGCAGGTCCTCAAGAATGCATCAAGTGTCCAATGTTTAAATGAATATATATATATATATATATATATATATATATATATATAATTACATGCCAGTTGTTATTTATGATGAAATGCCACATCAGTGCTGAGGTCGACTGGAATATTTAGATGAGTCTGGAGAGCTGAGAAGATTTGTTGTCTCTAAGACATCAGCGAAAACCACAAGTAACTACTTGTACAAAAAACTCACAGAGGTAATAATAATAATAATAATAATAATAATAATAATAATAATAATAATAAATCGAGCAAGTAATTGAAATTTGACGATTCTATCAAATCGTATATGCACCAACCAGAATTCGTGCTTGAGAATAAAACATAAAGTTCTCTGAGATTTTGAGATACAAAATAATCACCTAATCCCCCGGACAGAAGAATAATCCTTGTGATAATTAAAAAAAAAAAAAGAAAAAAAAAGTGAGAACTTGCCGTCGTGGATTTTGCCGTTCTAGCAGATCACAGAGTGAAAATTAAAGAAAGAGAAAAGGGAAACAAGTACTTGAACCTTGCTGAGAACTAAGAATGGTG
Organism: Sepioteuthis lessoniana; assembly: GCA_963585895.1. NCBI lineage: Eukaryota > Metazoa > Mollusca > Cephalopoda > Myopsida > Loliginidae > Sepioteuthis > Sepioteuthis lessoniana. The sequence goes on along the minus strand of OY757917.1, from coordinate 40,701,383 downwards.
TGAATGAAGGTGACAATAATACCAATTGTAATTGGTGCGCTCGGAACGATCCTGAAAGGCTCGATAAAGGGACCGTAAAAAAGTTTGAAATCGGAGGACGAAGCGAAACAACTTGTTGAGATCATTGTTGAGTACTAGAAACCTGAGAGGACTTGTCTCTCATACTCAAGTAAAAGACCATGAGCCAAGGTTGGTATTAAAAACTCACTAGGAGTATCATAATTGTTTATTCATCCATCTCATTTAAACTCTTGATGCAAAATCACCTCGACCTTGCTAGGGAATTGAAAAAAACTATGGAACATGAAGGAGACAATTATACCAATTGTGATTGGTGCTTTTGGTACAGTAACTAAACGATTATTAAAGGGACTGGAAGACTTGGAAGTTGGCCGACGAGTGGAGACCATCCAAACTACAGCATTATTGAGAAGAGCCAGAAAACTGAGAAGAGTCCTGGTGACTTGAGAAGATTTGTTGTCACTCAAACTCCAGTGAAAGACTACCAGCCAACGCTGATGTGAAAAACTCTAATGAGTAAATAATAATATTCCGTCCCGGCTGAACTCTGAATAAAATTGAAAGAAAGCGAAAAGAAGAATAAGTACCTGGACCTTGCTAGAGAATTGAAAAAAAATGAAATATGAAAATGACGGTGATACCAATAGTAATTGGTGCTCTTGGTATAATCACCAAAAGATTGGTACAAGGACTTGTAAATAAGAGGACGAGTGGAGACTATGACTCCCAAGTCCACTCTGGCCAAGAGTGGTATCACTTGATCTGTTCCTATCAGTGGGTCAAATAGAACTGTTTGACATTCAAACTGTGCAACCAAATGATTTATACTGAATTGATTGTTAGAAATAGAATAGTTTGAACATTTAACTGTGTGTAAACAAATGATTGATATTTAATTGAATACATAACAATATTTGGAACCATTTAACCGTGTGCAAACGAATGAGCAAGGTTAAATAGAATATTTAGTGTTAAATAGCAATACTCGTAACCACTTCACTGCGTACAAACAAATAACTGATATTGAACTGTAATTGTTATATAGAAATACTGGAAACCATTTAACTGAGAGCAAACAAATAAGTAATGTTTAATTGAATAAAAATGTTGAATTGCAGTGCTTGTAACCGCTTCACTGTGTGCAAACAAACGATTATTAGTAAACAGAATTATTTGTATTAGAGAGGAATGCTTGAAACCATTTAAATGAGTGCAAAAAATGAGCTCAGGCTAGTTTTAAAATGTTACCAACAAAATGTGTTTACAAATCATATATAGTTGATATATATGTATAAAGAGGACTTGATATTAAATAACCTACAGTGGTTGATATGCCATAAAATCAAAAACTAAATCATATATATTTGATATACGAGGGGCATACGATAAGTTTCCAGACTTTTTTCGTAAGGGCATTTGAAATTGTCGCAGACTCTTGAGAATTCAGTATGTTATTGATATACATCTTATAAGATGACTGACCAATTTTTATGATTTCAAATTTAAATGAACAGCTATAACAGGAATTGGAATACACACTACTAAAGCCTGATTGTCCCAGCTGGTGAATTTCAAAAATGCAATCTAACACTTTAGAAGAACGATATGCAATAAAATTGTTTTAAACTTGGAAAAATGCCACAGAAACGTATGGAATTCTTCAGACTACTTTTCGACCATCTTGCATGAATCGAGCATCAGTTTTTGAGTGGCATAAGAGATTCAAGGGCGGCAGGGAGTCTGTGAGGGAAGATGAGATGCGTGGGAGGAGTAAGGAAGTCAGAACACCAGAGTTGATTGGCCAAAAGGGGTCAGGGTTAGAGTTACTATGTTGAGGTTTTAAGGGAGTTCAGGGAGAGATTCCGTAGGAAGAGGCCAGCACTTTTCAAATCGGGTCAGTGGCATTCCCACCTGGACAATACACCAGTCCACAACTCCATCCTTGTTACTGACTATTTGACAAAGATGGGCATCAAGATAGTTCATCAACCTCCCTATAGTCCAGACCTTGCTCCATGTGACTGTTGGTTATTCCCTAAGCTCAGAGGCTGTCGTTATGAAACAATTGAGAAGATGAAAGAGGCTGTGACGAAGGTCATTGACACGCTCACACAAGAGGACTTCCATGGGGCGTTCCAGAAGTTGTTGGAACGGTAGAACAAGTGCATTGCAGCGGGAGGAGATTACTTCGAAGGCAACTAGAGTTTCATGTATATACTATCAATAAAAGTACCCATACGAAAAAAGTCTGGAAACTAATATGCACCTCGTATATATATATATATATATATAAAGAGGATTTAGCATTAAATAATCTATGGTTGATACTCCATAAAACCAAACCAAACTAACCATACACACACACCCTCACACACACGCGTATATATATATATGTGTGTGTGTGTGTGTGTGTGTGTGTAAGGTGTTTCAGAAAAATCGATATCATTTATTGATCTCGCTGTATGTTTATAAACAACTTAACATTCTATATTTCATGCTTCATATTTCAGGTATAGAAATGCCATTCACGCAAAAAAAAAATGTTTCTTTTTTAATGACATATCAACCTTCGTTGGTTATCAAATGCCAAAGCCAATATTGTAGAAAAACAGTAGTTATACTATTTAATCCATACATGAATGGATAAGAGGGTTTCAATACATTTCCTATGGGTATTAGTTCGAAAGTGAATGTAACTGCGTGACTGGAGTTCGAACTCACTTACTTGAGGCCGCCTGCCCAACACTTTAGCTGGGACTCGCTCCTGAAAGGTTGATCTCCTTTGAATGTGAACTGGTCAAGTTATTGGATTAGGAATTTATATCAATTTTCTGAAACACCCTATATATCTCAAATAGTATCAACATTTTTTAAACACTGTATGGAGAGAGAGAGAGAGAGAGAGAGAGAGAGAGAGAGAGAGAGAGAGAGATGTGTGTGTGTGTGTGTGTGTGTACATGGTGACAGGAGTTGCCGAAGGATGATATGACTCAAGAAATATAAATTACTCCGCCCGAAGCATCGCACGAGCAATTTGATAATGACCCTAAACTTTTCCATCTAATAAGAACAATAGAGTCTCGTTCGGTTTTGCTTAACTGTCATCTCTTTGCTCTGATAATTGCCATGATTTACATGCTTGTTTAACAAGCCAATTAGAGTTCAATTTCAATACATTTCATAAATACAACCATGTACCAAATTTGCCTCTATTCAACTGATCATCACTTAGGCGTGCCTCCAGACCCCCCTCTCTATCTCTTTCACCGTCTCTATTGACAATTGCTCTGGGTAAGTCCTCTAGCACTGAGTTGATGAATGTGAGTTTTTGTTGGTCGGCTAATACTAGTGTGTCCATACGTAGGTGTCCATCGGAGACCGTCGCTTATGTGCTTGTTCTTATTTTAACCGCAGTGCTCAGCAAGTCTTATTCGTTTTATTTGGATGGTTTGTGAGATAAGAGATTGTACAGCTGCTGCAGCTCTGTAGGTTGCTGCTGGTAGGATTTGTTGAAAACAGTACGTGACACCCTGGTTTAGTTCCCGTCTAGTTTTTTCGCGAAGCGTTTTGTTAAAGTTCAAGTGGTGCAATCATTTAGTTGTTCAAACATGGCTACAGCTTGAAAGAATTCGATACGATGCGTTAATAATAAGTAAAGTTAGCGACCATAGTCGAGGGCGACCAGAAGGCTCCTTTTTCAATAGCTATTACACCGAGTCATTGGAGAGGGCTCTACTTCTTTTCCTGGATTGCTCCATCTTACCCTTGATACGTATCTTATATTGCTGAGTGTTAAGCAAGGCGGTATCAAGTACCATTTTTAAAGTCTTTGGTATGACGCGACCTGGGATTGAAACCAGGTCTCCCGGACCATTAAGAAACTATTTCATAGATTCTTTAGTCACTGACATTTGTTCAGGAAAGTCTGGTCAATTTGAGTTTGAATGAATGGAGATATTTCTCATTATTTTCTTTTTTTTTTATTAGTTTTTTCGTTGCTAGTAATCAGTTACTGCTATTTTAACACGATGCGATCACATAGAATAGATATTTCCATCTTCTGATTTGATAGATTTAACTTCGGTTGTTAAGGTGAGTAGATATAGTTTCAAATCTCTACATCTGTGAGGGAATGTTAAATGGATCGTGTCAGTTTTAAATAGAGTATCAATTCGTATATCACGCTAGACACATACCTATCTGGTATTTTTGTCTGTATTTCTTCGATGAGGAATTATCTTAATTATACGCTGACGTACCCGGATTAGTGCTGTTATCTTGGTTGTTATAGTCATAACGTTTTAACCGAGAGTACAACGGCTGAAACATCGTAGAAATCTCGGTGGAAACGTGGTGATTCTAACCATAAAAATAAAGACTCTTATCCGATTTTGTTTGGTTTGGTTTTATGGCATATTAAACATTGTAAGTAATTTAATGCTAAACCCTTTTAATACATATATCTTAAATATATGATTCTAAACATTTTGTAGATAACATTTTTAAACGAGTCCGAGTTCATTTGTTTGCACACAGTTAAATGGTTTCCCTTATTTCTATCTAATATGAATAATTCTATTTACTATTAATCATTTGTTTGCGCACAGTTAAATGGTTTCCCTTATTTCTATCTAATATGAATAATTCTATTTGCTATTAATCATTTGTTTGCACACAGTTAAATGGTTTCCCTTATTTCTATCTAATATGAATAATTCTATTTACTATTAATCATTTGTTTGCTCCCAGCTTAATGTTTGTTTGTTTTACTGCATATTAACCTCAGTGGTTCAGGGGGGGTGTCCTCGTGGTGTAATGGTTAAAGCGATGGACTGCGGAATCGTAGTAAGCGAGTTTGTACTCCAGTCGCACTATTACGTTCACTTTCGGGCAAATACCTGTGGGAAAGGTATGAACCCCCTTATCCTCCCAGCTATGGGTTAAATAGCGCCACTACTGTTCTAGGAGAATAGTATTGGCATTAAAATAATCTACAAGGATTGACATACCATTAAACAAAGAAACCAAACCTCAGTGGTTCATTTAATGCCGACAAAGTTTTAAAATAAATATTTACTACTGATATGAATCTAATACGAACAATTCCATTTACTATTAATCATTTGTTTGCACACAGTTACATAATGTTTTCAAGCATTGCTATGTATCACTAACAAGTCAACTAATCATCAGTCATTTGTTTGCATACAGTTAAATGTAAAAACATTTCTATTTCAAACAATTCAGTTAAGCATAAGTACACAGTTTAAATGTCAAACAGTTCTATTTGACCCTTAGATAGGACCAGAGTGGACCTAGGAGTAATGACAATGAAGCTATATTCTGCATTCCCCAAAGCTTGACCATTACTGGAATCTCGCCATCAAATTGTTTAGTGCCATATCTCGGACACTCGTTGAGGGAGTCTTACCCCTCCGTAGAGATGCAGTCGGAGTATTCTGAAGCCCCTGTTGATTGGGCCACTCTTATCCGAGTACGTCAGTGTATAATACTGACTTGGCAACCCAAGTTCGAATAGCGGGCCAGTCTGTTTTTTTTTTTTTTTCACATAACCCTGGTACCTTTGAGAAAGGCATGATGATCACCATGATCATTATGTCACGCTATCAGCACGGATATCCCAAACCCTCTCTCGCCTCTCCTCCCTATTGTCCTTGCTTCCGGCAGGTCTTCAGGGCTACATCCCGTATCGGTACAGAGCTGCTGTGTGTAGGTTCGAGCTGGTCGTCCTGCCTTTGCTCGGCCATGTGAAGGGGTCTACAAGAGTACATCGCTTATGAGCTCGTCCCTACTTCTCCAGCAGTGTCCCGCATGTGAGGTTCGTCTAGTTTTGATAGTTTTCGTGATGGGTAGTCGGTGGCCGTACAGCTGCTGCTTTGTGGGGTGCTGCCTCCAGGACTTGTTCAATATTGCTCGCAGCCTTCTTGTGTAGTTACCGTCAAGTTTTTTCTCCATTCGTTTAGTTAACGTAATTGTAGTGCATCCATATAGCAGTATCGACATGACCGCTGCTTGGAAGAAACTGCGCTTCATTTTATCGGTCGGGTCTTGCTTCCATATGACCGATTGGCTATCGATAGCTGTCCACGCTTTTGCTAGTCGCATGTCGATGTCTGTCCCGGTTGATACATCTAAGTATTCGCCTTCCAGTTACGAATAAATTGTAGGATTGACTAAGCTCTTTAACCTTGATATGACAACTGCTCTGGGAGAAGGAAAACTTTGAATTCAAACCTGTTAAACTCTGCTAAAAATTGATTTTTATGTCACGTCATGCTTATGCAGAGGAGTTGGTAAATAACGATAATGATAATTTTTCATTTCAGACAGAATGTAATTTCATTTTTCTAAGTCAAGAAAATAAACTAGATTTCTATTCAATCGAACTGATTGTAAAGTATTTATTTACCTAATTTTCGTTCAAATTATCTCAAAATTTCACATATGCCGAAACAACTCAAAATTCTATGTTCAATGTTTAAATACCTTTTTTTCCCCTGTGAATGGCATTTCTACTGTTAAACATAGAATGTTTAGTTGTTTCTACACATACTGTTAAGATTTGTTATCATTTGAACAAGAATTAGTCAAGATATTAGATTACAAAATGATATCGATATTTCTGAAACACTCGGTAGATTGTATTTCAAAAACACTGCTAAGGCAGTTTCTTCAAGGCAGCTGTCGTATCGATACTGCTATATGGATGCACTACATGGACGCTAACAAAACGGCTGGAGAAGAAGCTAGACGGTAATTACACAAGAATGCTGCGAGCAATATTGAACAAGTCCGGGCGGCAACACCCCACAAGACACCAACTATACGGCCACCTGCCTCCTATCACGAAAACTATCCAAGTTAGACGAACCAGACACGCAGGACACTGCTGGAGAAGCAGGAACGAGCTCATCAGTGATGTACTCTTTTGGACCCCCACATATGGCCGGGCAAAAGCAGGACGACCAGCACGAACATACATTCAGCAGCTATGTGAGGATACGGGATGTAGCCCTGAAGACCAGCCAGAGACGATGAACGATAGGGAAAAGTGGCGAGAGAGGATCAGGGATATCCGTGCTAGTGGCACGACATGATGATGATGATGAAGTAAAGGTGACTTTAAAATGATAATCATTGAACTAAGCTAAAGCAAAGTGAATATTTTTTCTCTCTTTTCAAATCTTTTTCCCCTGAAAATGATTTACGTTTTCATATTCAATTGTATTGCCTTTGTGTTACCTAAAGGTTCTGTTATAATACTTGGGTGTGTGTTTATGTCAGAATAAGTAGTGGTGGCGTAGACGGGGAGAAGATGCTAGAAATAACATCAAAGGCTCATCAAACAAAACAGGGGTGTTACTTGAAAATAAACTGAATGTATGAGTGCCCCCGTTAAAGCACTTATTGAAAGTTATCTCAGCCGATATATGAGTGTCCCACGGTATATGCTCTGTTTATTTGTTTATAGCACGGCAATTTGATCCCAACTGAAGTATCCAAGAACACTTTACCGTCACTTCATTATTTTCGTTGAAAAAATTCACGAATATGTTTCGATTTCTATGAGAATTTTATAGGAAAGAAACTGAATGTCATATTCATAAGCATGTTGGCTTTTTTCTTTCTTTCTTTATTACTTTTTGATTTTACAGTAACACGACGCTTACTCGTTTCGAGTGACACTCTCATGACTAAGATTTGAGAATAGGGAGTACATTAAAAGAAATAAAACTGTGCACCTTCACTCCAGTTTAAAGAGTGCTGCGACTAATCGGAAACTAGCAAGGAGACAAAAGGAAGTATTTTGAAGAATAATCATACAAAGTATTTCGTACCCTTGAGAAATGTTTGAATCCTATCCTTCCCTCCCAGCTCTGAGTTAAATTGTACCACTATTGTTTTTCTACAAGGATGGCTTTGGCATCACATAACCCACGAAGATTGATATGCTATTAAACAAAGAAACCAATCCAAACGAACACTCCTTATACCCTCAGGTATGGGTTAATTAGTACCACTATTGTTATTCTGTAAGGATGGCTTTGGCTTTGAATAAACCCTGAAAGTTATTAGGTCATTAAAAACAAAGAAACCAAAGTACACCAAAATAATTTGTCTCGGTAATTACTTATTAGCACACGTCGTTGATAGATTATTATTATTAATATTATTATATGATATTCCCCCGGCCTTTTGGCTGGGCCATCTGGCATTCGTGTCGGATGGGGTATCGAAACCAATGGCAGATTCGAGGCCGAAAGGCCCCCAACTTCGGTTGGGCCACCCTCGGGTGGGCGAGCTGCTTTTCAGACCCCTATGCACCCCTTGTATAGCACTAGACCTCACGGTCTAGTTCAAGCTATATTCTGGCATACGTATGCGGATCTAGATTTAGGTCCGTGATTCTGCTTGACTCATTGGACACCCATTGCACTTAGTGGATCAATGACTGGCAGGGTTCGAGTCTCGGCTCGTTCCCGACCTTCCCCTCCCCTTTATCCCAACTTTAATTGGCCTTCGGGCTTTTGGCCAAGTGTCAACTCTTGTCTGGTGGGAGGCAGCGACAAATATCTTATTATTATTATTATTATTATTATTATTATTATTATTATTATTATTATTATTATTATTCCTTGAGAGTTTTTCACATCAGTGTTAGCTGATAGTCTTTCACTCGAGTTTGAGTGACAGCAAGTTCCCTCAAGTCTCCAGGACTCTTCTCAGTATTCTGGCTGTTCTCAATGATGTAGTAGTTTGGATGGTCTCCACTCGTTTCCTTATTTTCAAGTCCTCCAGTCCCTTTAATAATCCTTTAGTGACTGTACCAAAAGCACCAATCACGATTGGTATAATTGTCACTTTCATGTTCCACAGTTTTTACAATTCTCTAGCAAGGTCCTGGTGCTTATTCCTCTTTTCACTTTCTTTCAGTTTTATTCTATGATCAGCTGGGACAGCAAATTCCACAGTTTTGCATGTTCCCTCTCTTTTGTTGTTGTTGTTGTTGTTGATATGGTCTGGTCTTCAGGCCGAGATTCGGTGAAAAGTTCAAAACGCTTAAAATACAGTGTCACTCTCGAGTACAGAAAGATATATTCAAGATTTTTCCACGATTAAAATGTAATTGTGCATTGCATTTTTTTGTATTTGTACTTTTTCTTGTTTTATGTTTTTTTTTGTTTTTTTGTTTTTTGTTTGTTTTTTTTTTCACTTTTATTTATATCCCGAGTAGATCGTGTTAAACGCTTGATCCTGTATAAACACTTAGGATAGACAGCGATCACTTTCTACGTTTGCTTTGTTTTACACTGAATCAAATAACGAAGGACAAACCAAACACCAACAAGTAGTATCTTCTATTTTTGGCTACTTGAAATCTGAAACGCTCTTAGCAAGGGAAGCAGAGAGAATCAGCGTAATATTTACACATTGACTCTGACGACAGACGTGTCTACGTTTGGTCTGCAGTAGAGACAGGCAACAGTGTTGACTTTTAACTGAACTTAATGAAGAAAGCATTAACCCCTTTGTTCATGAAGCAAATGAAATGAAAAGCTAGGATCTGTATACAATAGATGATAAATAGACAACAGATTAAATTTTCTTAACCATATCTACAGATATAATGATGCCGACAATCTTAGTATACACGCACGCGTGTAGTACACATCATCCAAGACAAAAAAGAAAAATATTCGATAGATATTTCTGTTTTTCATTCTCGGGTAAGACCCTATAAATGTACAAAGAATACTTTCTCGGGTGCTGCACCCACATGTGCTAAGGATACATTCTCGGCTGAAATCCAAAGGATAAATTCTCGTGTGATAGTACCCACAAATGCTAGGATACAATCTCAGGTGATAGGAATATATTCCCATGTAAGTAAAAGTAAAGTAGGCGACCAGAGTCGAGGGTGACCCGAAGGCTCCCTTTTCGATAGCTTACTACACCAAGGTGTAGGGGAGGGCGCTACTCCTTTCCCTGGATTGCTCCACTTTACCCTTGATCCGTGCCTTATAATGCTGAGTGTTAAGCAAGGAGGCATCAAGTACCATTTTTTGAGTCTTTGGTATGATTCGATCTGGGATCGAACCCAGGTCTCCCGGGCTATTGGCGAACACTCTAACCGCTAGGCCAATGTCCGGTTCTATTCTCATGTGACTGTTAATAACTCTACTAATAATGTTGTGTTCTTTTTTGTTTCAGATTTGAAAACAATTTTTAATAAATCATAATCAGTATAATTTGCGTGTTTTTATTTTAATTTTAATAATTATTCTGTAAAATTCCAATTTTGTAATAATTAAGTGATTATTATTCAACTTCAGCAACAACTGAATTATGAATTAGCAAACCAACAATAATTAAATAAACAAACAAATTAAAATTAAACAATGAATAAATAAGACAACTAAATATAAATAAGAAACAAATAGATTAAATACAGACAAGCAAATAAATTAGATACAAACAATAATGAGATTTACAACTCAAATAATACTAATAGCAAAATAGGTTACAGACACAAAATTTAGTTGAATTTCAAAGTTTTCTTTTTTTGCTTAATTTGTTATTTCTAATATTATTATTTTCTTTGGAACAAAAATTATTTAAAAGAGCATTTGTCGAACTAAGAAAAACATTCTTTGTATTTTTTTAATACTGAGACCCTCATCACAAGTGTCAACATTAAAAAGAAGTTCATAAACTGCCAAAACATTCAATTTTATATGCATGACTAATTTCTTTCGATTTACTGAATATCTTTAAGGGAACCAACACCTATTACCGTTACGCCATGTGTTCAGCAGCTTCTAAGGAGACAATCATCTGAAGGTTGCTGGTTCAATCCTCACTACAGGTTGGTAACAATACAGGATACTTAACACTTGTACCCAGTTATGGCTAACGGAATCAGAACAGGCGACCCCCGTGGTTTCAATAAAGGACATAGTTCGAAGTTCCGTGAAGGTTCCCGAGTTCGACAAACACCTGAAGAAGGCCGGAGGACATATCGACCGAAACGTTGTGAAAATAACAATAAAGATGAAGACAATAGTCCGAAAACCCTTAATGATGAAAAATCAACAAGCTTCGTCTCAGAAATTTTGACAACTAAAATAATGATGTTTTATCAGCTTGTCAATGATTACATGATTATGTATCACAAGATCTGATGTTGTATCATTAGGATATAAGAGAACTTCTATTAATCCCCCGAAAATAGCTCTTTATTTCAGGGTTGTTTTTTTTTTTTCACATTATCTCTTCCAGATATTAAATCTTTGCAAGTATTGCATTTAATTTTCTTAAAAACTACATAACAGTAATAACCTTGCCAAGTATAATATTACAGGAAGAACTTCTCCACATTTATTATTATCATCTTCTTTAACATCAATTCGTACATCTTTAACTTTTGCTCTTCAGTCACTTCATCTCAGTTTGATTCTTGTAAATTTTTAAAATCAATTCTAAGGCAATTCTGGTTAAATGGCGAGGTCAATGTTAAAACTGATAGCATCCTATTTTTTTCATACTCAAACACTTGCTGTATCGAGATATTATACTGATCCCCACTAAGTTGCCAGTATTGACCAAACCTGGCCTCAAGGTGATCAGTTTGAAATTTGCCTGGTAATATGTATTGCATTTTCAATTCTTCTATACAATACTTTGTCAGTTCTAGAAATGCAATAATTGTTTGATTCTTCTTGCACCAATAGTAAAAAGTGACATTATCAATTTTAATATAAAAATCATATTCAGAGGTTCGGTTTGCTGTTGTTTTGTATCCATTTTCTTCATGTTTTTTATCAGAATTTCAAGAGATTTTCGATCAGTTACATGTTTAGGAATCTTATAGTCCCCTATTTTATTAATTTCCACATCTCTACAAAATACACGTACTGCAAAACCAGGCGTAAGATTGATTTTTGGCTATGGGGATTTGATGCTGCTGCATATAATAAGCATCTCCTGCTACTAACAACACACCAGTAAATTCTCTCAAGAAAATTTAATTTTCCCTTCAAGATCATTCTTACTATGGAATTTCTTCTGCTTTTTATATCCTTGGACATCAGTAATATTAATACTTTGATTTAAAGTACTTTTATGGGCATCATTCTCCAGTCGGATTCTCCTAGAATTTGGTGACTCTCTAAAGATTTTCAATGAAGATAAATATGAGGGATAGTTCGGTAAAATTCAAGAGATAGCACCATCACGAAGGAGTTTAACTTCAACTGTGACACCTGTTTTTTCATCAAATGCTTATGATTCTCTCTTAATGTCCTCTGGTCGAAAATATAGTTCACATACCTAAAAAGATTTTAAAAACCAAATCTAAGAAAATCAGTCAGCAAAAATCTACAATATGAAGCATTTTTCTTACAATTTTAGGAAAAGTGAAGAGGTCGTTCTGATATTTTTAAAGAACATAATTTAATTTATTAATTCAACAAAAGATAATAAGTGACGAAGCAATGAACAAATAAAGAGAGAAATTTTAACGTTTACTCAGAATAAATAAAAAAATTTTAACGCTTACTTAGAATAAATAAAAAAAAAATTTTATGAATAAACTTACAGTAAAAAATTGTTGAATTATTAGAATTTTTTTTATGCCAATTAAAACATTTTTTTATGAATTTATTTTGAAAATTTCTTTTAAGTTTATTTTCAAAATAGTAAAGTTTTCAGCTTTTAAAAACTTTTGCAACTTTTTTTTTAATATCTCGTAAATTACACAGATATTAACTTAATCAATTCAATTGAATTCAATAGCTTTTTTTTAAACAAAACTTTATTTTAATCTGTTATGAATTATACAGACATGAAATTAATTCAATTAAAAATTTTTACGAATAAAACTATCCTAAAAAATTGTTAGAATAATTAGAATTGTTTTTTATGTTCATAAAAATATCCCTAAATGAATTCATGAATGAATCAATATCGAAATTTTTTAAAAGTTTATCTTTAAAAAATTACGTTTTCACTTTTAAAAAAACTTTCGCATAATGTGTCGTCAATTACAAATCCATGAAATTAATTTAATCCTTAAAGTTTCAATTGAATTTGATAGTTTTTTTTTTTATGTCAAAACTTTGTTTTAATGTGTTGTGAATTACAAAGACATGAAATTAAATCAAATAAAATTTTATTCACGAATAAAACAATTCTAAAAAAAAATGTTAGAATTATTTTTCGTCTATAAAAATATTCCTGAATGAATTGATATCGAAAATTTCTTAAAGTTTATTTATTTCAAATGAGAATTAAGCTTTTAAAAACTACGCGTGTGATAAATGAATCTTAACTTTCTCGCTAGATTTAACTTTGTGTTGTGAATTACAAAGGCATGAAATTAATTTAATAATTAAAGTTTCAATTGAATTTATTCATTTTTTAATACAAAAAAAAAATACTCACTCTGCTGAATTTAGTAGATGAAAAATTCTCTCTTTTGATTGTACGAATCCAAACGTAAGAAGCAACTTCTAGGCATTTATCTATAGGAAAAGAAAATACATGAAATTTAAGGTTGTTTTTATCATTCTCTTTGCAATTTATAACAACGCATCTATGAGGCATTATTTTTGTTGTTTATAAATAAATTCAATATTTAAAAGAAAATATTGATGAATAATTTTAAAACACCGCTGTAAAAATCTAATACACGGCCTTTTTTAAACTTGGACTCAAGATGATGACGTCACACGACGTCACGTCACAATCGAACAGGCCTTTATATATCTGTGGCCACGGTTGGACCGACATTAGGTGCTTCATACTTGTTTTATTGTGTCATATCATTCACTTATTAAATGCTACAACAAAAATTACATGAGAATGAATACATATGTATGTCTGTACTTCATGGTGACAGGTCCTACAGTTTTAACAAAGCTTTTTGTTTGTTCTTTGTGACCCTATAGGTCAGAGGTCAGTCGAGAAAATTCATTGACCATAAAAAAAAGAATTAACTACAGCAGATTTAAGAAGAATGAACTCAGTACACTGAAAAAAGTGAAAACGAAAATAGATTCAGAAGTGTAAATCGGAATAATGTTGTTTTGACTAAAAAGAAAATCACACACACACACACACACACACACACACACACACACACACACACACACACACACACATATATACATATATATATATATATGTATATATATATATATTGAGGCGATTGTTATTCATTGATTTCATGAATCAGAAACTCCTAACAGGATTGTTTTGACTACACGCCAGGATAAGCAGAAAATCAGATCAGGAGATTTGACCTGGAGGTCAGCTCTTGTCTCTCAGTAGGTTTGAGAACGGGAAACAGCAAATTAAAAAAAAAAAATCAAGTATGGAAAATTTTAATTCAATTCTCTTACTATTATGAATGACCAGTTACTGACGTCATGTCATGTGGACATAAAATTGTAATAAATCTAAATTTGGGAAGGACCACTCCTTTTAGGTAAAAGTAAGAGTAAAGCGGGTGTAAAGGGGGGGGGGACGGACGGTGAGAGACGGAGTTGATTAATGGAAACCAAATTAGAATTTTTAGCTTCGCCCATCACCACCCTTCCGATGGAGATGCACATAAAATACAAGGGATTCTGCCCCTCGAAGGAGAGCCCCATGGAGAGAACGCGAAGTAACAACTAGATTTGCGTTACTCTGCGTCAGACTGCGCAGAGTGGAGAGGCAGAAAAAATATTACTAATTGTTTGGACGTGATGTTGTCTTACCGATATACAACACTAAGAAGCAACCTCTAGGCATTATCTCAGTCTTACTTCGACTGAGATAATTCGAAAATTCGAAATAATATGATACTTTTAAAAACCAGCGCGAAGTTGACAAGAGCTGCCCTTGCGCCAGAATCTAAGAGATAAAGTTGATTGGTTGGTTGGTCGTTTGGGTTTTATGGCATGTCAACCTTTGTAGGTCATCCAACGCCAAATTCTGTCTATATATACATACATTCATATTCAACCAAAGATTTCAAAACGAATATTAAGGTTGGTAGAATTTTCTATCAGCAGGATTTCATTTGTTTGTACAAAATTAACTAGTTTCAAGTTGTCATATTTTTTGGTACAACTCTGTCTCTCCCAAGAAGGACAGAATGTCATCTATTTTGACGTTCTCGAACAAATCGGTTAAGTTATTTACTTTGAAAAATCGCTTTCGGATAACAGCGAAAGTTCTGCATTCTATAAGAATGTGTTTAACCGTGCAAGTTGTCTGGCAGGTTAAACAATGTGGTTGAGGTTCCTGTTTCAAAATGAAAGAGTGAGTAAGCCTTTTATGACCAATTCGCAATCGGGATATAACAACTAAGACATAAAGAAGTGAAGAGAAATCGAGATAATATGATACTTTAAAAAACAGCACGGAGCAGACAAGTGATTCCCTTGTGCCAGACTCGTGGAGATAAAGAAGCAAATAGCAATCGAGATACCTCGTAGGGGACTTTTTACCAGACTGCCCTGGGTATAGAAAACGTGAAGTGAATCAAGAAAACACACCTGGAGAATAAGAGTCCCTCTGAGAAAACACGAATTAAATTCCCAGTCGCTCTGAAGCCTGACCTTGTACCAGACTATTCTTGGTGTAGAAAAAGAGAAGTGAATTGAGAAAACACGACAATCGGAGAGAGAAAGAGAAAACCCGAAATAACGCATCAATTGAAAAAGGCAACAACTAGATTCCACATCTAGGCCTTCTACCAGATTATTCTGAGTATAGAAAGTAAAGAAAGCCTGTCATATTACAACATTGTGGGATTATCACAAGGATTGACAGAAAGCAAATATAACTGCCATTGAGATTGCCTTACGCCAGGGTGTAGACAGCGAAAATAGGAAAGCCTAAACTGACTAATACTTTATGAACCGGATCTCAGACTTAACATGTCTTCCTCTGATGGTTTGGTTTGGTTTGGTTTCTTTATTTAATGGCATATCAACCTTTGTGGGTTATTTAATGCCAAAGCCATTCTCCAGAACAGAAGTGGTACTATTTAACACATACCTGGGAGGATAAAGGAAGTTCATACCTTTCCCAAGGGTATTTGCCCGAAAGTGAACGTAATAGCGCGCCTGGAGTACGAACTCGCTTACTACGATTCCGCAGTCCATCGCTTTAACCATTAGACCACGAGGACACCTGCCCGTCTTCCTCTGAGTAGGGTGAATATTTGTATCATTGTTAAAGACATTTTTTCTTTTCTTACGTGATATAGTCATTGTTACAAAGCTGTGTTTGTTTTCAGTTTGTTGGCAGATTTTTAAATTTTTTTATTGTGCGGTCTCATCCGTTTACTCGCCGACCAGCGATTCCGATGAACGATTAATCTGTTGTCTGGATCTAAAAAACACAACGTGGGCAGATAACGAACTGATCATATATCCGAAGATATATCCATCAAGCTAAACGATCTGCGAATTAAAAGTGTGGTTGTCGATTCCGGGTGTACAGTCACAGTTTGGTACAATATAAATGCTCACAATTATCTGATCTCTTTCAGAAATAGAAACATGGCACGATTAAAAGGGAAAAGTCTAAGATCTTTTTTTTTAATTCATGGAGAAGAACTGAGATTTTAATCAGTCTTTTTCTAAGGATACCATCGACTCAGCAGAGTCTTGATGGTTCCCCAGTTTTGATATTGAAGTTAACTTCTAGAAGGGTTGCTTTCATCAAGGCTTTGTCTTCAGATTGGAGACTCTACTACCCTACAAAATTTCATATATTTATTAATGAACTAATTTTCTTGAAATATATTTATTCATTTCTTTTGAGAAGATTATCTTTCATTAATTTATGTATTTCTTTACAGAAGATAAATCAGCTGGGGCTGTAGCATATGCTCACTGCATCTCTGCAGAGGGGTAAGACTCCTTCCTAGATATGACACAAAATCATCTGATGTTAAGGATCCAGTCCTGAAGCTTTGAAAAATGTCGGAAATCTTCTTTCATCCCTCAGGCAATGGATCTGCGACTGGATCTTGATACAAGACTTGGCATGGTTGCTCATGCTGTAGGTCTTCTCTTTTCAGGAGAAGGAAGTTACTTACCAAGTAACAGAAACTCACCAAAAAGTGAGTGGATAGAAAACGCTCCTTTAGCCATTCTTATTTCCACCTAGCAGTTTTAACTCCATGCTTGTTTTGGGGTCGTCAGGAGAGAATGTGCACCGTTTCAGGACCTTCCTCTCTAACACCAGTGATATCAAAAAGAAGTAAAAAGTGTTTCACTGAATTTATTCCGGAAACGGAATCGGCAAACCGAGTTCGATTCCTGTGCGACGAAGTTTGCATTTCACATGGCCACAATGCTCTTGAGAAAAAGCATGAATCAATCTCTTTTCTTCCGAGCCGAGTCGGCTGGGGTTATTGAATACACCGACTGCGTCTCTGCCGTAAAGTAAGATCCACCCCCAACAAGCGTCCTGGATATGACGCTAAACAATCTGATGGTGAGGCTCTAGTAATTCTGGGGCTTTGGGGAATACGGAATACCTCTTCCTTGCCATCGCTACCAAATCAACTCTGAGCTGGAGTGGTAGCACCTGATAGAGTCCTATCTATGGTCAAATAGAACTGTTTGATATTTAAACTGTGTGCAAACGAATAATTAAGTTTGGATAGAATATTTATGGTTAAATAACAGTACTTGTAACAACTTCACTGTTTGCAATCAAATGATTGATATTGAATTGAATTATTAGTGTTAGATAGCTATAATTGAAACCATTTAACTATGTAGAAACTATAGCAATACTAATGTGCAAACAAATTAGTTCTAATTTAAAATGAAATTCACTTACAAATCATATGTATATCTATTTAAATGTGTGTAAATAAAAGACTATTTGTAAATAGAAATATTTGTGTTATATAGAAATACTTGAAACCATTTAACTGTTTGTAAAAAAAGAGCTTAGGCTCAATTAAGAATAATATCCTCAAAATGTGTTTGTGAATCATATATATTTTATAAAGAGGATTTGGTACTAAATAACCTATAATGGTTGATATGCCATAAACGTAACCAAACTAAATCATATATATTTAATATATATGTATGAAGAGTATTTGGCTTTAAATGACCTACAATGGTTGATATACAGCAAAACCCAACCAAACCAAATCATATATATTCAATATATATGTATGACGAGGATATCGTGACCCGCCTAAAAACGTAAACAAACCGGCTCACTCAAACCTTAAAAACATTTCATCCGACAACGACCGGATATGAAACCTTATATAACCCTGACCTGCCGTTAGAGTTAGAAAAAGGGAATAAATGACATTTATATCATCAATAGGGCCCGTCTTTCAAAAGTAATTTTATTAAAATAAAGTGGATTATCTTCTGAAGCCTATCCCAGGCTAAAGAAGAGCTATATTTCCACTTCTATTTTTAAAGACGGACTTTACGTCGAGGCGGCCCTATTAGTGTGTCACAGTTCCTACTTGATATCAATAAGCCCCTTTTGACAGCCCGGAGGCAACGCTACATCATATTCCAGCAGGGCTCGAGCCTCGGTTCGCGCCCTCCCCTCACCTAAACTCCCACTATAATCGACCTTCGGGTCATTAACCTTGTGTCAAGCCCGTCTGGTGGTAGGCAGCGGCAAATAAAAGGCAACGCTCCTTTACCTTCGGGTGGACGACTGCATCATACCCGACCCTCTCCTAAACCCCCACTATAATCGACCTTCGGGTTATTGACCGTGTGTCGAGTCCTGTCTGATGGGAGGCAATGACAAATAGGCAATGCTCCTTTTTCGTAGCGAAGTTAGCACGTCCAACAAAGGCAGATTTGAGGCCGTAATGGCTCCGACTTCGGCTGGGCCACCTTCGGGTGGGCGAGCTACATCATAGTCCAGTAGGGCTCGAGCTTCGGCTTGTGACCAACCTTTCCTTCCCCTAAACCCCCACTATAATCGACCTTCGGGTTATTGACCTTGTGTCAAGACCTGTCTGGTGGGAGGCAGTGACAAATAGGGCAACGCTCCTTTTTGGTAGCAAAGCTCTCTCAAGGCTGAATCCTACTTCTCATGGATGCTTTCACCTTACTTCACTTAGATATGCCAAAAGATCCTTTTAAGGACCACTAGAGGTCTTCTTCTGCGGGTTGGAGTATCTCTGACGGTTCTTACGACTACGTCGAAGCAGACGGCCTGGAGGCAAATACGAAGAGGACTCTAAGACCACCCGGTCTTAACCATTCGGTCGGTTCCCTGTTCGTTCGTTCGCTTGGCTGCGCAGTGCTAAGGCAAGGGTTAGCCTTAGCATTCGGTTCCCTGTCTGCGCAGCGCTAAGGCAAGGGTTAGCCTTAGCATTCGGTTCCCTGTCTGCGCAGCGCTAAGACACCGCAAATCTTAGCCACGGCTTCCCGGCCCGTTTGCTCGATCCGTTTGCTCTGCTGCGCAGCGCTTAGATACAGCAACCTTAGCTGTCGGTTTCCTGTCCATTCGAGTGACTTAACACAGATAAGACACGATAGTCTAAGCACATCAACAGCGACGACACCTCTCTACCAACGACGACCATACCAGCCACTAACATCACTCATCCAGCTGACTGCAACATCGTCAACGTACACCAACAGCGACGGCATATCTCTACCAACGATGACCATATCAGCCACCAACATCACTCATCTAGCTGACTACGACAACAACGTCTACATATACTAACAACTACTGACATTTGTCATTGTAATCTCGGCAAAATAAATGGTCATTTTGTTATACTGTTATCTCGCCTTTGTTTCCTTCATAGTTCTTTTTGGCTGTCATTACTCTCACGTTTAACTAAAACAATTTGTGGAGTCGACATGCTTATCGGCTCCGCAACAAGGATTTATCATTAAATAATCTACAATGGTTGATATACAGCAAAACCTACCCAAACCAAATCATATATATTTAATGTATATGTATAAAGAAGATTTATCGTACAATGGTTGATATAGCATAAAACCAAACCTAACGAAATCATATATTTTTAATACATATGTATAAAGAGGATTTGGTGTTAAATAACCTACAATGGTTGATAAGCCATAAAACCAAAACACACCAAATCAAACCAATCTTTTCTGACAAATATTTGGCAAATCGAATGGCAAATTGCGATTTTTGTTTTTGATATGAAAACCGGTCGTCGAGAAGGAACACACTGAATTCAAACTCACTGTATACAGCTTTAAAGTTGGCATTCTATCGCACCCTTCTTGTGGCGTGGAAAGTCTTGGATAAAAGCATACACTTATGTACATTCCTAAACAAAAATGTTGGTGCTGAGTTGAGAAAACGCATTCCACAATTCTAAGACCCCAGGATCACCAATATTTACGTCAAACTCGGGAAAAATTTTCCTCTTCAAAGAAAGAAAGAAAGAAAGAAAGAGAGAAAACGAAATTTTTCTGTAAAAATATTTTTAAAGACAAAAGTTTAAGCATATAATTTTATGCATAGCCATTGACTATTAAGTTTAAAGTATAGAATTGATAAAACAGATGATGGACTGGTTTTTTGATCACTTTGTTAAATGGCGTATCAACTTTCGTGGGTTATTTTGAAGAACAGCAATGATACTATTTAAGTCAAAGCTGAGAAGACAAGGGGGTTCCTACACGAAAATGAGAATAAATGGAAAAGCAACTATGAAGAGACTTTTTTTTATTTTCTTTGTTTTGCCCTTGGAACGTTCCATTTACTCGAAATTGCTGCCAACTGATGTTATCACCTTACAAAATGCCAGTG
The DNA here is from genome assembly GCA_963585895.1 of Sepioteuthis lessoniana. Taxonomy (NCBI): domain Eukaryota; kingdom Metazoa; phylum Mollusca; class Cephalopoda; order Myopsida; family Loliginidae; genus Sepioteuthis; species Sepioteuthis lessoniana. Next base: position 40,680,536 of record OY757917.1, on the reverse strand, counting down.
GCGCGCGAGAAAACGCGAGACTTTACAACTCCCTTGATTCCCCCATATTTACTACGAGATAAAAAAGAAAACTTTTTTCTACTAGCTTATTCTTAGCTCTCAAATTCTATTGCTTAATTGCGAGAAAATTACCTTGAAGTGATATTTATTTTTTACTTTTTCTATTTCGTCATTTTTCAAAAATTAATTTTCTCCACTTTTTCTTTAAGAAGAATTTTGTATGAAGTCTTTGTTATTTTTTTATTTTTTTTTTTTTTTTGTATTAAAGTTAAATCTATAACAGAGTGTTTAAAACAATTTAATATCATTTGAGATGTACTTTGTGTGTCAGGTAAATTTATATCATTTCGTAATGTAAAAACTTTACCGACTCCGGTTCAAACCATCTCAAATTTTAACAGAATGTGTAGAAACAATTAAGAATTCTTTGTTTAATCTTTAAATGCCATTCATTTTCCAGTGAATGGTATTTCGATACAAAAAAAAAAATATTGAACATTAAACATAGAATTTCCAGTTGTTTCTATATATACAGCTAAAATCTGAAAGTATTTGTAGGTATTGGTTAAATTATTAATTAACGAAATTATATCAATATTTCTGAAGCAACCTGTATATCTCTTTCCAATTTCTTTCGCAATTTTTTGCGGTCAGGTTTTACATTATTATTCGTGAGTGAAGTTTTAATAGTTGGGGGTTATGACGTACCTTGGTTCTTGAGCTCTATAGCCATCTTTACTGAACATGACGATACTAGATAGAAGTCAATAAAAATTCTGGATCAAAATTAGTCTTTAGAAATGGGGAGCAGTAAGACGACAGAAAAATGCTATGGATTACAGAAAATGATACAAATATATTGAATGTAATTTACAAAGCTATTTGCTTCGATGTGGCACAAGGCCGAACGAATAGGGTGCCCAATGAGACTCGAACTCACTCGTGTAGGTTTGCTAGTCTAGCTTGCTTAGCGTTACACCACCAAAGGTGCCCACAAATATATTGAATTATCGAAATAAATATACTTCACCAGTTTTATGCTAACTGTCGTTTTACCTTGAAATAAGAAAAATTCAGGTGTTACGAAAATGTAAATTAGATATATTACAAATTTGATTTTTTCTTGTAATTGTCTTTAATTGTCTACGGTTCCAGGTGAGCATTGTCAGAAGATAGCTGTTTCAAATCCTACCCAAGCCGGCCAGAGGTTTACTTGGTCAAAAACGTGGTGCGATAGACAACAACTATGGAAGGCAATAATTACTGGGGATACGGTTACAAGGCTCATCATTCCTCTCCGAGGTCGCGGTAAATCACCCGAAGAAGGCCAGAGGTGAAATTTGGCCAAAACGTAGGGAAAAAAGAAACAACACACACAAAAAAAAACAAAACAAAAAAAAAAAAACTACCAAGATGAGGACAAAAGTCCGCAATAAATGAAAAATTAATTCTCTGATTTTTTCTTATTTATCGTTCTTTGAGAGATCAACAACTAAAAGTGGTTTTCTGTGAGCATTTTACTCTCAACTGAAATACGATGAAGACAAAAGGCATGTTTAGCCCCATCGACTGGTGAGGGGGGCAATAGAATATACCGTACTATTTGATGGTGAGGCTCCAATTCTGGATCTCTGGGGAATGTGTGGTACCCTTTCAACCCCATTACTCCCTGGTCGACTCAGACCCGGAATAGTAGTACTACTATTGGTTGAATAGCACTGTTTGATATTTATACAACATCCCACCAGGCAGGATTTGACACAAGATTGGTCAAATAAAACTATTTAACCATTTAACTATTTACAAACAAACGACTGATGTTCAATTGAGTTGTTAATGTTAAATAGCACAAATTAGTGTAAGATAGCAATACTTGAAAGCATTTTATTGTGTTGAAGTAAAGCTATTAGTGTAAAATAGGAATACTTGAAACCATTTAACAGTTAGCAAAGAAATAAGCTCTGGTTCGTTCATAAATGTTAACAACGAACAACTTTTTACAAATCATACACATTTAATATGTTTTAACAGGATTTGGCATTAAATAACTTACAAAGGATGATATGCCATAGAATCTAACTTACCAACCAAACTTACATAAAGGTATACATGCTTGTGTGTGTGTGTGTGTGTGTGTGTGTGTGTAATACAGCTCATAATGATTTGAAAAAAATCGACAATTTGCTTCTAATCACTTGATTTAAAGAGTTAAGAAATACAAGAAGAATAAAAGTTTGTTGCATTAGGCTTAACAAGCTGAAGAAGTAAGGACGAACCCGGAAACGATGTTCTACTCTGGACTCAACACAAGTATAAACCAAAGTTGGTCTACCAGCAAAAAATTGCATTCATTTGCTCAGTGCAAACACTGTGAGCCGTTTAGAGAGCGATAGGCGGCAGGGACGGATGGCAAGCAGGAGAATTAGGGGAATCTGAGCTGTCGATACGCCCTATTGCTGCTGCTGCTGCAGCTGCTGCTGATGATGATGATGATGAAACGATTGCAAAATGGTGAGACGTCTCGAAACCGATTTTGTCTAATTGATAGCTAGATCGAATAAAAATAATTCTATGGTGTTCTCTTTTGTTCTTTGTTTTTGTTTTATTGTTGTTGTTGTTTATTTATTTATGGTTTTTTTTTTCGCTTTTTCGACCAGACATGTAATATTTCTAAACTGTTTGATGTATCTCTTTGTGTCTGCCGTTTATTTGTATGTGCATGTTTTTGTCAGTGATACCAGCAGAAATTTGTTAATGAATACTCCTTGCATCTACTTTGATAATCTGGAAATTTTCCCTGCAACAGAGAAGTGAATTTCTAAATTACATTAGTATTTTTTTCACTAGGGATTGAAACCTTTTTTTTTTTTATTTCAATCAAACCTGAATTGAGTTCATCACACGGAGGAATCGGCTTTTAAAACATCCCTCTATAAAGAACTATCGTTCATACTCGTGGAATAAAGGACGTTTAAAAACAAAATGCCGTTCATTACACAAAATATATTTTTTAAATACGCTGATTGCCCCGTCAGCTGGGGCTGTAGAATACACTGACTGCAGTAAACCCCTCCCCAAACGAGTGTCCTAGATATAACACTAAACAATCTAATGGTGAGGTTCCAGCAGTCCTGGAGCTTTGGGGAATGCGGAGTACCCCTTTATTGCCATTGCTCCCAGGTCCACTCTGTCCCGGAGTGGTAGCACCTGATAGGGCCCTATCTATGGGTTAAATAGAAATAACAGCATACTTATGCTAAAATGAATTGTTTGACTAAACTGAATAGCTTGAAATAGAAATGTTTTTGACAATTAAACTGTACTTACATTTAAACTGCGTGCTTGTGCTTGACTGAATTATTTGAAATGGAACTGTTTTTCGACATTAAAACAGTATTTACACTTAACTGAATTGTTTCATATAACTGCTTGAATAGTTTGAAATGGAAATGTTTTTGACAATTAGACTGTGTACTTATGCTAAACTGAATTGTTTTAAATAGAACAGATTATTTACATAGAAATGGATTTGGCATTAAATAACCTACATATGTTGATATGCCATAAAACCCAACAAACCAAACCAAACTTAAACATGCTGAAGATTACTCCGTCCTGTCTGCTAGGGTTGTAGAACACGCCGACTGTACTTCTGTAGAGGGATAAGAACCCCACCCTGCCAACGAGTGTCCTGATATGACATTTGATACTAGAACCTCAGTTTTAAAGCTTTGGGGAATGTAGAGAACGCTCACATTGCTATTGCTCCCAATTCCAATGGATCAAATAGAACAATTCTATCATATACTAGAGAGCGCGGAAGCAAAATATGAAATAATTTTTAAAACGTTTTTTTTATCTGATTAGTCAAATTTTTGAAAAAAAATGCGATAAATTTAAAGTTAAATGATAATCTCTATCATTCAAAAATTCTTTCATTAAAATTCAGCCCAATATGAGCGAGCAAGAAACGTTACTATAAAGAATCAATGATTTGCTTAACACCGCAACCAAGCCAGAAAAATTTCCGAAATATTTCAAATTTCTTTCTGGCCTCCATCAAGGCCAGACCTTTACCCGCTTGATTACGCGATACGGGGCGTTTTAGAAAACAAAACAAACGCAGCTTCCAAATATTAGTTCGCTTAAGATTACTATTGCAGAGTAATGAATTAAAATGTATGAAGAATTTATTTTCAAGGCATGTAAATCGTTTCGAAGGCGTGTTGATACAATAATTGAAAAAATGGCGGCTATAGTGTGTAAATTTACTATTTTATGTCTTAACTTCTTTTTTTGTAAATTAAAATTAATCTTGTTTTTTAATAGTGTCGTTTTTAATTATACAAGAATATTCCTAATTTTACTTCCGCACCCTGTATACTTGAAACTATTTAACTGCGTGCAAATATAATTATTAGTGTTAGCAATACGTGAAACCACTTAAATGTGTACGAGGAAATAAGTTTTGACTCGTTTAAAAGTAATGGCGACAACAAACTATTCACATACAAATTATATATATATATATATATATATATATATATATATATATATATATATATATATATATATAAACGTGATTTGGCATTAAATAATCCGCAAGGATTGATATATCATTAAACCAAATTACCTAACCTAACCTTGAAGCTTAACGTCGTTCATTGAATACAATAAAATGTAAAACACCTTTCGTGGCTAAAGATTATTGGTCGTTCAATACACGAAGTAGTTCCTTAATCGAGTATGTACAGTAATAGGTTTCTTAATTTTCTGAGATTGTGCTTAAACTTTTCGACTTCTAACTTTCTCTGTCAGGGAGGAAGGCATCACAGTCGCGTAGTGGCTAATGTTCTGGATAGCAACATTGTAGTAAGCTAGTTCGAACTCTAGTCTCATTATTACGTTCACTTTCGGAAAAGCTGTGAATCCCCTTATCCTCCCAACTATGAGTACCACTACTTCTACAAGGATGGTTTTGGCATTAAATTACCCTCAAAAGTTGATATGCTATTAAACAAAGGAACCAAACCAAACGATTCTCCATCAACACATCTAATTGTTTACTACCCTCCTCCAGTTACCGTCTGCAGAAAATACTGCTACTGTTGTTTTTGACATCCGTCTTCTATGAGGTTGTCAACTCTTTTCTCTTTTCTTTCTTTCTTTCCCTTTTGTCTTTCTTTCTTAAATTACTTTGTTTCTTTCTTACTTTAATCAATCTTTCTTTCTTTCTTTCTTTCTTTCTTTCTTTAACCACTTTTTCTTTCTTTGATTACTTTTTCTTTCTTAAATTTTTCTTTCTTTCTTTCTTTCTTTCTTTCTTTCTTTCTTTGATTACATTTTCTTTCTTAAACTTGTCTTTCTTAAACTTGTTTTTCTTTCTTTCTTTCTTTCTTTCTTTCTTTCTTTCTTTCTTTCTTTCTTCTTTCTTGCTTGCTTTAACCACTCTTTCTTTCTTTCTTTCTTTCTTTCTTTCTTTCTTTCTTTAGTCTTTCTTTCTTTCTTTCTTTCTTTCCTTTTTCTTTCACTAGTCTTTCTTTCTTTCCTTCTTTCTTTCTTTCTTTCTTTCTTTCTTCAATTACTTTTTCTTTCTTAAATTTGTCTTTCTTAAACTTGTCTTTCTTTCTTTCTTTCTTTCTTTCTTTCTTTAACCAATCTTTCCTTCTTCCTTTGATTACTTTTTCTTTCTTTCTTTCTTTCTTTCTTTCTTTCTTTTCCACATTTTAATACAAAAATCTGAAATGGTTTATTATTCATCTGTTCATGTGTGTTCGCAGATTAAACCCTTAACAAAGACTTTGGCTTGTTGAAGTGGGAAACACTAGAAAGAATCTTAAAGTCAGTGCGTGTGTATGTGTGTGTGTGTGTGTGTGTGTGTGTGTGTGCACGCACTACAGACATTGCAATGTTAACAGTAGAACCAGAAAAAAAGGGATGTCGATGTGGGAGGAATGAGCACAATGAATACATTATGTTCGTGTACAATAAGAGCGGTATAAAAAGCAAGAACAATTGCCTGTGAAACAGATGTATGCAGAAATTCAAGGGGGAAATGCAATCATAGAGGAAATTGTCTCACACACCAGCGAAGGAGAATGATAGCTCGATGATCAACAACCATGTATTGACCAGAGGCAGAAAAAATGTTGATTATGGAGCTTTTTCGTTATTCAATGTTTCAAAGAAATCTTCAGAAAGAAATCTTGACAAGAAAAAAACATACAAACACACAAAATAGCTACTGAATGAGATATTGAGTTTGTATCTACCCAACACCTCTGCCGCTGGCAGTATGTGACACGAGATGAATTTTTGAGCGGAGCTAAGCTAGTTTGAATTCAGAGTTTTCTTTTTTCTAGATGGGTTGCCGTATCATAACCAAACAGCATAGTTTGCTCTACTATTTACCCATAGCTGGAGGGAGAAGAGATGGATTCTTATTTCTGTCAGAGGCATTAGCATGAAGGGAAACGTTAACATTACGTCCCGGAATCGAAATAGGGTCACCCTCTTCCTTTTCAAAGATGATAACCGCTGCACCACGTCAAAATGTTCGTTCTATTTTTAGTGTGTCGCATTTAGAGCGTTTAGTTTTAAAAAAAGGTTGCTTCACACTGCACTGTGTTGGTTGTTAATCAGCATGTAATCACACTAAAAAAACAAAAAAACAAAAAACAAAACAAAACAAAAAACAACAAGTAGACGATATCCCGTTGAAACTATTACTGTTCCGTTATGTGTATCACGTGTTAATAAAGAGGCGTGACGTAGACGGCGCAAATACGATAAATTTTATTTGGACACCGTATTCTTTCTGTACAACATTAGCTGCGAAGACAAATGTCTGTGTGCCTTATGGTCAGAGTTTGTTTTTTTTTTTTTGTTTGTTTGGGTTTTATGGCATATCAACCTTTGTAGGGTATTTAATGACAAATTCATTTTTATACAAGTAAACAGTTCCATTTTAAACAATTCAGTTTAGCATAAGTACACAGTTTAATTGTTAAAAAGATTTCTATTTCAAACTATTCAGTTTAGTCAAAAGTTCTATTTCAAACAATTCAGTTTAGTATAATGATAGTTTTTGCTTACACACTGTTAAATATCAAAACAGTTCTATTTAAAAAAAACTCAGTTGAGCGTAAGTACAGTTTCAATGTTAAAAACAGTTTCATTTCAAACAATCCAGTTTAGCATACTAAAAAAAGTCCATATCAAACAATTCAGTACGCAGTTTAAATGTCAAAACAGTTCTATTTCAAGCAATTCAGTTTAGCATAAGTGCACAGTTTAGTTCTATTTGAACGATAGATTGGACCCTATCAGGTACTACCACTCCGAGCCAGAGTGGACCTGGGAGGGATTGCAATGAAGAGGTACTCCGCTTCCCCAAAGCTCCAGCATTACTGGAACCTCACCATCAGATGGTTTCGTGTCATATCCAGGACACTTGTTGGTGGTCCTTACCTCTCTGCAATGGTGCAGTCGGTGTATTCTACAGCCCCAGCCGACCGGGCAAAAGTTTTTGTTTTGGTTGGTTTTAATGGCATATCAAACATTATTGGTCATTTACTACCAAATCCTTTTTATACATATATATTAGATATATAATTTCTAAACACATTTCGTAGATAACATTTTTTTTGGCATACAGTGAAATGATTTCACTTATTTCTATCTAATACGAATACAGAATTAATCGTAAAAACAGTTCTATTTCAAACAATTTAGTTCAGCATAAGTATACAGTTTCTTGTTTACACACAGTCAGTCATTTGTTTAAATACAGTTTTTGTTTACACTCACTTAAATGTAAAAAAACAGTTCTATTTCAAACAATTCAGTTTAGCATAAATACAGTTTAAATATCAACAGTTCTATTTCAAACAATTCACTACGGGCCTGAGTGGGCCTGCGAGCGAGGGCAATGAAGGCATACTCCGCATTCACCACAGCTCCAGCATCACTGGAGCCTCATCATCAGATTGTTTAGTGCAATGTTGGGGGTTCTCACCCCTCTGCAGTGATGGAGTCGGTGTATTCTTTAGCCCCAACCAAATGAGCCAATTGTTGTCAGAAGATTGTGTGATGGATAGCCGCTTCAGACTGCTATAATGGGTGAGGGTTATTCAGAGAGTTACTCTTTACCTGCCTTTTCTGCAAAGAATTGTTGAATTTTCATTGTTTTTCGGTTTCCCGAGAAGCAAGCAGGTTCCCGATTTCTTTCTGGATAGTCACGTTAAGTCTCACTGACATCAACACAAAAAATTTCAGTTTTACTTTTATCATTCGTCCAAAGGTGATTGATATAAGTACAATTGATTTTTGAAAAGAGAGAGAGAGAGAGAGAGAGAGAGAGAGAGAGAGAGGGGGGTGGGGGCTAACAAATCACTATTTCTCGTGGCTCGCTTCTGATACTAACTAAACTCTTCAAATTGGGAAACCAAAACTTTCTTGACACTCATGGGTTGCTGGTTGGATATCTTTCTTACACTCAAGCACGCACTCTGCCGGTCATTCTCCTTCTCTGACGGTCGAATACTGACTTACCTCAAATCCTTTATGACATGCCATCTAAGAGGTATCCTCTTATAACTTAAAAAAATCTTCCGCCTAAATTTTCAGACCGTCCAGCATGAACTTCAAAAGATAGCCGTTGCGCTGTCTGTAATTTGCTACTTTTTTTGTCAGTGTACTAGATCAGATCTGTGATTTTATTTATTTATTTAAATCAAGCAGCACCATCCACTCTCGGTCACAATGTAATATTACAGATGCAGAATACGCAGATAATCTGGAGTTCCTCGCAAATACACCTCTTCAAGCCGAATCTCTACAACATAGCTTGGAACAAGCAACAAGCAGTAAGAGGCATTGGTTTCTACGTGAATACTTATTAAACTGTTTCAAACAAGATGGTGCCATCTCCAGACCAGTTTGCATACCTTGGTATCAATATTTTATCTACAAAAAGCGATGTTAATATAAACATTGGAAAGGCTATTGGACTGCTATTGACGGGTTGTCAATCATTTGGAAATCTGATCTTTGATAAAATAAAACGGAAATTTTAACAAATTGTCACCGTGTCAGTACTACTGCATGATTGCACCATCTGAGTTCTAACAAAACGCTCAGAGATGGGAACTAAACGAGAAATGCAGCGTGCTGTTTTGAACAAATTCTGGAAGCAACACTCCTCAAAACAGTAGGTGTACACAGCCACTTGCCTTCCATCCGTCTCACAAACCTTCCAAGTAAGATGAGGAAGACATACTGGGCATTGCTGATGAATTAAGGATGAACTCATAAACGATTTTTTCTTATGGACTCCTACACACGGACATACCAGTGCTGGCCGACCACCAGCTCTGTGTGGACTAAGATGACTTACTGGGAACGATGGCCATTAGAGAACCTATGTTGTCAGCAAGCCTTGATGATGATGATAATGATTATGATGAATTAAGGATGAACTCATAAACGATTTTTTCTTATGGACTCCTACACACGGACATACCAGTGCTGGCCGACCACCAGAACTTACATTCATCAGCTCTGTGTGGACTAAGATGACTTACTGGGAACGATGGCCATTAGAGAACCTATGTTGTCAGCAAGCCTTGATGATGATGATGATGATAATGATTATGATGAGCCCAATTTCATATTTCTATCACCCAAAAGCTGTAATTTTTCACAGCAAAGAATTGTTCTAAGTTCCTCCCAGAAAATTGAAATTCTTTCTTGAGAATTCTGTTTGGTTGGTTTGGTTTCTTTGTTTTTAATGGCATATCAACTTTCGTGGGTTATTGTTAAACCGGAACTATACACTCAGTGACTCTTTTTAGTATGACACCGGTAAAGATATAAATGGACGGGGTCTGACTACTTCATGGGGAAGAAAGCGTTAATCGCTCTCTGATAGACTTGCCAACTCTTCGGCTTGTACCTGTGGAATATCTTTATTGAACCAACGATACAACAGTTATTTAATGTCAAAACTATTCTTGTCGAAGAACAAAAGGGGCAATATTTAAGCCATAGCTGGATAGAATTCTGTAAAGACCGCAGTAGTTATCCATAGGTACAAGATCTGAAAAATTTCCAACTAAAATGAAACAATCTAATTGTTCTATATACACTGTGAACTGCTATCCTGATCTTTGTTGCTATACTTACAACGTTTTGGCCTCTAGACTTTTCGGCCTTCTTTCGTCGGTGCTTTTTGTCGTTGTCAGCAACCTGGAAAAGGTAGGACAGATTGGGATCTTAACCTTGCTATGGGAACCGTTCTAGAAGGAAAAACTCTGAATTCAAATCCGTTAAACATCGCTTAAAATCTAACTTAGAGGTCACATCCTTCTCAGGGCGTAATGGTCGCGAAGTCTCAAACATGAGTCATGCTGTTACATTCACTTTTGGATTAATATCCTTTGGGAAAGCGTGAACCCTCTAATCCTCCCAGCTGTGCGTTAAATACTATCACTGCTAGTATCATTCTACAAAAATGGCTTGGGCATTAAAATAACACACGAACGTTGATATGCCATTAAACAAAGAAACCAGACCAACATCCTGTTTGTGCGGAGGGGCTTGATAAATACATATACTTAGTTTATGCTGGCGGGATAAGGGGCGTAGTGGTTCGTAGGTTAGGCGAGTAGTAAATCTTTTAATTTTGAGATCGTTTCTAACAGGGTGCGGGAGGTCCATAGTTTTGACTTTGTTTTAAATTATGCTAAAAATAATTGTTTAATGGTATGCCTATCCCCTTATTTTTTTTATGTATTTATTTTTTTCAAATTGATTTTTATTATTATTAACAATTTTAATGACTCAAGTTTAAAAAAAAAACAACAACAGAGAAACTAGTAATCAGATAAAGATAACAGAAAATTGGTATTTTTTCTGGTTTGAGATTAATTAATTAAAACTTCGTTGTGCAAGGGTCGTTTTTTTAAAACTCAGTCGTTAATACCAGTAAGGATCGTAATGAAAGCCTAGCAATAAGAGTATCAAAATTCTAGTCTACTTGAACGGACAGGCAATTTCCAGGAGAGTTATTTAAAAACAAAATAGGAATAATAACAACCTAGTTAATCTTTTGGTAAGTGAAACGGACAGCTGCGCAGATTTATATCAGATTCAAATTGGAATTGCCTTTCTCTCTTCAGCTTTTATTCTATGTTTCCTCAAATTCCCAACCACAGGTGCACAGAATGAGATTAGCAGCTCTGACGTTTCACATACATCAGTAACATTTTCTCATCAAGTCTGACCAGGTCGTATAGCCTAACAGCAACTGATCGAACACTCCTCTACATTGCCTTGTTATTTTTTCTTTGTTTGTTTGCCTTTTATCTCTTTTATTTTTTCCCTCTTTTATTTTATTTCATTTTGCTCATCTCAAATCCTTCATTCAAACTTATGGAACCCTGAAATACAGCCACTTACCTTAGATTCTGATTATACTTTAGTTTGCTTAGCTTTTATGGCATATCAACCATTGTAGGTTATTTAATGCCAAATCCTCTTTATACATATATAAGTTGTAAGTTGGTAACAATAGGTGAGGGAGACCCGAAGGCTCCCCTTTTCAATAGCTATTTCACCGGGATGTAGGGGAGGACGCAGCTCTTCTTCCTGGATTGTTCTACTTTACTCTTGATACGTTCCTTGCAATGCTGAATATTCAGAACGGAGGTATCAAGTACCATTTCTTGAGTCTTTGGTATGACGCAACCTGAGATTGAACCCCCATCTCTCGGGCCATTGGTGAACATTCTTCTCACTAGATCAATGGGCCAGTTGGCATACCGACCATTGTAGATTATTTAATGCCAAATCCTCTTTATATATACATATTAAGTATATATGATTTGGGTGACCCGAAGGCTCCCTTTTTAATAGCAACTACACAGAAGTGTATGGGAGGGTACTACTCTATTCCATGGATTGCTCCACTTTACCCTTGATCCGTACCTTATAATGCTGAGTGCTAAGCAAGGCCACACCAAGTACCATTTTTTGAGTCTTTGGTATGACTCGAACAAGAATTGAACCTTGGTCTCCTGACCATTGGCAAACACTCTACTCATTAAGCCAATGGGCCGATCAGCCTGCTCATTGGTCTAATGGGTAGAGTGTTGGCCAATCGTCTGCGAGACCGGGGTTTAATCTTAGGTCGGGTCATACCAAAGACTTTAAAAATGGTACTTGATACCTACTTGCTTAACACTCAGCATTATAAAGTACGTATCAAGAGTAAAGTGGAGGAATCCTGGGATAGGAGTAGCGCCCTCCCCTACACTTCGGTGTTGTAGCTATTGAAAATGAAACCTTCGGGTTGCTCTCGACAACGGTCGCCAACTTTACTTACTTTTGACAAACCATTTTTACGTTATAGAAACGTTGACATCAAATTCAAAAATGAAATGTGAGATGAATGACAGACTCATTTTAACACTATTTTCTGAATAGATTCATCTACTAACTGATTTATTAGCGTTCTGTTAATGGGTAATATCGTTTAAACATCACGGTATAGTTTTAGTGATTGTTGAGACTTCAAAGTTCTTTGAAATGTGGTGACTATTAAATATTATACATACAAAATTACAACAGCATTGTCAGAAATTCAACAATCTTAATCAACTTATATATATCATTGGTCTAGTGGGTTTGAGTGGGAGACCTGGGTTCAATCCCAGGTCGCGTCCTACCAAAGACTTTTAAAATGGTACTTGATACATCCTTGCATTATAAGGTACGTATCAAGGGTAAAGTAGAGCAATCCAGGGATAGGAGTAGCGCCCTCCCCTACACCTCAGTGTAGTAGCTATTAAAAAGGGAGCCTTCTGGTCGTCCTCAACTACGATCATCAACTTTACTTACTAAGTAGTTTGGAAATCCGTTGTTAATAAGGATTATATATATATATATATATATATATATATATATATATATATATATATATGTGTGTGTGTGTGTGAGAGTGTTTAAAATTTTCCTCACGGCCGAAATTTACTTATTCTACTCCTTGCAAGTTTTTCACGGCAATTTTAACTGATGATTTTTCACTGAAGTTCGAGTGACGCCAAGTTATTATTAATATTATGTGTAGTAGTATTAGTAGTAGTAGTTACAGCAGTAGTGGTAGTTGTATTATTTCCTGCAAACTACGTTTAGAACATCCGCCTTATTTATACAAACGTGCACACACAGACACATACACACACACACACATATTGCCCAGTCGACTGGGATTGTAGAATTCACTGACTGCTTCTCTGCTGAAGGGTAAGATCCCCACCACCAATGAGTGTCCTGTATATGACACTAAACAATCTGATGGTGAGGTTCCAGTAATACTGGAGTTTTGGGGAATGCGAAGAACCCTTTCATTGCCATCACTCCCAGATCGACTTTGCCCCGGAGTGGTAGCACCTGATAGGGTCCTATCTAAGAGTCAAATAGAACTAAACTATGGTTTCGGGAGTTTACTGTTTTTTTTTTTTGCATTTAAACTGTGTATTTATACTAAACTGAATTGTTTAAAATTGACTGTTTTGACATTTAAACTACGTACTTATGCTAAACTGAATTGCTTAAAATAGAACTGTTTTGACATTTAACTGTGTGTAAACAAAACCTTATAATTATACTAAACTGAATTGTTTGAATTAGAACTGTTTGACTAAACTAAATCGTTTGAAATAGAAATGTTTTTGACAATTAAACTGTGTATTTATGCTAAACTGAATTGTTTGAAATAGAATTGTTTACAAAGTTAAATGTCAAAATAGTTCTATTTCAAACCACTTGAGCATGAGTACACAGTTTAGTTATATTTAAAAATAGTTCCACTTCAAAGAATTCAATTGAGCATAAGTAAACAATTTAGTTCAATTAGACCCATAGATAGGACCCTATAAGGTGCTACCACTCCGGGCCAGAGTAGACCTGGGAGCGATGGCAATAAAAGGGTATTCCGCATTCCCCAAAGCTCCAGAATTACTGGAGCGTCATCATCAGATTTGTTTAGTGTCATATCCAGGACACTCGTTGTGGGGTAGTATCCCACTGTAGAGAAGCAGTCAGTGTATTCTACAGTCACACCCGACAGGGAAAGTCATGCAAAGAGGTACAGTTGTTTGTTTATAATCTGCATAGATTACATGCTACCGAACGTCAAGAGATCTAGTGAAAGAAAATGGTTTCACATTTAAAAAACAAAAAAAAACAAAACAAGCAGACGATATCCTTCATGTGTTTTAATCAAAATTTCCACACAGGCTAGCCTGAAAATTTAGTAGACTAGTTCACATGATACGGCAGCCATATCTCATCTACTGAAATTTCAAATACATCGGTAGCAATATCTCATCTACTGAAACTGATGTCAACATACGCATTGGTAAAGCATGTGTTGCTACTGACAGGTAATCAGTCACATGGAAATCTAATCTCTCCGATAAAATAAAATGGGAATTCTTCCCAGCTGTTACCGTATCAGTACTAGTGTACGGTGGCACCACCAGGAATCTAACGAAAAGAATCAAAGAAAAATCTATTGTTGTACCAAAGTATGCTACTCATTGTTTTGAACAAATCTTGGAAGCAGCATCCTAAAAAATAGTAGCTGTACGGTCAACCGCCTCCCATCTCACAAATCCTCAAGGTGAGGCGAACAAGACACGCTGGGTACTCATAAGCGATTTTCTTCTTTTGACTCCTCCACATGGACGTACCAGTGCTGCCTGACGAGCAAAGACTTACATTTATCAGCACTGTACGAATACCGGAAGCAGTCTTGGGGATCTGTACGCAGCTGTGAACGATAGGAACAGAGAGAGAGAGAGAGAGAGAGAGAGAGAGAGAGAGAGAGAGAGATCGTGCAATCAGCACGAGTTAATGATGATGACGATGATACATGCATAACACTTGTATAGATTGTATGTTATTTTGAAAAATGTTATTTCTCCCTCCGTAAACGACATCAATTCATTTGTCCATTCATAGATAACAGACAAACTCTTTTTAATCATTAATGTAAGTATTAACTTACCTATTCATTTAATGTTTGTGATCCCCCAGAACATTTATGAATCGATAAGAAAAAAGAGAAAATGATGAGAAGGAATGATGCTTTGCAATCATCGTGTTCTTTTCGAGCCGAAGACACACACGTCTCTTCAAAACGTCGTTCTAAATGAATGCAAGTTTCTAAAAGATTTTTCGAAGTCTCATTAGATACGTTCTCTATTCTCTGTACAATTGATATTTCAAATGCAAAGTCACAACTGACGTCGAGTTTCGCTGAAAATCAATAAAAATTCAATTTCATTCTCATGTCATTTGTTTGACTCCAATTTTAATCTAATTTTTCCCGCCAAAAATGTGCTAAATAGTATACGCTGATTTCATGCTTTGCAGAAAGACATTTCTAATTCTTTTAGAATAATTGGAGATTTTTAAGATGATTTTGATGAAGCAATATTACTATAATTCTGCAAGGTTTATCTAAATATAATTACATTGAGAATATCTACATATATTCCGGATGGTTTCCTCATTTCAGTTGCAGTACGATTACGAATAATTGTCAAGAATACTACTAATAAACTACAATCAGTTCTACTAATAAAGTAGTATCGGTTTGTTGTAACTCATATCTTCGAATTAATAGAGAAAAAAAAAAAGAAAAACTTACCCAGTCGGTTGGGGCTATAGAATACGCCGACTGCATCTCTGCAGACGGGTAAGACTCTTCCAACGAGTGTCCTGGATATGACACTAAATAATCTGAAGGTAAGGCTCCAGTAATGTTGGAGCTTCGAGGAACGCAGAGTACCCTTTTATTACCATCGCTCCCAGGTTATCTCTGGCCCAAAGTGGTAGCACCTGATAGGGTGCTATCTATAGGTCGAATAGAACTAAACTGCGTACTTATGCTAAACTTTGAAATAGAACTATTTTTGACATTTAACTGTGTAAACAAAAAAACTATTCTCATACTCAACTGAATTGTTTGAATTTTTTATCAAAATGACTTAATTTGGCGTTCAATGACCCGAAAAGGGTTGATACACCGTTAAACAACCCTCCCAAAAACACGTCAGTTAGTTTGATTAGAAAATAGGTTTTACTACGCAAAATACAGTGAACGAACAATCTTTAAATGAGTTAGAGCTTATTTTTTTGCCCACGTTTCAATAGTTTCAGATATTGCTAATACTAATAATAATCATTATCAATATGTCATGTGGACAGCACGGATCTTCCTGATCCTCTCTCGCCACCCGTCTCTATCGTCCATCACTCCCGAGAGGTCTTCCAGGCTACATCCTGCATCGGCACAGAGCTCTGGTATATAGGTTCTAGCTGGTCGTCCTGCCTTTGTGAAGGGGTCCACAGGAACACAACGCTTATGAGCTCGTCCTTACTTCTCCAGCAGTGTCCTGCATGTCTGGTTTGTCTAACTTGGATAGTTTTTGTGATTGGTAGTAAGTGACCGTACACCCGCGTAATATATATATATATATATATATATATATATATATATATATATATATATATATATATTACGCGGGTGTGCTGAAAAGTTCATATGATAATGTTATTTCTGACTTTTTTAACCGAGAGGATCCAAGCACAGCAACACCGATGAAAGAAGCAAGCGGATCGAAAGAGACTATATTGAAAAATAGACCTCATTTGGTCACATTCCCTGAGAATATCTTGGTCAGACTATAAACGTTTCAGCTGACCCCCGCACTTAGTCAATCTGACTGGTCGTAAGCCGATGAATACATAAAATGTTTGGTAAATAAAACAAAAGAAGTTTCACTGTCTGTAGAAATTACAATTGCTTTGATTGACAGTCATTGTTCTTTAATTACAATGCACACAGACATTCTCAACGCAAACGAATTGGAGGAATCCCCGTAACGTTGTGGCTAACGTGATGAACTGTGACAACGTAGAAAGCGAGTTCAAACTCCAGTGAAGCTTTTACTGTCACGTTCGTACTAATAACCTTGGGAAAGATACAAGCTCTATTATTAAACTAGTAATGGGTTTAAATAGTATCCCTACTGTCATTTTACAAGCCTTAGATAACCTACCAGGGTGATATAACTTTAAACGTATTAAAATGGTATCAAAAGTATCATTTAAATGGTATATATATTTAGTGGTATATGTGTTTAAACGTATATGCATTTACATTTTAATGGTATATACATTTTAATGGTATATATATATATTTTATTGATTTTATTGGAATAACCCCAAAATGAATTAATGCCAAAAGCATTTTTTGAGATTGTGACTGACACTCAATAAAGTTTATGTTGGTTGGTTGGTTGGTTGAATTTTCTGGCATATCAACCGTTGTAGGTTATTTTATGCCAAATCCATTTTTGTACAAATGGAAAAAAATCATTTTATTGAGTATTATATTACTCCTTATGAGTTTTTCACTGCAGTGATAACTGATGGTCTTTCACGGGATTCTAAATGACGGTTAGTCTCTTCAAGTCTCCAGGACTCTTCTCAGTATTCTGGCCAACCTCAACAACACTGTAGTTTGGATGGTCTCGGTTTTTCCTCCGATTTCCAACTCTTCCAGCCTTCTTATCTATGAGTCCATCGGATCTGTTTAAAAATAATTTATATATAATCGGAACGTGTGCAAATAAATAAATAACAAATAAAATAAATAAGTAAATAAATAAATAAGTAGAAACATACTTGAGAAATAACAACACAAAAATGTGAATTATGAACGTACAATGCACAAACTTGGACCTCCAAAATGTTAAACTGGAAGCCCTAAAACCTGGCGAGCAACTCAGAGAACTTAGGACACTCACAAAGGAAAGAACAGAGTGGCTTGTAATAAAGAAGGACTCAATGCTTAGTAGGATGTTTCAAACTACTTCAGAGGCAGAAAGCAGTAAAACAGTTATGAATGTACAATAAACACCATTCCCTAACCCCGAGGCATAAAATAACCCTAGACAGTTACTTCCCAAAAGCGTTATTGTTATCAACATTTTTTTCTTCCAAGAATGTTCGGTTAAGATTTTTCAAAATATAACCTCCAACAAAAACAAAACAAAACAAAAAAAAAAAAAGCTAATAAGCAAATAAGATGGAAATATGCTGAAGTAAAAACATAAAAATCTAAATTAAAAACTCTCAAAGCTTCATTGTTGAACAATTTAATCAAAACAGTTGACGAAATTTAACGAGCTTAACCAACTGAATGAATGTTATCAGAGATAACCACTCTTTTGTATCTAATTGCAAAATATTTCATCATTAAAATACCAAAGCAAAA
>OY757917.1:40424684-40657184 GCA_963585895.1 Sepioteuthis lessoniana | reverse complement strand
GCACACAGTTTAGTTCAATTTGACCCATAGGTATCTCCTCCGGCCTTCTTCAGGTGTTTGTTGAACTCGGATGCCTACACAGAACTTCGAACCACGTCCTTTATTTAATCTACGGGGGTCACTTTTTCTGATTACCTTAACCATAACTAGTTAAAAGTGTTAATTGGTTTCTTTGTTTAATGGCATATCAACCTTTGTAGGTAATTTAATGCCAAAGCCATTCTCCTGGAAGAACAGTAGTGGTACTATTTAACCCATAGCTGGATGGTTAAGGGGGTCCATACCTTTCCCCAGGGTATTTGCCCGAAAGTGAACGTAATAGCGCGACTGGAGTACGAACTTGCTTACTACGGTTCTCCAGTCCATCGCTTCAATCATTACCCCACGAGGACACCCCCCGGTATAAGTGTTAAGTACTCCTGCCTTGTTACTCGTCTGCTGTCAGGATTAAATCAGCAACCCCCAGATGATTGTCTCTTTAAAAGCTTAAGGAACCAACGCCTATAAGCGTTACGTTATGTATCCTGCTGAACATAGGTTGATATGCCTTTAGAATATTGCTGTCAGTCTTGTTCTGTATGAGAATCCTTATATAAAGACCATATCTCTCAAACTATTGAAAGTCTTTTATTAGTAATGTAAACACTAACAGTATTAAAGTAAATCAGCAAGATTTATTTAAATATAATTCATTTTTCGGTTTGTATTGCGCATAAAATAATGACTGCTGTATTTTGAGATATATTTATGACTCTTATCCTTTATTTACCATAGAATAAAGATGCAATATAAAGAAAATTCAAATCGAGTCTCAAAGATGATAGAATGGAAAATTCTATAACATAAAATATACTATATTTTCTATACTCTGGCCCGGAGTGGTAGCACCTGATAGTGTTCCCTAGCTTCATAGAAACAATCACCTGGAGTTTGCTGGTTCAAGCCTGATTGCAGGCGAGTAACAATACAGGAGTACTTAGCACTTATAACCGGTTATGGTTAACAGAATCAAACCAAGCGACCCCCATGGATTAATTAAAGGACTTGGTTCGAAGTTCCGTGTAGGTTTCCGAGTTCAACAAACCCCTGAAGAAGACCGGAGGACATATCAGCCGAAACGTTGTGAATATAACAATAAAGATGAAGACAATAGTCCGAAAACCCTGAACGATAAAAAAAGCATATCAACCTGTCTAAGATAATTGTATGCCTGTTGGTTCGAGAATCACATTCAAGTTTAACTTTTTCGTTTAGTTGTTAGAGCTATTTTCTTACACATGATCCAATCGGATACGAATAATTTTCAAACAAATCTAATTGACCCACAAATGAGGCCCTGAACGTTACTACGTTATTCTTTAATAAAGTTATTATATCTAAATTTGAATGTGCTAAATAACCGTGTCAAAATCGGCTAAACAGTCAGATAATCCATAAATTCTAAACTGAAATAATCTGGACGTTGTATTTTGAGAAGAGTTGGAAATCAGAGAACAAATCGAAATAATCCAAACTTGCCAGACAACATGAAAGTAACAGTGATACCAGTTGTAGTAAGTACACTTGGAACGGTCTCCACGGACTTGGAATAAAGACTAAAGAAGTCCGAGTGACAATAAGTCTCCTCAAGTTTGGAGGTCTATTCTGTTGTGGTCTGTATAGTTTCGATTCTACCTCTGATTTTCTTTAGTCTTTATTCCAAGCCTTTGGAGACCGTTTCACGTGGAATCGAAACTATACGGACCACAACAGAAGAGTGCAAAAGACTTGAGGAGACTTGTTGTCACTCAGACTCTAGTGAAAGACCATCAATGAACACTGGTTTAAAAACTTGCAAGCAGTGTAATAATAATATATTACTGGCAATATCAACACCTTGACAACAAAATGAACACCAGTAAAATACGAACCTGTGCCAGGAAATCAATCAAAATATTTTAGGTAAACATTCAATTGTTCCTGGTTCTGTACGACATGCATGCCAAACAATTCAATGTATTAATTGCATTTGGAATTTTGGACCTTTACCGTATTTGAAAATCTTCGACAACTTAAGGTCAATCGGTTCAATAAATTATATTTCATGCACTTGCTAAAAAAGAATTAGCTTTCTTGCCAACAAAACCTTCATCCGATTATAACACTGGAGTCATGGCATGGTTTCGGGGCCAAAACATCATTACCGCAAAACCAGAGCAACCCAGCATAGAACCAGATTTTTTTTTAGTTTTTTGATCACATTGTGGAAATGACTGATGAAAATGTTGCCTTTTTGTTTAATCTCAACTTTCACATTCCATGTAAATGAGTCCAATAGCATAAAATTTTGATTAACTGATGAAGTAACTATGTCAGTTTCATCTCGAAACTCCAGTGAAAACCCATCGGTTAGAGCTGATGTAAAAAAAACACGCGAGGAGTAAATTGATAATTTATATTTTAATGACCGGATTTTTATGTGTGTATAAATGATTCTACTGATACAAAAAAATGGCTGAAAAAATGGATTTGTAGCGCATGCGTACAGTGGGATTCAGAAAGTATTTCTCTTTTAGAAAATTTTGTTGAATTTTTTGAGGCACCGTCATTTTTCAAGATTCATATTATCTTTATCAGTAAAACCATTTCATACGAATAACAAGTAATCTCTGTCTTCAACTTTCGTTCTTCATAATCCGTCTAGTGTGATTTTTTTGACAGTTGTTATTCTTGTAAAGAATCCTCGGACTTAGCAAAACATGAACGTTTCAAATTCAAACCTAGTGCCAAAGTTTAAACGAACAAATATCCTGTGGGCTGATTCCTTTGTCTACTATAAAGTCTACGTATACTGCACATATGACCAGTCCGTGAAGTAAAACCCACGATCATAGTCTGCTGGTAATAAACTGAATGATTGATTTTAACGGAACGTCTGGGATTATTTTATGTATAGAGGTTACATCGTGTATATTTTAGGTTTATATTTACATTGTTCATTTGTTTAACTCATTTCATCCCAAAGTCCTTGTTTAAAGACAGTAAAAATACATACGAAAATCTCATTAGATGCTTCCATTTTGCTTAATTTTATGTATACTTTACAATGATAAAGTTTGAAGAAAATTGAAAAAACAGAATTATCCAAAATTTAATGAATTTCGCAGTGGGTAGAGTGTTCAACAATGGTCCAGGAGACCCGGGTTCAATCCCACGTCGCATCATACCAAAGACTTTAAAAATGATACTTGATACCTCCTTGCTTAACACTCAGCAATATAAAGTACGTATCAAGGGTAAATTGGAGCAATCCAGGGAAAGGAGTAGCGCCTTCCCCGACACCTCGGTGTAGTAGCTATTGAAAAGGGAGCCTTCTGGTCACCCTCGACTACGGTGGCCAATTTTACTTACTTATTATGAAAGTCGACGTAAAACGTTTCGGTTTTAATAACCTTC
Organism: Sepioteuthis lessoniana; assembly: GCA_963585895.1. Classification (NCBI taxonomy): domain Eukaryota; kingdom Metazoa; phylum Mollusca; class Cephalopoda; order Myopsida; family Loliginidae; genus Sepioteuthis; species Sepioteuthis lessoniana. The sequence continues at coordinate 40,653,749 of OY757917.1, read as the reverse complement.
TTTAAGTTCATGATTGCCCAGTCGACTGGGGCTGTAGAATACACCGACTGCACCTCTGCAGAGGGGTAAGACCTCCCCCCATGATTGTCCTGGATATGACACTAAACAATCTGATGGTGAGGTTCCAGTGATGCTGGAGCTTTGGGGAATGCGGAGTACCCGTTCATTGCCATTGTTCTCAGGTCCACTCAGTGGTAGCACCTGATAGGGCCCTATCTATAGGTAAAATAGAACTAACGGCATACTTATGCTAAACTGAATTGTTTGACTAAACTGAACAGCTTGAAATAGAAATGTTTTTGACAATTAAACCGTATTTACATTTAAACTGTGTGCTTATACTAAACTGAATTATTTGAAATGGAATTGTTTTTTTTTATATTGAAACTCTACTTTACACTAAACGGATTTCTTTAATTTAATATATGTTTTGACATTTAACTGTGTGTAAACAAAATCCGTACTTATACAAAACTTAATTAGCTGAATTAAAACTGCTTGACTAAACTGAATAGCTTGAAATAGAAATGTTTTTCGCAATTAAGCTGTACTAACATTTAAACTGCATACTTATGCAAAACTAAATTGTTTGAAATAGAACTATTTTCATAAAGATGGATTTGGCGTTAAATAACCAACAAAGGTTGATATGATATAAAACCCAAACAACCAACCAACCTTAAGTTCATGAAAAATGTTAAAATAGCAATTGATGTTTGAAGAAATAACAGGAGAAAAGAAAGTGTGTATAAAAAGAAAGATTCATAAGAGCATATTTAGCGTTCTTAAATAAAGTTTATATTTTTATTTAAAGTAATAATAACGGTTAATTGAATGTTTCACTATTTTTACTGTTCATTTTTATTTTTCCTTTTAATAATTTCATTATAAATCGGAAAATCAAATATTTGGATCATAATGGGCTAAGAGTTTATTTATTCGTCTATTTTTAATATTTCGGTTTAACGATATGTCAAAATCCTCGAGGATAATTCTTTTTTAATTATAACTTTGTGACTGATCATGTTTACACTTTCAATTTTTGGTATAACTTTATTTCTCTCAAGTAGGACAAAATGCCATCCATGTCAACCTTTGCAAGTTGGTTTTTCATATTGTTTGTATTGAAAAAACGTTGTCTAATAAGAGCCAAATCTCTGCATTCTATGAAAGAATATTTAACAGTGTAGGGTGTTTGACATGCTATATACACAATCGGGATATAATATTTTGTTCCTTTCTAGATTTTTTGAACGTTGTTTTCTATTCATAAAGTGCATTGATATCTGCACCATGATTATGTGAAAGCTCTCGTAAATTTTCAGGGAATATAATTATAGAAAAACCGGGAAAATGCGTAAATAAGTAAACATTTCTGACTTTAACTAGAATGGTGTGAATAAATTTGAAGGTTTTAAACCAAGCTCTAAAAGATCTCTTACTTCCTGTAAGTAAGCAATGAAGTATTTATTCTTTAATATCTTTACGTTTTGTTCTAAAAAAAATGCCGTGCTGTAATGGTTATCGTCGAAGGAAACGGACACAGCGATACGAGTTCAAATCCTGGACGAGTCTGTTTGCGCTGATGTTCTTGGAAAAGGTATGAAACCCAATTATTCTTCCTTCAGCCATAGGTAAATAGTAGAGAAGACTAGGTTCTTTAACCTTGTTTAAGCAACTAGTCCAGGAGAAGGAAAACTCTGAATTCAAACCTGTTAAACCCCACTTAAAAATTGACCTTCTGTCATGTCCAGCCCGTGTAGTCTTGATTAAATACGAATATTTTGTTCTCAGTCAAAACAGACGATGACGACAAGGATTACAATAATGCTTAAAATAATGAAAATAATTGTACGGTTGATAATTATGATACTGATATATAAATTGAATTGTGATTATATATATATATAGAGAGAGAGATGTGTGTATATATATATATATATATATATATATATATATAGATGTGAGTGTATATATATATATATATATATTATTCTATTTTTATATCTATTTCAATAACTCTGGTGGAATGAAGAAAAACAGAGAATACAATTTATAAACAAAAAATATTTCACAAATTGATATATCAATAAAAAAAAAAGATAAAAAGAAAAGACTAAAAACTTCTGTACAGCTTAAAAATAATCAACCACCACTGCAATGTCTAGCCAAAAGAGAAAAGAAAAATCACCGACAGAGTTACCAAAGTTAATACGTAAAAGTGCTCAATGCACTCGTTAGAGAGCAAAACTAGAATACCTAGAAGAGCCTGTAGTTCTGATTTAGTGGGTAGAGTGTTCACCAATGGCTTGGGAAACCGGAGTTCAATCCCCGGTCGAGTCATACCAAAGACTCAAAAAATGGGACTAGATGCTTCCTCGCTTAACATTACAAGGTCAGGTCAAAAGTCAAGTGGACCAATCCAGCGAAAGGAGTAGCACCCTCCCGTACACCTCGGTATTGTAGCTATTGAAAACGGGAGCCTTCGAGTCACCATCGACTACGGTCGCCAACTTACACATACACACACTCACACATGTATATATGTCATCATCAGGGTGTACTGATTGCACGGAGTTTTTGCTGGTCGGCGAACGCTTGCGCGTCCATGTGTGGGAGTCCATAAAAGAACGTTGCTTATGTGTTCATCCTTGGTTCCCCAGCTGTACCCAGTATGTCTTGTTCGTGAGATGATTGGTAAGTGGCTGTGCAACTGCTTTTTTGTGGGGTGCTGCTTCAAGGGTTTATTGAAAACAGCATGCATCCTCCTCGTTTAGTTTCCATATAGCTTTTCTTCTTGCTTTTCGTTTAAGTCCGAGTAGTGCTTCCATACAGAAGTACCGACACAGTCACAGCTTAAAAGAAAATCATAACGTGAACCGTTCGATAAAAAATAAATAAAGCGTCAATAAATTCAGTTAGAAATACAAATGTTCGACAAACAAAAAGAAGAAAAATCGACGGAAAATGTAAAGAAAGTGTAACAAAGTGCATGTGTACGTGCATGTGTGTGTGTGTGTGTGTGTATTATGCAATGTTAAATAATTCATAAAATCTTCTCAAAATGTCGAGTAATACATCACAATAAATAAATCAATCAATTATTGAAAAAAATATAGAATTAAACAGGGTTAAAACTCACGACTCAGAGTTTCATTGCTATGATCGTCAGTTGTGCTGGTAACCCATATATATATATATATATATATGTGTGTGTGTGTGTGTGTGTGATGCAACATGAACTTAAGACAGACGAAGGAGAAATTTGGTTGTTATGGTAATCTGATTATTAAAAGAATATGATCTATGAAAGAATGAGAGAGAAGGAAAAATTTGGTAGATATCACTATTCAATCTCTCTCTCTCTCTCTCTCTCTCTCTTTCTCTTTCTCTCTCTCTCTCTCTAAATCTTTTTTTTTGTTTTCTTTTTTCTAATAATAACTTTCCTATACCTCGAAAACGTAAATAATCAAGTCATTTATAACTAGTAAAACTAGTTAAACTAGAATTTAGATTATTGCAATTAAGATTAAAGTAGGGTTAATAACTTATGATATTATGCAGTAATGACAATCTTGTACCCTTGGTTTAAAGTTCATTTATTTTTTACAACATTTAATTAAACAATGCGTAAAATTATAAGAACGAAGCATAACAATTTATGGTTATGACTTCTATATCGAATGTAACCCACACATCTGTCTAATTAAATCAAGACCCATAGCACAAGGCTTACTTTTATTATATTGAAATCCGTATTTTATCAATTTTGATAGAAGTGAAGGAATCTCTTACTCACCTCTACAACGCAATAAAATACTGATCGATATCAATGGCTCTTATGCTCAACTGAAGCGACGTCGCTTTTTGTATTCGTTCCTCTTCAAAGTGTTCAAACAATCATCAAGATTCTTCTTAAGAATTGATTTACCTTGTCGGATGTCTTCGTTCATTTATTTCTTCTATTTGGCAAAAGAATCAGGTCACAGCGGCCGGTCCTCCGTTCATTTTTGGTGAAAACCAAACATTGGAAAAATAAAGATAAAAATTCCCGACAAATAGATAATTCATCTATGTGGCAGTTTTTAAAGGCGAATAACTTCAAAAAAAGTTTCGGTAAGAATTTTTTTTCTCTAAAATTATCAAAGAACAAAAATCCTAATGAAATTGGGCATTGAATTTAATTAACTGTGATAGCCTGTCGTCAATGATATATTACGGATATGTGTGTGTATATATATATATATATATATATATATATATATATAATAAGATAATATATATATATATATATATATATATATATTACAGGGGCCCGACAATATTTTTCGGACACTTTAGTATTCGACTTTCTGAGTACCATAGAGTGGCAAAATTCCTTCAATAGAATAGCATAAACATATAAAGACAATACCTGTAATAAAAATGGAAGAAAATCGATTAGGTAAGGAAAAATATTTAATTTTCATCATTTTTTACAAAACACACGCGACATTATTTTTCGGACATCGCTGAAAAACTGGTAATAGTCTGTAATATCACCTTTCTTCACAATAACTTTTATCAATCTCTCTTCCTAATGATCAAACATATGCACAATAACATCTCTACGTGTTTCTGTTAGTTGTTTTTTGGCTCCTAGCATTCGTTCCCATAGTTGAGCCTCTTTCGTTATTTCAGGTCCATCATAGACAAGTTGCGTAAGCATTTCCCAAATATTTTTTATTAAATTTAGATCTGGGCTTCTTGCAGGCCATTCCAAAGTAGTCATATTCACTTTAGCCATCCATTCTTTCATGAGTTTTGACACATGGATGCTGCAATTGTCTTGCTGCAGAATGAAATCATTCCCCATCTCTCTTCTTATCCTTGGTAGGGCTTTCTCGTCCAGCAACTGTTTGTAGCTTTCGCTGTTCTGTCGTCCTTTCAGCCATTCCAACCATGTACATTAGCAAAGATCATACACCAAACCATAACTCCTCCTCCTCCCATCTGTCGTTTGTTCAGTACAACAGGCTCACCCCTTCTCGACCAAGTACACCATCCATCGGGCCCATCAAACTTGAAACGCTTCTCACCAGTAAATATAACCTTCTTAAAGTCAACATGCTTTGTTAACCACCTTTTAGCACACTCCAGTCTTGCTCCTTTGTGTATCTTTGTTAGTGTAATTTTTTCTTAGCCTTTGCATACTTCAAACCAATCCTATGCAGCGTTATTTGTACTGTTCGGACGTTTACATCTAATTCACATTTCTCCTTCACTTTTCTTGCTGTAACTTTTTCTCCAGATGTCAAAAGTCGTGTCACAGTCCTCTTCATTCTCCTTTCAGTTCTCTTGCCAATTGATCTTTTCCGACCTCTCTTCTTTTTCCGCTCGGAGTTTGTCTTCAGCATGTATTCGACCGTTGATTTCGACAGCTTCAAATCCATGGTGATCCTTCTGATACTGAGGCCATCTTCCCGGTTCTTCCGACTTCTTTTGAATGCATTTGAATGCAAACGACTTCTTTTAAATGCATTTACCTCATTAAACTTAATTGTTTTGCCAAGAAATGTCCGGACTATTTATGCTATGTTAGATTGTCCTATGTTAACATGGTAGTAGGGGCGCCAGTGCCCCAGAACAGTGTACAAGCAGAAAGTTTGCATACAGCAACATATACATGAACATAGCTCTTAATAAAATAGGATTTTTTGTCATGTCCGAAAAATAGTGTCGCGCAAGTTTTCGCAAAAATCACAAAAAACTAAAATTATCAAAGCCAAACTAAAAAAATGATTACACTAGTAGTGGATTTTCACTCCTCAACTTACAATCTCAAAAGGTTTTGGCACTAGTGACCACCTTGAAGTACTTTTTTCAAAGTGTCCGAAAAATATTGTTGGGTCCCTGTATTAAGATTATATATATATATATATATATATATATATATATATATATATTATCTTATTCGTCAATGGTCCAGGAGACCGGGGTTCAATCTCACGTCGCGTCATACCAAAGACTTTAAAAATGGTACTTGATACCTCCTAGCTTACCACTCAGCGATATAAGGCATGTATCAAGAGTAAAATGGAGCAATCCAGGGAAAGAAGTAGCGCCTTCCCCTACACCTCGGTGTAGTAGCTATTGAAAAATGCGCCTTCTGGTCGCCCTCGACTACGGTCGCCGACTTTACTGACTTACTTTATATATATATATATATATATATATATATATTCTTTGGTCCAGTTAAACCGGAGTTGGGAGTAATTCCATCAGGACAAGAAATTATTCATGAGTGAATATTTAAATTTTCCTGGTAAAGAGCTCAATGTAACAATAATACAGAGCAATACATTCTTTTAGAAAATGTGACCGGTTTTGTTGTTTTCTTAAAGAGTGTATATATATATATATATATATATAAGATACTTTTAGGGGAAGCATCTATCGCGTACTCGCTAACGTACTGGCCTTTGACATCGTAGTAAGCAAGTTCGAGTCCTGGTTGCGCTATTACGTTCACTTTCGGACTAATACCCTAGGGAAAACTATAATTTCCCTTATCAGCTCAGCTCTAGATTAAATAGTACCACTGCTGTTCTTCTCCAAGGATTCTTTTGGCATTAAATAACCAACAAAGGTTGATATGTCATCAAACATAGAAACCAAACCGAAAAATTTGAGACCACTTTTCATCTCTTATTCAAAAGATTCCTTGAAGTAGAAAAATTATAATAAATAATTTTTCTTCCAATAACAATTCACATTGTTTGAATCCCTCATTTCCATCATATTCTCTCTTTAAAATAGAATGTTTCGCTTCTTGTTCTTCGCCATATTTTTCTTTCTGTTCCCAAATATGTTTAGACAGTCTCGTTTTATTGGCATCTCGTTTATTTCTGAATGAAGCTTAGTGATTATTGTGTCTTTCCTTCCGCGGTTGCTCGGTTGATTTTATGTCGATCATATCTCGGTCCATAAAAATTTGCATTATTTGAATTCCCCATTTCCATCATATGCTCTCTTTAAAATAGAATGTTTCGCGTCTTGTTCTTCACCATATTTTTCTTTCAGCTCCCAAATATATTTAGAGAGTCTAAAAGAAAATTTAAAGGATAAAATTTGCAATATAAAGGAATTTTGGAGGAATAAAATTTGCAATATAAAAGAAAATTAAAGAGAATAAAATTTGATATAATGGAAATGACACTAAAGTCAAATTTAGTGTTTAACTGGATAATGTTTTTCGGTGGTTTTAGTGTGTAATTTTAAGCAGTTAGTTCAAACGTTAAGTTCCTCAGGAGGTGCCCGTCGTGTAATGGTTATCGTCGTAGGGAATGGACATGGCGACACGAGTTCAAATCCTGGACGAGACTGATTGCATTTCACATAGCCCTTGGGAAAGGTATGAATCCAATAATTCTCCCTCCAGTTATGGGTAAATAGTAAGACAGACTAGGTTCTTCAGCTTTGGTGAGGCAACTAGTTTAGGAGAAGGAAAACTCTGAATTCAAACCTGTTAAACTCCGCTTAAAAATTGACCTTGTGTCATATCCTGTCCGAGCGGAGGGGTAGGGTAAATATGGTTAAGTTCCTCAGCTTTCTAGTTCAGATACTGATTCGAAAAGATAACACAGACAATAAATTTTCCAAAGGAATTTTATACAAAGAAACAAGAAAGAAAGGGATAGAGAAAATAAAGTGTTGCAAATTTTTGTGCAATCTGCGGGAACCTATCTGGGAAAGTGTCCAGGAAACAAATTTCTTTGAATTTGACTATTTTTCTTTTCTTTTTAGTTTTGTTAAAATGCTTCAGGTTTCATTTAATTTCAAGTGTTCTTTAAAGTTCTTTTCAGCAGAATTCTCGGTTGAATTTTCTTTCAGTTGTTTAACTTGGTAGAATTTTAGTAGTCGACTTTCGTTTAATTTTACTTTTATTTCTCGGGAAGCTTCTTGCCTGTTTGAACTTATCAGCTGTTCAAGAATCGTGTGACGAAACCCATCTGCAGGCTATTTTTCCTGTCTTCAGTTTGGTCCCCGAATTCGTACTGTCTTTCGATTTTGGTTTTATTTCTTGGGAAGCTTCTTGCCTGTTTAAAATATTTATCGGCTATTCAAGATGCAAGTGACGAAAACCTCCCACATTTTTTGGTCAAACATATATTCTACGATGGGGGTTCACTCGTTACAGAGTTTAAATGGTGATCAACTTGATTATTTTTACTATCTTTATAATGCTATGATTATTCTTTTTATCATATTGCGTCAATTATGCAAACAGTTATATATATTTTTTATAGTTGTTTTATGAAATATTTTAGACAGTTTGCTGCTGAGAAATGTTTATCAATCAAATTCAAAATATTTTTTTCAGTTTGGTTTTAATGCAGGCATTGTAAACAATGTTAAGTAAAAACTTTATTATAATGACTAGTAACCTTGGTTTCGGCATAAGTTATACGTGAACACTTTCGGTCGAATTTAGGACTAGAAACAAAGTATACTTCAACGTTTCAAAAACATATCTCATGTAATGAGTGACCCCTTACTTTAAAGTGAAAAATGGGTCTTTTAAAAGTCGTTTGAGGGAGGGAGGTAATTGCTAAAGTACTGGACTGTTGCTTTGAAGTAGCCAAGTTCAAACCCCAGTCGCCCTATTTACTTTCTCTTTCAGGTCAATACCCTTGGGAAACGTATGAACCCCTTTATCTCCTCAGTTATGAATTAAATAGTAATACTGCTAGTCTTCGACAAGGATGGCTTAGGCATTAAATTACCCACGAAGGCTCATATGCCTTTAAACAAACAAAGCCTAACCTAAAAATTCGTTCATTTAGTTTAATGGTTAAATAGATACAACCCCTCTAGGTCAGGTTGGAACTGGGATTAATGGCAATCAAGAGGTACTCTACAATCCTTAAATCTTCAAGACTGCAGTCTCAACATCAGATGCAGTTTAGTGTCATATCCGAGACGTTCGTTGAGTAGGGAGTCTTACCCCTCAGCAAAGATAAAGACGGCATATTTTGCAGCCCTCTCCAACCGACTGGGCTCAATAAACTAGGTATGGTAGGTTTAGAAAGATGAAGTTGTTGAAAGAACAACTGTATATGATAATTTAAGATGTTTCAGTTACTTTCCATTTTGACTTTCAATCAGCCCAAAATATCCACGGAAGTAAAAATCGAATATTACCGTGATAGGTGGGGACAATACATCCTAGCACCCCTGAGGTGCTTCAAATGTCAAAGATATGGTTACCACCGAGTATGTTGCAGAAGACATCGGACATGCAGATGGTGTGTGTGTGTGTGTGACCAGACGGAAGAAGATTGTTCAAATGAAACTAAATGCCCAAAGTGTCAATAAAACCAATCCACTTTCTCAATATCTTGTGACATTTACCAAAGAGGGAGGGAAATACTAGAGGTCAAGTACAAATGAAATATAACCTTTTTTTAAACTTGAAGGATAGTAAGGTCCTATATGGGAGAGAAAGTGCCTACGCTTCTGTTGCGCGTAGGGTAAACCTAATCAGAGGTAGCAATCCAGCTGACAAATACAGAGCTCTCGTCGAGAAGCTGATCTCGTCGAGAAAATAAATGATTGATCAAATTTTCAGGAGCTGCTGAAAAACCGACACTCAGCAGACATTCATCAAACAGGAGCACAAACTCAACTAAAAGAAGTCACAATAAATAAAGAGAAATCCAATGAAATAAAGGAAAAAAAACACAAAAACTACCGCTCAAACACAAACCACTCCCCGTAAAAAATCGAAAACCTCCTACAAAACAAAGGTTTCATAGATCTCTAATCTGTCTACCAAAAACTAAAGATAGGCTAAAAACTTGTTTCCCCAAAAGCCAGAACCAAACCATTGACTAATCTAGAAAAATACATATCATCAACAAAGGGAACAACGAAAGTCCAAGAGGTGCATTCAAACTGTCCTTATCTAAACTTGATGGAGAAGCCCCCAGATCAAGAACAAAATTACAGAAAAGCCCCAGATTAAGAACAAAATTACAGAAAAGCCCCAGATCAAGAACAAAACTACAGAAAAGCCCCCAGATCAAGAACAAAATTACAGAAAAGCCCTCAGATAAAGAACAAAATTACAGAAAAGCCCCAGATCAAGAACAAAATTACAGAAAAGCCCCAGATCAAGAACAAAATTACAGAAAAGCCCCAGATCAAGAACAAAATTACAGAAAAGCCCCCAGATCAAGAACAAAATTACAGAAAAGAATTAATAAATAATACAATGAGATCAACCAGTTCTCTACATAGATCCAATAGAGTAGAAAGTATGGATATTGAAACTGATATCATAATTACCAATCTCAACGTAGATGATATAAAGTACATCTGATGGAAGATAAATGCAATACTTGAAACCATTTAACTGTGTACAAATAAATCAGTTCAATCTCTTTTTAAAAGTTACCTACGAACCATCCTCTTAAAAACGAGGAATAAACAAAATTTGGCACTAAACAACCATCAAGGGTTGATATGTAATTAAACCAAATAACCTAACAAATTATATATATATATATATATATATATATATATATATATATATATATATATATATATATATATATATATTAAATGACCAACAAGGTTTGTTGATTTGCTATGAAAATCAACCAACCGAATCTGTTACTTTCGATCTACGTAAATGCATTTATTATGTTCACCCAAGTTAAATCTAGGAACATTTTCAAGACTGCAATATTTTCGCTAATTTAGTTCTTGTGCTTCAAAAATCCCAGTTAAAGATACGAAAAAAAAAAATGACATAAGAGGAAGCATCGCTCAACAGCGTCAAGTTAGAACGCATCATGTATATCGACAAGAACGATAATCCGGTTATTTGTGTAATTTGCTGCTAGACTGTCCACTACACTCTTAAGTGCTCATTCAAATTCAATTAGGTTTGTTTCTGTTTCTATTAGTTTTAAATTCAACAAACCTCAGCAAAAAATGTTTTCAAAATAGTAGCAATATTTTGCGTTTCTGTTAAACAAATGGTCGCTTCATGTGTATTTCAATTCTTTTCACACGACAGGACCTCATCATCAATAGAGCGCCAACTGCTGTTCCACTAAACAGCAAAAATTTCCTTCTTAAAATTTTTCCACATATACAGTTGTATATATGCAAGAAGATGAGCCTGTGTTAACATCCAAGTAGGATATTCAATAGAGTAATACGGGGTTTGATTACTGTTGATACACCCTTTATTTTGGGACCTATGTACATATTGATTGCCCAGTTGGCTAGGGCTGTAGAATACATCGACTGCTTCTCTGCAGAGGGGTAAGACCCTCCAACGAGTGTCCTGCATATGACTCTAAACAATCTATTGGTGAGGTTCCAGTGATGCTGGAGCTTTGGGGAATGCGGAATACCCCTTCATTGCCATTGCTCCAAGGTCCACTGTGGCCCTGATAAGGGTCCTGTCTATGGGTTAAATAGAACTAACGGCAAACCTATCCTAAACCATACTTATATTTAAACTGCATGCTTATGCTAGACTGAATTGTTTGAAATGGAACTGTTTTTGACATGGCAAATGTACATACACTAAACTGATTTGTTTAATATCGAGCTGTTTTGATATTTAACTGTGTGCAAATAAAACCTGTAATTATACTAAACTGAATCATCTGAATTAGGACTGTTTGACTAAACTGAATAGCTTGAAATAGAATTGTTTTTCACAATTAAACTGTACTTACATTTAAACTGCGTACTTATGCTAAACTGAATTGTTTGAAGTAGAACTATTTTCATAAAAAAAGGATTTGGCATTAAATAACCTACAAAAGTTGATATGCCATAAATCCCTAGCAACCAACCAACCATGCACATACTGATCTATGTAATCATTTATTGTAATCCAGCTATATTATCTGTATGTTTAATCTTGAGAAAACAAACGTATACTATAAATAGAAATATCATTGTTGATAGATGCTACGATAACTCTTTTAGGGAATGTTCTCGTGGTGTAATAACTGAACTGCGGAATTGTGGTGAGTGAGTTCGAACTTCAGTTGTCCTATTACGTTCATTTTCGGACAAATACGATTGGAGAAAGGTATGAACCCCCTTATCCTCCCAGCTATAGGGTAAATAGCATTACTGCTGTTCTTCTAAAGGATGGATTTGGCATTAAATAACTCAAGAAGGTTGATATGCCATTAAAAAAACTCTTTTGAATATTATAACTGGAGAATTTGTTACTCAAGTAAAGTCATCCAAAGGAGTTCGAATGATATCGAACCTGGAACTGCATATTTATAACAGGAAAGCTGTCATTCATAAACGTAAGCCTGATCTTTGCTCAAGAAAAAACCCCCCCAAAAAACAACAACATTAGAATGTATAATTTTACCCACCCCTCCGCAATTAGTTGGAATTCGGTTTCGGTTTCTTTACTTAATGGTATATCAATCTTCGTGGGTTATTTAAGGCCAGATGCATCCTTGTAAAGGAACAATGAGGTTATGGTATCATATACTTTTCCCAAGGGTATCAGTCCCAAAAATGAACATAATTGCACGACTGGAGTTCGAACTTTTGTACTACGACGTCGCAGTTCAGCGTCGTTAACCACTAAACCACGAGACCCTCCCGGGCAAGATTTGATACGAGGTCAACTTTTAAGAAGAGCTAGTTTAAATTCAGAGTTTTCTTTCTCCTAAACTAGTTGCATAACCGAATTAAAAAAAAATCATAGTCTGCCCTACTATTTACCTGGACGGAGAATGATGGATTGATACCTTTTCCAAGGGAATTAGTTCAAACAGCCTCGTCTAGGATTTGAACTCGAGTTGCTGAGTCATTGTCCTAAGACGACAACCTGTACGTTAAGCGCACCCCTTCAACATCAAAATGTGAGTAAAGCAAACCAAACAGTTTGAAGAATACATTCCAGTGGACAGATTCATGGACAGATAAATAAAGTGGAAAGTTATTTCAGCGTCGCTAAAGAGAGATCGCAGAAAGGTAATTAAAAGAAAGAAAGAAAGAAAGAAAGAAATGGTAAATTTTGTGAGTGTAGATAATAATCAGGGAGATGTGAGAGTTGAGACGGAGATAAGATAAAAATAAAAGGAAATGAATAAAAGGAAATGAATAAAAAAAGAAATGCGAGAAATGAAGTGAGGAAATGCACGTTAAATGGCGAGAAAGTTTGTGTGAACAAGAAGATTGCAGATAAAACTGCATGCAAGGAAACTAAAGACAAAAGAAAAAAAGGTTCAAATTAAAAGTATTAGATCTTTTTTTGTTGTTTAGTTTAACGGCATATCATCCTTTTTAGGTTATTTAACGCCAAAGCCATTCTCCAAGAAGAACAGTAGTGGTACTATTTAACCCATAGCTGGGAGGATAAGGGGGTTCGTACCTTTCCCAAGGGTATCTGCCCTAACCTAATAGTGCGACTGGAGTACGAACTCGCTTACTACGATTCCGCAGTTCATCACTTTAACCGTTACACCACGAGGAAAGTAATAGTCTGAGAGGAATCGGTATGGATTCGATCTTATTTGAAAGCATCTGGAAATATTAGCGACAATTATTATGGCTGAATGTATGTACAGTATTAATTGGATTTGGTTCGTTTTCTTTATTTAATGGTATATCAACTTTCGTGGGTTATTTGGTGCCTAAGACATTCTTCTAAAAGAAGAATAAGTAAACTAAAGTTGGGGAACTTTGTCGAGGGGGACCCGAAGGCTCCCTTTTCAATATCTACCACATCGAGGTGTAGGGGTGGGTGCTACTCCTTTCGCTGGATTGCTTCACTTTACCCTTGATCCTTACCTTATAATGCTGAGTGTTAAGCAAGGTGGAATCAAGTACCATTTTTTTCGTCTTTGGTATGACTCTACCTGGGATTGAACCCCGGTCGCCCGGACCATTGGTGAACACTCTACTCATTCGGCCAATGGCCTAAGGGGCACTATTAAACCCATAGCTTAGTGGATAAGGGGGTTTATACTTTTTCCAAGGGCATTAGTCCAAAAATGAACGCAATAGCGCGACTGGCGTTCGAACTCGCTAACTACAATCTCCCAGTCCAGTACGTTAGCCACTACATCACGGGTATTCTTTGTACACAAATGGATAAAAAAAACAGGAAGTGAAAAAACTGAACCATTTTTTTATTCCTACAAATGAAACTTCAACGGCTCATACACACGTAGGAAATGATTATTTATTTTTAATTGGTTTGTCAAAGTTCACTAATTTTTAGCGAAAAGTTATCATTTTTGATAAAAAAAAAAACTTCCAGAAATACCAGAGAATGGAAAATGTCTTAGAAGCTTCTTTTCTGTGATTTGATATTCTAATTGGTGATTAGTTCTTTGCGAATGATTTTTCTTTACAACTAAGGGTACTTTAAAAAGAATGATCTAGTAAAATAATCTCTTCCTATCGTAACTTGATTTGATTTCTTTGTTTAATGGCATATCAGCCTTTGTGTCTTATTTATTGCCAAAGCCATCTTTGTAGAAAAGTGCTAGTGGTACTATTTAACCCATAACTGAATGATAAGGGTGCTCATACCTTTCTCAAGCGTATTCGTTCGAAAGGGGATACTATCGCGCGAGTGGAATTTGAACTCACTTAATACGTTGTGACAGTCCAGCTCGTTAACCTCTACGCTACTGGGACTTCCTCTGATTTCAATTGCTGCGTATCAGTCGACATTCAAAAGCTAAAAAATTTCTACAAAACTAGGGGTCGACTTATACGACAGAGCTAAAATCCAAAGCTTTACTACTGGTTGACCACAGCAGGAAAGATTTGAACGTGAACCATATAAGTCGACCCCCAGTTTTTTCATGGTTCAAAGGTTGACTTATATGCCGCAGTTTATGGTATTAGTAATGTTCCATTAAATGTGAATAATTATTTTAGTTGGACAAATAATTCGTTAATTTTTTTTTATAAGTTTGGAAATTTAATTTCTGAATGATTTATTACGTCTTGTAGTGACATAGCTTCCCACTGAATTTTGTTTACATTTAGACACCCTCTCTCCATTAAGAGTTAACTCTTTCCTTATGAGCAAAATAGAAATTAAAACATTAAAAATGTTAACATTTTGTCTTTGGACCAGTAAATGTTTATAGCAAATTAAGTAGTTGGAAAATCGACTGTGTCCATCTATAGAATAAAAATTAAATCTTTCCAATTGTTTATATGGATGTTTTGAATTTTGAAATATGACATATTTAGAATTCTAAAATTATTTTTGGAATTTGCAAATCAGCAGTTAAAATTGCTAGAGTGTTATTGGCTCATTTTAAAAGTTGGACCGTTATAGCCCATTTGTGGGTATTTAATTCACTGGGCGGATTTGTTTCATCAGTCTTCATTTTGACCGACCCCAGTCTATAAGTCTGTTTTTTTCACGGGCCCCAGTCTGTCTGTCAATGGAGAAAAGTAGAAAACAAGGTATGATTTCTCACGTGCTACACAGTCTATCAGAGAGAGAGGTTGAAGATAGTCTACCAGCCGGTCAGCCTGTCTGCCTCTTGTGAGGGGGTGGAGGCATAGTCTTCCCTTTTTTACAGATTCCCCCATTTCACTAGGAACGGTGTAAAATTTATTATTAATTAACTGAGTGTTAATTGTTTTCTGTGGTAGAAGGGAAGCCTAGAATTAGTTTATTTCAGTAGGAAACACAAAAGTTACCCTGCTTTCCTTACTCCATGGGAGAAACTCTCTGGAGACTGTTGCGTTCTGGTTAGTGAACGCTTGTAATATTAAATAAAGGACAAACCACGATATGAGTGGAAACAGAGATATATTCTCAGGAAAAAGTATATACAATCGAGAGACTATTAGTAGACAAGAACATAGGATTAGCGAATACAGAATAAAGATATAGTTCAACGATAGTATTGGCTTCCGTTATTACGGTAGCAAGTAAGGTGATCTAGTGCGATCTCCAGTCTCCAACGCTCTAATACTATTCCTATAAGAAGCTGCTCTTCACCTTCTAGTCTGCCCTGGTATTAGTAGCTATTGCTATATATGGCAGATAGACTAATTCATTGTGTGGGAAATGGTGGGTGATACCCAACAGAGACATTTCTTCAAGAAGAAGGAACTGTGGTAGAAATTTAACGAAAGACGTTAAATTCCTCAGTGCACCATCCTCAAAATTGTCTAGAACCCCTGAGGAAAGGACACAGCAACTTTGAACAGAGAAAAATTTTTTTTTACCAGCATGTGAAAACCATATGCAAGAAATTTGAAACAAATAAGAAAGGAAAAAGAAAAGAGAACTTTGAATTCAGACACCATATTGATATTTTTGTAATGTACAACTTTTCTTTGTTTCGGTTCAACGTCGAGTAAATCCATTTGTCTTTCCAATTCTTTCCTTTCTATCTTTTTGTTGTATTTATTTAACTATTCATTTTTTTGTGTTTCATCAAATGCTGCGTTTTCGGCTCAACTATGCGCAGTGAAATTTGTGCAATGTCAGAGGAAATGTATTGTTACATTTATTTCATTCGAAATAAATTCTTTGTTGTGAGATAAGAGTTTATTCGTCTTTGAAATATAGTTATTGTTTTTTGTATGTTAATAGTTAAGTTACTCCTCCCCTTCCCTTTCTTCTATACACTTTTTTTTTTATTACTTCTCTTTCTCTCTTCAACCCTACGAAGATTCTTGGTTTACTGCTATCTTGTGCAGCAACATTCGAGGTTTTGTTAATTTCCCTTCTCTCGTTTTTGAAGCTATTAGTGACATGCTATGGGCAATTCGAAAATTATACAACATTTTACGTTTCTTTAAAGCAAAGTGACGAAATGAACAATTATAATCCTTTCATCAGAGTTATCATAATATCTATAGTTTCTTCTATTATCTAATTCATACGCTTTCAAAGACTTGACGATCTTCTGAAGGGTTGAATATTTGATATTTCATTTAGCTAAGAGTTTTATTTGTTAAAATTCGTTTTATTTCTTAATACTAGAGTAATTCAAAAGTTTTGCAATATTTTGGTAAATTGAAGCACAATTCGGCAACTCCGAGGTCGTATAAGTAAAAAACCACACTGTATTGGGAAATGCTGAACTCGCCTGATACTCTTCGAGAGCTACTCGCTAGATTTGCCACTGTGGCTTCAAAATCCACGGTTTTTGGCCTACTTGACTTTGCCTGATCGTCGACGTTCTTGCAGCCCGAGTGAAATGTCTTGGACAATTTTATTACTGTACAGTGATCAAGCTCATATTTACCTTTCACACAACAAATATTTTTAGTTTCTTCAGCGGCCTTATGGCCCTGTTGGAACCCGTAAAGCATAAGTTCCCGAATTAAACTATGCTGCACATTCCTCTGTGCGGCTTTCAACACACACACACACACACACACACGCAAAGAAGCAAAGCACAAGGTGTCAGCGCCCCAACTACCGCAATACTACCAACTACTGCGAGCACCTTTCATTACTTGAACTTCACTGGTCATGTAATGAACCTACGGTAAACTAAAACGTACCAAAATACTGCAAAATTCTTGACTCACCCTAATATGCAAATACATATTTCACTAACAGATCAACCTGAATAAGCTGAAAACAAAAAGCGCAAAGCTTTGTCGAAACCATTGCATATGCTTTCTAACTAATTTCGTCATTTTTTCTTTTAGAGAAAAACAGATTTTTAATGAAAATGTTACTCAGAAAATCTATTAAAACGTTTTGTTAGGTACCCATTTAGGAGAGAGGAAATAACTAAAAAAAAAATTAATATATGGGTATTATATGGGCATTATTATATGCAGCTGTTTCAAACACTTGATTTGGAATTCTTCATTTGACTAATGGAAGAGCCACCCACCTCTAGGCAAACAGCAAATAAATAGAATGAAATAACAAATTCGTCGAAAAATCCATTACTTGGGGAAAAGCCTGAAAACCAACATTGTTTGTATAAACGAAATCCACTCTAGATCTGTTTGTTATCGCTGACCATTGAGGTTATCAAAATATAAAAACTGAAAAAAAAGCAAACAAAAAAAAAAACTGTTGAGCTGAATGGGTTTAGTCTGTAAAAGCAGTTTGTTTTGTTATCGTTGCCACTGCTTTACAATCTCGCAGAGATCTTCACACTGTCATTAAAATCGGTTTTGTCGTAAATAATTGAGTTGCTTCGAATATTTATGACGGCAAATAAATGAATACAAACTTACTTTAGACATACAGATCTCTTATTAATATTAGAGATAAAAAGTATCTCAGTATTAAATTATTTACGTTAACCAAAAATGATAATTTCATATTATCTTCATATCATATTTCACCATCATGATAGACGTTAACTTTATTTATAAATTTAACAACATTTTTGCAAGATAGAATTACTCACTGTAATAGATGATGCTTAATGTGGTGAAAGAAAAGAGTCGAGATTAAATCTTTATTTTTTTTTTAAATTGAAGATTCAAATGAATGCATGCACACATCTAAGCAATTTATATAACGTTTTCATATCTAGACATCAGTTTAAACATCTACAGGATATCAAAACGAGTCAATGTAACTTTTTAAAAAGATATGAAGCTAATCTCGATACTTTTGATCAGCAGTTTCTGGTGAAACACAGGATTGTTTAAGTCCTGCACGATCTACTGTATTTGCACTGGAGTCAGTCAAAAGTTTTGCAATATTTTGATAATGTGCAAGTTTTGGGCGTATATCTCACGTGACGAAAGCAGTTCAAGCTGTAGGAAGTTACTCGCTGTGGCTGGTAGTGTCGCGGTCGTAGGTGCGCTGACATCGAACCCAATGAAGATGACATGGAGAAACCAATTCAACAAATTATGACTTCACGACCGTATATCAGAGGTCTACATATAGACGCAAATATATTAATTGGTAAAAACAGATCCTGATATTCGGTATTATCAATTAAATATTGTTAAATTTTGAGTAGCCCAGTCGGCTGTGGCTGTAGAATGCAACGACTGCATCTCTCCTGGGGGTAGGGAGGTAAGACTCCCTCAACGAGGTTCCAATCTTGGAAATTTGGGGAATGAAGAATACCCCTTCATTATCATTGCTTCTCGGTCTTCTCTGAGCCGGAGTGGTTGCACCTGATAGAGTCCTATCTATGGGTTAAATAGAACTGTTTGACATTTAAACAGTGCGCAAACAAATGCCTAATGATAAATTGATTTGTCAGAAATAGAACTGTTTGATCATTCAACTGTGTAAAAACCATTTAACAGTGTGCAAAAAAATGAACTCCGGCTCGTTGAAAAATATTATCAACAAAATGTGTTTTCAGTTCATATATTTAATACATATATGTATGAACAGGATGTGGCATTAAATAACCAACAATGGTTGATATGCCATAAACAAAAAAAATGAAAAAAAAAAACAAAAACAAATTTTGTGTTTTGAGGCAATCGTAGCGTGGCGGTTATCGTCGTACAAAATGAATTCGGCAACCCGAGTTCAAAACCCGGACGAGGCTGTTTGTAGTTCACATATCGTTTATACCTCAGAGAAAGGTATGAATCCAATTATTCTTCCTTCAGCTATGAGAAAATACTCCGGCAGACTCTGTTTTTGGACTTAGTATGGCAACCAGTCAAGGAGAAGAGAAAACTGAATTTAAATAAGTTGTGGGCATGTAGCGAGTTTGGCTCAACCAGACTATTCCTACCCAAGACACACTACATGAGTAACCCCTCCACGACCAAACGGAGAGAAGTCTCACCTGTCGAGTCTATTCTAAGTTCTACTTGAATACAATCACAGATCGTGTTTTATTAAGGTCGATGGTTAATTTTTAGTTATGTCTCAACTCTCAAAAGATACACGTGTATCTGTTACGTTATTACTAATTCTAGGCACCTCATGTGGTGTCGTGGTTTGAAGGTTAGTCTAGCAGACCATTGTAAGTTTGATTATCACAAGGTGTCGCATGTTTCTGGCTATGTGCTAAGCAAAGATTGGCAAATTTCAACTTTATTACTAGCATTAAAAAAAATCTTTTGGCATTTATAATTGATAAAATATTAAGTTATGAATATAGTATTTTATGTTATTTTTTATTTGTAATACAGAAGCGAATACAAAATACTGACAAAATATTGAAACGGTTATGATCCTAAAATATCCATAACAAAGCTCCAAGAATTAGAATCCATATTAAAAGAAGGAAAACCAGACCAGAAGAGAAAAGACCATTCTGATTCGGCTACGCATAAGCCATACCAAATTAACTCACTCTTTCATTCTAAAACAAGAACAACCACTAAAATGCTTTTTGGACCACGTTATTCAATGAAACACATTTTGATGAAATGCAAAAGTCTTGCCCATGCTTGAAGAAAATTCTTTATGTTGTATATTGGCTCGTACCACGTGACTTCCGGTATCTCGGAGGTATAAAAGACGTCGTGTTTCTGTTCGTGGTTTTAGAAGTCTAGTCGAAGTGGAATCAACCTATTGGGGGGTAGTCAAATTATTTAACACGCAAAATAAACAGATGAATGTTCACCAATCAGACATATGCAAAATACTGCTCTTTTCCACTTCAAACTTAGTCTCTTTTATATTCATCAAATTTCGCCACTTCACGGAGGCTAATCACGTTCTCCTCCATAAAACAAGTCACACCTCTAGCGTTCTTTTCTTCTTCTGATTTCCACGTGCCGGTAGCAGAGAGAGAGAGAGCACACCTTCTGTTTCTTTGAGGTAAGATTGTTCGTGGCATTACTACTACAGTTTCTTAAGCACGTTAGTACCGAAAGATCCCGGTCAGAAGTAAGACCAACTTCGGACGTAACACCCACAGGGCGAGACTTTGTTGGACTGTACCTCTTCAGTTAATATATAATTAACTCTATTTCACTGAGTATCTCTTCCTTACCACGATACAACACTTTAAAATAAAGAACGTAAGAGATCTCTTTGAAACAATAATTCCTAATAATGTAATCAACTTTCAGAAAAAAAAACAGTTCCTAACCAAAGATATAAGTAAATAGATCAAAACCTCATCCACAAATAAATACACACACGCACACACATTTGGATGTATAGGGTGTCTCAATATAGATGGGACCCATGTGACTGTTTATAAGTCAACTAATAATAATGAAAATTGTATAATATAACAACTATTAATCCTCGATCACAATTTCTTAGACAAGAGAGAAAAAAACTTTGCGTCACCACTTATTTGGAAACAAAATCATTCAAAACTGTGCAAGCAAAATTTCGCGGGAAGTTTAACTCAACAATCAACCCCCAATTATCGTTGGGTACACAAATTTCAAGCCACAGTGTCAGTAAAAAAACCTCAACAAGAACGCCGAAAATCCCAAATCTGACAGGAAGTTGACTGCAAGTTGCCCTGTCAATGTGGATGAGGTGAGAGATCCTGTCAGAAGAAACTGAAAAAGTCCCTACGAAGAGGTTCCCAAAAACTTGGTCTTTCGCGTGCACTGTAGGATAAAGTCAATCAATTTCTGCCCTTGTCATCTGGTTTGACCTTTCTGGAGTGATATGATTGCTTTTCAAAACTCAGATGAAATCTGACTTGATGCAATATGAATTATCATATTAATGGGTTGCGTCTATTTTGAGACATCCTATACCAACCCTAAATAGAAATGCTGACTTCACCAGATATTAACAACCAGATTCATACAACTAATCTGAATTTTCAATTACCAACAGAATTTTCACCTGAAATAATCTACAAACAAGTAACAGCCATATTCCACAAAGAATGTATAAAACGAAAACGTCTTCAGTATAGAATAACCCAAAGGTTGACTTAACCAACCAACCAACCAACAGAAGCTCTAATAAGTTATTGATGAAAGGTACCTAGCTTACAACAAAATCTAATGCCTTAATTTGCCGTCATCGATAATTACACTGCATTATTATTGTCAATCGCGTCTCGAACAAACTAATATGTTGTTTGTTTTGTTCTCAGATTGATTGATTGGTGATCGATTTTAACGATTCATAGAATATTTGTAGAGAAATGTTGATGTGGTTTGATGAATGAAAAGCAACTACTAACAAAGATACTCTCTCCAAAAGTAGGTCGTTAAGTTTGCGTACGATCTAATCAAGATAAATAGGCTTTTACAGTATCTATTCAGATAGGAACAGAAAGTGTCATATCTTTTCAGAACTTCGACAATCATAGCTCTTCACGACTTCCTTTATTAGTAAACTTTGATTAATCGATGGATTTAAACGAAAATTTAAGCCTAGAGGTTAAGGAATTGCGTACATTTGACGTTTGATATTTACATTTTATATAGAGTTTTTAAGAGGTTTTTTTTTTGCACTGAGTTATAAACCAAGTATTTCTGTCCAATACAAATTTGTTTTGGTTTGGTTTCTTTATTTAATGGCATATCAACCTTCGTGGGTTATTTAATGCCAAAGCCATCCTTGTTGAAAGAATAGTCGTGATGTTATCTTACCCATAGCTGGGGGATAAAGAGGTTCAGAGCTTTCTCAAGGGTATTTGTCTGAATAGCGCGTTTGGAGTTCGAACTTGCTTACAACGTGACCCACTACGCCAAAGGGACTTCCGTTCTGATACGAATAATTTGTACGCATTTGTATGGTTTCAAATTGATTTATTGATTTTAATGGCACGTCAACCCGTCAATGGTTATTTATGCCTAGAGGTTAAGGAATTGCGTTCACTGTACGATCATATTTACATTTTTCTGTGGTTGTTTCTAAAGTTTTTTTTTTAAATTTTTGCTCGCGATTCAATCAAATGTGAATATTTTTTAAACAAATTGATTAGACCCATAAATCGGACCTTAACAGATACACAAATTCCAGGTAAAAGGCCTCAGTTCTGTTGTAGCCCTATTCACTAACTGTCTATCAGATAATTTGTGTTATTCTGTATTTTGTTAGTTTTATTTCATTTATGGTCGATTTCATGTTGTGATATCCTGTGAGCTCTGCTGCTGCGCGGACCGCTGGGTCGGAACACACTTCGGCTGGCCGTGTGTCGCTGTACGCGGATCGGATCAGGTGCATTTTGGCTTTGGTGGCAGTCAGTCGAAGCAGCCTGACATGGATATCGAGAAACTAGCATTCATGTCACGCGCGCAAAGGCCTGCTCTGTGGGACTATCCTGCCAGGCAGGAAACCTTTTTGGTGGGATTAGGTTTATTACCTGGGGCCTGAGGCGAAATTTTTTTGGATAATGCCAACGGATTCACCTTTAAAAAGGCTTTGTGCCACACTCGTCTGGTTAGTGGGACGTACGACAAATACCGCGATCTGATAACACGACCATGTTCAAGGAGAAGAGACGGAAAATATAGCATATGAATTTATTTTTCCTCCCAAAAATTACTTTAGGCCTTATCATTAGAACTTCTGCCTGAAAGAAATTTGATTTAGTCATAGCTACAATACACAATATTTTAGAACTTTCTAACGATTCCTTGTAAATTCATCGCGGTAAATTTCATCGTGTGATAAATTCATTGTACGGTAAATTTATCCCCAGTAGATTCATCGCCGGTAAATTCATCGCAGTTAATTCATCGTCGAAAAAACTCATCGTATGGTAAATTTATCGTCAGTAAACTCATTGCAGGTAAATTCACCGTATCAGATTAATTTCTCTTATAATACAGGCTTTACCAAATCCTTACCCTAAACCTTTTGCTCTTTTTATTAAATTCTAAAAAGCAATGATTAAATTCTGAATTTAACCGCGTATAATTTAACCGCAGTAAATGTAACATACGATGAATTTACCATGCGATGATTTTGCCGATGATGAATTTACCAGACAAGTTTCCCAAATTCTCTGCGAGATTTCCATGAGTACGAGTACCATTTCTGTCCTTTAATGGGCAACACACGGCGATAATTCCTCGGAGTACAACTGAAAGTAAGAATAAAAATGATGTCAGTAAATGAAGGAATCCTGTATCTATGGAGATACTTTCGCCATTTTTTGTTTAAATTGGTAACATCCCTGAAGATTATTTTGCTTTGGACAGAATCTTGATAAGTGGACATTTATCTCACACCTTGTCATAAACGAAAAGTCGGAACGTGACTTTGATATTTACAAAAACAATATTTATACACGGGTGTTATCTGGTATGTGACACGTTTACCTTCACAAATACCAATATCGATGATAAGACTTCAAAATGGCGTGGGAATCAGAATTTTATATATTTCAACTTGATACTGTTATGTTGTAAGAATATCAATTGAAGTTTGTTTTTTTACGACAGTTCCCTTAGGATTCGAAAGATAACACGATTCTTTTCGTGACATTGTATATATATATATATATATTATGTCACAAAAACTCTCATTTTCTGAGTATATACATAAAGGATAGCGTAGATAAAAAAATCACAAAGTACCGTTGTCTCTATGTCTACGCTATGTTCTATCATTGATATTGAGCACTATTCATTTAAAAATATAGCAGATTATATATATATATATATATATATATATATATATATATATACCATATGAAAGAAAAACCTTTTAAAATTTCTCATATTTTTTGTAATAATATTTATTTCAGCTGACCCTACATTTTTAAAAATGTTAGATCTGCATCTTCAGACAAATAAATAATAAGAAATTTCTAATGAAGATTTAGGAAAAAAAAAACACAAAATTCCAGTCACCCGAACCCAAATTTCATTTTTTTTGTGGATTTGCTGAAATAGATATTATTACAAAAAATATGAGTAATTTTGAAAGGTTTTTTTTTCATATGGAATTATTTGTTCTGTGCTTTAATTTATTATATTTTAACATTGAGCTCTCTTTTGAGTTTTGAATTACATGGATATTGCAGAAAGAAAATCCGAAAATAGAATCGTTCCCACCATCGGCTGACTTGGCGTTGGATAATATAAGGATTTATATATATATATATATATACGCATGTGTGTGTGTACGTGTCTCTGTATGAGTGTGGTCACCAACCTCTTCGCACAAACAGGGTGTAACACAAGTTCAATTTTTAAACCTTGTTTAACAGGCTTAAGTTCAGAGTTATCCTTCAATATTGCTTGTTTCTATACCAAGGTCAAATGATCCAGATTGCCGAAGCTAAAGGGAAAATAGTAGGATACATAACTTTCCAAAGGGTATTTAGCACTCAGTGAAATGCAAACAGCCTCATTCAGGAATTTGAACTGGGGTCGCCAAAAACAATTACACCTCTTTTCGTTTGTTTCTATCTCTGTCTCTCTCTGTCCCTCTCTGTCTTTATATATATATATATATATAGAAAAGAAAGTAAATTAATTCATAAAAATCCGATCTACAAATTCATCATTTTTATTTCTTCAAATTGTGAGAAAAGTTTGATGAAATTAGTCAGAACATAGATATTTTTAATCGATATAGTGAAGATTTGTGCAATGAAAAATAGCAGTAATTGTTAGCTTAAAATAAAGGGACATGTTTTGTGTGAGAAAAAATCTAGAATAACATTGTCTCTATCTGAGAGAGACAATGTATTTATGCCTTATCGTATATGCGAACTGTTGCTGTTGAAATATCAGCAAGGGATTGATGAACATTTCTAACGCAAATGTGAATGTAAACAAACATTGGTTCAATTTAAGAAAAATGAAACGAGTTGAAATTAAATGCATTCTTAAAAGAAAGGAATGTTGATTTTCACTCAAAAGAAATTAACCGAAAGATGGTTGAATAAGTAACAATTCATTATTTCCTGAAGAAATATTCTATTTCTTCCCTTATTTATACATTTTGGGTAGGATCAAAATTATATTAAAAATTTGATGATTTATTTAGGAATCTAATTGGCTAAAAAGACTGTATTTTTAATATTCTTTCAGGAAAAAGATTTTCTTAAATTATTCTGGCTTTGATCCTTCAAATTTTCGCGGCAAGTTAAATATTATCGTCAGCAAAGTATCTTGAAATTTAAAAACTAACGAAAACGCGCTGAACGGTCGATAAATTAAAAAATACAGATAAAAAAATTACTGCTTATCTAACAAATTTCTTGCACAAAAATTAGCACTTTCTTTTAGTTTGTAAACCCGTTGAGTTTCAATAAATATATAGTGGATAGAGTGCTTTCCAATAGGGAGACAAGGGTTAAATCATAAGTCGTGTCAAAAAACAGTACTTGATACCTCCTTGCTTAACACTCAGCATTATAAAGTATGTATCAAGGGTAAAGTGGAACAATCCAGAGAAAGGAGTAGCACCCTCCCCTACACATCGGTGTTGTAGCTATTGAAAAGAGAGCCTTCGGGTCACCCTCGACTTTGGTCACCAACTTTACTAACTTATATATATATATATATATCATCATGTCGTGACGCAGGTACGGATATCCCTGACCCTCTCTCGCCACTTCTCCCTATCTTTCATCGCCTCCGGCAGGTCTTCAGGGCCACACCCTGTATCCTTACATAGCTGCTGGATGCATGTTTGTGCTGGACGTCCTGCTTTTGCCCGGCCATATGTGGGGGTCCATAAGGGTACATCACTTATGAGCTCGTCCCTGCTTCTGCAGCAGTGACCTGCATGTCTGGTTGGTCTAACTTGGATAGTTTTCGTGAGGGGAGGCAGGTGGCCGTATAGTTGGTGCCTTGTGGGGTGTTGCCGCCAGGACTTGTTCAATATTGCTCGCAACATTCTTGTGTAATTGCCGTCTAGCTTCTTCTCCAGCCGTTTAGTTAACGTCCAAGTAGTGCATCCAGACAGCAGTATCGGTGCGACATCTGCCTGGAGGAAACTGCGTTTCATTTTATTGGTCAAGTCTGATTTCCACAGCCTATCGTGGGCTGTTCATGCCTTCGTTAGCCGCGTGTCGATGTCCTTTTCGGTTGATGATACGCTGCTTCCTAGGTAGATGAATTTGTCTAATAGTTTAAGAGGGGTTCCATCACGAAACTACTTTTTTATGATCTTATGTTTTTCCCCTGCTTTTTTTTTCTTTGTTAGTTTCTTTGTATCATAGTCCAATGGAGAAAGAGGTTGTCCAAGGTTCTGTCTCCTAGCACTTTCGATCATATCGATTGATCGTATTTAGGGGGATTTCTTTTTCTTTTTTCTTTTTTTGAGGGAGGGTATTGTTTGTTTTTGTATAATTTGTATGAAATATTTATTATGTTTTTTTTCCTCGTCTACTTCCTTCGAGGTACTTATTTCTTCAACTTTTGTCTTGAATAGTGGAATTCCTTGGTTACGTGACGACGAAAATTGTCGAATTTTCTGTATCAAATCTTAATTACTACTTTGCCAACTCTTCTTCTGCTGGGGGTGTCCTCGTGGTGTAATGGTTAAAGCGATGGACTGCGGAATCGTAGTACGCGAGTTCGTACTCCAGTCACGCTATTACGTTCACTTTCGGGCAAATACCCTTGGGAAAGGTATTGAACCCCCTTATCCTCCCAGCTATGGGTTAAATAGTACCACTACTGTTCTTCTAGGAGAATGGCTTTGGCATTAAATAACCTAAAAAGAGTTGATATGCCATTAAACAAAGAAACCAACCAACCAACCAATCTTCTTCTGCTAAATTAACAATATCTACCTTTAAGTATTCAAAGAGATACAAGTTGAAAATTGATAAAAATACAAAAAAAAAGTTATATAAAAACAAAATAAAACAACCGTTTAGTTCCAACAGTTATAGCAAAAAAGACTTTATGCAATCATTTTTGGTTGGCTCTTCCTGGAAATTAACATACAGTACAGCAATGTTTTTTCCTTGCCCAGTCGGCTGGGGCTGTAGAATACACGGACTGCTTCTCTGCAGAGGGGTAAGAACCCCACCCCCAACGAGTGTCCTGGATATGACACTAAACAATCCGATGGTGAGGTCCCAGCAGTGCTGGAGCTTTGTGGAATGTGGAGTACCCCTTTATTACCATCGCCCCCAGGTCCACTCTGGCCCGGAGTGGTAGAACCTGATAAGGGTCCTATCTATGGGTTAAATAGAACAAAACCGTGCTTCTTTCACTATACTGATTTTTGCATTTAAACTGCGTATTTATGCTAAACTGAATTGTTTAAAATAGAACTGTTTTGACATTGGAACTGCGTACTAGTGCTGAACTGAATTGCTTGAAATAGAACGGTTTTTGACATCTAAACTGTGTACTTATGCTGAACTGAATTATCTGAAATAAAACTGTCTGACATTTAACTTTGTGTATTGCCCAGTCAGCTATGAATTGAATAAACCGAATAGCTTGAAATAGAAACGTTTTTGACAATTAAACCGTACTTACACTTAAACTGCGTGCTTATGCTTAACTGAGTTATTTCAAATAGAACTGTTTTTCGACATTAAAACTGTATTAACACTTAACTGAATTGTTACATATAATAGTTTGAATATCCCTGACCCTCTCTCGCCACTTCTCCCTTGAATAGTTTGAAATGGAAATGTTTTTGACGATTAAACTGTGTACTTATGCTAAACTGAATTATTTTCAATAGAACAGATTATTTACATAAAAATGGATTTGGCGTTGAATAACCTACAAAAGTTGATATGCCATAAAACCAAACAAACCAAATTAAGTCATTTTGATAAGTTTCAACAATTCAGTTTAGTATTAGTACAGTGTTTTGTTTACAAACAATTAAATCTCAAAACAGTTCAATTTCAAACAATTCAGTTTTAGTTTTACCTTGATTTGGTTTTATGGCATATCAACCATTGTAGGTTATTCAATGCCAAATCCATTTTTATACATATAAACAGATTTATTTCAAACAATTCAGTTTAGCATAAGTACAGTTTTTTTGTTTAAACACAGCTAAATGTAAAAACAGTTCTATTTCAAACTATTCAGTTTAGTCAACAAAGTTAAATGGTTTCAAGTATTGCTATGTATCTCGAATAATTCAATTAAAAAGCAATTATTTATTTACACACATTTAAACGTAAAAACAGTTCAGTTTAGCACAAGTACACAGTTTAGTTCTATTTGACCTATAGATAGGATCCTATCAGGTGCTACCACTCGGTGCCAGAGTGGACTTGGGAGCGATGGCAATGAAGGGGTACTCGAATTCTCCAAAGCTCCAGCATTACTGGAGCCTCACCATCAGATTGTTTAGTGTCATATCTTGGACATTTGTTGAGGGAGTCTAACACCTCTGCAGTAATGCAGTGGGTGTATTCTACATCCCCAGCCGAGCGGGCTAAGCGATGAAAAAAAGGGATGGATGGAGAGAGAGAGAAAGAGAGAGAGAGAGAGTCAGTGAAATCCATGTTTGCAGCGTGACTTGATGATGATTTATTACGTTGGAATGGTTTATTATTGATGAAGATGCTGTATTTATAACACTCGTCGTTAAAAATGTTTAGTATATTAGTGTTAATATTAAATGATATATATACTGTAAATGAGGGAGCTATTCCCCTTGTTTGGTACGAGCCAGAGTTGGGTACATATTAACTTTGTACACCGACAAGTCACACACGTGACACCGTCAGAAGGGTGGACCATTTTACTACCATTTCTCCGAGCAGAACACACGTGTTGCCTGACAGCTGCGATTTTAGACTTTGCGAAGGGGGCATTCTTTGAGGCGAACAGAGGTAAGAATCACACACTGTATCTGTATTTGCCCGAATTATTGATCCGTGTGAAAGGGATTACAGAAGTTGTTTTCTATTTTGTTTTTAGTTTCACGGCCAAAGAAGGGTCAAAGAAGGGTTTAAAGAAGGAATGAAGAGCCATTGCGAATAGACAACTTCTTTACCAGTCGAGCCTTTTACCTCATTTTTTGCCTCATAGTGCTACTGTTACAATACATATATATATTGAGAAAGACAGAGAGAGAGAGAGAGAGAGAGAGTGAGAGAGAGAGAGAGAGAGAGAGCGAAAGAGAAAATTTGCAAGTGACTTGAGGCAACTATTAATCGCTTTTTGATCGAGTTACAAATAACAATTATCTGTGCAGTATGTGTGAGAAGGAAGGGGGTTGAATAGGTCTATCAAGGGATTTAATTCTTTTAGATATTCTTATTAAATTCTTCTTAAGAGTTAAAGTAATTTGAGAAAAGATGTGTCAAGTGTGTTGAAATGCTGAATATGTCAGCTCATATGTACACATCACTCCTCGAGGTTTTTCCCTTTTAGAACTTGTCGAGACCGAGAACTTTTCCGTACTCCCTCACATTTGTCACGAAATAAACAAACTGTCCTCCTTTGGTCCTCCTTAGCAGCTCGATAGGTGAATGTTATTCATATTTACCAACCCCTCCGCTCGGGCAGGATATGACACAAGGTCAATTTTTAAGAGGAGTTTAACAGGTTTGAATTCAGAGTTTTCCTTTTCCTAGACTAGTTGCCTCACCAAGGCTGAAGAGCCTAGTTTGTCCTACTATTTACCCATAGCTGGGGGGAGAATAATTGGATTCATACCTTTCCCAAGGGTATTAGTGCTATATGAAATGTAATCAGTCTCGTCCAGGATCTGAACTCGTGTCACCGTGTCCATTTCCTACGACGATAACCATTACACCACGGTGAATATTATTGGAATTATTATTACTCCTTGAGAGTTTTTCACATCATCGTTAGCTGATGGTCTTTCACTGGAGTTTGAGTGAAAGCAAGTCTCCTCAAGTCTCCAGGACTTTTCTCAGTATTCTGGCCGATCTCAATAAGGCAGTAGTTTGGATGGTTTCCACTCGTCCTCTTATTTCCAAGTCCCCCAGTCCCCTTATCAATCCTTTGATGACTGTACCAAGAGCAACAATTATAATTGGTATAAACGTCACTATCATGTTCCACAGTTTTTACAGTTCCTACTAAGATGGAGGTATTTATACTTTTCATTTCCTTTTAATTTTACACTGTGGTCAGGCGGGACAGGTAAGTCAAAAATTCGGCAAGTTCTCTTTTTTTTTGTTTTTCTTTTTTGTTTTGGTGATTATTATAAAATCTGGTCGTCTGGCCGAGATTAGGTGATCCGGTTGTATCTCAAAATCCCAGAGGAGTTTATGTGTTTCATTCTCCAAGAGAGATGCCGGGTTGTGGATATACCATTTATTCATACAGTAAAACTTCAATTTCTTGCACAATTCCCTGTGGATCACCTTGCCCACCCAGTCGTGCATAGTCTTATACACTTTCTGTGCTAATTTTCTGCATTCGCTTATTATGTGATTGATGGTTTCGTCTCTATCACCACATAACCTCCATCTGCTGTTTTGCTGGGTATCATCATCATCATTATTATTATTATTATTATTCCTTGCTAGTTTTTCACACTAGTGTTCGCTGATGGTCTTTCACGGGAGACTGAGTGACAGAAAGTCCCCTTAGGTCTCCAGCACTCTTCTCAGTATTCTGGCCAATGCTAACAAGGTTATAGTTTGGATGGTGTCGATTCGACCTCCGATTTCCTACTTTTCCAGTTGCCTTT
This sequence comes from Sepioteuthis lessoniana, assembly GCA_963585895.1. Taxonomy (NCBI): domain Eukaryota; kingdom Metazoa; phylum Mollusca; class Cephalopoda; order Myopsida; family Loliginidae; genus Sepioteuthis; species Sepioteuthis lessoniana. Next base: position 40,622,281 of record OY757917.1, on the reverse strand, counting down.
CCAAGCCTTTTTAGTTCTTTGACAAGGTCCAAATACTCTCTCTCTGTCTCTGTCTCTCTTCGTTTTCTTTTCTTTTTACTCTGTGGTCTGCCGGGACACACTGAACTTGGTGTGTCTCATTCTCTGGGACTGATTCTGGTTTGTGCATATACCATTTAGTAGTAAGGTCAAAATTCAATTTTTTGTACAGTTCCCTGTGGATCTTATATTCCCTTTGCTACATATACTTAGGTTTTATTTCTATTACCACATGACCTAAACTTGCTTTTCTGTAGCGTATTATCAATTTTCGCTTTAACATAATTGCTGCTCATGGTAGGAGGTCTACGTGGACTCTTTAGAGGACGTGTATGATCTTTCTTCTCCAGTTGTTGGGTCTCATTCGTTCTACCTCCGGACGGTTCTGTCGGGTGTGCCTCGGCACTGGAGATATCCTCTGGCCTCTGGGGGACATCCCTCGCTAGGCTTTAAACCTCTTCAGAGAGGTTGGGTTTATCGTCTGGCGCCTGAGGCGCCCCGAAAAGGGAAATGTCGACGGGGTCCGAAGCATTTTTGGAACTGCCTGACGCGTATGGGCTCCGGCCCTGCGACAGGATCCACCTTATACGGCCTTGTGCCACATTCTTACGCTGGTGGGGTGTAGAATAAATAACGGTGTTGTTTTGTTCTTGTTGATTTTGTTGTAATTATTATTTTACTCATTTGAGTGTTTTTTTCACAACAGTCTTATCTGATGCTTTTCCCTGGAATCTGAGTGACAGCAAGTCTCCACAAGTATCCAGGACACTTCTTAGTATTCTGGCTGATCTTAATAATGTTACAGTTTGGATGGTCTCTACTCGTCCTTTAATCTCCAAGTCCTCCAGTTCCTGTAGCAATCCCTTGGTGACTGTACCAAGTGTACCAATTACAATAGGTATCACCGTCACCTTCATGTTCCATAGTTTATTTAGTTCTCTAGCAGTGTCCAAGTACTTATCTCTCTTTTCGCTTCCCTTAAGTTTTACCCCGTGATCAGCCGGAACGGCAAAGTCTACTATTCGGCAGGTTTTCTTTTTTCCTTGACTATTACTATATGTGGTCATCTGGCCGAGATTAGATGATCCGTTTGTATCTCAAAATCCCAAAGAATTTTGTGTGTCGCATTTTCTTGGGTTAATTCTAGATTGTACATATACCATTTGTTCGTCTTGCACAATTCTCAGTGGATCACCTTGCCCACCCAGTCGTGTCTAGTTTTATACTCTCTTTGTGTTAATTTACTACATTCGCTTATGTGATTGATTGTTTCGTCTCGATCACCACATTATCTACATCTACTATTTTGTTGTGTCTTGTCCATTTTTGCTTTGATATTGTCCTTATGGCGTTGTTTTGTGCAGCTATCAGAAGAGATTCAGTTTCTCTCTAGAAGTATCCCTAGTTGTATGGATGCATCGACGATATTTTGAAAGCTGGCGAGTTCTCTTCCTTCTTTTTTTCTTGACACATACAGTCCGTCTTTGTCCTCTCGGGATGTAAGGCCTTATACACAATCATAAATTTTCTTGTTCTCTGGTCCATTTGTCGAAGTTCTTCTCTCGTCCACTATAAGAATGGTCCCTATTATCTTACGAGGGGGACAGCCCTGGTGTTCATCTCCTTGATGAGATTTCTGCTATGTAGTTTGGTTTTGGGTTGTTTTCTCGTTCTCTTGAGGTATTATTATGATTAGTTTGCTTCTTACGAGTTTTTTTTTACATCAGTGTCAGTTGATGGTCTTTCACTGGAGTCTGAGTGACAACAAATCTTCTCAGGTCTTCAAGACACTTCTGGGTATTCTTGGCGATTATACCAATTCTATAGTCTGGATCGTCTCGATTCTTCCTTTCATTTCCAATTCCTCCAATTGTAATTAATGCGCTTGGAACGGTGCACAAAGGTATGGAAAAAAATTCCGTACCTCTGTGCACCGTTCCAAGCGCATCTATTATAATTAGTATCACCGTCATCCTCTGGTTCCACGTTCTTTTTTTTATTTCTCTGGCAAGGTCCAAGTACTTCGTTATCGTTTTTATTTTTATTTTCAGTTTTTTTAAATTTTTTAATTCTTTTACATTTTAATCCTACTAACCGTCCGAACGATAAAATCCACAAATGTTGTCAAGTTCTTATTTTTTCTTAATTAAAACGAAGTCCAGTCTTCTTGCCAGCATTGAGTGATACGAGTGTATCTTAAAATCCTTGAGAATCTTACACGTCTCATTCTCAATGATGAATGCTTATTTATGCATATACCACTTAGTAGTATGGTTAAATTTCAATCTTTTTCAAAATTCCTAGTAGATCACCTATCCCGCCCAGTCGTGCCTAGTCTTGTACTCCTTTTGAGCCAGTTTGTTGCATTCGCTTATGTGATTAACTGTTTCATTTCTGTCTCTACATAACTTATATTTGCTATTCTGTTACGTATTATCAATTTTTTTGTTTTGTTTTAATTGGTCCTTTTGACATTATTTTGTGCCTCTATTGAAAGAGATTCCGTTCCTTCCTTTAAGTTTCCCTTTCTTTGCCATGTCCAGGTCTTCTTGAATGCAAATTCAGTTTAATTTAAACACCAGTAGAATTTAGTGATTCTCGCTGGGAATTTCGAGATGGTGTACATTGGAATCTGTAAAAATAAGATATACTCATCACTGTTTTTAGATGTCGTTTGGGAGTTTCAGGTTTCTCTGACATGAATTCCTGGAGATTTGGGGAAATTTATCAGATCGTGACAGAAAAAATCCACCTGCAAGTTAATGTTTTTATAAAATACATTGAAACAATTATCAAGATGAGAGTTAGCCTGGAATTTTTTATCTCGTCGTGCCTGAGACGAAAGATTGATTGAGACTCAATGAAGAGGAAGGAGTGGATTTTTGTGATTCCTGTTACCAGGCAACAAGGCGAAGGGAAAAAAAATGACGTCAAACGCAAAGGAGAAAACTCTGAGTCAGTTTTGTATTCACTTGAAATTAATTAAATCATAAATTTTAGTATATATTTTAGATCGACTGTCTCTTTCAATAGAAAGTTATTTCTCTTAAATCAAAGTTTGGTAAAACTTTATCAAAATCAAAAATAGAGAGAAAGAGAGAGAGAGAGAGAGAGAAAGAAAGGGAGAGAGAGAGAAGCTATAATGTTTTATCTAAACAAATAATTTTATAAGCTATATGAAATATTTCAGAAGACGCTTTTGGTGTAACGGTTATCATCGTAGGAAATAGACATTATCACCCGAATTGAAAACCTATTCCAGACTGCACTGCTCATAGTACTGATACCTTTCTCATAGTGCTTATACCTTTCTCATAGTACTGATACCTTTCTCATAGTGCTTATACCTTTCACATAGTGTTTATACCTTTCTCATAGTACTGATACCTTTCTCATAGTGCTTATACCTTTCTCATAGTACTGATACCTTTCTCATAGTGCTTATACCTTTCTCATAGTGCTTATACCTTTGGTAAAGGTATGCATCCAACTATTCATTGGTAAATAGTAGTGTATTAGCCCAAATTTTTACATATGTATAAACAATTCGAAATTAGATGTTTAATGTTTGGTAGAATTTCTCTTCCCAAGAAGAAAAAAAAAAAAGAAAACATTGAACATAGAATTTTGAAATGTTTCTACATTTTAAATTTGAGGTTATTTGAAAGAGAATTGGTCAATTTATTTGATTATGAAATGATATCCATATTCACCCAACCCCTCCGCTCGGGCAGGACATTAGACACAAGGTCAATTTCTAAGCGGAGTTTAACAGCTTTGAATTCTGAGTTTTCCTTCTCCTAGACTAGTTGCCCCACCAAGGCTGAAGAACCCAGTCAGCCCTACTATTTACCCATAGCTGGAGGGAGAATAATTGGATTCATACTTTTCCCAAGGGTATTAGTGCAACGTGAAATGTAATCAGTCTCGTCCAGGAGTTGAACTCGTGTCGCCGTGTCCATTTCCTACGACGATAACCGTTACACCATTATGAAATGATATCATTTTTTCTGAAGCACCCTATTTGTAGCTTTGAATGATAAGTTGTTGGCGACCGGAGTCGAGGGCGACCTGAAGGCTCCTTTTTCAATAGCTACAACACCGAAGTGTAGGGAAGGGCGCAACTCCTTTCCTTGGATTGCTCCACTTTACCCTCGATACGTACCTTATATTGCTGAGTGTTAAGCAAGGAGGTATCAAGTACCATTTTTAAAGTCTTTGGTATGACGTGACCTGGGATTGAACCCAGGTCTCTCGGATCATTGGCGAACACTCTACTTACTGGACCAATGAGCCGGTGCTTTGAATGATAATATCCCTTAAAAATGAAATTTAAGGACCACCACTTCATTTTGACATCAACAAGGCGACATATCCCATTGAAAACGCTCCAACCTTTTAACAGTAAATGTTAATTTTATTTGTATCCAATTTCTTTAAAACTGAAGCTTCTTTGTGTTATGATTTTAATAAAAAAATAAAAAAAATAAATTTATGATTTTATGGTCTGTGTTCTTATGCCTTTTTATGTGCTTGCTTTCTCTAACTAGCTATGCTCCAGGTTGAAAAACAAAAATTTAATTGAAATGAAGAGGTTGTTAATTAGTGAAAACTTTCAATACCAAATATATAGCAATCAACATAGTGACGATCATTTGTAATTAAGATTAATTTTTGTTATCCAATTACAGAGAATGAATTTTTTTAAATACTTGAAGAAAAAGTGTTGTATCAATATCGGTTAATGTTATTTATCTTTTCATAAATCAAAATATTTGACGAATCGCTCTTCTAGATTTTTAAGACTTAAATCATCATCATCATCATCATGTCGCGCTGGTAGCACGGATATCCCTGACCCTCTCTCGACACTTTTCCCTATCGTTCATCGCCTCTGGCAGGTCTTCTGGACTACATCCCGTATCCTCACATAGTTGCTGAATGTATGTTCGTGCTGGTCGTCCTACTTTCGCTCGGCCATATGTGGGGGTCCATAAGAGTACATCACTTATGAGCTCGTCCCTGCTTCTCCAGCAGTGTCCTGCATGTCTTATTCGTCTAACTTGAATAATTTTCGTGATAGGAGGCAGGTGGCCGTACAGTTGGTTTCTTGTGGGGTGTTGCCGCCAGGACTTGTTCAAGATTGCTCGCAGTATTCTTGTGTAATTGCTGTCTAGCTTCTTGTCCAGCCGTTTTGTTAGAGTCCATGTAGTGCATCCATATAGCAGTATCGGTGCGACCGCTGCCTGGAAAAAACTGCGTTTCATTTTATCGGTTATTTTGTCAGCTCTAAAAACTACAGTACCGTAATTAATAGTGTATAAAACTCATTTGGGAGTAATCATCATCATCTTGTCGTACCATCAGCACGGATATCCCTGACCCTATTTCGCCAACTCTGCCTATCGTTCATCGCTTCCGGTAGGTCCTCAGGGTTACACCCCGTATCCTCACCCAACTGCTGTATGTAGTTTCGAGCTTGTCACCCTGCTTTTGCTCGGCCATGTGAAGGGGTCCATAGGAGTACATCACTTAAGAGCTCGTCCCTAATTCTCCAGCAGTGTCCTGCATGTCTGGTTCGTCTAATTTGGATAGTTTTCGCGATGGGTGGTAGGTGGCCGTACAGCTGCAGTTTTGTGGGGTGTTGCCTCCAGGACCTGTTCAATATTGCTCGCAGCATTCTTGTGTAGTTGCCGTCAAGCTTTTTTTCTATTCCTTTAGTTAGCGTCTATTCCTCTAGTTAGCGTCGATGTAGTGCATCCCTGTAGCAGTATCGACATGATCGCTGCCTGGAAGAAACTGCGTTTCATTTTATCGGTCAGGTCTGATTTCCATATGACCGATAGTCTATAGATAGCTGTCCATGCCTTTGTTAGTCGCGTGTCGATGTCTGTGTCGGTCGATGAGAAACTGCTTCCTAAGTAGGTGAAAAACCATTGTCAACTAGTTTCAGAGAGCTACCGTTTAGTGTGGAAATGTCGCCTCAAGCAGCTCTAACTTTCGGCTGAAAAATTCTGGAAGTAAACATCTTTCGTGTAAATAAGTATTGATTTTGGTAATTTGTAGCCAATGCAAACGCAAGAAAGTGCGAGATCTAATTAGAAAATAGTTAGTGTGTCCCTATACTCTACCAAAAAAAAAAAAAAAAAAAAGAAAAAAAGAATGGCGAAGCCCAATTATTAAATTGTTTGTGGGCCCCGATACCATACAAAGCCCAGTCGGCTGGGGCAGTAGAATACACCGACTGCATCTCTTCAGTGGGGTAAGACCTCTCCAAGGAGTGTCTTGGATATGATACTAAACAACATCTGATGGTGAGGATCCAGTCCTAGAGCTTTGGGAATGTGGAGAACGTCTTCATTGCTATTCCTCCCTGGTTCACTGGGATCCGGAGATAAGTAAAGTTGACGACCTTAGTCAATAGCCAACTACACGGAGGTATAAGGGAGGTCGCTACTCCACTCCCAGGATTTATCCACTTTACCCTTGATCCTCACCTTATAGTGCTGAATGCTAACCAAGTGCTGAATGCCAACCAAGGCGGCATCAAGTACCATTTTTCGAGTCTTTGGTGTGACTTGACCTGGGATTGAACCCCGGTCTCCCGGACCATAGGCGAACACTCTATTCATGAGGCCAATGGCCCGGGTAGGACCTGATAGTGCCCCAGTATGGATCAAATTGAACCGTTTGACCGTTTAACTAGCAATACTTGTGTGCAAATAAATTGGTTCTAATTCATCTAAAAATAAGATAACAAAGAAACGGTTCATTTACAAATTATAGATGCATAACCATTAAATTATGTGCAAAGGACTGATGTTAAATTAAATTGGTAGTATCACGTAGCACTAATCGAAACGTTTTAACTTTGTACAATCAGATGTCCTCTGGTTCTTTTAAAAATGTTTTCTTCAAACTATTTGTTTACAAATCAAATATCTAATATATGATTAAGCATGATTTGGCATTAAATAACCTAGAAGTGTTGATATGCCATAAAACCCTACCAACCGACCAAATCTACCAAAAACTCAGTTCAAAGTCAATGGTTTTTGTAATGTTCATTTTCTATAAAAAGCATCGCCAAATTATTTATATCTCTTGTGGAATTGTTGATAGTCGTTATGTTTTCATAAGTTTTGAAAAAAACTTCTTTCACGAGCGCACTGGGCCCAATTTGAAGAAATCTGTCCATTTGGCTTAAAACCGGTCTTGTTTGTTACAGCTAAATTTAAACTAAATTTAACATTTCTTCAACTTCTCCGGTTTTTATCGACTAAAAATCAGATTTTATATAGTTTGTATAATGTTTCGCAGTGGCCTAGTCGGTAGTGTTCGCCAATGGTCCGGGAGACCTGGGTTTAATCTCAGGTCGAGTCATATCAAAGACTTTAAAAATGGTACTTGATACCTCCTTGCTTAACACTCAGCAATATAAAGTACGTATCGAGGATAAAGTGGGACAATCCAGGGAAAGGAGTAGTGCCTTCCCCTACACTTCGGTGTAGTAGCTATTGAAAAGGGTGTCTTCTGGTCGCCCTCAACTACGGTGGTCAACTTTTATTTAGAATAAAGACAGGAATATGTTCACATGATAACGTAAGAAATTTTCGTCGAAAAGGAATTTACAAAAAGTAAAGATGGTGACCATAGTCGAAGGTGATCCGAAGGCTCCCTTTTCAATAGCTACTACACCAAGGTGTAGGGGAGGGCCCTACACCTTTCCCTGGATTGCTCCATTTTATAATGCTGTACCTTATAATGCTGAGTGTTAAACAAGGAGGCATCAAGTACCATTTTTTGAGTCTTTGGTATGACTCAACATGGGATCAAACCTGGGTCTCCTGGACCATGGCTGAACACTATATATATATATATATGTATATATCATCATCATCATCATGTCGCACTGGTAGCACGGATATCCCTGACCCTCTCTCGCCACTCCTCCCTATCGTTCATCGCCCTAGGCAGGTCTTCAAGACAATATCCCGTATCCTCACATAGCTGCTGAATGTATGTTCGTGCTGGTCGTCCTGCCTTCGCACGGCCATGTGTGGGGGTCCATAAGAGTACATCTCTTATGAGTTCGTCCCTGCTTCTCCAGCAGTGTCCTGCATGTCTGGTTCGTCTAACTTGAATAGTTTTCGTGATAGGAGGCAGGTGGCCGTACAGTTGGTGTCTTGTGGTGTGTTGCCGCCAGGACTTGTTCAAGATTGCTCGCAGCATTCTTGTGTAATTGCCGTTTAGCTTCTTCTTCAGCCGTTTTGTTAGAGTCCATGTAGTGCACCCATATAGCAGTATGTAAATCTATATTTATACCCTATATATAATACATGTATGTGGATATATTTATGAATATATTTATGAACGTATATATATATATATATAGTCATCCACTGACAGACTGTTTGTTGTATCACAACTTTTCAGAGTGGCTACACACGTAGGACGCTTGAAGCTGGGATCGAAACCCAGAACTGTTTGTGGGACATAAGTTAGTCTGGATCATAGATATAACTTACTTTCCGTCATGCTTTCTCGGATATAGTATGGTACATAGCCGGAAAAATGTTTTTATTTACTTCTTGCATATAATACGCACACCTAACTTTTGGTGAAAAAAATCAATAAGAATAATGCTTCTTATATACAAATAATTACGATATTTTATTAATAACTTGAATTCATCAAATATTCTGACTCCAAATATATGTTGGAAAATATCGATCGAATTATTCAGTATTTGGGTATTTAACCACATACATACACAGGTACACACAGAGACAGACAGACAGACACATACACATATACATGTAAGTAAAAACAAATTAATAGATAACAATATATTGTTTGCGGCATTATCGACGACACCATATATCTGCCTCAAGTTTTGAATATTATCCGCAGATAATGAGGTATTATATTTGATATATTATAACAAAAAGATTTTCAGTAAAATTTGATGAGACTTGACTCTTTGTATCGACATATAATATCTACAAGTGATAAAATATTCTCAGAATTTCTTATTTGTTTGTTTCAGTTCATGAATGTATTGACGAAGTCGGTTTGATGAACAATATGCAAGTCTCTCAAGACATCTTCCATCTCTTTTATCATTTAAAACAGATGAGATTTCTAAATGAATGGCACGATTTTTTAAATGCTCGTAAGTGGCCAAATCTGATGGGTAGTGTGGTTGGAGGATGTCAGTTGACTATTTGACTAAATATCTCCAAAATAATCGAAGGTTCCCTGAGTTGGGATCGTCTGTGGTGATTTCAATTTCTGATTTGCAATACTGTTACAACTGGTGGCATTGTATATATATATATATATATATAGAGAGAGAGAGAGTTTGATATATTTATAAATAAAGTGTGCTTAATATCAGTAATTGAGCGTATAAATATATATATATATATATATATATATATATAGGGATAATGTTGACATATGTATATATATTAGTTTCTTGCCGATGTGTTCATTTGATAAACGCATAGATGAGAAACTGACTGCTATCAAGCACGGGTGACACTATGAGTACGCTGTCCTAACATATATATATATATATATATATATATACATATATGTGTGTGTGTGTGTGTGTGTGTTTGATTAAACAGAAAAGACACTTCGATTCTGCCTATTTTATACCTAATCCGTTCAAGTCTTTGAATGAGTCATTTTGACATCTGAGTGGAAAAATTTTTAAAAGTTACCATATTATTACCGTTCTTTCGACTCCAACTGGAGCCATCTTGAAAGGAACGAAGACTGAAATGACAAACACAATCAAGAGTCATAGTTATTTATTTTTTCTTCTCCTCCTTTCTCTTTTCTTTTCTTCTCTTCCTCAGTCTTCCATTCTCTTTTCTCCTCTCTTCTTCTGTCTTCTCTTCCTTTCTCTTCGGTCTTCCCTTCTCTTTTCCCTTCTTGTCTTTTCTTCTCTTCTACTATCTTCTCTTCATTTTTTCTTCGTTCTTCCCTTCTTTTTTCTCTTGTCTTTTCTTCTCTTTTTCTATATTCTCCTCATTTTTCTTCGTTCTTCCCTTCTCTTTTCTCTTCTTGTCTTTTCTTGTCTTTTCTCTTCTCTTTTTTTTTGTCTTCTCTTCCTTTTTCTTCGGTCTTCCCTTCTCTTTTCTCTTCTTGTCTTTTCTTCTCTTTTCTCTTCTCTTTTTTTGTCTTCTCTTTCTTTTCCTTCGGTCTTCCCTTCTCTTTTCTCTTCTTGTCTTTTCTTCTCTTTTCTCTTCTCTTTTTTTGTCTTCTCTTTCTTTTCCTTCGGTCTTCCCTTCTCTTTTCTCTTCTTGTCTTTTCTTCTCTTTTCTCTTCTCTTTTTTTGTCTTCTCTTTCTTTTCCTTCGGTCTTCCCTTCTCTTTTCTCTTCTTGTCTTTTCTTCTCTTTTCTCTTCTCTTTTTTTGTCTTCTCTTCCTTTTTCTTCGGTCTTCCCTTCTCTTTTCTCTTCTTGACTTTTCTTCTCTTCTTCTATATTCTCTTCTCTTTTCTTCGGTCTTCTCTTCTCTTTTCTCTTCTTGTCTTTTCTTGTCTTTTCTCTTCTCTTTTTTTTGTCTTCTCTTTCTTTTTTTTCGGTCTTCCCTTCTCTTTTCTCTTCTTGACTTTTCTTCTCTTCTTCTATCTTCTCTTTCCTTTTCTTCGGTCTTCCCTTCTCTTTTCTCTTCTTTCTCTGCTCTTCTTCTATCTTCTTCTTATATTTATTCTTCCCCCCTCTCTCTCATTTTCATTTTTGTGTCAATTCTTTTCTCTACGAAATAAATATCTTTATCCACATATATCATATCATATAGTTTTTTTTTTTTAAATAACCTTTGGATTTCCATCGACATATACACTGCCATCTTATCCTAGGCAGAAGTGTTGTTGATGAATACTTTAATCCTTGACGGATCACAAAGATATTTGTTGTTGTGGAATCCCTTACTAATGGACTCAACTACACTCCATAATACCGGAAGACGCAGCAATATGAAATCAGTCTAGATTCGGAAGCTAACCTCGCTCCCACGCGGTTATGCGAATTAGCTTACCCCACTATGTTCTAGTAACCATCCTCTGTTCTTGTAAATATATACCTATACTATAACCGTGGTGTTCTGTTCTCTTTGTGACCCCTTCCAGGGTCATAACAATATTATATCCTAATTCTTGACAGAAGTGCAGATTCATATGTGAATAATCCCGTCATTTTTTACAGACACTATTCTACCAACTCAAGTAAGCGTCTATGACCGATATATATCTCGATTGTGAATTTGTTGTAAGATTAGTTAATCGCCATACAAGTTATATGTGTATATGATCGTGCGAATCTCTATCTTTGTAATTAAAAAATAAAAATAAAAATAACCATTAGATGAAAAAAAAATGATAATATAAATTTTTATTTTCTGCATAATTTCGCGGACGAAAATCAATATTTTTGATAAAACTTGTTATCTGCCGAACATGAGATACTTCAAATTTAATGAAGCGAATTTTTTTTTTACCAGTCTTTCATGTAAGATAACTATTTAATATTAGTCTTTCAAGAAACCACATTTCACTTTAATTAATTTCTTTTTAATCTTTTATATGAAAGAATAATATTCAAGAGTTCAACGTTATCTCTTGGTTGACCATTTTTCCGATGATGTCTATAAAGAATAGATTTTTTTTCAAACAACAATCTTTACTTAAATATTGTCAGGGATTTTTTAAAAGCATAGATAGAGAGACGACATAGTACAATAGGGATTTCACTTTCTCAGCCTCTAAAATCTCCCCCCCCCACTCGTATGTATTGAAACATATTGGCTGCAAGAGTCGACAGAAATGAGAGGATTCAAAGTAGAAAGTATTGAATGTTTTAAGGAGAAATTTGCTGATTGATTAATTAATTTTAACGGCATGTTAACCCGTTGAAGACTGTCTTGCCTAGAGGTTAGGAATTCACGTTCATTGTACGTTCATATGTTCATTTTTTTGTGTAGTTGGTTTAAAAAATTTTGTGGGGCACACGGTCAAATATCAGATAGAATTAATTTTCAAACAGATTAATGTGATAGATGGCACCCTAACAGGTACTACAATCCTGTGTCAGATTGCCCAGTCGGCTGGGGCTGTAGAATACACCGACTGCACCTCTGCAGAGAGGTAACCCCTCCCCAATGAGAGTCCTGATATAACGCTAAACAATCTAATGGTTAAGTTCCAATGATGATGGGACTTTGGGGAATGCGAAGCACCCCTTCATTGCCATTGCTGTATTTAAACTGCGTGCTTATGCTAAACTGAATTGTTTGAAATGGAAGTGTTTCTTGACATTGAAACAGCATTTACACTAAACTGATTTGTTTAATATAGAACTGTTTTGACATTTAAGTGTGTATAAAAAAATCTGTACTTATACAAAACTGAATTAGCTGAATTACAACTGTTTGAATAAAGTGAATAGCTTGAAATAGAAATGTTTTCACAATTAAACTGTACTTAGATTTAAACTGCCTGCTTATTGTTTGAAATAGAACTGTTTTCATAAAAGTGGGTTTGGCGTTAAATAACCTACAAAGGTTGATATGCCATAAAACCAACCAAGCAGTAACCTTTGTCAGAGAAGACCTTGGTTGGCTGGTTGTTTGTTTGAGTTTTATGGCATATCAACCTTTGTATGCTATCTAATGTCAAATACTTTTATATATATATATATATATATATAAACTTTAAAGTTAACCGTGGAAAAGGAGTCCAACCATCAACTCGCCTTTTTTATGTATTTGTGCATAAAACTTCCATAGCTTTTCTTACTTCTGTATACAGGAAGCCCGCCTTTTCTGGCCTGTATACGTGATGGCATTCATTTTGCCCTCAGCCTCGCAAAATCAATTTAATTAAGACTCTTGTCCATCGTGCCCTTATGATTTCGTCCAAGTGTTTTCCTGATGATGAAATTGATTTCATCAAGTCAACCGTGTCTAGAAATGAATATCCATTGTCTGTTTTGGACGGCGATGTCCATGATGTTGTTAATAAGTTTCATAGGGCTAAAAGGTGCACCGTTAACAAGCGCCCTGTTTACTTGCGTTTGCCGTATATAGGTTCTAGGGGTGAGAAATTTGCCAAATGCATTACCACAGCAGTTAGCAAGTATTATTTTTCTGCTGCTGTGCGAGTAATTTTTTTGACTCGCACTGCATTTGTCTCAATGCGTAAAGACGTCCTACCTCCCCACCATATCAATTCGGTCATGTATAATGTATATACATGTAGTTGTGGCAGTGACTACATAGGTAGGACATCTAATCGGTTGGACTTGCGTATCAAGCAGCATTTGCCAGCTCGTATTTTGAATCGCGAGCTTAAAAGAGGCCAGCTTGTAAACACTTCCATAGCAGACCACATGATTAATAACAGGGAATGCGTGGCAGACTTCAATGTCGACCGATTCAGTATTCTGAGTCGGTCACATTCTTTGTATCATCTTAAAGTGTTGGAGACCCTTTAAGTTTGATCCCTTCAACCTTCCTCTGTAAACAAAGGGACTGTTTGTTGGGTTTGAATGTAATCGGTCTTTAACCTTCTGCTCATCTCTCCTACTTCCTCCCCTCTTTTCTCTCCCTCTCTCTCTCTCTCTCTCCCCTCTACTTTTTCTCTATTACATTCCCCCTTTTGATTTACTGGTAGTAACAACTTGAAAAGTGCCAGTCGAAACCGGTCATTTCCCCCTTTTTTAACAATAAACATGCCCACAGATTCCCTAAACCTCTATGTCTTCTTGGCCATCAACAAGTTTTTAACTATCAACAATTTGTTCAAATATATATATATATATATATACGTCTCAACGCATACAAAAATACAAAAAAGAAGAAGAAACAAATTAGTATCTTGGCCAGTCTTTCCTAACCTTATTGTTTGCGAATTTCTCTATACCCTATCGGTGAGGCTGAGAATACGCTTACTGAATCTCTTTGCATAGCGATAGCTCCCCGCCACAAAAAGGAGTGCGCTGTTTTTGACACTTGTCTTTATCTGGTCGTGAGGCTCCAATTCTAGAGATCTGAGTAATGTGGAATACTTCTTCAATGTCACTACTTCAAGGTTTTCTCCCTCTTTCGGCTGAGGCAGAAGAATACGCCGACTGCACTTCTGCAAAAGGGGTAAGACCCACCCCAATAGAGGCCACCTGTTGGCCGTGAGTGGGGACCCGTAAGGCGCTTGGACAGGATTCTGATGGTTGAACAGACATTGATCCGGTGACAGAGTGGTCAATGACTGCAACACATCACTTTCACCCTTACCCGGTCTGAGAGACGGTCGGATAGCCCTGATTCGATCAGTCGGCTGGTCATGTCAAGCCCTAGCACCTATATATGATATCCCGACCGTACTTTTAGATCTGCACTTGCAGCAAGTTCTAAAACCTTATCTTAAATCAAAACAGAACAAGTCATATCCTGCTTGCGCATTGGTCATACAAGGCTTACTCACTCTTTCATACTGAAGCAGGAACAACAGCCACATTGTTTGACATGTCAAACGCCTTGTTCCATTAAAAACATTCTCATAGGATGTAGAGATTTTGCTCTCATCCGAAAGCGATTCTTCGAGGGGAATAGCCTGAGCGATTTGTTCGACAACGTCAAAATGGATGACGTTCTGTCCTTCTTGAGAGAGACAGGGTTGTACCAAAAATATGAAGAATTGAAACTATTTAATCGTGTGCAAACAAATGAGATCCTACATCTAAAAAATGAATACGTTAAAAACATAATTATTTCATGACATCGACACGCGGTTAACAAAGGCATGGACAGCAATCAATAGGCTATCGATCATGTGAAAATCAGACATAACCGATAAAATGAAACGCAGTTCCTTCCAGGCAGCTGTCGTATCGATACTGCTGTATGGATGCACTACATGGACGCTAACAAAACGGCTGGAGAAGAAGCAAGACGGCAATTACACAAGAATGCTGCGAGCAATCTTGAACAAGTCCTGGCGGCAACACACCACAAGACACCAACTGTACGGCCACCTGCCTCCTATCACGAAAACTATCCAAGTTAGACGAACCAGACATGCAGGACACTGTTGGAGAAGCAGGGACGAACTCATAAGTGATGTGCTCTTATGGACTCCCACATATGGCCGGGCAAAAGCAGGACGACCAGCACGAACATACATTCAGCAGCTATGTGAGGATACGGAATGTAGCCCTGAACGATAGAGAAAAGTGGCGAGAGAGGGTCAGGGATATCCAAGCTAGTGGCACGACATGATGATGATGATGATAATTTTACAATTATACCGAGTAGCGTCAAATGTTTTTCGGATTTTCACAAACGATTTTAGCCAAATTCTATCTCGATGTTATATCATTTATTTGAAACAACTTGTCCAATCGCTGTTGATATGTTAATTCTTTATTTTCGTAAATAACATATAAATATTTAGTGTTTATTGTTTATTTTATACCTTTGATAATGATTGATGAAAAAACTTTTATCAAGTAATGTCATTTCATACTACCCGTGGATAAAAGTACAAGGGCAGCGGCAAAATAAATGAATGATATGGAAGGCCCAGAAGCTGTCGAAGAACGTTTCACATAACATTTCAAAAAAGATGACACCAACCCCGAAGACAAACTTAGGTCAAAGAAACTTACCGTAGAAGATGCGGCCTCGATTGAAATGGTTGAACAACAGTCAATCGCAAACATTCGTAGATTGTCGTCAGAAGTTGGTCCTACACAAAGCACCACCTATGAACACCTCCATAAGTTAGGCCTTGTAAATAGTCACTGAAATACTTAAAATAATAAATCGCTTGAAATACGAAAAAAAATTAACCCAGCCCGGTATTATAATGAAAAGAAAAAACAGAAATTACACTCGGATCCTTGTCCGAGGCCCGAGGATCAATATTTCATTTTTGACCGAAAGAACAGATACAACAATTTCATCTTGGGTGGAAACGCTGCTCCGAACGTAAACACTGTCATTTTAGAGGGGAATCTGCTCACTATAAATCAAGTGGATCATTGTTAAATTTTATTAAATCCTATCCTTTTAATAAATGATTTTAATGAAGATTTGATGTTGTATGACATTTCACAAACTACATTGCCTGTTTATTATTGAAATAATTGACTACAGAACTTGCAACCTACACAACAAGTAGGAATTAAAGTATTTTAAGAAAACAAGCAAGTTCTTTATTTGTCGTTATCTTGAACTAACTTTAATTTCATTTAAGGTCAAAATTAATCATTTTCGTGGCTTACTCCTCCTTAAAAGTTTTTATGCTATGAAAAGTTGTTCTATAATGAATGACCTTTATTGCAATACACCCACAATCAGGTAGAACAATTGGCTGTTTTTGTTATATTGAAAGATGCTCTTGTCATACACCGACTGATGACTTTTTCATCTTAGCTTCACACAAGTTATCTATGCAACTATGAGAAATGTTTTCATTACCAAACAAAATTATTCAAATGTCTATAAAAATGTCTAACTTTCAAACTTTTACAAAGTTAAAAATATTCATGAATATTTCTGTATTTGAAGAAATGCATATTTGCATTTCTTCACTTTTTTTTTAGGACCGGTGCGTACTACTCCCGAACCCTCGGATTGGAGGGCAAAGCCTGCTTGGGGAACCCCCAGAAGAGTGGGTTCAGTAGTGCTTTGTCCCTGGAATAATAGAATATTGATTGAGAACCTTAAACTTCTCATCAGGGTTGGGGTAGGGGTCAGAGACGCCCCTTTTGGTTGAGTAGATTAAAATCAATTAAACTAAGTACGAAGGTGGACTGAAAAGCTCAAAGGCTGAAAAGTTAATATGATGACGTCATATATTTTTCTACCAATAAGATTCAAACACCGCAAAACCGCTGGAAGAAGTGTTTGGACCAGAAGGGGAACTTTATTGAAAAATAAATTACATTTGATCACATTCCATGAGAGTATTTTGGTCAGCCTATGAATTTTTCAGCCAACCCTCGTATAACTGATCGTCCAGGAGCAGCAATGAAAAACGGATTTGTCTTATGGGAGCTTGAAACTTAACTTTTTTTTATAAAGATATTGTAAAAGGTGCATTTATTTTTGAACCGCTACTTCAAATTTTTTTATCAAAAAATATTCTGAAGTTGACGTTAAAAGCTGCCGCAAAATGTTGTTAATTTATTTAGAATGGAAGAAATACAACGTATCTAAATACAAATTAGACATACACTATAAGTTAATTTTTATTTAGATATATTGTATTTATTGTCGATTTTTCTTATTGAATTTTCTACCTATATAGGGTGGTATGACCCATTATTGAACATAAGAAAGTGACAATTTGTATTTTATATGAATATTGCTCCATTCAAATGGCCTTAAATCCAAGTCAATCGAAATCCTCATTTGTTATTCTAGATTTAAAACTGAGTTTTTCTAAAGATGAAAATATGTCAAAACATAACTAGTGTGTCCTTCATCTCTTTTGTTCGGTGTTGACTTTTTTTCTTTTTTGTTTTGGTCTTTTTTTTTAAAATCTATTAAATGACTTTCCTCTGATTTCCCAATCAATAACGAAGACAAATGACATTGTTGTTTCTTCACACATTCTTTTCAGCTGAAACTTTCTAATCTAATTTCCTGTCTTATCACCCGAAGTCATTTTCTTTAATGACACAAGTCGATTTGGATGTTGCACAGTGGTTTCCTTTCTTTTATTAGAGAAGTGTACGATCATGAAGTTCCCAGTTGAAAATGATATCTCTAATTTCGATTCTATTTGACGCAGGTTCATTTCCATTTTGGGATTGACTAACTGCACGCCTTCCTTCGAAATATAATACTCTTTTTACGTTTGGAAATCTAGATGTTTGGAAGTAATTACAGTTACCAGCTCATTGGCTTAGTGGGTTGAGTGTTCGCTAATAGCCCAGGAGGTCGGGGTTCAATCCCAGATCGAGTCGTACAAAAAACTCAAAAATTGTACTTAATGCCACCTTGCTTAATACTCAACATTATAAGGTACGGATCAAAGGTGAAGTCATCAAGTCGTGTCCTCCCCTTCAACTTTGCTTACTTTCTGTTATTTTGCATCATTTATATTAAATTGAGTACTGCTCAATGTGTGTATCTTTATTAAGTATTAAATCTTAATAAAATAATGGTGCTTATTTATTATGCCCTCTTCCTCAATAGACTAGTTGGCAAAATAAGGATGCTTACAATGAAGATAGGATGTTTTTGTTGTAGACATTCTTGTTGAAACCAGCTCCTTACATGTATTCACGAGGTAAGGTTCTCGGGGATTGGTGCCCGTAGGAAGTCCCTCGCCAGATTCGTTTAACAGGTTTGAATTCAGAGTTTTCTTTGCCTAGACTGATTGCTATCCTGAGGTTAAAGGCTGCCCTATTATTTACCAATTACTGGAGGGAGAATAGTTGGGTTCATATTTTTTCGCAGGGGTATTAGGTCATCTTTCATATGCACCTAACTACTGCCACACACTGTGAAACATCCAGTAATTTCGTTTAGTCATAAAGGAGCTACTAATGAAACATGTCTTGGACATCAATAGCCTGACAGAGCACATCTCTCTTCAGGTGTAAATGGGCCTGTGGTTACCTTACCAAGGCTAAAGAACCATACTATTTGTCCTTCTTCACTGGTCCTGTAATCCGATGATCATAAGATGGGCTTCTCATTTAAGCATATCTTGGACAGGAATAGCTTGATAAAGCCCATCCCTCTCCAGGTGTTAATGGGCTTGTGGTTGTCTTACAAAGGCTAAAGAGTCATATTATTTGTCCTTCTTCACTGGTCCTGTAACCCGATGGTCATAAGATCGGCTACTCAATGGGATACTCATGCAAGCATATCTTGGACAGGAAGAGCCAGTTGAAGCCCATCTCTCTCCATGTGTTAATGGGCTTGTGGTTGCTTTACCAAGGCTAAAGAGCCATACTATTTTTGTCCTTCTTCACTGGTCCTGTAATCCGATGATCATAAGATGGGCTTCTCATTTAAGCATATCTTGGACAGGAATAGCTTGATAAAGCCCATCCCTCTCCAGGTGTTAATGGGCTTGTGGTTGTCTTACAAAGGCTAAAGAGCCATATTATTTGTCCTTCTTCACTGGTCCTGTAACCCGATGGTCATAAGATCGGCTACTCAATGGGCTACTCATGCAAGCATATCTTGGACAGGAAGAGCTAGTTGAAGCCCATCTCTCTCCATGTGTTAATGGGCTTGTGGTTGCTTTACCAAGGCTAAAGAGCCATTCTATTTTTGTCCTTCTTCACTGGTACTGTAACCCGATGGTCATAAGATCGGCTACTCAATGGGATACTCATGCAAGCATATCTTGGACAGGAAGAGCTAGTTGAAGCCCATCTCTCTCCATGTGTTAATGGGCTTGTGGTTGCTTTACCAAGGCTAAAGAGCCATACTATTTTTGTCCTTCTTCACTGGTCCTGTAACTCGATGGTTATGAGGGGTGCTACTCATGTAGTATGTCTTGGACAGGAATAGACTGACAGGGCACATTCTTCTCAAGATCTGGTTTGAATTCATAGTTTTCCTTCACTTTGACCGGTTGCTATATCAGAGTTAAAGAGACCAGTCTGCACTACTATTAACCCATTGCTGGAGGCTTGGGTTCAACCCTTTTCCAAGAGTATTAGCGTTGTGGGAAATGCAAACAGCCTAGTCTAGGATTTGAACTCTGGTCACCGTGTCTATTTCCTATTACATCACAAGCACTCCCGTCGTAATTATAATTAATTAGTAGACATAGGCGTTAGTAGACATTAGTTAGGCTTAGCTTAAATTTGGCACCAGGCCATCATCGCTGCTTATATTGTGAGAATCAGTTTCACAGACAGTGGTTTGTGAATTTGATTCTCTCACCTGGTAACTATCGCTGTTTGACAGATGCCCCATATAATATATGCATTATATTCTTACCGTGTTTATGGATGTTAAAATTCGGGTAGCCATCTTGTCAGTCATCCAGTTATAGGATTCTTAATACAAAAAGTACTTCTTATCAGTACAAAGGCTGCAATACGTTTTGGTATTTGGTATTTGTCGTATGTCCCACCGACCGGACGAATGTAGCACCAGGCCTTTTTTAGGTGGGTCCAGGCGCAGGGCCGTAGTCAAGAATCACCTGGCGAGCACAAAAATACCTCGGACCCCATCAGCACTCCCCCAAAAGGGGTGTCTCAGTCAGTACAAAGCTGGAATACGTTTTGATACTGGGTATGATTTGCCGCTCCTTATATATGCTTTAGTCTTCTCTGATTGGCCGATCTCTTACTGCTACTAACGGGCACGTTTATAAATAATTGCTACCAATTTGTAGACGGCTTGTATATCTTATGACCCTCCCCCAAACAACTTAAAATGGATCTAAGGAAAAAGTTTATCTCTTATTGATGACTATAAAAACAAACATCGAATAACAATTTTAATACTTTTTCAGATATTTGAAAAATATCAAGAGTCTGTTATTTTGATGAACTTACTTAAAGGCTGCCAGTGCTGAAGCACGCTCTATTTATATCATGATTGATTTCAAATAAATAAGAACAGTACAATAAGCATTTGATAGTTATCTCCCATGATAATCATAATGATTGGGTTAAACACCAACCTCAACACCAGTATTATTTACTCAATAATTTGATTAGGAATTGCTTTTCTCCCTAAGTTAACCCATTTGACACAATTGCGCACACTAAATTCTCGCTACGATGTACCATTTTGCAGTGTTAAATGCAAAAATCGGAATAAAATAGATGGTTTCATTTTAGTGGAATCATACTGAGAAAATTTAACAAATGTTTGACGATTCGACTCACTGAAATGTGATATTGGACTAAAACACCTAAGAGAAGAGTTTTCGTGGCGTAGTGCCTAACGTACTGGACTGAGACAAGTTCGTACTCCAGTCACGTGATTACGTTCACTAATACCCTTGAGAAAGGTTTGAACTTCCTTACCCACCAAGCTGTGGGTTAAATAGTACCACTACTGTTCTTCGACAAAGAAGGCTTTGGCATTAAATAACCCCAAAAGGTTGTTATTTATTAAGCTTTCTTTGCTCAGATGTAGCACAAAGCGGTATGAATGGGGCACCCAATAAGACTCAAACTCACTTGTGAAGGTTTGCTAGTCTAGCTTGAAAGCCATTACACCACTCGACTACGAAGGTTGACATACTATTAAGCAAAGAAACCGAACCAGACTAGACCAGACCAGACCAGACCAGACCAAAAACTGATGCGTTAACTTGTGAAACCATTTGACGGTAAGTGTATTCCTGATAGTAGAACTCGACAAAAATGAAGAAAAACGCAGAATTCTCCTTCAACCAAATTATCGATTTGCGGAATCATCTGATTATCGTTTTCTACAAAAATCTAAGAAAAGAAAATGATCGTGTGCATTAAGCGTATGCTAAATTTCACATCTGCAATCTCCAATATTCCGACATTTTCTTTCCGGTCGACTTCTCGATAATAATGCCTCCGAGAAAAGAAAAATCAGTGCAAAATCGCGAGCGTCTATGTCAAAAGTTACTTCCGTTTTGCTCCGTCTGTGTCGAGGCAGAGGAGAGGATGGCATACAAAGACGCAAAAGATTGATTTCTAAAAAAAGACGGAACACTTCAGATTTTCTTTTATGTCTTTCCTTTTCTTCTCAAAACTTTATACTTTCTTTCCATTCTTATTTTTCCATCGATGGCTTTTCTTATACAGCGAGCAGATACACCTTGTTCAAAATTCTATCAACTTTAGCTTTTTTGTTCTTAAAAGGTGTACAGGAAAATTACGCTTCCGTATGACTTTTTAAGCCTTAGGACATATCAAATACTAGAGTGAGTCAAAAGTTTTGCAATATTTTGGTTACTTAAGACACAGTTCACCAGCTCCGGGTGTCTTTGGCGAGGTCATGAAGGTGATAAACTACACAGAAATGTGAGATGCCATCCTATCCTCAGATTTTCAAAGTGCTTTTGGCCGGATTTATGTCCATGGCTTGATGCACCGTTTCGTATTCCACGCTTTTAGGCCTACCTGATTTTTGCCTGACAGTCTCGACCCTTGCAACCTGAGCAAAATTTTTAAAACCATCTGATTACTGTACTGTGGTCAGCTGTACCTTCGTCATTCTCACTATAAATGTTTTTGGTTGCTTCAATCCAGTTCGATCTCGTCAAGTTCACGAATTAGTTGCACGTTCATCTGTGTGATTTTCAAATCACGCACGACGTCGTGAAGCAATGCAAAACGTGTCAGTGCTCGATACTACGATACTGTCAACCACAGCTGAACTAGTTTGATCCCATGATATTCACACCTCAAACAAAAATGAACGAAAATATTGCAATACTTTTGAACTGCCTTAGTATATAGTTGATATTCTCGTTATTATAGCAAAATGATAACAAAAACAATATTTTGCCCAGTCAGCTGGGGCTGTAGAATACACTGACTGCACCTCTGCAGAGGGGTAAGACCCCCCCCCTAACGAGTGTCCTGGATATGACACTAAACAATCTGATGGTAAGGTTCCAGCAATGCTGGAGCTTTGGGGAATGCGGAGTAACCCTTCATTGCCATCGCTCTCAGGTCCACTCTGGCCCGGAATGGTAGCACCTGATAGGGCCCTATCTATGGGTTTAATAGAAATAACAGCATACTTATGCTAAACTGAATTGAGTAAACTGAATAGCTTGAAATAGAAACGTTTTTGACAATTAAACCGTACCTACACTTAAACTGCGTGCTTATGCTTAACTGAATTATTTCAAATAGAACTGTTTTTCGACATTAAAACTGTATTTACACTTAACTGAATTATTACATAAAACTGCTTGAATAGTTCGAAATGGAAATGTCTTCGATAATTAAACTGTGTACTTATGCTAAACTGAACTATTTTCAATAGAACAGATTATTTACATAAAATGGATTTGGCGTTAAATAACCTACAAAGGTTGATATGCCATAAAACCAAACAAACCAAACCAAAAACAATATTACAGTCTCTTTTCGTTAAAAAAAAGGGCAACCTCTTTCAGTACATTATCGTTCTTTGGTTTGGTTTCTTTGTTTAAAGGCATATCAACCTTCAGGGGTTATTTAATGTCTAAGCTATCCTGCAGAAAGACAGCAGTGTTGCTATTTAATCCATTGCAGGGTGGGGGATAATAAGGTTCTTTCGTTTCCTTTAGGTATTAGTCTGAAAGTGAGTATAATAACGTAAATTGAGTTCGAACTCGCTTACTACGATGTCGAAGTCCAGTACACGCCCCGGGGATTCTCATCAATTGTTCTTTGAACTGTTAAAAACTGTTAGTTTTATTGTCAGGAAAAAAATTTATAGCGTATAATTAAAATATCAGTCAGGTTTTCACGATTGTCTGACGCCGTTCATATTACAGAATCGATTTTTTTGCTCAAAGTGATGAATTGAATTCAGCAATGAGTTTTATAAAGTTCAACCCATTTTAATAAAATTTACATCAACTTGCAGAGAATCTTGTTTGGCGTTTTGTAATTATTTGAAAAAGATCGTCCGTTTTGTTTAATATACCTAAATCTACTGAGATCCCCCATTATTATATGTTTCAAAACTCAGAGCAGATACCTGGTACCGTGGATAACACAAAACATATATAGTTTTTTCTTTATATAATTATATATATATATATATATATATATGTGTGTGTGTGTGTGTGCATATACTGTAAATTTACTTCGAACGTTATCATCTCATAATCCCTAATCGAATACCCAAATACTGAGGGGTGGGATCCTCGTGGTGTAATGGTCAACGCGATGGACTGCAGAAGCATAGTAAGCAAGTTCGTACTCCAGTCGCGCTATTAAGTTCACTTTTGGACAAATACCCTTGGGAAAGGTATGAATCCCCTTATCCTCTTAGCTATGGGTTAAATAGTACCACTACTGTTCTTCTAGAAGAATGGCTTTGGCATTAAATAACCTACAAAGGTTGATATGCCATTAAACAAAGAAATCAAACCAAACCAAATACTGAATAGATCGATCGATATCTTAACTCATGTTTGGAGTCAGAATTTTGATGAATTTGAGTCATTGATAAAAGTAAAGTTGGCGACTGTAGTCGAGGGCGACCCGAAGGCTCCCTTTTCAATAGTTACGACACCGAGGTGTTGGGGAGGGTTCTACTCCTTCCCCAGGATTGATCCACTATCCTTGATACGTATCTGTGTGTTGAGTGTTAAGCAAGGAGGTATCAAGTACCATTTTTTAAGTCTTTGGTATGACTAGACCTAGGATTGAACCCAGGTCTCCCGGGCCATTGGCGAACACTCTACCCACTAAACCAATGAGCCGGTTAATGTACAATAGTTATTTGTGCATCGTACGCACTATTTTTACTGATTTTAAGACCATAAATTTCGAGTGCATATTATACATGGAAACAAAGTAATTTACTTTTTCCAGCCATGTGTCGATGTATTCAAGATGGCCTAACCGAGTCCAAACTATGAAATGTATCACAATCACTTCTGTTTTATACTACTAAAAAGAAATAACCAATTTATTTCTTCTATTGTGAATTTATTTTTCCTGAAAGTTTGATGCATTTTCATGTAAATATGTCCTTGCCTTTGCTCTAAATACTGTGTAAATCTTCTGTTTCGAAACATTATATAAATATTACCTAAATTCTTATTTTTAGTCGATATGTAACATACCCATGATACGGATATGTGAAATAGACATAAGGAATCTAAAAACACGAAACTTTACGAAATTGGTTCAGGTACGAAACTTTTATTCACCTTTTTGTTTAAAGGTTTTTCGACATGAGGAGAGAGACACAATCTTTCTATGCTGACTGCTTTTACATCGTCAGCTCTCAACCCAACCAACACCCGGCGCCCGTAGCGCACAAATTCGTCTGGCCTCGCCCAGCTCTGAATCTCGACTCTCTCGTTCGGAGGCTGGAACTCAACTCCCTGCTTTTTCTCAAATCCTCTAAATCCTCAGCCAACGCTTCCGGTGCATGACGTTATTCATACCCCCTGGGTTATTTCCTATTTGGGGTTTTATTTTGACATCTGTGAATGATGCATCCTCCCCGCGCGCGAGTGAACACCTGCGCTCAGGTTTTCACCTAACTAACCCATGTACTGAGCCGAAAGGTTCTCATCCTAACTAAACCGAAAGGCAAGCTATACCAAACGAAATCCCTCCGCAATTATATTACAGATACAAACCGGACTAAAAGTTAAAGAAATGTTAAATTTAGTTTAAATTTAACTGCTACGAATTCCCAAAAGCAAATGCGTTGATGTTTTTTTATTCCAGAATTTCGTTACCGAAAGTTAAAAGAGCGTATTATACAGAATGAAAATCTGATCTCATTGATAAAACAAAACCCAGATTTCTTCCTAGTTGTTGCTTGCCCAGTCAGCTGGGGCTGTAGAATACACCGACTGCATCTCTGCAGAGAGGTAAGACCGCCCCCCCCAACGAGTGTCCTAGATATGACACTAAACAATCTGATGGTGAGGTTCCAGTGATGCTGGAGCTTTGACATTGCTCCCAGGCCCACTCGGGCCCGGAATAGGGTCCTATCTGTGGGTTAAGTAGCATATGCATATGCTAAACCAAATTGTTCTAATTAGAACTGTTTGACTAAACTGAATAGTTTCAAATAGAAATGTTTTTGACAATTAAACTGCGTACTTAGGCTAAACTGAATTGTTTTATAAAGAACTGTTTTAACATTTAACTGTGTGTAAACAAATCTATACTTGTTCTAAACTGAACGGACTAAATTAGAACTTTTTGAATATTCTGAATAGCTTGAAATAGAAATGTTTTTGACAATTAAATGTGTACTCATGCTAAACTGAATTGTTTGAAATAGAACTGACTAATTGTATAAAAATGGATTTGGCGTTAAATAACCTACAAAAGGTTGATATGCTATAAAACCCAACTAACTAACCAACAAAGTTGTTGCTGTATTAGTACCACCTGGATGTTAACGAAACGCCGAGAAATAAAGCTAGATGGGAACTACACGAGAATGTCACATGCTGTTTTGAATAAATCCCGTAAGAAGCATCCCACAAAACATTAACTGTACTGTATTTATCAATTTTACAAATAATATCCTCATTCATCAGTCGTGCTGATGACACTGTATCCTTTGGCTCTCTCTCCATCCAATGGGTCATCGCCCCTATCACGCATCTTTACTGGTCGTTCAGCATTGGTGTATCCATTGGTGTATCCATCCAAGTCCACTAGAGAACGTTGCTTATGAGTTCATCCTCACTTCACCAAAGGTAGCTAGCATGTCTTGTTCATCTTTCTACGATGATTTGTGAAATGACGGCAGTCTTGTGGGTTGCTGCTTTCAGGATTTGTTCTAAACAGCACGCAAATTCTTGTGTAGTTCCCATCAAGCTTTTTCTCCAAACGTTTTCTTAGAGGCCTGATGATGTAACCATACAGTAGTACTTACACGGCCACAACTTGGAAGAATTCCCGTTTTATCTTTACAAAGATTAAATTTCATCACGATCGATAATCTGTTAATAACAGTCTACGTCTTCCCTATGACATAACTTTAAAATCCTGTCAGAAGCTATTGTGTTCATCCAGCGCTGATTTTTAAATTTGTCATATTTCTTTTGTTGTGACCAAGAGTGATTTATGAGTGTAGATGTATTATTTATAGAAAAAAAAGATGGACTTGAAAACATGGTTTTCAAAACAGTCTAAGAAACATCTCTGATTGGTCTGAAACTGAATAATTGTTCTTGGAATGCTGTCGAGAAATTCCGTTTCTGTCCCACGTAAATAACTCTGGTATAAAAATCGATGTTCCAATTTCATTATTTGCATTACACATAATAACATGTATAACGAGGGTACCTTGTACGTCGATCACGATCAACCGGTAGATCGTAAAGGCAGAGCAGCTAGATCCCACATTTTTAGATGTTAGTCTATAATCTATTTTCCTTTCGACAGGTGCAACTTGAATGACGTACTGAGCGGTCATTTACTGTTACTTAAAACTTTGTTCAGTCACCACGTAAAAAAACATGCAAGTTACTGCAAAACTACGACGAGATAAGAGACCATGTTTGCCTGTCAGTTTATATCTACTAAAGAAAGGATATAAAAAAATGAATGAAGGAGTTGTACGATCAAAAATTGCTATACTGTTTCACCTGAATTAATCTTCTGTGTAGAATGAGATGTTTACTCTACAGGCTCACATTTAGCCGAAGTCCAGAACTCATGAACAGTTTTGGGAAACTTAAGAGGAAAATAATATAATCCAATCATGCTACTTCCCTGATTGCTTTATTCAGCTTTACTCATTTATGCAAGTCAGCTTTTCCTATTTGAAGACCATTAAGTCGCAGTACCGTTCCACCATGACTAATGGTCATTTAGAAACCTGCTAGACATTGGTTTCCAGGTATTATTCTCCAGACTATGCAACCTTGGTGGACTCCATTCAGTACAAGTCATCAGAGTAAGGTAAGTAAAGTTGGTGACCGTTGTCAAGGGCGACCTGAAGGCTCTTAGAATGATACAAGGTATGTAAACATATATTGTATGTATAAAGTATACTCATCAGAATAAGGCATTGACTCTGAATCTATGCAACTGTGCGGTGCCGTAAAGGTTCATGCAATGATGCAAGTTATGCGAGCATGTACATATAAAGTATACTGAGTACATACAAAAATATATTTAACATTTTTAATACAGGGAGGTCATTTTGACCTGGTCTGTTTTAAAAGTAGCTCACAAGCCACAAAAGTGAAGACCACCTTTTTCTGTTAATGCTGACTGGGGCATCCGTCTTTTGTCATGGTTGATTTATTATCGCAAATATCTATACACAAGGTGTCTCAATATACATGGGATCCTTGTTACTGCTAATATATAGGATATCTCAATATACATGGTTATATAGAGTGTCTCAATATACATGGAGCCCATGTGACTGCTAATATATAGGGTGTCTTAATATACATGGTTATATAGGGTGTCTCAATATACATGGGACCAATTTGACTGCTAATAACTCTACTACTCATAATATTGTGTTCCTTTTTGTTTCAGATTTGAAAATAGTATACTATAACAACTATTAATCCTTGATCATAATGCCTTGGATAAGAGAGGAAAAATATTTTGCGTCACAATTTATTTGGAGACAAAATGATTCAAAACTGTTTCAAAACAGATGCAACTCATTAATATGATAATGATTCATTACTGAGACAAGAAACTCCAAAAAAGATTGCATATCATGGAAGTTGATATAACAACAATTAAAAAAGAATATTCATTTGATGTCTCCAGTTCAAAGGATGCTTTTTTTATAGGACGTGTTCAAAATGACCCCCATTTCGCTTGTTTCAGTTACAAATTATCATACTAATGGGTTGCATCTATTTTGAGACATCCAGTACAATGGTGAGTCAAAAGTTTTGCAATATTTTGGTAACGTGAGGCACAATTCGGCAATTCACGATGATTTTGCTGAAGTCGTGAAAGTGACGAATGTGACAGCTGTAAGATCCTGAGCTTGCAGGATACTCTCTGAGTCCTACATGCCGTAATTGCGTCTGTGGTTTGGAGCACAACCAAGGAATGCACGCTGTTAGGCCCATCTGATTTTGCCAGACCGTCGAGTTTCTTGTAACCTGAGCAAAATCTCTTCAACTATCTGGTTACTGAACTGTGATCAACTGCGTTTTCAACTTTTCGTTCACCAAATCCTTTCGGTTGCTTTGATGGCCCAATGACCCAGGTCAAACTCATAAATCACAAGTTCCTTAATTAGACTATATTGCTCGTTCATCTGAAGCAGACAGAGTGAAGTAATTCAAAACGTGTCAGCGCATGAACTATCAGGATACTACTTACTAGACCGAGTACTTACCACGGTTTGAACTGCTTCAGTCAAGTGATATACTCACCACGACCTAACATGAATCAAAATATTATACAACCTTTCGCTCATCGTAACATATCGTATACTCATTACATATATAAATAAATGTATTTAATATTTTTTATGCAAGTAGATCATGGTCCAGTCGGCTGGGGCTGCAGAATACACCGGCTGCATCTATGCAGTGGAGTAACACTCGCCCAACTAGTGTCACTAAACAATCTGATGGTAAGGCTTAAGTAATGCTGGAGCTTTGGGGAATGCCGAATACCCCTTTACTGCCATCGTTCCCAGGTCCGTTATGGCCTGGAATGGTAGCACCTTGTTGTATAGTGACTCGTACGACGTGACTTCCGGTATCTCGTAGGTATAAAAGACGTCGTGTTTCTTAAGCACGGAGGGTTCTGCAAGATCTCAGTCAGTAGTAAAATCAACTTCGGACGTAACACCCACAGCGCGAGACTTATAATATTTGTTTGGACTATAACACTTCAGTTAATAAATAATTAACTCTATTTCCCTGCGTATCTCTTCCTTACTTCGATGCAACACACCTGATAGGGTCCTATCTATGGGTTAAATAGAACTAAACGGTGTGCTCATGTTAAACTGAATTGTTTGAAATAGAACTGTTTTGATATTTAACTGTGTGTAAATAAATGACAGATATTTAATTGAAATGTTAGTGATACATAGCAATACTTGGAACCATTTAACTTTGTTGACTAAACTGAGTAGTTTGAAAAAGAACTGTTATATGTTTAAACATGGGTTTGGTATTAAATAACCTACTTTGGTTGATATGCCATAAAACCAAACCAAACCAAAACAAGCTGATGATTTTCACTTGGTAATTTAAAAAAGTAGTTCGCACTCCTGTATGACACTATCAAATACGATACCTTTGTATGCCAGTGCTGATGTGGCATTCATTATATAATCCCATTAGCTGAATCTCGGCCAATGAGATCTTTTGTTGAAGTTGATTTATTCCAGCAAAATATCCTTATAAATGCTGATTAAAATTAATCGCTTTTTGATCCTTGACATGTGACCGTTGACTCATTCCGAATCGTTTCTTCCGGGACGTACTTGATTGGTTGAAATGTTCATTTCATTAAAAATGGATGCATCAACATTTATATGCAGCGACTGATTACATGCTAATCTAGAACTGCAAGTGAAACCGACAGTGGATTGCAACAGACTTCGACAGTTGCTGATATTGACCACTGGCTGCTGTCGCTACTGCTTTGAAGCGATTGACTTGAAAACAAAAAAAGCAATGAATGGACATTTTCGAAAAAAGATAGAGTTTTTTTTGTTTAGTTTTACGGAGTAAAGAATTAAAAAAAGAATTCTCTTTATCCCGAGGCAACTCTTCTTAGTACTAAAAATGTACAAGGACAAGTCAAAAGTTTTGCAATGTTTTGGTAACGTGCTAATCTACGGCACGCATATAACGTAACCGAAGCAGTTCATGCCGTGGTAAAAGTTGTCCGCTATAGTTGGTAGTATAGTGGTGGTCGGTGCGCTGACATATTGGGCATTGCTTCACTACGTCGTGTGTGATTTTGAAGACGCATAGATGAACGTTCAGCGTAGTTTAATTCGGGAAATTATGTTTTACGAGTTCGATCTGGGCCCAAACATCACCGAGGCAACCAAAGACATTTGTTGAGCGAACAGTTGAAGGCCCATCTGATCACATTATTGTAGCCTGATGATTCAAGAAATTTGACTCAGATTACTAGAAGACCAACGATCAGGTAAGGTTATATCGATTCCGATGCCGATCTTCAAGCCAAATATGATGAGTAGAACTTTGAGCGTATCAGGCGAGCTCGGCATGTTACACTTCAGTGTGGTTCATCACTTTTCCGACTTCGGCAAAAGTATCTGGAGCTAACGAATTGTGCCTCATGTAACCAAAATACTGAAAAACTTTTATGTAGGGGTATATGATGGAATCTTAGGACATCTGCTGGAATGTAAGAACTTGTTAGAAAGCAAAGGCTTTGGTTGGAATTTAAAGTCATCTGTTGGGCTGTTAGTGTATTCGTGGAAAATTAAAAACATCCGTTGACATCTGTTAGAATGTATGGGCACTTGCTGGAATGTAAGATCGTCTGTTAGAATGTAAATATGTTTGCTGGGATGCAAATATGTTGGAGTGTAAATGCATCTGTTGTAATATAAAAGCATCTGTAACACTATATAGGTGGCCCGCCAAGCAGACGATTCCTTTGTCTGTTTTGGCGCGAAACCAGCCAAAGGGTTTTTGGACTTGAAATCTCGGCGTGGCCGGAAGAGGTAACGGGACGCGAAAAGAGAGTTGGTTGGAGAAAGGAGATGGGAGAGTTGGCGTGGAACCACGGACAAGGGCAATCGACACCGGACACCGGAGCGGTGAGACAGTAGCAGAGAAGATAGGGTCCAGCGAAGAAGATCGAGTCAAGATGTCGGCATTCCAGTTGCTTTGTGGAATTTTCACCAGTAATCCATGCTAGCGTTAGTCCATATATGCCATCGGAAATGTAGTGTTGCATACTCTCCTGCTCTGAGTTAACCCCAAGCATTGTTCGTGTTTGTTCGTTTGTTTTATTTTCTCCTGTCCCCCCGATCGTATTCTTGTAGTGGCAAGAAATGTGCGTTACCCCCCTCGGAACCACTAGTTGATCACCGGCCGGCCAAGAAGTGAAAAGGTTCGAGAAAGAGGATGTAATGTGTTTGGGGGCGAGGGCGGTAACGTTACACATCTGTTGGAATTTAAAAACATTTATTGGAGTGTAAAGACAGATGTTGGAATATAAAGGCAGCCATTTGGATGTAAAAGCATCTGCTGGGATGTAAATACATCTGTTGGAATTTAAGAACATTTCTTGAGATCTAAGGGCATCTTCTGCAATGTAAGAACAACTGTCAAAATGTAAGATATTCTGTTTCTGATTATTGAAAACCACAAATGGAAATTAAGGAACACAAACAACTGTAGCGAATTAAAATCTAAATTTCAGTTCGAGCGTATCTTTATTGCTAATTTTACCTCCAAATAATTAAGAAACGTAATAAGACGAAGGAAGATTATTGTGATGACCAATCAAGATAGAACCTGTAATCGATTAAAGTGTTCTCATTTTGTTTAAAAGTCTTTGAAATATTCTATAAATAGCATAGATTCTGTCATAAATGATATTAATCATTAGCGAATTGACATTTATGCTTGCTTCATTCAAGATGATTGTATTGGTAAATTGAAAATGCATAAGCTCCATAATACCATAGACCAAACTAAAACTTAAAATCAACAAAATACTGGTTTAAAAAATTGCGACTACTATAGAACCAAAATATCCACAAGAAGACCTACCAAATAAAACCCGTATATGAAAAAAAGAAAATCAGATCTCAGTAAGAGCAGAAGAAAAGAGATCACGCTGACTCAGCCACGAATAGGTCATACCAAAGTCACTCTTTCATCCTAAAATAAGAACAACCACCAAAATATCTTTTTGGGTCACTTCATATAATGGAGTACATTTTGATGGAATGCAAAAGTCTCGCCCATAATTGAAGAAAATTCTACACCATAAAGACTTTGGAGGAGCAAGTGGTGTACTGATAATCAACGTTGGAAATGGACACGGCAACACGAGTTCAAATTCTGGATGAAGCTGTTAGTATTTTCACAAAGCACTAATATCATTGGGAAAGTATGAATCCTCTTATTTAGGGCAAATAGTAGGACAGACTAAGTTCTTCGGCCTTAGTTAGACAACCAGCCTAGGAGAAGGAAAACTCTGAATTTAAACCTATTGAACTCCATTTAAAAATTGATCTTGTGTCACATCCTACCCGTGCAGAGGAGTTAGTAAATACATACACCATAAAGATTTTGGTTTGTTTTCTTTGTTTAATGGGATATCAACCTTTGTGGCTTATTTAATGCCCAAGTAATCCTTATTAAAGAACAGTAGCGATTCCATTTAAACTATAGTTGAGGGGATAAGAGGGCTCATAACTTCTCCAAGGGTATTAGTCCGAAAGTGAATGTAATAGCGTGATTGGAGCTTGAACTCATTTATTTTGAGGTCACAGTCCTGCACTTTAGTCATTATGCCATAGGGAATCCCCTTACAGTACAAAGAATATGAAAGAAACAACAGATATTAATAACATAATCAACTTACAGAAAAAAAAACGGCCTCCAACCAAAGACATATGTCAGTAGACCAAAACCTCACCTAAAAATAAGTTCACATCCACTTGCATGTACAAACCCTCAACAGAACTGCAGACTTCACCAGATAGCAATAACCGGACCCTTATAACTATACCAAGATGTAACATAGCCATACATGAATACGTGAAATGTACATATTCATACCGGTACGCAAAACGTTCATAATGTCCATAACGCACATATAGATAACATAGGAATCCCGAAACAGGAAAAACACTTACGATTTCTTAGTTCAGTTACGAAACTATTTATTACCTTTGAGTTAAAAGGTTTTTCGACATAAGGAGAGATATACCATCTTTCTATACTGACTTTTCCATTCTCCGCCCCCAATACGTGCGCACCTGCCACAAGGCCTCGGCGAGCTTCGAAAGTCACCCTTCTTCTTCGAATTGCAAGACTCAACTCAACTGACTTTTCTCAAATCTCAGCCCACGCTTCCGGTTCGTGACGTCATTCAGATCTCCCTATCTGGGATTTCTATTGTGGCATCTCTGAATGACACATCCTCCCCCTGCGCGCGTGGACACCTGCGCTCATGTTGCACCTAACCCATGCGCTAAGCGAAAGGTTCTCAGCCTAACTAAACCGAAAGGCAAGATATATAAAACGAAATCCCCCGGCCATTATATTACAACGAATTCAAATACCAACAGAAGGATCACCTGAAATAATACACAAAGAAATAGACAAGTAACAACCATATCCCACAAAGAACGATTAAAGCAAAAAAAATCTTCGGCATAAAATAACCCAAAGTTTGTATTGCCGTAAAAATCCAACCAATCGACCAACCAATCAACTTGCAGCTATAAAACTTAGAAAGCAGTAACTAATTCCAATTTATAATTAATTACTTTAATACCTATTGATATTTTACCGCTATTTTTTATACCTCGGTAGCAATCTCTCATCTACTAATAGCGATATCAACATACTTATAGAAAAAACATGGACAGCTATTGACTTGTTAACTACTATATGGAAATCTGATCTTTCTGATAATATAAAACGTCAATTCTGTCAAACCGTGGCCGTGTCAGTACTACTATATGGTTGAACCACTTGGACTCCAACGTTTTCAAGGGTAAACTAAATTAGAACTACACAAGAACACTGCGTTCTGTTTTAAAGAAATGCTTGAAACAGCAACTTACAAAATAGCAGCCGTACAGCCACTTACCTCCTATCTCACAAACCATCCAAGTATGACACTGCTGGACATTGCTGGAGAAGTAAGGACGAACTCATAAGTGATATTCTCCGATAGACACTACCGTGCTGGCCTACCTGCAAAGACTTACATTAATCACCTCTGTATAGGCACTTGATGCCGTCTAGAAGACTTACTTTGAAAGATGGCAAGTAATACTTGGAATGTCACTTTGACGATCTAGTTATTGATAGAACATATCATCATCATTATCATGTCATGCCACCAGCACGGATATCCCTGACCATCTCTCGCCACTTCTCCCTATCATTCATCGCCTCCGGCAGGTCTTCTGGGTTACATCCTGTGTCCTCACATAGCTGCTGTATATAAGTTCGGGCTGGTCGTCCTGCTTTTGCTTGGCCATATGTGGGGGTCCATAGGAGTACGTCACTTACGAGGTCGTCCTTGCTTCTCCAGCAGTGTCCGGCGTGTCTGGCTCGTCTAACCTGTATAGTTTTCGTGATGGGAGGTAAGTAGCCGTACAATTGGCGTCTCGTGGGGTGTTGTCGCCATGACTTGTTCAGTATTGCTCTCAACATTCTTGTGTAGTTGCCGTCAAGTTTCTTCTCCAGCCGTTTAATTAGCGTCCATGTAGTGCATCAGCAGTATCGATACAACTCCTGCCTGGAAGAAACTGCGCTTCATTTCATCGGTCAGGTCTGATTTCCATATGATTGAGAGCCTGTCTATAGCCGTCCATGCTTTCGTCAGTCGTGTGTCGAAAACCATCCATTTATCTATTCATCGATCTATCCATCGATCAACAATGTTTTCTAATTAACATTAATTTTTTTCAAGTAACACAAGATAAAATAGAAGACTTTTCAACATTAAAATAAAACCGTGCTTGTGTGTGTGTGTGTGTGTATGTGTGTGTGTGTGTGTGTGTGTGTGTGTGTTCTTTGTATCGTAGAACCACTCGTGTTGTAACGGATATCGTCATAAAAAATGGCCATGGTGACCCGAGTTCAAATCCCTGGAGAGATATCTGATCTACTAGATTCAGAGCCTCGCCATTTAATGAGATGATTGAAGCAAAAAAAAAGTAAGAGATAAGCAAGCAAGATTAATAGACCATTGTTAGTGAGTTCAATTCTCACCGGGTACTCCATAATCTTGGCCATGTGCCATAACTAAGCTAAGCTTAGTAAACGACTTCAGATACCCTTTTATAGGGAATAGTCGGGTGGCTTTTGTAGTGGCTAAGTTTAAAGTTGCTATAAACTGAAATCCTTCCCTGTGGATTTACTTTAAACGTGAGAAAAATATCTCGTTAAACATTCGCAAAACTTCAAAACGACAAAATATTTGGTTTTGATTTCAGTACCAAACTCAATCAAAAATAGTAATAAATGTTTTGAATACCAACATCGTAATGATTACCACATCTCAGTTAGAGACACACAAATTTTACATACCAACCAGTTAATGATGGCCACACCAAAATATAAATCACATGACTGGCTACTAAAAATAATCACATGAAAAAGTAACATGATACGTTTAACACACAACTAGCTTTCTGTCATATTTACATCTACTAGGTCTGGTACAAGACCATAGATATATGTTGCACGCAGTGATTATCAAACTGTTAACACCTCACCAGTAAAGCGCGCTGACCAACCTAATATGGGATTTGATTAATTCTGTGAGATTCGCTGGGGACTAATCACTGGCCGAACGCGTCTTTGTCTGTCAGCTTCATAATTAGCTCGATTGAAATCGCATGTGAAAATATCCTCTTTTTTTCTTTTTTTTTTTTTTTTGATAATAATGATGATAATGATAATGGTGGCTATCTTTATTGTTTTGCTTGAGTTTTTTTTTTATTAACCTCTTCATATGCTATTAGTTTGGTCTGCTTGTGTAGTACTTATTTCATAAAGAATGAATAACAATTCATCTCTTTCTTTAGGATGCATTCGTAGTGTAATGGTTATTATCGTAGAAAATGGACAGGAGGACCCAAGTTTAAATCCTGGACGGGGCTGTTTGCATTTCACTTAGCGCTTATACACTTCGGAAAAGGATGAATCTAAATATTCGCTCAGTAGCTGTGGGTGAATTGTACGGTACAGTGGGCTTTTCAACCATGATATGACAACCAATATAGGAGAAGGAAAACTCCGCTTAAATATTGACCTAGTGTCACATCCTTTTGGTGCGGAGGGGTTGGGTAAATACATACATACATGCATACATGATGACTGTTATATCTTCACAGATGATCGCCGTCTTGACCACCAGATTTACAATGCAAACATCCTGATTAATAATCAAATCCTGTTCATGAGCTCTCAAGTGACTCTTAAGCTCAGCTGCTGACTTACAAAACTTATTAAGGCAAATATGACAAGCTTGGTTTGAATATTAAACAGGGTCAACGAGATCTACCTGTTAAATATAATTTTTATGAATTTTCATGTGTCTTTTTAATACATGACTTGATTGGCGCACTTTGCTACAAACAACAATTGTTTTACCATGGGAACGAGGTAACAAGAAGAGTTTATAAGTTTCTTCATCATTTAAGATGCAATGTGATTTTACAGGATTAACCTTTTGATAACTGGTGACGAAGGCAGAATTCGCATTCGCAATTCTCAGAACCATCTGACTAATTTACAGATGAATCACCCTTACATAAAGCAAGCTTCATTTCTCCGTGTTTTATTTTCTTCTCTTTGATCTCACTACAACCAATCTTAATGATTTGTTGCCAGCTTTTTCTATCAAATAATTTTCTTTCCCATTTTTGGACATCTATTTGCAGAGGCTTTGAATTTTTTTTACGACAATCTTTTTCAAGACTCCTACATACATACATACATACATATTTGTTCATGGACATAATATTAATAGCATTAAAAAAAAGAGCTTTATCTTTTTTTTTATTTGGTGAGAAGCTTCCATTTCTCTTTTCGTTTCACCAACAAATGGTCAAAGAAAATATATCTACTTCGATGACGTGTAACATTGATTTGAAAACTTTTTTCAGTGGATGAGGAACAGGGAAAAATCATTAGATGTTTTATATGAAATTTCTGAAAAGAAAGTGCTATATGGCTGAATTATGATTCTTTTTTTTAGCAGTGCCCTGACGTTTACTGCATTCAAGAAACAACACCTGATGTCAATCAAAGTTGGCTCGAGTCCTTCACAAACTGTAGTAGATTTTGCTCTTCTTTGTAGCTATACTGATTAATTTCAATGGTGTGTCAACCCGTCTATGATTATTTTATGCCTAGACATCAGGGTACTGTGTTCATTGTACGTTTATATTTGTATTTTTTGTGTAGCTGTTTCTTGAGAGGTTGGATTGTTTTTTACACACGGTCCTATGGAATAAGAATCCTTTTAAACAGATCTATATAAATCAGAGATGACACTATAACAGGTGCGATCAGATGGGTGAGAGTAACAATGAAGAGTTACCCAAAACTCTCTAGATCTTCAAAACTAGAGCCTCACCATCAGATGCAGTTTAGCGTCATAACACTCTTTTTGTATAGAGGGGAACCTCAACCCTCTTCGAAACCCGGATGATTGGCAGTTTTTGCTGTAAGGTAAATTTTCTTTTCTTATCAGTTTCTGGACTCATGATAGCTCATTTAATGTGGTAAAATTCCTCAGATTCAAAACTGATTTTATAACTTATCGTTTTTCTACCCCAGTTGACTGGCGCTGTAGAATACACCGACTGCATTTCTGCAGAGAAGTAAGGACCCTACTCCCCACCAACGAGTGTCTTGGTTACGACATTAAAACCATCTGATGGCGAGCCTCCAGTCAATGGAGCCCTGGGGAATATGGAGTACCTCTTCATTACCATTGATCCTAGATCTACTCTAGCCAGGAGTAGTAGCACCGTATAGGGTCATATCTATTGGTAAAACAGAACTGTTTGATATTTACAGTGAATGCAAACAAATGGATTCTGCTTAATTGAATTGTTAGAAATAGAACTGTTTGATCATTTAACTGTGTGCAAATTCCTCAGCTTAAAAACTGACTTTATGACATCATTTTTCAGTTCCCCACTTGCTCAATCACTTTTTATTTTATTTTATTTTATTTTATTTTTACATATTTCAGCAACAATAAAGTTGAATTTAAATTAAGCAACAAGGAAATTAAAAAAAGTAAGTGGGGAATACGATCCAAGGATTAGCTTCGATCATAAATTTAAATCTCAGAATGATATTATGTCTATTGTATCGAGGGCAAATGGAATGATTGACTGGATGATTATAAATTTTATTTCAAGGGAGGCAAATTTTGCTTTAGAAAATATAAAACCCTAATAATTGGTCGGGTAGAATACCGTATTCAGACCCGGGCTCCAGTGTCGAGACAAGGAAATTGGAGTGTAATATCGAAATTCGAGGGCATACAAAGAAGACTGACAAAAATAATAATAGATTAGTTAATACAGAGAGCGAGGGAGAGAGAGAGAGAGAGAGAGAGAGAGAGAGGGTTATTAAATGCCAAATCCGTTGTGATAGAACAACTGTGACCATATTTAACTAATAATAATCATCAAAATCATGTCTTGCCGCCCGCACGGATATCTCTGACACTCTCTCGCCACTCCTCTCTGTAGTTCATCACTTCTGGCAGGTCCTCAGGGCTAAATCCCGTATCCTCAAAGAGCTGCTGTATATAGGTTCGAGTTGGTCGTCCTGCTTTTGTTCGGCCATATGACGGAGTCCATAGGAGAACATCACTTATGAGCTCGTCCCTGCTTCTCCAGCAGTGTCCTGCATGCCTGGTTCGTCTAACTTTGATAGTTTTCGTAATGAGAGGTAGGTGACCGTACAGTTGGGGCTTTGTGGACTGTTCTCTCCTGGACTTGTTCAAAATTGCTCGCTGCATTCTTGTGTAGTTGCCGTCAAGCTTTTTCTCCATCCGTTTAGTTAGCATCCAAGTAGTGCATCCATATAGCAGTATCGAGATGACCGCTGCTTGGAAGAAATAGCATTTCATTTTATCGGTCAGGTCTGATTTCCATATGACCGATAGTTTATCGATAGCTGCCCAAGCCTTTGTTAGCCGCGTGTCGATGTTTTTTTCGGTTGATGAGACACTGCTTCCTAGGTGGGTGAATTTGTCTACCAGTTTCAGAGAAGTTCCGTCTAGTGTGGAAATGTCGCCTGTTTGATTAAAGCACATGTATTCCGTTTTGTGTGCATTGACATGGGGGCCAATGCCTGCGGCAGCTCGTTCCAGACGATGCAGGAGTGTTTCGGCTTGAGCGGGTGCATTTGCCAGAATCGCTATGTCATCGGCGTAGTCGGCGTCGGTAATTGTTTTTGCGGAGTATCCTGTGCTTCTTTTCTTTAACAGCTCGAAGCTGTTTTCTTTGATTTTATCAATCGATGTTCTATGCACGTAGTCTAGATAGATGATAATGAGGTATGGGGGCTAGTGTGTCTCCTTGCAGTACTCCTGCTACTATGTCGAAGTATTCTGTGTCTTCATCCGGAGAACGTACTTTCACTTTGGTGTTTCTATAGAGAATCATTATTGCTGCGACGTATTGGTATACCGTATGCTAGTAGAATTTGTTCCATCTTCCCTCTATGAATGGAATCAAAGGTCTTGGTAAAGTCGATAAATAGTATTGTCGCCTGTAGGTTTTTTGCCCGAACGCCTTCAAGGATTCTACAGATAATCAATATTTGTGAAGTTGTGGATCTATTTCTTCGGAGGCCATTTTGCTTTTCCTAAGAATGTTGTCAATTTTGGGTTCTATGCGGTTTCGTAGTTGGGCATGTATATTCTAGCCGCTATGGATGTAAGTGTTATACCTCGGTAGTTCTTGGCTAATCCAAGGTCACCCTTTTTAGGGAAAGGGAAGATGCATCCCTTCATTCATCTGTCTATCGGATTTTGATTATAAACGGCGTTACAGTGTCGGAGCTGTATGTCATCGAATGGTCTGGTCTTCCATACTTCTGGGGGAATTTCATTAAGCCCTGCGACTTTCCTATTTTTAATTTTTCAGAGTACCGAGTCGAGTTCTAGAGTAAACGGTCCTAGTTTAATGTCTAATTGCTTACTAACAATTCTGCTGATTGTTTCATGTATAACTTTCGGTGGATTTCCAAGTAGATTCTCGAAATGCTGTTTCCACAGTTTTATTCTTTCTTGTTAGTTTGTAGCTTTAAATTTAGCTTTGGCAGTGCTCTTCCTTCTGCTCACTTCGTTTGTCGTTTGCCACGCTATCCTAGATTGCCTATCTTTCACTGAGTCTCTAATCTTATTTATCAGATTTTGTATGTATTCTGTCTGTTCTTTTATGCTTGCTAATTCATTTAGTTACTTTTTTAGTTTCAGGGCATTTGCGTTCGTTGGGTTCTTCCTATTGCATTTGGATGCTGTTTTCACGTCTGCACGTTTTTCTCTAACCGCCAAAGTCTCCCATGGGACTCTAGATTTAGTTCTAAGTT
Source organism: Sepioteuthis lessoniana (assembly GCA_963585895.1). NCBI lineage: Eukaryota > Metazoa > Mollusca > Cephalopoda > Myopsida > Loliginidae > Sepioteuthis > Sepioteuthis lessoniana. The sequence continues at coordinate 40,581,334 of OY757917.1, read as the reverse complement.
TTGTTGGTATGCATTTTGCTGCTGCCTCGAGGTGTGCGATGACGAAATTCTCATATTCATCATTCGGGGTATGTATTTCTGTCTTCTCCTGTAGTGCATCGAATTTGTTTCTCAATGCTAACATATATTTATCTTTAATATCCCTGTTGTTAAGAAGGGCCCAGTCATATTGTTTGGTGGTCGCTGTTCGTGTGGCGTTTCTTCGTAGGCTCAGTCGTATTTTTGCCGTGACAATTCTGTGGTCGGAGGACACACCCTCGAAAGAGGAGTATGTCTCGCAATTTATTGCGCTATTTTTCCATTTTTTGTTTATAAAGACGTAGTCTATCTGTACTTTAGTGTTGTTTGCATACGTGTAGGTCAATAATTTTCCCTCCCTTTTTTGAAAAATTTAACCAATAAATTGGGAATAAGGGGGTTTATACCTTTCCAAAAGGTTATTAGACCGAAAGTCAATATAATACTGCAATTAGAAGTTCGAACTTGATTACTTCGAGGCCGCAGTCCTCCACTTTATCCATCATGCCACCTCTAAATTAATATTAACTACATTACTTGAGAGAATAATGGAATGTGATTTAATTGAAACTTTTAACTTATAGAATTTCTAATTATGTTTGACATTTTTCAATATTTCTCCTCGAACGGGAAATTTAATAAGACATATTTCAAAAACTAAGTCTGTTTTTCTGATAGAGTAATATGTTTTTTGAACAAATTGCCTTATCATATCAAAAACAGCAACAGTATTTATGAAATTAGATTAAATCAAATGATTTCAGGAATAATGGTAAGAGAAAGAATTTAAGAGGAAACTTTTGGAAACTATCGGATCACTGACAAAACAAAATTTGATGTGTTTACAGATAGTACAGTGGCAGCCATAATGTTCAGAACAACATAGTTTCGTCAGAAAAAGTAGGTATCACTTTTTATCTAAGATGTTTATGATTCTATAATTTTCACAGACAATAAATACGATATTAATTGTTATTCTGTGAAATTTTGGTGTTATTTGAGATGATAATAAAAGAAGTATTGAATGATTTAGTGATTTATGAAAATTATGGAATCTAAAACATCTTAGATAAAAAGTGATACCTACTTTTTCTGACGAAACTATGAAGTTCTGAATATTATGGCCGCCACTTTATATATATTCCATGCAAATATTTTTTAAGATGGTAAAAAGGGGAGATGCCCAAGGTGACATAGCAAAATATTAATAATTATTATCAAGTCCCAACCGTCCCTATCATCCATTGCTCCTGGTAGGTCTTCTAGACTGTATCAAATGTCCGCACAGCGCTGACGAATGTTAGTTTTTGCTGATCGGCTAAAACTGGTGTGTCTATACGTAGGAGTCCATAAGAGAACGTTATTTATAAATTCGTCTTTACTTTACCGGAAGTATCCAGCATGTATTTTTTGTCTTACTTGAATGTTTTTTTGATATGAAAGGTAAGTGGCTGTACAACTGCTCTTTTGTGGAGTGCTGTTTCCAGGATTTATTCAAAGCAGCATGTAACATTCTTACCTATTTTCTTCTCCTTTTTTTTTCACCAATACGTTTCTTCGCCTTCCAAGTGGTGCATCCATATAATACTACCGACACAGCCATACGTTGGAAGAAATTCCGTTTTATTTTACGGAGTAGATCAGATTTCCAAAGGATCAATAATCTGTCAATAGCATTCGATACCTTCCTTCAGCCTCCGTTAACTTAAGTTTATCTATTCTTTCTTTCTTTTGTCTGACTGCAATTCGTTTTCATTTACAGTTGTTTTTTTTATTCATTTCATTTTTTTCATATTATTAGATTTTGATAAGGTGTTAGAATTTACACCCGCACAAAATATCTACGAACGTTAATTCTTTTAAAAAATCATACAATACTTTGTTTTCAACTTATCAGAAAGAAAGTTGATGTTTTCTTTTGATTTCTTTGTTTGATAGCATACCAATCTTCATGGGTTAAGTGATGCTAAAACCATCCTTCAAGAACTATAATGTCACTATTTAACCCATAGCTGGAGAGATAAGAGGTTTCATATCTTTCTCATTATCACTTTGATAAAAACAAATCGGTAATTAAATATGAAAAACTATCTTTTCTGTAAAATGCTTGTCTAACACCTTTTTATCGCTAATTTTTCTCTATCTTTATCGTTTTATATATGTAAAACGTGTATTAGGTTTGGTTTCTTCGTTTAATGGCATACCAATCTTCATGGGTTAAGAGATGCTAAAACCATCCTTGAAGAACAATAGTGTTACTATTTAACCAATAGATGGAGAGATAAAGGGTTTCATATCTTTCTCATTAATCGGCAATTAAATATTTTGAAAAACTTCTTTTTCAGTAAATTCTTGTCTAACGTATTCTTTCATCGCTAATTTTTCTTTCTTTATCTTTTTACATATGTAAAACGTGTATTTGGTTTGGTTTCTTTGTTTAATGGCATACCAATCTTCATGGGTTAAGAGATGCTAAAACCATCCTTGAAGAACAATAGTGTAACTATTTAACCAATAGATGGAGAGGTAAAAGGTTTCATATCTTTCTCATTAATCGGCAATTAAATATTTTGAAAAACTTCTTTTTTAGTAAATTTTCTTTTCTAACACATTTTTTTCATCCTTAATTTTTCTTTCTTTATCTTTTTACACACGCATAAAATGTATTCGTTTTGGTTTCTTTGGTCAATAGGATATCAACCTTCATGGGTTATTTAATGCCAAAGCCATCCTTGTAGAAGAACATCAATGACACTAGTTAACCAACAGTTGTGTTGTTAAGTGGTTTCATACTTTTTGCAAGGGAATTAGTTCAAAAGTGAACGTAATAGCAAGATAAGAATTCGAACTTGCTTACTACGGTGTCGTAGTGAAGCACATTAACCACTACACCACGAATAAGTTGAGCAAATATTCAAACGAACTTCTGCAAATACGAAAAGAATTTTTTTTTATTCGTTACCTAGCAACTCTGATTCAGGTTGAAAATCTTCTGTCAAATTATCTGTGAACGATTTAACTAGCTTAATATTTAACTCTGGACAAAAGCATCCATTGCGTGTCAACGGGCAAAAATAGATCGTTATACTGAGACCATCGGGCATTTTATGTTACTTAAGTCCAAATAAACATGAACGATATTCTATAGTCAATGCAATAGCTACTTGAGTGAATCAAAAGTTTTGCAACATTTTAGTAAGTCCTAGTTTATGGCGAGTGCACCATGTGACCAAAGCAGTTCAAGTCGTGGAAAGTGTCCGTTTTGGTTAGTAGTATTAAACATGGTTTGGTTTGATTTAGTTTTATGGCATATAAACCATTGCTGTTTATTAAATGCCAAATCCATTTTATACATATAAACAGTTCTATTTCAAACAATTCAGTTTAGCATAAGTACAGTTTAAATGTCAAAAGCATTTCTATTTCAAGCTATTCAGTTTATTCAACAGAGTTAGATGGTTCTAAGTATTGCTATGTATCACTAGCAATTAAATCAGATATTAGTCATTCATTTATACACAGTTAAAGAAAAAACAATTCTATTTCAAACAATTCAATTTAGCATAAGTACGCAGTTTAAATGTCAAAACAGTTCTATTTCAAACAATTCAGTTTAGCATAGGCATACAGTTTAGTTTTATTTGACCCATAGATAGGACCCTATCAGGTGCTACCACTCCAGGCCACTGTGGACCTGGGAGTTATGGCAATAAAGGCGTACTCTGCATTCCCAAAGCTCCAGCATTACTGGAGCCTCACCATCAGATTGTTTAGTGTCATATCAGGACACTCGTTAGGGTAGTCTTATCCCTCTGTAGAGATGGAGTCGGTGTATTCTGAAGCCCCAGCCGAATGGGCTAAGAGAGAGTCTTACACTTCAGCAGATACGCAGTCGGTGTATTTTGCAGCCTTAGTCGACTGGGCCACGCTTAACTTGATGTGCATTTTTTACTCTGTGTGTGATATGAAAGCCGCATTGCTAAATGAGCAACTTAGTCTAATTTGGGAAATTATGCTTAACGAGTTCGAACTGAGCCATAATGCCACTGAAGGAACCAAAAACAATTTTTAGCGCGAAACGTGAAGATGCAGTTGATCACAGTAGAGTAATCAGATGTTTCAAGAAATTTCGCTCGAACTGCTTCAACCTTGACGATCAAAGTTTAGGTAGGCCTAATCTGAGTAACATACAGAGAGTACCAGGTGAGCTCGGTATTTAACAGTGTGGTTATTCGTCACTTGCATGACCTCAGAAGAAAAGCACTCGGAGATGTCGAACTAAGCCTCACGTTTACAAAATTTTGCAAAACTTTTGACTCACCCAAATATGTTTCCCGGTCAACACCAGGTGACCGAAAGTCTTGTCAAAAGTCAGAACAACTGTTCATCACCCATGAAAAATGGCCTGGTAAAAAGATTTTATAGTCAATCAAAAAGCAGCCATAAAAGTACAGCTGGACCTTACTAACTGACTGGTGCATTTACCATTAGTTCTATTTGGACTAAACTAGGCTACGAAGCCAGATGTTCCGCAGCTAAATTGGTTCATAGAATGGTATTTTGTTTGCCAGGCTAATTATTTGGAAAAACTACAGCAGGGATTCCAGACATATTTTTTTTAGATCACCTCAAAATAAAGATATACATATGTGTGTGTGTGTGTGTGTGTGTGGAATTACCCAAACTCTCTTGATGAGCAGGATACGACACAGGGTCAATTTTTAAGAGAAGATTAGCAGGTCTGAATTAAGAAATTTCTTTCTCCGAAACTGGTTGCCTTAAATTCATACCTTTCCCAACGGTATTAATGCCTTGTGAAATACAAACAGCCACAGGTTTGAACTTGAGCTCCCCGTGTCCATTTCCAACGATGATAACAGTTACACCATTACTGCCCCTCTCTCTCTCCCTCTCTCTCTATTTATATATATTTACTAACCTACTATCTATCAGCATTCACGATTACCAGGAAAAAAGAAAAAAAAACGCCAGAAACAAGAGATAAAAATATCTCGAATCACTGCCCGGGGCAAAAAAGAAAAAAATATCAAAGGACAAAAAAAAGAAAAGGCCAACTTCGTCACACCAGTTGAAAAAATCAAGAGATATGCAGTCAGTTGGTCAAAAGAAAAATAAAACCCACCGTAAAATGCCGCAATGCTACAATTACAAGAGTGCTCAATACGAGGTAGAGCCAATTACAATTATTAACTTAAATCGCGAGTCAGAATTCTCCTACAAAAGTTTCACCTTAACAGATCATCAGGGAGTTTAGCACCGTATTCACAAGCTTATAAACTTACTTGCAAGTTGTAGGGATTATACTGGGTGTTTAAAATGTTTACATGTCTATAGGAGATATTTTATGATATTTTAAAGTCGTCACTTATTCACCAACCCTGTAGACACATTATTGGAATCTTCCCCAGGTGGTCTCAGTAATATCAGTTCTGCTTTTCTAATAATGATGTTCTCAAAGAAATATTCAAAAAAAGAAAATTCCAAGAATGTATTGTCAGTGATGGTGGACATGTGCGGGGGGTACACACGTCTTTATACTTGACGCAGCAACTAAACATACTTTGCAAACATCTTATTGTGACCAATGTAAAATACGGGAAAAATATAAATGTTATTCTTTACCTGTCAAGACAAAACCAAAACATTTCCATCAAGCTCAGGTTTATTGAAGACATCAACAGATAATACATCAGGCACAGATATAAAGATACCAACAAGAATTACTCAATCAGGCACACGCGTTTGTTGACGTTAAGAGGAAATATACTGTGTGCCAAATCAAACCTATCAAAAGATTTAAAAATATCACATAGAGAGTTTCTGTTCTGTCTCAACCGTCTGAACAGTCCGTCCAGAGGTTATAGACCATATGGATATTAGATCTCCATGATAAAATAAAACGGAAATTCTTCCAATCCTTAGCCATATCATGGCAACTGTATGGTTGCACCATTTAGACTCAAATGCCTGGGGAAAACGCTTGGAGAAAAATATCAATCCAGTGTATCAACATTTTGTATCAATCGACTATATCAATCTAATATATTAATCATATGTATCAATCTAGAATATTGATCAAGTGTATCAACACTGTGTATCAATCGACTATATCAATTGAATATATTAACTCTTATGTATCAATCTAGAATATTGTATCCATCTCATGTATAAATGCAGTGTATCAAAGCCGGGTATCAATTTAGTATAATAACCTAGTGTATCCGACCAGTGTATCTATGTTGGCACAATTGCAGAGTTTCGGCTCTGCGATCTGTAGTCGTTGGTTCGATTTCCAGTGGTGGAGATCACAGTATAAACTGCTGAAGAGACCTCGTAAGGTCGTAAACAGCTGTCCAGTGTTTCTGTATGTCGTGCGTAAGTGTTCGCCGAATTTTCTGGTCATGGTAATTCAATTCCCAATATAATTGCTCTACTTAATATATATATATATATATATATATATATATATATATATATATGTAGTATATCGATCTAGTGTACCCAATTAGTATATTTATCATATATTTATAAATCTAATGTATCTATCTGGTGTATCTATTAAGTGTATCCAACTAGTGTATCATATTGCACTTCCTGAACTTATTAGGAGATATGTATTGCTTGACTCAGGGTGGTTTTTAATTTTTTTCCCCTCTCCCTTGGTCTTGCTATCATTCTCATTTTCACCACCCTTTCATGGAATCTTATTTACATTGTTTTTAAACGACTTCTGAATGTTGTCGCTTGAAATATATCTGATGAAAGGTGCCTTGCGATTTCAATAAATTCTACAGATTGTAATCTCCTAATTTTGCATATGTCTCTTAGTATTTGCATGTACCAACAATTTATTTATTATATTATGTATTTGTTATATTCATTATACTACTATTTATTATTTATTATATTTATTAATATATGAATCAAGTGTATCAGTCTAGTGTATCCATGTAGTCTATCAATCTAGTGTATTTATCTTGTGCATCTGTCTACTATATCGATCTAATATATCAATCTAGTGTAATATCATGTACCAATCTAGTTTGGGGTGTCCTCGTGGTGTAATGGTTAAAGCGATGAACTGCGGAATCGTAGTACGCGAGTTCGTACTCCAGTCGCGCTATTACGTTCACTTTCGGGCAAATACCCTTGGGAAAGGTATGAACCCCCTTATTCTCCCTCCAGCTATGGGTAAATAGTAGGACGGACTAGGTTCTTCAGCCTTGGTGAGACAACTAGTCTAGGAGAAGGAAAACTCTGAATTCAAAACCTGTTAAACTCCGCTTAAAAAAAATTGACCTTGTCCGAGCGGAGGGGTTGGTAAATAGTACCAATCTAGTTTGCCGAGTCGGCTGGGGCTGTAGAATACACCGACTGCTACTCTTCCCCACCCAACGAGTGTCCTGGATATGACACTAAACAATCTGATGGTGAGGTTCCAGCAATGCTGGAGCTTTGAGGAATGCAGAGTACCTCTTCATTGCCATCGCTCCCAGGTCCACCCTGGCCAGGAGTGGTAGCATCTGATAAGGGTCCTATCTATTGGTTAAATAGAACTAAACGGTGGTTGGAGTTTACTGGGGTTTTTTTTGCATTTAAACTGCATATTTATGCTGACCTGAATTGTTTAAAATAGAGCTGTTTTGACATTAAAATTGGGTACTTATGCTAAACCGAATTGCTCGAAATAGAACTGTTTTGACATCTAAACTGTGTACTTATGCTAAACTGAATTATGTGAAATAAAACTGTTTTGACATTAACTCTGTGCATTGCCCAGTCGGCAGGGGCTGTAGAATACACCGACTGCGCCTCTGCAGAGGGGTAAAAAAAAACCTTCTGGCGAGTGTCCTGGATATGACACTAAACAATCTGATGGTGACGTTCCAGTAATGCTGAAACTTTGGGGAATGCAGAGTACCCCTTTATTGCAATCGCTCCCGGGTCCATTCTGGCCCGGAGTGGTAGCACCTGATAAGGGTCCTATCTATGGGTTAAATAGAACAGCATACTTATGCTAAACTGAATTATTTGATTACACTGAATAGCTTGAAATAGAACGGTTTTTGACAATTAAACCGTACTTAGATTTAAACTGCGTACTTATACTAAACTGAATTATTTGAAATAGAACTGTTTTTGTCATTGAAACTGTATTTACACTAAACGGAATTGTTTAACATAGAACTGTATTGACATTTAACTGCGTGTAAACAAAATCTGTACTTATACTAAACTGAATTAGCTGAATTAGAACTGCTTGACTAGGCTGAATACCTAGAAATGGAAATGTTTTTCACAATTAAACAGTACTTACATTTAAACTGCGTGCTTATGCTTAACTGAATTGTTTAAAATTGAACTGGTTTTGACATTGAAACTGTACTTACACTAAACCGAATTGTATACACAACTTCTTGAATAAACTGAATAGTTTGAAATAGAAATGTTCTTGACAATTAAACTATGTACTCATGCTTAATTGAATTGTTTTTAAATAGACTGATTATTTATATAAAAATGGATATTTTTGTATAGTGTATCCATCAATCAAGTGTATCCATATCGTGTATCAATCCAGTGTGTCTATCTAAAGTATCAATCAAGTGAATCCATCTAGTATATCAATCTAGAGTACGTATCTATCTAGTGTATATATCTAGTGTGTCTAACTTGTGCATGTATTTTATATATGAATCTAATGTATCAATCGTGTATCCATCTTGTGTATCTATGTAGTAAATACTATCTAGTGTGTCAAACGAGTATATCTATGTTGTATATCAATTTAGTGTATCTATATCGTGTATCAATCCAGTATATCTATCTTGTGTATCCATCTAGTATATCAATCGAGTATATCAATCTAGTGTATCTATTAAGTGTATCCATCTTGTGTATCAATCGAGTATATCAATCTAGTGTATCTATTAAGTGTATCCATCTAGTGTATCAATCGAGTGTATCAATCTAGTGTATCTATTAAGTGTATCCATCTAGTGTATCAATCGAGTATATCAATCTAGTGTATCTATTAAGTGTATCTATCTTGTGTATTAATCGAGTATATCAATCTAGTATATCTATTAAGTGTATCCATCTTGTGTATCAATCGAGTATATCAATCTTGTGTATCTATTTAGTGTATCCATCTAGTGTATTAATCATGTGTCTATCTAGTGTATCCAGCTAGTGTATCAATCTATCTAGTGTATATATCGAGTGTACCCATCTAGTATATTAATCTAGTGTATATTCAATAAGTGTATTTATTTAATACATGAATCTCGTGTATCAATCGTGTATCTATCTAGTGTATCTATGTAGTAAATACAATCTAGTGTGTCCAACTAATGCATCAATCTAGTGTATCCATATCGTGTATCTATCTAGTGCATATATCTAGTGTGTCCATCTTGTGTATTTATTTGACATATGAATCTAGTGTATCAATCTAATGTATCCATGAAGTTTATCAATCAAGTGTATCAATCTAGTTTATTAATCTATTGTATTCATATTGTTTATCAGTCTAGCGTATCCATTAAGATTATCTATCAAGCGTATCCATCTAGTGTGTTAATCAAGTATATCAATGTAGAATATCAATCTAGTATATCCATCTATTGTATCTATGCAGCGTATCAATCTAGCATATCTATCTTATATATCCATCAAGAGTATCCATATACTACAACAATCTAGTATATTCAACTAAAATTTGAGAGTGTTCTTTTTGCACTAGCTCGGATTTTATGCAAGTAACAAAGAACATCGCTTTATTTATTTAGTTTCTTTTATTTTATTTTCAAAGTTTCTTTTCACTGCTCAAACGAATACTTAAATCATATTGATGATGGTTGGTATGCATCCATATAAACGAAAATCAGAATCTATGTTCCAAATGTCCTCATTCTCTCAAAGCAATTATCTGATTTTAGCCACTTTTTTCGTCAAAATTGTAGGTTTTCCTTTCATCAATGCGGTCGCTTGTATGCTACTCAGACACAATTGCAAGAGAATCAAGTTCCTGTTTCCTGAAATCTAAGAAAAACCTGTGGTAATAATCGATGGCTGCAAGTAATATTCTTTTCTTATCTGAATGTCTGAGGAACTATCATTATCATACATTGATACATTCGGACTAGTGTTCACATCTTGGTTGTTAGCGTCATAACGTTTTCGTTGTTCTACTCTCCAGCCTTCTTCAGGCGTCCTTTCGTATTTTGTAACTTTCTGGGACCTGAAACCTTTATTCAATATTTGGGACTAGATTGTTTTCATTCCGCTCTTCATACAAAGAAAATATTTTGCATCAGTTAATTTCTTTTTAGTTAACTCTATGATAAAATGATGTCCTGAATGATTACTGTTTATCATTTGCTAAAGTTCTAAACTACAAGATTTACTATATTTATTCGTCTAAGAAACGACTTTTTAAAGCCAAATTTTTACTTGTCTTTAATTGGAATCATTTTGAGATGATGTTTCGTAATCTGAGAATTAATTTTTTTTTTTATTTATTGCGGACTTTTTGTCCTAATCTTGGTAGATTTTGTGCTGTTTCTTCTTTCACTACGTTTCGGCCAAATTTTTCACCTCTGGCCTTCTTCAGGTGATTTACTTCAAGTAAATTAATTCCCAAATTTTTATCTCAAAACAAGAGATCGTTCATTACACGAGATACGTTTTGAAACGTCAAACTTTACCTTGTTTCTAGGCCTAATATTGCCGTTACTTCTATCCAAAGTGTCCTCGTATAGACTATACCCATACAAAGGCTATTCGTTAAGATGATAAAGATTTAATCTAATAACGATTTTACTTAGCATAAATGGTTTGGTTTGGTTTGGTTAGGCTTGGTTTTATGGCATAAAACCATTATTTAAAGCCAAATCCTCTTAATACAAATATATTATCTTCCAGGCAGCGGTTGAATCGATACTGCTATATGGATACACTACATGGACGCTAACAAAACGGCTGAAGAAGAAACTAGACGGCAACTACACAAGAATGTTGAGAGCAATATTGAATAAGTCCTGGCGACAACACCCCACGAGACACCAGTTATACGGCCACTTGCCTCCCATCACGAAAACTATATAAGTTAGACGAACCAGACACGCAGGACACTGCTGGAGAAGCAAGGACGAGCTCGTAAGGGATGGAACCCCAAATATGGCCAAGCAAAAGCAGGATGACCAGCTCGAACTTACATACAGCAGCTATGTGAAGAGACAGGATGTAACCCTGAAGACCTGCCGGAGGCGATGAATGATAGGGAGAAGTGGCGAGAGATGGTCAGGGATATCCGTGCTGGCGGCACGACATGATGATGATGATGAAATATGTAATATAATGGCCGAGGGATCTCGTTTTATATATCTTGCCTTTGGGTTTAGTTAGGCTGAGAACCTTTCGGCTCAGTGCATGGGTTAGGTACAAACTTGAGCGCAGGTGCTGACGTGCGCGCGGGGAGGATGTGTCGTTCACAGATGTCAAAATAAAAATCCCAGATAGAAGGTTGACCAGTGGATGTGAATGACGTCATGCACCGGAAGTGCGCGCGGAGGAATTGGGGGATTTTGAAAAAGTCAGTGAGTTGAGTTCTGCCTCGGAGGAAGAAGGTTGACTCTCGCTCGCTCGCCGAGGCCTTGTGGCAGGTGTCGCAAATGGTTTGGGGGAGATGGAAAAGTCAGTATAGAAAGATGGTATTTCTATCCTTATGTCAAAAAACCTTTTAACTCAAAGGTAATAAAAAGTTTCGTACCTGAACTAAGAAGTCGTGTTTCGGAATTCCTATGTTCTATGTATATATGTTATGAACATTCTATGTACGTTTCACACATATCCGTATCTGGCTATGTTACAAATATAGATATGATTTGTAAACATATTTTGTAGATAACATTCTTAAATGAGCCTGTACTTTTTTTCGTACACAGTTAAATGGTTTCAAGTATTGCTATATAACTAACAATTTAACATCAGTCATTTGTTTACACACAGTTTGTTCTATTTGACCCATAGAAAGGATCCTATCAGATGCTACCACCTCGGGTCAGAGTGGACCTGGGAGCAATGATAATGAAGTGGTACTACATATTCCCCAAATCCCTAATGTTGGAGCCTCGCAATCTGATTGTTTAATGTCATACTCAGGACACTCGTCGGAAGGGATCTTTCTCCGCAACAGAGATGCAGTCGGTGTATTCTACAGCCCCTGCCGACTGGGCTAGCTTTAATAGATATATGATCAATGCTACTGCGTGTCAATGGAGGGTTTCAATAAGTTTGGAGCATCTAATCAAACTCTGTAAGCTACATCTTGGTGTTGACTACATTGTTTATTTACAGTAATGGATTGACTATGATTCTATTGCTGCAGTTTTGAAAGTATAAAAAAGTGTTTTATTGTTTTCTCTTCATGTCATTTGATGTGGAAGAAATATTTCTGTAAACTAACATACCCCAAAATCAGGGATCGTTCATTACACGCAATACAGGATTTTTAAAAAGCATTTTTTCATAGCAAAAAAATAAAACTTGTTCTTAACACGAAGTCGTTCATTACTCGAGTATATACGGCACCACTATTGAACAATAAAAAAACCACCTATTACTGTCTCTTAGCAACAATATTTGTGAGTTTTTCGATATTTCGAAAAAGTAATTGTTCTTCTTCGCTTTCTAAGTATCTTAGTATTCAATATGTCTTCATTTGTAATTGAAATAAGTGAAATAAAAATGTTTTGCAGAAAGTAAAAATAAATATGTTAGTTATTTGTAAACGTTTGTCTGGCGATTTTAGAAAAAAAATTCCTAGAAAATATCTTCATTGTTGATGTTACCAATTGTAAAATAAAGTTTATTTGCTTATACTACTTTTAAAAAACTTAAAGTCTTCTGAACTGACATTCATTTAATACAAGTTGCATCCATTAAAATACTGCATAGTTCCATATATTCACTTTGAAAAGCTATATTCAAGATTAAGCATCAACATATTGTATTATTCATATTTCCAAAAGGAATTGAACTGGCACTCTAGAATACACCGACTGAATCCTCTGCTGAGGGGTAATATCCCCTAACGAGTTCCCTGGATATGACATCAAACAATCTGATAGTGAGGTTCCAGTGATCCTAGAGCTTTAGGGAATGCGGAGTACCCCTTCATTGCCATCCCTCCCAAGTCCACTCTGGACCGTAGGGGTAGTACCTGATAGGGCCCTATCTATGGGTCAAATAAAACTAAAAAGCGTATTTATGCTGAACTGAATTGCTTGAAATAGAACCGTTTTGATATGTAAACTTCGTAATTATGCTAAACTGAATTGTTTGACATAGAACTGTTTTTGACATTAAACCTGTACTATGCTAAATTAAATTGTTCAAAAAAGAACTGTCTTGACATTTAACTGTATTTATATTAAACTGAATTGTTTGAATTACAACTGTTTGACTAAACTGAATAGCTTGAAATAGAAATGTTTTTGACAATTAAACTGTGTACTTATGATAAACTGAATTGCTTGAAATAGAACTGTTTTGACATTTAAACTATATACTTATGCTAAACTGAATTGTTTGAAATGGAACTGTTTGTGACATCGAAACTGTACTTACACTAAACTGAATCGTTTGAAATAGAAGCGTTTTCGACAAAAACTATACTTATACTTAACTGAATTGTTTGAATTAGAACTGTTTGACTAAAATGAATAACGTGAAATAGAAATGTTTTTGACAATTGAACTGTGTACTTATGCTTAAATGAATTGTTTGTAATAGTAGTGTTTATTTATATAAAAATGGATTTTGCATTAAATAACCTACAGGGGTTGATATGCCATAAAACCCAAACAAATAAACAAACAGTTGTTTAAACGCATCTATGGAATCCATCAAATCCAATAAAGAGAAGACAAAATAGATTTTGAAGTTGATGTATATAGAAAGTAAAAGGAATTATTCAGCAAAATAGAAAATAATGTCACAAAACAGTAAACATTGTAAGTAAAAAAACATTGAAATTGTAGCTAATATAAATAAGGGATTGATTGGTTGATGGGTGGATTTTAATTGCATGTCAACCTGTCTGCGATGATTTTATGCATAGAGGTTAGAGAATCGCGTTCATTGTACGTTAGCATTTTTTTGGACACGGTCCTATCACATTCGGATAATTTTTAAACAGATTTCTTTGATCCATAGATGGAAACCTAACAGGTATTACTAATCGGGATTCAAAGTGGAGCTGAGAGTAATGGCATCGAAGGGGTACTTCACATTCTCCAGATCTCTAGAACTGGATCTTCACTATAAGATGCAATGTCGTGTGTCTTATCCAGGATACCCCTTATTTGCGGGGGAGGTGGTTTTATTCCTCTGCGGGAGATGCAGTCAGAATATTCGAAGCCCCCACCGACAGTGCTGTAAATCAGTTGTCTTCCATGTCTAGATAAAAAAAATTGATTGGTTTTAATGGCATGTCAACCGGTCTTGGGTTATTTTATGCCGTTCATTATACAATTTTTGTGTAATTGTTTGTTTTATTTTCTTAAGAGTTTTTCTTTTTACACACGGTCCAATCAAATAGGAATCATTTTTAAAGAGATTTATTTTACCCAGAGATGGGACCCTAACAGATTCCACCATTCTGGATCAGAGTGAACCTGGGAACAATGGAAATTACTCAAATCACTAGAACTAATATGAATACGTTTATAATTTTATCTGGGTTACTTTGTATAATGACATATAAATCTTCGTCGATTGTTTAATACGAAAGCCAATTTTGTGAAATAACAGCAATGGTACCCATTGGCCTAATGAGTAGAGTGTTCGCCGAATGGTCCAAGAGACAGGGGTTCAATCCCACGTCGAGTCATATCAAAGACTTAAAAATGGTACTTGATTCCGCCTTGTTTTACACTCAGCATTATAAGGTAAGGATAAGTGGAGCAATCCAGGAAATGGAGTAGCGTCCTCCTCTACACCTCGTGTGTAGTAGCTATTGAAAATGGAGCCTTCGGGGCACCCTCGGCTAAGATTGCTAACTTTACTATACTAGGCCATTGGCCTATTGAGTAGAGTGTTTGCCACTGGTCCGGGAGACCAGGGTTCAATCCCACGACGAGTCATACCAAAGACTCAAAAATGGTACTTGATTCCGCCTTGCTTTACATTCAGCATTATAAGATAAGGATCAAGGTTAAGTAGAGCAATCCAGGGAATGGAGTAGCGCCCTCTCCTAAACCTCGTGTGTACTAGCTATTGAAAAAGGAGCCTTCGAGCTACCCTTGACTAAGATCGCTAACTTTACTTAAGTTACTTCTTAACCCATAGCTGGAGAGATAAGGGGGTTGATACCTTTCCTAAGGGTATTAGTCCGAAAGTGAACGTAATAACGTGACTGGAGTTCGAACTCGCTTACTACGATGTCGTAGCCTATCACGTTAGCCACTATGCCACAGGAACTTCACACACACACTCTCTTATAGGAGTGACGATCCCCACAATAAATTCACCTTCTGTCTACATATGTACGCAATTAAATACTTACTTTCACATGAATCTAAGACTGGGCAATTTTTATCTGAATTCTCAGAGCAATTTATCTTATCTTCCATGCAAATGAAATTTTTTTTATCCAAACATTTAATTTAACAATGGATTTGGAATAAGTATCTCAAACATAAGTTTTTGTTTTTTTTTGTTTGTTTTTTTTTTTTTACAAAAAAGACTTTAATAAGAATAAATGAAATTATTTGCTTAAAAAAAAGGATATCAGAGAATACACAGATATAGAAACATTTTTAGATCTGATTGAATTCTTCGATATCTTTAACAAGAATATTGCAAGAATCTGAACATAAAAAAAATAGAACTTTGTATACTTTTGCAATATGAACTTAGTCGAGGACATCTTTAGACATTCTAGGAAAAAGATTCTTCATAAGTTTATCTTACAGTGGCATATAAACTATTTAAAAAATGAGTGTGTATAAAGAATGTGTATACAAGTTTGAGTCAAAAATTTTGCATAATTTTTGGTAACATGACTCACAATTCTGCTGTTCTGGATGTCTTTTTTGAGGTCGTGATAGTGACAAACTACAATAGTATTTGCGATGTTGTGCTCGCCTGATACACTTCAAGTTCTACTCGACAGATTTGCCCTCTATGGCTTGGAGCTCAGTCTCGGAATTCACGCTTTGCAGACCGTTGAGGTTGTTTCAACTGGAGTGAAATTTCTTCAACAATCTGGTTACTGTGTTGTGCTTAAATACACCTTTAACTTTTGCACAACAAATGTTTTTGGTTACTTCGGCGGCGTTATGGCCCACTTCAAACTCGTAAATCATAAGATCCTGAATAAGAACTTGTATGTTACTCTGTGCGGTTTTCAAATCACACACATACAGGGAAGCAATACACAACGTTTCAGCACACTATCTAAAACTGCATTAAGAACCACAGCGGTTGTTACATAATAAACTTGGGAAATCAGTAATTGAGAGGTATCGTGAGCGTGAGTTAACTTAGTTTAAAAGACAGACAATGACCTGAAGATCCATTTGAGAACTTAATATGACTTAGCTTAATGTGCCAAAAGCTCATAGATATATGGTTTATTTATTCATTGCATATCAACCTTTGTTGCTTATTTAGGGTCAATGCAATCCTTGTAAAAGAACAGCAGTTATATTATTTAACCTAAAGCTGGAGATATTAAGGAAGTTCATACCTTTTCTCAAGAGTATTAGACCGACATTGGTTAGAGTGTTCGCCAATGGCTCGGGAAACCAGGGTTCAATCCAAGGTCGAGTCATACCGAAGATTCAAAAAACGATACTTGATGCCTCCTTGCTTAACACTCAGCGTTATAAGGTACGGATCAAGTGTAAAGTAGGTCAATCCTTGGAAAGGAGTAGCGCCCTCCCCCACACTTTGGTGTAGTAGCTATCGAAAAGGGAGCCTTCGGGTCACCCTCGACTACTGTCGCAAACTTTACTTTTTACTTTATTTATTAGACCGAAAGTAATAACGCGTCTAGAATTCGAACTCGTTTACTTCGTGCGCACAGTCGATTGCTTTATCCATTGCACCACGAGAACCCTGCGCGGGAATATATAACACCTCGTAAGGATTGAACCTATTACATTAATAATAGGTTATGTGATTTGCTTCTTAACCTCTGCAACTCAGCAAAACATTTATCTTTTTACTGTTTCGGAAGAAATCTACTTTGTCAATAGAAGGGTGAGTCAAAGGTTTTGTAATATTTTGACACATGCTAGTTTGCAGCTCGTATATCACATGACCGAAGCAGTTCAAGACGTGCAGGGTTGCCACTGTGATTGATAGTATTGTGGTACTTAGTGCGCTAACACGTTATGTATTGCTTCATTCCATGTGTGATTTGAAAGCTACTCGGCAAACCTATAACGTAGTCTAATTGGAGTAACGCTGCCAAAAGAACCAAAAGCATTTGTTGGCCAAAAGATGAAAGCGCAGTTGATCACGTTACAGTAACCTGATGGTTTACGGAATTTTGCTCGGGCTAATTGAGTCTCGATGATCAGTTAAGGTTAGGTAGGCTTAAAACGTAAATTCCGAGGCTGTACCCAAAGCGACATGGGCAAGTTGGTTGATTGTTTGTTTGGGTTTTATGGCATATCAACCTTTGTATGTTATTTAACGCCAAATCCATTTTTATGAAAATAGTTCTATTTCAAACAATTGAGTTTAGCATAAATACACAGTTTAAATGTAAGTACAGTTTAATTGTGAAAAACATTTCTATTTCAAGCTATTCAGTTTTGTCAAGCAGTTCAGTTTAGTATGAGTACAGATTTAGTATGAGTACAGATTTCATTCAGTTTAGTATGAGTACAGATTTCATTCAGTTTAGTATGAGTACAGATTTTGTTTACACACAATTAAATGTCAAAATGGTTCCATATTAAACAAATCTGTTTAGTGTAAGTACAATTTCAATGACAAAAAACAGTTCTATTTTAAATAATTCAGTTTAGTATAACCACGCAGTTTAAATGTAAGTACGGTTTAATTGTCAAAAACATTTCTATTTCAAGCTATTCAGTTTAGTCAAACAATTCTGCTTAGCATGAGTATGCCGTTAGTTTTACTTAACCTATAGATAGGGCCGGAGTGAACCTGGGAGCAATGGCAATGAAGTGGTGCTCCGCATTCCCCAAAGCCCCAGCATCACTGGAACTTTACCATCAGATTGTTTAGTTTTATATCCAGGACACTCATTAGGGGCTTGTACCCCTCTTCAGAGGGACAGTCGGTGTATTCTACAGCCGACTGGCCAACACATGGGCAAATCTCACAAGAAGCACACAGAGAATATCGAGTAAGCTCGGTATCTCTGTCCAATGTGACTGTTCGTCACTTTCAAAACTTTGGTAAAATATTCTGGAGCCGCTGAAATGTGTTTCCCGTTACGGAAATATCATAAATGAATTGATTTATCCTAATAAAAAAATAGGTGTATTTTTTGCTATAAATCACCCATCTAAAAAGGAATGAACTAGTCAAGTGAAGAGTTATTCATCTTTACACAACAGAAAAAAAACCCTGAAAGATAAAGAATTTTAGGGAGAAACCAACTCATTTTTTGCTTATAGCAAAGGGGTGTATTTTTTGCTATCAATCACCCATCTAAAAAGGAATGAACTAATCAAGTGAAGAGTTATTCATCACAACAGAAAAAAAAACCCTGAAAGATAAAGAATTTTATGGAGAAAACGACTCATTTTTTGCTTATAGCAAAGCTAAAGAATTTCAAGCATGTAACACTTATTCGTTGATTGTCAAAAACTTCACCAAACTATTCAAGATGAAATATGTTTTTCTTGGATGATATGACAGCTTCCACTTTGAGGATGTAGAATGTATAGATAAAGGTTTCCCATGACCTATGAAGTTGCCTGTATGCCAGGCCAAATATTTTCCCTTTATTATATCTCTCACGGCAATTTGGTACTTCGACAAATGAATCCTGTCCTGTCTTATTCAAGATAAATTGCATTTTACAAGACAACTGTGGAGAAAAACAAGTCAAGTAAAATTGGCGACCGTAACCGAGGATAACCCGAAGGCTCCCGTTTTAATAGCTACTACACCGAGGTGTTGGGGAGGGAGCTACTCCATTCCCTAGATTGCTCTACTTTACCCTTGATATGTACCTTATAATGCTGAATATTAAGCAAGGAAGTATCAAGTACCATTTTGAGTCTTTGGTATGACTTGACCTAGGATTGATCTTTAGTCTCTCGGGCCATTGGTGAACACTCTACCCGCTTTTCTAACCAGAATTTAAATTCCGATCACTGATTTCATTCTCCAAAATTCTAATAATAAAAATCAATTGTGATATACAAACCTATTATGAAAATTGAGTAATTCAATAAACTGACAAATAAGTTTCTTCAAAAACGCCTTTTAAATAATATTAGTGTAAATACACATGTGAACTAGTTATTGTATCTGGATATCTATTAATAGTATTTAGGTCAGACTGGTCTTGGAGGAAGAGAACATAAGCATATATATAAAGCATGGTACAGATTTCGCTACAAACGTTTGTAATGGGGCAGAAACCAACCGCCCAAATCAGATAGAAGCAGTGAAAGATTTGATTTCTTTGTGTAATGGCATATTAACTATTGTGGGTTATCCATCCCTGTAGAAGAATAGTACTGGTATAATTTAACCCATGGCTAGGAGGTAAAATGTGGTTCACATCTTTGCCAAGAGTATTAATCCGAAAGTGAACGGAATAGCGCGACTGGAGTTCGAACTCGCTCACTACGATATCAAAGTACAGCGCGTTAGCCACTAGTATTAGAATTTATCAAAAATATTTTTGTTTTTACATCAAAGCATATTTCATTCGTACACCGAAAGAATTATTATTATTATTATTATTATTATTAGTAGTAGTAGTAGTAGTAAATGCACTCAGCCCAGCAGACGGTTTGGTCACATCGCGACAGGCTCTGTATTTGTCGCTGCCTCCCACCAGACACGATTTGACACAAGGTCAAAAGCCCGAAGGCCAATTAAAGTGGGGATAAAGGGGAGGGGAAGGTCGGGAACGAGCAGAGACTCGAACCCTGCTTGTCTGTGCTGCTCATCGGCTCACTTAGTGCAATGTGAGCCTGATGAGGCAAGCAGTTTTACGAACCCAAATGTGGGTCCGGGCACGTATGCCAGTTTGCGGCTTAAACTAGACGCATTGTCTAGTGCCGTCTAAGGAGGACAAAGGAGACAAAAATGCAGCTCGCCCACCCGAAGGTAGCCTAGTCGAAACTAGGTGCCTAATTAAAGGCCCCAAGTCTGCCATTGTTCCTTTTCCAGGGCCACGCTCCGGACCGAAGTCCAGGACAGGCCCCGGGGCGCTCGCAAAAAGCTAAAAGCCGAGAGCTAGCCCCACATCGCGACAGGCTCACTACCCGCAAATCTTTAGCCGCTTTGCGAAGAGATCACTGCACTCCCAACGTCACTATACAGTATTTAAGTTATCGTCTGATAATCTTATGGACACTGCCTCCTCACAAAATGTGGGATTACATGCCCGGCATTATCTTTAACCTGAAAAGAATTTTTTCTGTATTTTCTATATTAAGAGTCAGAAAGGATAGATACCATCGGTTTGATTTACCAAGGCATGTTCGTTTGGTTTGCATTGGCCGGATTTTACCAGTAACCCACCATTCATCTTTTACCTTAGAGCACTTAGATGTTACATCTTACATATGACCTTCTGCTAAATATATATTAACAATTACATTATTACAGATTCGTATTGCCAAGTTGGCTGGGGCTGTAGAATACACCGACTGTACATCTGCAGAGGGGTACGACCCCCGAACTTGATATGACATTAAACAATCGGATGGTAAAGTTCCAGTGATGCTGAGTACCCCTTCATTGCCATCGTTCTCAGGTCTACTCTGGCCAAGAGTGGTAGCACCTGATAGAGTCCTATCTATGGGTCAAATAGAACTAAACTGAGTACTTATGCTAAACTGAATTACTGGAAATAGGACTGTTTTGACATTTAAACTGCGTACTTATGCTAAACTGAATTGTTTGAAAAGGAACTGTTTTTGGCATTGAAACTGTACTTATGCTAAACTGAATTATTTGAAATAGAACTGTTTCGACATTTAACTCTGTGTAAACAAAACTATATTTATACTAAACTGAAATGTTTGAATTACAACTGTTTGACAAAACTGAAGAGCTTGAAATAGAAACGTTTTTGTCAATTAAACTGCGTACCTATGATAAACCGAATCGTTTGAAATAGAATTGTTTATTTGTATAAAAATAGATTTGCCATTAAATAACCTACAAAGATTGATATGCCATAAAACTCAAGCAAACAGATTCGTATCATATAATAAGTAAAGTTGGCGACCATAGTCGAGGGTGACCCGAAGGCACCTTTTTCGATAGCTACTACACCAAGGTGTAGGGGAGGACGCTACTCCTTTCCCAGGATTTCTCCACTTTACCCTTGATCCGTACCTTATAATGCTGAGTGTTAAGCAAGGAGGCATCAAGTACCATTTTTAAAGTCTTTGGTATGACTCGACCTGGGATTGAACCCAGGTCTCCCGGGCCATTGGAAAACACTCTAATACGTAATACAAATTACATATAATAATAACGCCTACTTGTTACTTTGTACATTTACTTGGTATGTTTCACTTTTTACCTGGTATCTAATACCTTTTATATATCACCATTTACCTTTCACTTTTTATTCTTTTATTCCTTCATTCACAGTAGATGATTGGGTCATTAAAAGAAAAAGAATTACAACATTTTCCCCTGTTGGAATAAGCAACCTTTTTAAATTGACTATTTTTATTTTTACTCTTTGAGAGTTTTTCACATCGGCGTTAGCTGATAGTCTTTCGCTAGAGTTTGAATGACAACAGGTTTCCTCAAGTCTCCAGGATTCTTCTCAGTATTCTGTCCGTTCTCAATAATGTAGTCGTTTGGATTCGAATTTGTAGTTTGCATTTCACATAATACTAATGCCCTTGCGAAAGGTATACGTCCACCTATTCTCCCTCTATCTATTGATAGTAGGGCAAACAAGGTTCTTAAACCTTGGTGTGGCAATCGGTATGAGAGACGGAAAACTCCGCATAAAAATTGAACTCTGCTTAAAAATTGAACTCCACCTAAAAATTGAACTCTGCTTAAAAATTGAATTCCGCTTAAAAATTGAATTCTGCTTAAAAATTGAACTCCACCTAAAAATTGAACTCTGCTTAAAAATTGAATTCCGCTTAAAAAGTGAATTCTGCTTAAAAATTAAACTCCACTTAAAAATTGAACCTCGCTTAAAAATTGAACCCCGCTTAAAAATTGAATTCTGCTTAAAAATTGAACTCTGCTTAGAAATTGAACCCCGCTTAAAAACTGAACTCCACTTAAAAATTGAACTCTGCTTAAAAATTGACATTACCCGTGCAGAGGGGTTGGTAAATACATGCAAACATGTAGTATTGGGAAAAAAAAAACAGACTGTGAAAAAAACTGAATGATTTTTTTTATTATTCCCATAAATTTAAATGAAACTTCCATGGCTAAAAGCGCACATAGGAAATGGTAATATTCCTTGATTATTTTTTGTCAAATTTCTGTTAGTTGTAGCTAAAAGTCATAATTTTCTAAAAAGACAATTCAAAGAAATACTGCAAAAAAAAAAAAAAATGGAAATTTATTTTCTTTGATTTGATATCTTAATTTGTGACAAGTCATTTGCTTGTGAGCAGTTGTCTAAGTTTGAAAAAAGTCCAGTTGTGACCTACAATACTTGTGTACTGTCACTTTGTGATATTTCAAAGAAACTAAATCACCATCATTCACCAATTGAAGTTTTCCTCAAAAATTTTAAGAAAACTAGAAATTATCTTTAAGAAGGTCATGTCCTCAAGTGAAAAACCAGAATATCTGAAGATACAATAATTGTGAGGGCCGCAAAATGGCAGCACACTGCATCAGCTCATTAACTCAAAGTTAAGGTGAAATTGATAAAAATTTTCATATCAGCTGTCAGGGCTTTTTTTTTTTTTTTTGGTTCATACATACATACATACATACATACATACATACATACATAAATTTTTAAATTCTCTGGAAACGATTTTGTTTTTAATATCTTTGTGGTTCAATGAGATATGGAATCAAGACTTCTGCCAAGGATCAGAGCGTAATATGGCTGTAGACTCTACTTAGGATCAAAGCGTCACTCTACAGCATTCCTGTCTAAGGATCAGAATATAATATCTGAACCAGTGGAAATTCTTGGTGTATTTTTAAAAGTATAAGATATAAAAATTTCAACATAACTAAGTAAAAACTCTCTCTCTCTCTCTCTCTCTCTCTCTCTCTCTCTCTCTTTCCATATATATATATATATATATATATATATATATATAAATACACTCAAAAATAAAAATGAACTCCATGAAATTATAACATAAGGCTTCAAAATGACAACATGTGTGTCAAAGATTAACCACAAAAATAAAAATAAAAAAACAATCTGCTCGCATAACAATATATCATGACTCATTAGTTTGGTTGGGCACCTCGGGTGGTGTAATGGTTAGCAAGCTTGACAACAAACCTTCACGAGTGAGTTCGAGTATCATTTCTTCAGCCTTGTACCATATCGAAGCAAAAAACTTAGTAAATTACTACCCATTGGCCTAGTGGGTAGAGTGTTCGCCAAAGGTCCGGGAGACCGGAGTTCAATCTCTGGTCGAGACACACCAAAGACTTGAAAAATGGTACTTGATAACTTGCTTAACACTCAGCATTATAAGGTACGTAACAAGGGTGTAGTAGCTACTGAAAAGGGAGACTTCGGGTCGCCCTCGACTACAGTCGCCAACTTTACTTATTTTTACTTTCGTTTAGTTTGGTTTCATTTAACGACATATCAACATTTATGGGTTATTTGATGCCAAAGCCGTCCTTGTCAAAGAATAATAATGGTAGTACTTAAACCCATAGATACGGGGGAGAAGATTCATACCATTGCCAAAAGTATTAGTCCGAAAGTGAACCTAACAGAACGACTAGAGTTAGAATTCGCTTACTAAGATATCACCATCAACCGTGTTAGCTGCCCCCCTCCACTAAATGATTCGTGAAACCGTGTTACAAAAAGTTTCATATTCATGTACGTACATCTAGAAAAGTGGCAAATAGGGCTTCATGTTAGAATAACCTGAGAATTTTTCGTTATTCTGGAATAAACATATATATATATATATATATATATATATATATATATATATATGTAGAAAAATTGATAAGGTAATCCAAGTAGGAGGAAAGATTTATTGAGAAACAAAGTCGACACTATATCGTTTCGGTTCTAGTGAACCATCATCAGGACTATGAGAGATGATGTTAGTGATCTTAAATCAACAATAGATGTTTAAAAATGCAAAATACAAAAACCTAGGGAAATTTTTGTATAACAAGAAAAAGTTGGCCGTTTAATTAGTGAATCAGCGTTTGTTGTTTTAAATTACGTCATTTGACTTATTAGGAATATTGCATAGAATTTATGTTCCGTTTGTTTATCGAGGAAGATTTCGAATCAAAAGAAAGAAAAAGAAAGACAAAAAGATAAAGAAAACATAAAATTATGATATATGTGGAATATATTAACTAAAGATGGATTATATTGTAGCTCTTAAAATGGATTTGCTCAAGTAACGAGAAATATTATAAAAGCCAGGACGAGTATTTAGGGAATTAAAGAGTGAAATAGCAGCGGCTTCGAAAATTCGTCTTAGACTTTCATTATGAATGTAAATGAGCATCTTTGCAGAATTAAAATCGAAGTTGTGATTAGATTGAGAAATGTGTAGAAATAATGCATTGTTTAAGTTACCAATTCTTATATATATAGTCATCCACAGACAGATTGTTTCGTTGTATCACAACTCTTCAGCGAGTTTAAACACGAGGAACGCTTCAAGCTGAGATCGAAACCCGCCCAACTTTACGCTAGACATGGTATCTAACCACTCAGCCATTTCGGTGACATATGTCAGCTCAGGAATTATAACGTATATGTATAAAGTTTCGCTTGTTTACATTTTGCGCCAGAGTGCCCAACTCGTTAGAAGAGATTTGCATTACGCGCGTGGCAACCGTTAATTCCTTCACCAGAGTGCCCAACAACTTAGATAGATAAATAGAGAGAGAGGGAGATAGAAAGAGAGAGAGAGAAACAGAAGGGGGGGAGAGAAAAAGAGGGTTTAGATTCAACGAGAGAAAAGTAAATATTCTATAAAGAAAAAGACCATAACTGATTTTGATTTCGCTATTTGTTTGCTTTTTTTTCTCTTTTTATTTGCAACACGTGTTTCGGATATTTCTAGACCCTTTTCGAGCAATTGTTCTTTATAAGTGAAATAAATAAAAAAAAAATGACAAAATTGTTAACACTTGTGGACTTTTTCTTGATTATATATATATATATATATGGTTTCTTAGTTTAGCGACAAATAAACAGTCATGTACTATTTTTGAGTAAGAACTGTAGTGATACTATTTGACTAATAGTTGGGGTATAGGGGGTTCATACATTTTCCAAAGGCAGTAGTCCAAAAGTAAACGAAATAACAGGAGTGGAGTTCGAACTCACTTGCTTACACGCCACAATCCAATCTATTTACAGCTTCACCATGCTATTCCGTTGACACACACACACACACACACACACATATATATATATATATATATATCATCATGTTGCGCTGCCAGCACAGATCTCCCTGACCTTCACTCGCCATCCATCTCTATCGTCCATCGCTCCAGGCAGATCTTCAAGGCTTACATCCTGTATCAGCACAGAGCTGTAGTATATAAGTTCTAGCTGGTTGTCCTACCTTTGCTTGTCCATGTGTAGGTGTCCATGGGAGTATATCTCTTATGAGTTCGTCCTTACTTCTCCAGCAGTGTCCCGCATGTCTGATTCGTCTAACTTTGATAGTTTTTATAATGGGTGGTAGGTGACCGTACAGTTGCTGCTTAGAGGAGTGCTGACTCCAGGACTTGTTCAATATTGCTCACAGCATTCTTGTGTAATTGCCGTCAAGCTTTTTCTCCCGGCGCTTAGTTAGCGTCCCCTGCTTGGAAAAAACCAAGTTTTATTTCAGCGGTCTGGTTTGACTTCTATATGACCGATAGCTTATAAACCCTCCTACATGGTCTGGAACGAGCAGCTGGTGGCATAAACCTCCACGTCAACACAGACAAGACGGAATACATGTGCTTTAATCAAGAGGCAACATCTCCACACTAAAGGATGGGTCTTTGAAACTAGTGGACAAGTTCACCTACCTAGGAAGCAGTGTCTCAACAATCGAAAAAGACATCAACACGAGACGAGCAAAGGCATGAACAGCTATCGATAGGATATATATATATATATATATATATATAGAGAGAGAGAGAGAGAGTTTTAAAAGATAATTATTGTGAAAAATGTCTAGGAATGTTTGACTACAGAGTATTTCTCCTTGATATCTTATTTGCATACTTTTTATAGGTATTCTAATTTGCTTTGAAATAATCATTTTTACAAATCCGAGAAGTTATCTTAGAAAATTTTTAAATTATTTTCATTTTTATTTGGGCATATCTGCAGAGGGGTAACACTCTCTCAACAAAGTGTCCTAGATATGATACTAAACAATCTGCTGGTGAGGCTCCAGTAATCCTGGAGCTTTGGGGAATATGGAGTATCTCTTTATTGCCATTGCACACAGATTCAATGGGGTCCGGAGTGGTAACACCTGATAGGATCCTATCTATGGGTCAAATAGAACTGTTTTACATTTAAACTGTGATCTTATGCTAAAATGAATGTCTTGAAATAGAACTGATGGATCATTCAACTCTGTGTAAACAAATGACTGAGGTTTAATTAAATTGGAAATACGCACCCGCGTAATTACAATTTAATTGAATTGTTTGTTATACAAAGTAATACTTGAAAACATTAAACTGTGTGCAGACGAGGGGTTGATAGTAAATAGAACTAAACGGCTGGAGAAGAAGCTAGACGGCAATTACACCAGAATGCTACGAGCAATATTGAGCAAGTCCTGGCGGCAACACCCCACAAGGCACCAACTATACGGCCACCTGCCTCCCATCACGAAAACTATCCAAGTTAAACGAACCAGACATGCAGGACACTGCTGGAGAAGCAGGGACGAGCTCATAAGTGATGTACTCCTATGGACCCCCACATATGGCCAAGCAAAAGCAGGACGACCAGCTCGAACATACATTCAGCAGCTATGTGAGAATACGGGATGTAGCCCAGAAGACCTACCAGAGGCGATGAACGATAGGGAGAAGTGGCGAGAGAGGATCAGGGATATCCGTGCTAGCGGCACGACATGATGATGATCATGATTTAACTGCGTAGAAAAATGGGCTCAGGTTCATTTAAAAATGTTTTCTACGAAAGGCGTTTACAAATCACATATATTTAATATATATGTATGAAAACGATTTGGTGTTAAATAACCCACAATGGTTGATGTGCCATAAAACCCAGCAAAACCAAACATTCTTATTTTTTTAATTGACTTATTGCCCAGCCGGCTTGGGTTGTAGAATACACCGACTACATCTTTGCAGAGGGGTAAGTCCGCTCCCCAACGAGTGTCCTGGATATCACTAAACAATCTGAATATGAGGTTCCAGTAATCCTGGAGCTTTGGGGAATGCAGAGTACTCCTTCATTGCCATCGCTCCCAGGTCTAGTCTAGCCCGAAGTAGTAGCACCTGACAGGATCCTATTTATGGGTCAAATAGAACTAAACTGCGTACTTATGCTAAAATTAATTGTTTGAATTAAAACTGTTTGACTAAACTGAATAGCTTGAAAAAGAAATGTTTTTGACAATTAAACTGTGTACTCATAGTACACTGAACTGATTATTTGTATAAAAAATGGATTTGGCATTGAATAACCTACAAAGGTTAATATGCCATAAAACTCAAACAACCAATCAATAGACTTAGACGGTAATTTTTAATCCTTTACAAAGTAAATTTTTGAATGGAATCCAAAATTATAATAAAAATATATATTTGATAGGTCCCTAAAATTCTGGAAAAGGGACAGTGGGAACTGGAAATCAGAAGAAGAATCTAAACCATCCCGACCAATTAACAAGAATAATTTGAAGAACCCGCAAAATCTAAGCAGATTTACTCTCACTCACAGGCTTCTGAGAAAAATCAACAGTTGAAAATCTCGCAAAGAATAAGATAATAATCCACAAATAGAAAACCAAATGGATGGTACGTGAAATGCTTTCTGACAGTATATATATATATATATATATATATATATATATATATATATATATATATATATATATGTGTGTGTGTGTGTGTGTGTGTGTGTGTGTGTGTGTGTGTGTGTGTGTGTCCTTATACTATCCAACGCCAAGTAGGAACGATTCTATTTTCGGATTTTCTTTCTCCAATATCCAAGTAATTCAAAATCTAAAAAAAGCTGAATGTAAAATAATAATAAATCAAAATACAGAACAAATAATTCCATACAAAAGAAAAACCTTTAAAAATTACTCATATTTTTTAACAACAATATTTATTTCAGCAGACCCTATACTTTTAATTTTTATTTAATCATTTATTATCTTCAAACAAAGAAATACTGAGAAATTTCTCATTATTACTTTGTCAGAAGATTCAGATCTAACATTTTATATATATATATATATATATATATATATATATATATATATATATATATATATATATATATATATATATATATGGTCTGCTGAAATAGTTATTACAAAAGATATGAGTAATTTTTAAAGGTTTTTCTTTTATATGGTATATGTGTTTGTGTGTGTGTGTGTGTACAAATACTTATAAACATCAATGTAGAATGTTTAACCGAGTGGATATTGCTTGTTTAGTTTCTTTATAGAAAATGTCAAACTTCTGTTGACCCTTAAGGAGACGTGAACTCGTGAACTGGTTAGACAGAAGCAGTTAATTAATTCAAGCTATGCGAGACTGACTTAGTCCCCACATGAAGATACCTTGATATATGACTAGCAAAAGAAGCACTATAATCAACAGCAGCAGCAGTATGAGTAGTAGTAGTAATAGTAGTAGTAGTCGGGTTGCATGGCAGAATGAGGTTGACAGAGTCAAATAAGAAACACATGAAGACACTGAGTACTATGGGGTCACAGGGTTAACAGATCGTTCTGTACTAAGGGTAGTGAAGTCTGGATTGAAGGATACTTTGGTTTGGTAGAAAAGCACAAATCCCCAAGGACATTCTTCTGAATTTTTGTACTTAGAAATAAAGAAGGGCAGAGACTTTTTAGAGATAAAAAATGACACTGAGTGAAATAATAACTTTGATTACAATAAATTACACACAGACACACACACACACACACACACACGTACACACATACTTATATACATATTTTGTGAGAAAATAACAAGTCTCCAAATAATTCTTTTAATAAAATGATAAGAGACTTCAGAATCTTTAGTTTCCTGCTTAGAAATAACGAAGAGCTTAGACTTTTATAGGATATAAAAAAGGACCATGCATAATAATACCTCAACATAATTACACAACACACACAGACACACACACAGACACACACACACACACACACACACACACACACACACACACACACATGCTCACTCACACACACATACATATATATGTACAAAATATTGCAAAAATTTCAGATTAATGATATATATATATATATATATATATATATATATGTACATATATACATATTATACATATCTCTATACACACATACACACACACACACACACACACACACATATATATATACACATTCAAGCCATGTTGAGGTGTGAGTAACCATGGCATAATAGCTAAAGTACTTGCTTGTGGCTTCAAAACAAGCTATTTCGATCTCCTGTCATGCTATTACGTTCACTTTTGGAGTAATAATCCTCAGAGCTATGGGTTAAATAAAAATAAGTAAAGTTGACGACCTTCATCGAGGGTGAACCGAAGGCTCCCTTTTCAATAGCTACTACACCGACATGTAGGGGAGGGCGCTACTCCATTCCCTGGATTGCTCTATTTTACCCTTGATCCTTACCTTATAATGATGAGTGTTAAGCAAGGCAGCATCAAGTACCATTTTTTGATTGGTTGGTTGGTTGGTTGGGTTTTATAGCATATCAACTTTTATAGGTTATTTAACGCTAAATCCATTTTTATGTAAATAATCAGTTCTATTTCAAACAATTTAGGTTAGCATAAACACGCAGTTTAAATATAAGTACAATTTAACACTGAAAAACATTTCTATTTCAAGCTGTTTAGTTTAGTCAAACAGTTCTTCAGCTAATTCAGTTTAGTATGAGTACAGATTTTGTTTACACACAGTTAAATATCAAAACAGTTCTATATTAAACTAATCCGTACAGTTTCAATGTCAAAAAACAGTTCCATTTCAAATAATTCAGTTTAGCATTAGCATGCAGTTTAATTGTAAGTAGGGTTTAATTGTAAAAACATTTCTATTTCAAGCTACTCCATTTAAATGTCAAAACAGTTCAGTTTAGTATAAGTATGCCGTTAGTTCTAGTTAACCCATAGATAGGGCCCTATCAGGTGCTACCACGCCGGGCCAGAGTGGACCTGGGAGCAATTGCAATGAAGGGGTGCTCCGCATTCTCCAAAGACCCAGCATTACTGGAACCTTACTATCAGATTGTTTAGTGTCATATACAGGACACTCATTGGGGGGGGGTCTCAACCCTCTGCAGAGGTGCAGTCAGTGTATTCTACAGTTAAATGTCAAAACAGTTTTATTTCAGATAATTCAGTTTAGTATAAGTACACAGTTTAGACGTCAAAACAGTTCTATTTCGATCAATTCAGTTTAGCATTAGTATGCAGTTTAAATGTCAAAACAGTTCTATTCTAAACAATTCAGATTAGCATAAATATGTAGTTTAAATGCAAAAATCGGTATAGTGAAGGAAGCACGGTTTTGTTCTATTCAACCCATAGATAGAACCTTTATCAGGTGCTACCACTCCGGGCCAGAGTGGACCTGGGAGCGATTGCAATGAATGAGTGCTCCGCATTCCCCAAAGCCCCAGCATTACTGGAACCTCATATTCAGATTGTTTAGTCTCATATTCAGTACACTCATTGGGAGGGGTCTTTCCCCTCTGTAGAGGTGCAGTCGGTGTATTCTACAGTCCCAGCCGACAAGGTAAACCTTTTTTTGAGTCTTTGGTATGACTCAACGTGGAATTGAACCCCGGTCTCCCGGACCATTGGCGAACACTCTACTCATTATACTCATTGCCAAATAGTATCCCTACACTCACTGAGTATGGTGATTTGGCCATTAAATAACACAAGATTTAGAGTCTCAAATTTTAAAAACTTAACAGTTTCGTGTCTATACCTTTTGATCATTCCTCGTCTGCTAACCAAATTCATAAACTGAAGAAAGTAGTCTAATGCCAGGTAAAGGTGTTTTTTTTTTGTTGTTGTTGCTTTTTGTTTTGTTTTATTTTTTGTATGTCTTTCCTTTATTTGTTATCTCCAAAAATTTTCTATGAGCTAAACAATTTTCTACGTGGGCAGGCACACTTCTGAGAAGTTATTGCATATTTAGATGTCTGCTTTGACTAAGTCCACTTGAAGACAGTTTCTTTTGTTTCCCCAAACTGAGGTCATCAGTGAAAGAATTCATTCTGTGTGAGCATTAGTGCATAGCATAGAATAGATATACACATTTTCATCAGGTTTGTAAAATGAAATTAGGATTTACGGAATAACTTGAGATAACATTTTTTCACCATGGCTGGCTACCATCTCCATAGTATTAATAATCACCTTCACAATCTAATACTCTTAATATAATTTCAATATTTTATAGGTTACATAGTGTGTGTATAGCAGTAGCTTAAACCAGCACTTAATTGGCTTGTAGATGCAGCTTTTTAGAAGGTTGCTTGTAGATGGATACAGAACAAAATGGAATGATCGAAAACGTCTTGAAGTGGCACGTTGTAAGAATCATCTTAGACAAAAAATTGCCAGTTACAACGGAAACTCTGGATATGAAGTTACCTGTCTGGAGTCAGTCCGTTGGGACAAAACAATAGATTTTTTTATGTAGACTCGGACTCTTCTTGTCCGAATCACCTAAAGCCAATTAATCATAAGTTCCATTGGACTGGGTCGGCAAGGTTCGCTCCACTTTGCCTCGGTCTAAAAAAAATTAACCTGGTCGCATCCCAACTGCTCTCAGATGTCTTTCTCAGAATAGACGACGCCAGCTCATATCGTTACAAGTGCATCGCAAAAGTCTCCAAAGGACACAAAAAACTGACTGAAAGGTGGCTTCAGACGGCGCAGAACGATGGCAACTACTTTGAAAACATAGCTTCTTTTGTTATAACTTGATTTATTAAGCAAACCAATTGCCCAAATATTGCAAAACTTCAGGAACTTGAGGAAATCGAACTGGTACTAAATCCAGTCCAGACTTAGCTCCGTCAGATAATTACTTTTTCCATTTATGGCTCACTTCATGCGCACGTGAAGCTCCAACAATCAAAAAGACGAGGAAACTTCACTGAAGGAGTTATTTTACTCGAAACACAATGAATGATTTCAGCGTGAGATCAAAAAACAAACAGAAAGATTACTTCAGATGGTGCAACACAATAGCCTCTACTTTAAAAACTAGGATGTTTTGTTGCAACTTGAAGAATAAAGCAAAAGAATTAGCAAAATATTGCAAAACTTTTGACTCAAACTAATTTTCAATGGTTTTTTCAATGAAAACTAATTCACATCGAAGGTTGTTTACATTTCCAAAGTTCTTTACTCTTAAGTCAGTTTTCATGGAGAAAATCTGATTGCATTGAACAAAAGATGGGACAGAATGAACGAAGCAATCATATTATTTAAGCCATTTTCAGTTTTGATAAACAATGTTTTATTTTCCATAATATACATTTGCATTATCAGCAATTTATGTCGCCAGTTCATTCCAATCGGAACCTGACGTTCAGGGCTGAACTTTCACTTGATGAGTCCACAAGCTATGAGTAATTTGAGATTTTTCTCTAAAAAAATCTTATCAATGATAATGATAAAGAAAAACTTTATATATATATATATATATATATATATATATATATATATATATATATATATATCATTCAATCCAGTAAATCCGGAATAGGGAATAATTCCAATCAGGACAAATAAAATATTCAAAAATAGAATATTAAATTCAAATATTCCCGGTAAAGAGCTCAATATAAATAAAATCCACGGAACAAATAATTTTTTCCACTTGAGCGATTGCTGTTTAAAAAAAAAATTATATATATATATATATATATATATATATATATATATATATATATATCAGTAATAACATGAAAATTCAATAGATATACTCCATTTTCTTGTTATTAATATTTTTGTATCTGCGTTTGAATTTTTTTTATATATATTTCTATATATATTAATCAGCCGTGCATTGAGCACTCTATTTGGATTATTTCTTTTAAGTCTATTCGTAGACTTAAATGATATATATATATATATATATATATATATATATATATATATATATATATATATATATATATCATTTAACTCTGCGAATAAACTTAAAAGGAATAATCCATATATATATATATATTGGGTTGAGTGATGAATAATTTGTTTTTGTAAAATATGATTTATTCATGAATGATTTAAGAATGATTTAATTTCAGTCAATCAATCGTCATTATTTTGAATCACCCCTTGCTATTTTTAAGTTGCTTGTCGATTCCTCTCGTGTAAAAAATTCAGGTGGTCTCGAACACAAGAAGTTTTCCAGAAACGTTTTCACCTGATATTGTTGAGAAATTTTTTTTGTTCATTCAGTGCATCTTGTAGAGAAAAAGAAATATGGCAAAGAGTTGGTGTAAGATCTGGTGAATAAGGTGGATGGGGTCGAACAAACCAGCAAAATTCCAAAGAAAAATTCTTGCGTGGTTCTTACAGATTGTGGCCCTTTTTTCTAAGAGTTTCACGCACTTGTTACAGCTTTGGGAATATAAGTCTGCATTGAATGTCTGATCACTGTTTGAAAATTCAAACTGAATAATACCGCAATTATCTCACAATCATCATCATCATCATCATGTCACGCCGCTAGCACGGATCTCCCAGGCCCTCTCTCGTCACTCTGTAAAATACAGCTTGGCTAACAATATGAGATAAGGTAAACAAAATTCTCACAGTGGCGTCACAAAGTGATCCACCGGAAAAGAGTGACCTGTTAACTGCATGACAGTTATTTCCGCTCGATGACGATCACACATGCCATTTCAAAGATAGCGGAAGTGACACATCCCAATGGCCAGTAATCGAAAGAAATCGCGCAGGTGAGCTTGGCTGACAATATGGGACAAGGTGAAGGTTCCACCGTGCCGCTACAAAGTGATGCACCGGAAGAGAGTGACCTGTGAACTGCATGACACTTATTTCCGCTCGATGAAGATCACACATGCCATTCCAAAGATAGCGGAAGTGAAACATCTCGATCGCCAGATATCGGAAGAAATTGCGGGGGCGTGGAACCGTGTCCATTTCTCCGCGTGAGAGTTTGAAGGTAATATAAGGCCGACGAATCGAACGGAAGACAGTGAAAAAATTCCGCTTGTCACTAAAGCTGGTCCCGTCGTTACTCTGTGTGCGTTGTTTCGGCCATCGTCTAATTCATTCGAAGAGTTCAAGCCTCATAGACGAACGATTTTAATTCCTCTCCTGACTGCTCCTACTTCACACAAGCGTCCGTCGAGAAAATAAATATATATTGTTATATATATTCCGTGTTGTCGTTTGTTTGACCAGAGAGCGGAACGTAACAACTCGTCTATATCGCCCATCGCTCCCGGACGGTCTTCCAGGCTACATCTTGTATTGGCACAGAGCTGTTGTATATAGGATCTAGCTAGTTGTCCAGCCTTTGTTCGTCCAAGTGATGGGGGTCCACAGGAGTATATCGCTTATGAGTTCGTCTTTACTTCTCCCGCAGTGTCCTACATGCCTGGTTCGTCTAACTTGGATAGTTTTCATGATGGGTTGTAGGTTGCCGTACAGCTGCTGTTTTATGGGTTGTCTATGCCTTTGCTAGTCGTGAGTTGATATCATTCTAGGTTGATGAGACGCTGCTTCCGAGGTAGCTGAAGTTGTCTTCTACTTTCAAAGGACCACCCTTTAGTGTGGAGATGTCGCCTCTTTGATGAAGTTTCGCATTTATGGTAGGCTCTGAATTTCATCTTGGTCAAACCATAGCCTTTCACCATATTTACCAACCCCTCCGCTCGGGTAGGATATGACACTAGGTCAATTTTTAAGCGAAGTTTTAATTCAGAGTTTTCCCTCTCCTAGACTAGTTGCTTTACCAAGGCTGAAGAACCTAGTCTGCCCTACTATTTACCCATAGCTGGAGGGAGAATAATTGGATTCATACCTTTCCCAAGGGTATTAGTGCTATATGAAATACAATCAGTCTAGTCCAGGATTTGAATTCGTGTCGTCGTGTCCATTTCCTACGACGATAACCATTACACTACGGGTACCTCCAAAACCATAGCCTTTTACATTGATCATTGTTATAAAACACTCATTTTTTTCGCCTGTAATAATATTCTTGAGAAATTGATTATTTCTCAACCTTAAAAGAAAAAGTGTTGTTATGTATGTGTGATCTTCTTTATTCTTCTCATTAAGAGTATGGGGAACGTATTCGCCCACATTGCTCAATTTTCCTTTTTTCAATTGGAGACAGATTGTGAATCGGGATGTGTTCGGGTCAAATACTAATTGTAGAGAACTTCTGTGCGGACTGCATTTCACCAATTCACTTAAATCATCTTAATCAAAGTCTAGTGAGCGTCATAATTTGGGTTCATCTCTCAACGACTTATAACCCGAAGAAAACTTTGAAAAGCAGTTTCGGTAATGACACCTTGGCTTTAAATACCACAAGTTTTCTTAGCTGTTTATGTAGCGTTTTTGTTATTCTTAATTTCCCATAACATAAGTCGAATACGCATTTACAGTTTCTCTATTTTAGGAGCATGAGATCATAGATAAAATTATGATGTACTCTTTTTTACTATTGAAATAAGAATAATCAGTGAAAATAACCTTTAATCGGAAAACTTCCTGTTGCATTTAAAACAGTTGAAGTTTAAAACATATAGTCATGATTTACTTTTAAAAACAGAAAATATTTATGACCCAACCCAATATATAAATGATTTTTGATGAATTAGTTTTAAAGAATAAAAGCTTATGATGAAATAAAAATGTATTTCTGAAAAGAGTAAGTCCAGCACTGCTGACATCCCTTGTATAAAAAGACAGTCAAGTTAGTCCATTTATATTGACGATGACATCTTGTATTTAATTTCTTCTTCGATTTAATCTTCGATATCAATAATAAATACGAATTGTCTTTGATGATTCCTTGGATGTTTTCCACTGGTTGGATAGGGAATGCTATTCCCAAGATCTGTTGGTTCTTGTGTTTTTTCTTTAATGTTATCTGTAAACAAAACGCAGGTGTTGATGTCAGTTAATTCTAATCTGAATTTTTTTAAAAATTTTGATTTAACAACTTGGGAGATGATAATATGCCAGCACGGTGGATACCGACATCTTGGAATGAATGTCACCTTGTTTGAGCACCCAACAAAACAGCCTCTGTACGGCCACTTATTGTACACACTAACCAAGTAAGACAAACAAGACATACTGGCCACTTTTGGAGAAGTAAGGACAAACACATAAGCCTTATTCTTACATGAAATCACCAGTATTGGCCGAACAGTAAAAACTTATTTTCACCAGCTCTGTGCTCATACTGGGTGCCGTCTAGATAGGTCCTACCAAGACTGTGGGCCGATAGGGACGGATAGTGAGAGAGAGAGAGAGAGAGAGAGAGAGAGAGAGTCAAGGGAATCCGTACTTTCTGTATACCTTGATGATAATGACGATGATGATGAGGATGATGTCTCTCTTTCTGACTAACATGAATACGAGTACATCATCTCTTAACTCCCTACGGGAACCTGCAAAGTAATTAATCTTCTAACGTCCTAATAATATGATCCATCGATCTGAACTTGTTTGACCAGTAGTTATTTGTAGTATTAACATATTTACCAACCCCTCCGCTCGGGCAGGATATGACACAAGGTCAATTTTTAAGCGGAGTTTAACTAGTTTGAATTCAGAGTTTTCCTTCTCCCAGACTAGTTGCCTCACCAAGGCTGAAGAACCTAATCTGTCCTACTATTTACCCAAAGCTGGAGGGAGAATAATTGGATTCATACCTTTCCCAAGGGTATTAGTGCTATGTGAAATGCAATCAGTCTCATTCAGGATTTGAACTCGTATCGTCGTGTCCATTTCCTACGACGATAACCATTACACCAGTATTATGGCATCTGGTATTTGATTACTATTGCGATAAATGTAATGCATATGCTTCATTCTCTTGTCAAAATAAAAGTCTCTCAGAGGTTTTGGAAAACACTTTGTTGTACCATTATTCTAAGTGTCATCATCATCATCATCATGTCGTGCTGCCAGCACGGATATCCCTGACCCTCTCTCGCCTCTCCTCCCTATCGTTCATCGCTTCTGGCAGGTTCTCAGGGCTACATCCAGAGCTGCTGTATGTAGGTTCGAGCTGGTCACCCTGTTTTTGTTCGGCCATGTGAAGGGGTCCATAGGAGAACATCACATGAGCTCGTCCCTGTTTCTCCAGCAGTGTAAGTGTGAGTTGATACTAAAAAACAACAATCAATGATCTTTGATATACTTTACATAAATTTTGTGCAACACATGATGCTAATGATGATGATCATTAAGATCAAGTTGTGCCGACAGCATGGATACTCTTAACTCTCCCTCACCATCTGTCCCTATGGTCTTTCGCTCATCGAGGCAGAATCCAGTGTCTGCACAGAGCTGATGAATGTAAATTTTTTACTGATCGGCCACTTTTGGTGTATCCATGTGTCGGAGTCCAAAAGAGAACGTGGTTTGAGAGTTGGTCCTTACTTCCTCAGTAGTACCTAGCGTGTCTTGCTCGTCTTACTTGGATGGTTTGGAATGTAGAAGGTAAGTGGCAATACATCTGCTGTTTTGTGGGGTGCTGCTTCCAGCATTTGTTTAAAGCAGTACGAAGCAATAATCAGTGGTCTTTGATATACTTTACATTGTATTTTTCACAGAATCTTCTTCTTCTTCTTCTTCTTCTTCTTCTTCTTCTTCTTCTTCTTCTTCTTCTTCTTCTTCTTCTTCTTCTTCTTCTTCTTCTTCTTCTTCTTCTTTTTTTTTATAGCATATCTACATTGGTGGGTTATTTAATTCCAAAGCTATCCTTGTACAAGAACAAGGAAGATAACGTTCAAAACTGTAAGGACTAAAGCCAAACATTTGGCATTCCAAAATATATCCTTAATTACGTTTACTTTAATGACATTGAGACGCGCATTAGCATACCGGTTATCATCATAAGAAATGGACTTGGCGACCAGAGTTCGAATATTAGACAAGACTTTTTGTTTCTCATTTCACACTAATCCTCTTGGGAAAGGCATAAATCATTTCTTCTTCATTATCTATGTCAAAATATTAGAGTAAACTAGATTTTTAGCCTCGGTTAGGCGACCAGTCTATAATAATAATAATAATAATAATAATAATAATTGTCAGATCTAATTTCGGGTACACAATAAAAGATCAAAACAGGTATCCAACTGAGATACCTATAGATAACAAAAATGTTCTTTTAAAAGCAATCTAACACAAAATGGATACTGGAAATAGATGATGGAGATCCGTGCAGAATCCGCTAAATTTAATACAAGTCAAAGACTTGCCGACCAAGTGAGGTTGATTTTAAAGAAAGGTTAGTTCTCTGACCTTGAGATACTAGAAATTGTTAAACAGGTAAATGATG
Organism: Sepioteuthis lessoniana; assembly: GCA_963585895.1. Classification (NCBI taxonomy): domain Eukaryota; kingdom Metazoa; phylum Mollusca; class Cephalopoda; order Myopsida; family Loliginidae; genus Sepioteuthis; species Sepioteuthis lessoniana. Next base: position 40,542,119 of record OY757917.1, on the reverse strand, counting down.
GATAATATACACAAAGAGAATATAGACAAAGAGAATACACACAAAGAGTCCTCTGAACGAATTGAAACACATAATATTGAAAACCAAACTATCATAAAACCCAGCATCAGAACATCAATATCAACACAAAAAGATAAAGAAAATATAGAATTGATTTTTTAAAAAATCATGATTGAACAGAAGACTACATTACCATCTCTAAAGAATCAAGAATTGAAAAAAGTCAATATAGAGACTGAAGAACTAAATAAATGATTGATACATAACCCAAAGTGCAACATCGCCGAACTGAACGAGTTAATTTATGCTGGAGCAACCTTGCTTGAGAACTAGAAAAGCTGTGAAACATCAGAGTGAAGGTGAAACTGATTGTAATTGGTCTGCTTGATATAGTCCCAAAAAGTTTGAAAGAAAAACTGGAGGAATTGGAAATCAGTGGGAGAATCGAAACCAAACAGACAACAGCATTTTTGAGATCGGCCAGAATACCGAGAAGAGTTCTGATGTCATTTAATTACATACTTAGAGAATGTACTGGAGCAGATTCAGTTTCCCTTTTTTAGCATATTCCTGTCTTCTTGTGTGAGATTTCGTCAGTTTTTTGCTTTAAATATTCATACAGTTTTTTTTTTAATTTTTATTTCCTAGTCAATGTTGTTAAGTTTATCTTTTCGTTGTCAGTGCTGTTTTGGGTCACTGTAATTAGTTTTTCTTTGTTCTTTATAATGTAGTCTTCGGGTCGTCGTATTGACGCATCCACGGTATCTTCAGTGCTAAGGAGTCCTCTTCTTTCTTCTTTTTTTAATACATATAGTCTGTCTATATTATCTTTCGGATGCAGGGTCCTGTGCATCATCATCAGCTTACTTAATTGGTCTTTTTTGCGATTTAGTAAATTTGTAATTAACTAAATCGAAAAAAAAAAAATCAACCACCTATTATATAAGGACAGCAATCAATCTGTTTGCTAAAAAATGAAAAAGAATTAAAGACTCTGGTATAAATATACAGTCAGAAAATAGAAATGAAATTTAACATAAAAAAATCTCCCATGCTTATAATGAAAAATGGAAAAAGACAAAAGAAGAGACTTTCAATCACTCAGACTCCAGTAAAAGACCACAGCTAACACAGATAAAAAAAAAAAATCACAAAGTGTATAATTATAATAGTCCGCAGATTGTTTCCCGAAGAACAGAAAGGATGCCATAATGTAACAAGAGGAACGGGTGATCTACTTTACATTAATTAGCACATCCTCGAGGAGAACAAAGCGTGGCGGAAAAATGTAGCCGTGGTGATTCAAAAAGGCCAATGATATAGTCCCTCAATCATGGATAGCAGACTGTCAACTTATGTACAAGATATCTGACAAAGTCATAAAATTTATTGCAGAAGCTGGAAAAAGAGAATTAACCGCAGGTGTAAAAACTTAAGCAGAGATGAAGATCCAGATGAAAATCTTCCAAGGATATGCTCTTTCGCCATTTCTATTTGTAATAGCAATGATGTCGTTCAGTCACATACTTAGAAAATGTACTGGGGATACAAATTTAGAAAATCGCAAAAAAAAGATCAATCACCTATTATTCATGGACGACATCAAGCTGTTTTTTAAAAAAATTAAAAATTAGAGACTCTGATATAAACAATAAGAATATACAGTCAGGATATAGGAATGGAATTTAACATTGAAAAATCTGCCATGTTTATAATGAGAAGTGGAAAAAGACAAATAAAGGAAAGAATAGAACTACTGAATCAATAAAGAATCAGAACCCTCGGAAAAAGGGAAACTTACAAGTTCTTAGGAATATTGGAAGCAGACACCGCTAAGCAAGCGGAGATAAAAGAAAAAATAACAAAAGACTATTTCAGAAGAACGAAAAAACTACTCGAAACCAAACTCTGAAATCTCATCAAAGGGATAAACATCTGGGCAGCCCTCCTTGTAAGATACTCGGGACTATTCGAGAAAAGAACTAGGGAAGAACTTTGACAAATTGTCCAGAGGACAAGTAAGCAGATGATGATTTGACCATACTACCAAATAGTACATGAATAGTACGGAATTGGTCCGGGAAAATGAGAGACACAAAGTTCTCTGGGATTTTGAGATGCAAAGAGACCACCAGTATACCGGCCAAAAGACCAGGCCAGGTGAAAAATTACAACAATAAAAAAGAGAATCTACAGTTTTGAGGACTTTGTCGTTCTACCAACCCACAGAGTGAAAATCAAAGAAAACGAAAAGAGAGAAAAGAGCTTGGACCTTGCTAGAGAACTAAATAGCTGCGAAATATGAGAGCACCAATTATAATTGGTGCGCTTGGAACGGTCCCCAAAGGCTTGCAAAGGAGGCTAGAAGACTTGGAAATAAGAGGACGAATCGAGACCAATCCAAAGTACAGAATATGTTGCAGTCTGTTCCGTCTCCAACTCACCTCTCACACATAACCAATATCAACCCTTTCGCAACCCTTTCGCAACCCTTTCGAAAATAAAGTGTGAGAGGTATATTTTTCTAAAAAACTGTGTTTGTTTGTTCATTATTGTTGATTATGTTTCCGCATGTATATGTATACGTATAGTTGTATCACGGCTATACAACAAAAATAAAAGAAAGCAAAAAGATAGACAAATACTTAGACCTTACCAGGAAACTGAAAAAGGTGAAAAACATGTGGGTGACAGTAATACCAATTGTAATTGGTGCACTCAGAACGGTTCCCTAGAGCTGGGAGAAGGGGCTGGAGGAATTGGAAATCAGAGGGAGAATCAAAACCATCCAGACTACAACATTGTTAAAATCAGCTAAACTATTCAGAAGAGACCTGGAGACCAGAGGAAACTTGCTGTCACTTAGACTCCAGTGAAAGACCTCCATCTAACACTGATGTGAATAATTCAAATAACAAAAATAATTGTAATTTCAAACAAATATCATTTTGAGCCATATATGATACTTATGGCGTAATGATTATCATCGTGGGATATGGACTTAGCAACTCAGGTTCAAATCCTGGAAGAGGCTGTTTGTTTTTTTACTTGATATTAATGCCTTAGGGAAATGCACAAAATCAGATAGATAAGAATAGATAGATAAGATTAGAGACTCGGTGGAAGATAGACAATCTAGAATAGCCTGGCAAACAATAAACGAAGTGAGTAGAAGAAAGAACACAGCCAAAGCAAAACTGAAAGCAGCAAACCAACAAGAAAGAATAAAACTGTGGAAACAGCACTTCGAAAACTTACTAGGAAACCCACCAAAAATAACACATGAACCAATCACCAGAATAATTAGCAAACAATTAGACATTAAACTAGGACCGTTCACACAAGAAGAACTCGACTCGGTTCTCAGAATAATTAAAAATAGGAAAGCTGCAGGGCTGGACGAAATTCCCCCGGAAGTATGGAAGACCAGACAATTCGATGACATACTGCTCCGACACTGCAACGCAGTATACAATCAAAATCCGATAGATAGATGGATGAAAGGATGCATACTCCCCTTCCCTAAAAAGGGGGACCTCGGATTAGCCAAAAACTACCGAGGCATAACACTTACATCCATAGCAGCCAAAATCTACAATGCCCTACTACGAAACCGCATAGAACCCGAAATCGACAACATACTTAGAAAAAAACCAAAATGGCTTCCGAAGAAATAAATCCACGACCTCACAAATATTAACCATCCGTAGAATCCTTGAAGGTGTACGGGCAAAAAACCTACAAGCGACATTAATTTTTGTTGACTTTACCAAGGCTTTCGATTCTATTCACAGAGGAAAGATGGAACAAATCCTACTAGCGTACGGCATACCTAAAGAAACCGTAGAGGCAATAACGATTCTCTATAGAAACACTAAAGTAAAAGTACGATCACCAGACGGAGACACAGAATACTTCAACATTGTAGCAGGAGTACTACAAGGGGACACGCTGGCCCCGTACCTCTTTATCATTTGTCTAGACTACGTACTTAGAACATCGATTGACAAAATCAAAGAGAATGGCTTCGAACTGACGAAGAAAAGAAGTAGAAGGTACCCCGCAACAACAATTACCGACGCCGACTACGCCGATGACATAGCGATAAAGGCAAATACACCTGACCAAGCCGAAACACTACTGCATAGTTTGGAACGAGCAGCAGCAAACATAGGCCTCTATGTTAATGCACACAAAACGGAATATATGTGCTATAGCCAAACGGGGGACATCTCCATTCTAGAAGGAACCCCTCTTAAACTAGTAGACAAATTCACTTACCTAGGAAGCAGCGTCGAATCAACCGAAAAGGACATCGAAACGAGGTTAACGAAAGCATGGACAGCTATCAATAGGTTATCGATTATTTGGAAACCAGACCTAACCGATAAAATAAAACGCAGTTTCTTCCAGGCAGCGGTCACATCGATACTGCTATATGGCTGCACTACATGGACGCTAACAAAACGGCTGGAGAAGAAGCTAGACGGCAATTACACAAGAATGCTACGTGCAATCTTAAACAAGTCCTGGCGGCAACACCCCACAAGACACCAACTGTACGGCCACCTACCCCCTATCACGAAAACTATTCAAGTTAAACGAACCAGACATGCAGGACACTGCTGGAGAAGCAGGGACGAACTCATAAGTAATGTACTCTTATGGACCCCCACACATGGCCGTGCAAAAGCAGGACGACCAGCACGAACATACATTCAGCAGCTATGTGAGGATACGGGATGTTGTCCTGAAGACCTGCCTAGGGCGATGAACGATAGGGTGGAGGGGCGAGAGAGGGTCAGGGATATCCGTGCTACCAGTGCGATATGATGATGATGATGAGGGAAATGCATATAATCATCTTTTCTTCCCTCAGCCATGAGTACATAGTTGGGTAGACTGGGTTATTTAACTTTGAGTAGGCAACCAGTCTATAAGAAGAAAAACTGAATTGAAAGCAGCTTTGGTTCAATTAAAAAATTTACCTTTTCTCATATCCTCCACTATGGTGAAGGGGCTGGGTAAATTCTTTCATTGCATTGTTTTTCTTGTATCATTAAAAATTCATTCATACTTGTCAGTGTCAATATTTTAGATGTGTCCTTTTTGCATTCAGATTTATATACATTTCTATGAAAGATAAGGCATAATGATAGATAGATAGATAGATAGATAGATAGATAATGAATTTTATCCTATAAACAGAACAAAACAACAAATAAATTTCTTTGCAAGTTACAAAGAATAAGATATTTTTTCAGAAGCTTGGGTTCTCTTAATATATAAACAAGGTAAGCATTTAAATGTGTGTAAATTCATTTTAATATATTTTATTTCTTATTTCTATATTGACTATTTTTCAAGAAATTTAGAAAAAAATGTGGAAAAGGAAAATATAACAATATGTCTGAAATGTTTTCATTCATCCCTGAGAGAATATATAGTGCAAGTCATTATGATTTAACTATATTCTCAAAATATCAGTATCTTATATATATATATATATATATATATATATATATATATATATATATATATATATATGTATATATATACACTTTATAATAAAAAATAATAAAAAGGTAAATTTTTTTGAAAAAAGCTAAATAACATTTTTTTCAGAATTTTTTCCATAATTGTAAATTCTGCATTGTTTGAATTGGTTTATAGTAAAAATCATTTTGATCATGCAAAAATACTTGTTTAGAGGCTATTCAAAATGGTAGCAAATTAAACTGAGTGCTCCAAACTTGGACAGAGGTCACCTGACATCAAATCTTTGTTGGATAATACATTCAAACCACATGAAATTTACAGAAGAATGAGTGATGTGTACAGAGAAAAATGTTTTAGTCAAAAAAATGTTTACAAATTGGCTAAACAGGAATTTATCCCCGCAAGTTCAAATCAAAAAGACAGTTCACAGAGGGGGGGCACACCGACTTTCCAGTAAGGGAAAGAAGGCTGTATTGACAGTCTTCTGGGACTTGAAAGGACCCATCGCTATTGATTTCCTTGAGAAAGTTGCAACTGTTAATAATTTCCTACTACAAGCTCCTTTGTCAAATTTCATTGTATTTATTGTCAGACCCTCATACTCAAAATATCAGAATCTTAGAAATAAAATGAATGATCATGATTATGATATTAATAATTCTGTAACATTTTCTGGAGAAGATGGATTGATTTTCACAATCATCTTGATTTTATTAATTATTAACTTAGAACTCATCTTTTAGATTTTAGTCGGACTAATAATATTCATTATTAGTAATTATTTACATAGGGCAAATCATTTAGATTTTAGTAGTACTAATAATGTTCATTTTAGTAATTATTTACATAGGGCAAATCATTTAGATTTTAGTAGTACTAAAAATATTCATTTTTAGTAATTATTTACATAGGGCAAATCATTTAGATTTTGGTAGGACTAATAATGTTCATTTTAGTAATTTACATTTTCATTTTAGTAGGGCTAATAATGTTCATTTTAATAATTATTTACATAGGCGAAATCATTTAGATTTTATTAGGATGAATAATTTTTATTTTAGCTAAGCAAATCCTTTTGGTTTTAGTTGTTATTTATTTTGGACTAATCATTTTGATTTAAGTAAGACTAAACATTTTGATTTTTGTAGGACTAATAATTTGGATTTTAGTAATTATTTATTTAGAAATTATGATTTTGATTTTAGTTGGACTATACATTTTGATTTTAGAAATAACTTATTTAGGACAAATCATTTTCCTTCTAGTAATTATCTATGCAGAATCATTTATGCAAATTTTCATTGGGTGAAATAAATCTACTGATTTGGACAATAAACAACCAGAGAAAAAAAATTATCCATTTTTTATTTTTGCTGAAAATTTTTATAAAACCTCAATGGCGTAGACATACCTCAAAAGTGATTATTTTCTTTGATTTTTTTTGGTATTTCTGAGAATTTTCTTTTCAAAAAATTGTAAGTTTTTGCTCTCTATAATGTATATTGATATGCTATAGTTTGTCAAACATACTCAGCACGTAATATTTTCAGCAGATATTCAACATATTCTATTTTGCTAGAATTAAAGTATTGATATATTGTAAGTAGAGTTGGCAACCTTAGTCAAGAGTGACACAAAGGCTCCCTTTTCAATAACTACTACACCGAGATATAGGGGAGGGGGCTACTCCATTCCCTGGATTGCTCCACTTTACCCTTAATCCTAACCTTATAATGCTGAGCGTTAAGCAAGGTTGCATCAAGTACCATTTTTTGAGTCTTTTGTATGACTTGACCCGTGATCTAACCCCAGTCTCCCGGACCATCGACGAACACTCTACTCGTTCGGCCAATGGCCTGGGATTGATTTATACATTGTTCTAAAAATCTGACTATCTATTTGTTAAATATGCTCTGTGGATTCCTTCAAGGCAAATATCTATATTTAAAAGTGGCATGATTTATTTTACTATCAAAATCAATAAAAAATTTCAGGTTTAAATGTATTTTTTATCTTAAAATAAATGTCATATATAATTTCTGTTTAGTTCCAAATATTGAAAATCTCTGGTAAAAATTATTTGTTGGGTATAAATGACCATAATTGATTGTTTGCTGCTGAGGATTAAAAAAGTAATGCTTGCTAAATATGAATTTTTGCTTTATTTTCAATGTTTTTTTATACGTGATTTTAGTATTCATTAAACTACTATAGTGCCTTCTTTTTTATTATCTTACGAAAAGCATTGAAACCTTGTCACCAAAAATATAATTACAACACCTCAATAACCAAAAATGAAATTTCCCATTAAAGAGGTGTACATATTTTTGGACAGATCTGATTGTATAATGTTTCACTGGAAATGATAAAATCCTGGTATCCTTGGATTTGAAGAAAATCCTCTTTTTATAAAGAAAATCATAGGAATGTACTTATTTATGGGTGAGACTGTGTACACACACACACACACACACACACACACACACACACACACACACACACACACACACACACACATATATATATATATATATATATATATATATATATATATATTTTTTTTTTTAAGCATGTTTCATTAAATAATAAAGGCAAATTTGATCTGTATAATTTATTTAAGATCCTTTCAAGTTTTCTGATAAATGTCTTAGTTTCAGGTTGGAATTGGTAGATGAATTTCCCAAAATTGTCCCAAGTGCTTTCGGAACAATTTTGGGAAATTCATCTACAAATTCCAACCTGAAACTAAGACTAAGACATTTATCAGAAAACTTGAGAGGATCTTAAATAAATTGTACAGATAAAATTTGCCTTTATTATTTAATGACACATGCTTAAATGAATGACTGCTGCCTAACTACACACACACACAGACACACACAGACACACACACACATGCATATATATATATATATATATATATATATATATATATATATATATATATATATGTCCTTTTCATTTTCAATTATTCTATATATAGATGAATGTTTAATCAAGGGTGTCAGTTATTTCTAAAGAATAAACAGTTACTACATATGTACTTGAGAATACTTGAGAGCAATGGTCATATAATTCTGATTATAATCTGCAATGTACTAAATATAACTATAGAATCTACTGAGATTAACTAATGAACTGGCATGTTAAGACTGTAATCTTACTTCATATTCTATGCTATACAAAAAAATAGCATCTTTTCAACTTATTTCATGTAAAAGCTTTATTTTCTTGAGGAACTCATTATATTTAAATGATTTGCTAATATAAACTAATTTAAGATCATCAAAGCAAACATAATCATCAAAAAGAAATTGCTGTTAAAAATAGAGAATTTATAACCTAAATATAAAAAAGAAAGGAAACTTTTGAAATTCCTACCTCTACAGATCAAAATTACTTGGGTGATTCAAATGTTTTGCAACATATTGGTAATGTGAGGCATAATTACTTGTTTGGTTTGGGTATGTTTTATGGCACATCAACCATCGCAGATTATCAATGCCAAATCCATTTTTATATTTATAAACAGTTCTATTTCAAACAAATCAGTTTACAATAAGTACACTGTTTAGTTGTATTTAACCTATAGATAGGACCCTATCAGGTGCTACCACTCTGAGCCAGAGTGGACTCGTGAGCGATGGCAATAAAGGGGTACTCTGCATTCCCCAAAGCTCCAGCATTACTAGGACTTCACTATTAGATTGTTTAGAGTCATATCTTGGACATTCGTTAGGAGAGTCTTACCCCTCTGCAGAGAAACAGTCAGTATATTCCACAGCCCCAGCAAACTGGGCAAATAATTACGGGTCAAAAGTTTTGTAATATTTTGGCAATGTGAGGCATAATTATTTGTTTGTTTGTTTTTGCTTTTTTTAATGGCATATAAACCTTCTTGGGTTATTTAATGCCAAAGCCATCCTTCTAGAAGAACATTCATGTTACTATTTAATCCATAACTGGGAGGATAAGGGGGTTCATGCCTTTCCCAAGGTTATTTGTCCAAAAGTGAATTTAATAGCATGATTAAAGTATGAACTTTCTCACAACGGTTCCGCTGTCCAGCACTCTAACCACGAGGACACCCTCCTAATTACTTGTGGGAGTCAAAATTTTTGCAACATTTTGGCAGCTCTGAATTCTTTTGCAGATGTCATAAAGATGATACACTGATACTTTCCAAGTGTTACTCGCCAGATTTGTCTTGGAGCACAGCCTTGGAATCTACTGTTTTGGGCTTACTTGACCTTGCCTGATCATCAAGATTCTTGCAACCAGAGAAAAATTTCTTGAACCGTCTATTTTCTGTATTTTGATCAACTACACTTTTACCTTTCACACAATAAATGTTTGGATGTGCCCGTGGTAGACTGGTTATTGTCGCAGGAAATGGACACGGCGACACGAGTTCAAATCCTGGACGAGACTGATTGCATTTCACATAGCACTAATACCCTTGGGAAAGGTATGAATCCAATTATTCTCCCTCCAGCTATGGGTAGATAGTTGGGCAGACTAGGTTTTTCAGCCTTGGTGAGGCAACTAGTCTAGAAGGAAAACTCTGAATTCAAACCTGTTAAACTCCGCTTAAAAAAAATTGACCTTGTGTCATATCCTGCCCGAGCGGAGGGTTTGGTAAATATGATAAATGTTTTAGCTGCTTTGGTGGTCTTGTTACCCTGTTTGATCTCATCAGGTATAAGTTTCTAAATTAGATTATTCTGCATGTTCATCTGTGCATCTTTCAAATCATATTGACCTGATACTTTCCTCGTGTTATTTACCAGATTTGTCTCTGTGTCTTTGGGCACAAACTTGGAATCTGCTGTTTCAGGCTTACTTGACCTTGCCTGATCATCAAGATTCTTGCAACCAGAGAAAAATTTTCTTGAACCATCTATTTTCTGTATTCTATGTTCATCTGTGCAGCTTTCAAATCACACAGTGAAGCAATGCACAATGTGTCAGTGCACCAATAACCACAAATCTACCAAACACATTAAGTGCCTTCTATGGCTTGAAATGTTTCAGTCAAATGATTTAAAGTAAGTAAAGGCTCCCTTTTCAATAGCTACTACACCATGGGTGTGTGCTACTCCATTTCTTGGATTGCTTCACTTGACCATTGATGCTTACCTTATAATGCTGAGTTTTAAACAAAGAGGTATCAAATACCATTTTTGAGTCTTTGGTTTGACTCGACCTGATATTGAACTCTGGTCTTCCAGACCATTGCCGAACACTGTGTCCCAAACTAGCATGTACAAAAATATTTCCAAATTTTTGACTTACCCTTGTAAATGTAGAAATTACTTGTATTAGCCAAATTTATAAAGTAGCAATAATTAGAAATTTTGAATTATTTAAATTTACCAAAGCTTTTATGTAAAAGCTTTATTTTCAAGAGGAAATCATTATATTTAAATGATTTGCTAATGTAAACTTATTCAAGATCATCAAAGCAAACATAATATGATTTAGTCAAAGTCAAACGCAGTAATGAAAATTTTTTGCTGGAAATATTTTGCCATTGACAAAATCCTTTCAAAGATAAATGCACTTTAATTAAGTAAAATAATTAAGTAGAATACACTAAGTGTTTCTCTGCAGAGGGGTAAGACTCTCCTAACGAGTGTCCAAGATATGACTCTAAACAATCTGATGGTGAAGTCCCTGTAATGCTGGAGCTTTGGGGAATGCAGAGTACCCCTTTATTGCCATGCTGTTGTACTCCAAATGAACAATATTCATATTGCAGTGTCAAACTGATTAATTACATAATTGGCTTGAGGCAAGAAGATCTGGATATAGTCCAGTGTATGACAAAATGAAATCAAATGATCACATCACTTATCATATGATTAGTTATTGTAAATAAATGATCAAGTATTATTATTTAAAGAAATATATTTTAGTTAGTAGAACATACTACGTCTGAGTTGAAAATGACTCTAGTTGAAGGTGTGACAAAATACACCAACTACTATAGCATAACAAACACTGCCTTCCACATCTTGATCTGCTTCAGTCACATGATATACAGACCATAAACTAACAGGTTCCAAAATATTGCAAAAATTTTAACTCACTTTAGTACATCTATTTACCAACCCTTCGACACAAACAGAATGCAGTATAAAGTCCTTTTTTAAGTGGAATTTAAATGTTTTGAAATCAGAGTTTTCCTTTCCTTGACTGGTTGCCATACCAGGGTTAAAGAGCCTAGTCTGCCCTACTATTTATTCATTGCTAAATCACCACTGTAAAAAAGACCTTGTGTCAAATCCAGGTGGGAGGCAAAGATAAATATCTCATCTTAGCCAGAAGGAGGATAGTTTGATTCATGCCTTTCCAACTTTGTCCAGGATTTCATCTCAGATCACTGTGCCCATTTCATACGATTATACCATGAGCACCACACTTCAATGTACCACAGCCTGTAAGTTTAGAATGAAATTGACTCATAGGACAGTTACCTAATGAACAAAAAATTTGGTTAAAGTGTATCCATTTACTTGTTAGTTGTGAGTCCAATATATACTGATTTAGTGGAAGAGACATGTTTGTAAAATCTTCTAGATGAATTAACAAAAAAGAATCTATTGATATAAAATACCCTCTCAGGATGGATAATAACATGATTTAAAAAATCCCAGTTTCCTGCAACAAGCACTTGAAGAAGGCTCTACAGTGCAACAGCAGAGATATTGTGACTAGAACAACCAAAATAAAGATGCTAGTTTAATTGATTTGGTTTAGTTTGGATTTATGGCATATTAATCTTTATTGGTTATTTAATGCCAAATCCTGTTTTTACATATACATTAAATATATGATTTGTAAACACATTTTTTATATACACCCAGTTAAATGATCAAACAGTTCTATTTCTAATTATTTAGTTTAACATAAGTCAACCAAGGTAAAAACTTTCAAGTATTGCTATGTATCACTAGCAATTCAATTAAACATCAGTCATTTGTTTACTCACACTTAGATGATCAAACATTTCTAATTCAAACGATTCAAAAGTCGTTTATTTGAACTCAGTTTAAATGTCAAACAGTTCTATTTGACCCATAGATAGGACCCTATCAGGTGTTAACATTCCAGACCAGAATAAACCTGGGAGCAATGGTAATGAAGGGATACTCCAAATTTACCAAAGCTCAAACATTACTTGAGCCTCACCATCAGATGGTTTAGTGACATATATAGGACTCTCGTTGGTGGGGGTCTTACCCCTCTGCAGAGATGCAGTCAGTATATTCTACAACTCCAGCCAATTGGGCTACTCTAATTTAAGCACATCATTGCCTAATGATGAAATTTAAAAACAACAGGATGAACAAAGAACTGGATTTTTTCAGTGGTGTAGGGTTTTACCTAATTAAAGTGCATTTATCTTTGAAAGGATCTTGTCAATGGCAAAATATTTCCAGCAAAAGATTTTCATTACTGCGTTTGACTTTGACTAAATCATATTATTATTATCAGGGCGTTGGATTATCGTCTGAGGTATAAGCCATAAACAAATTCTTGTCTAAGACAACCATTGGTATTGCATTCTGGGAAAAATGAATCTTCTAATTATTATAAAAGCCTAACTCATGTAATGCAACACCTCTCACAAGAAAAAGAACTTCTGTTATATAATGAATAGGTTGCCAATCGATTCTGTAAAGTAAGTGTAGAATTCAAAATATATGAATTCAAAAGTTAACTGGTAATTCATTAGAAGAGTCATGGAAAATAACCAGTGATATGATAGACAAGACTTGACCAGTGGCTGATCTTTTTAGCAGTTCCCTGATTGGTTGGTTCAGTCGTGGAAACGGGTCAGTTAGGTAGAGTTAATTAGACCAGTCCAGGCGCAGTACCGAACGGACGTCAAAAATGGCTATTTCTCCAGCCGTACGGTTGACTTTGGAAATTAGGTGAATAAAGATGTCGAAAATCCATCAAAGTCTTTGTGTCCATTTATAATTACAGAAGTGGACATGAAGACCAAGATAAACCCAAGACGATTCGAAGAAGTTCCCAGATAGAAGACTAGAGATCCAGCCTGGTAGATAAGTATAAGACTTTTGTGTAAATCTTAGTGTTCCATACCTATCCCGATTCCCTCTTCACGCAACTATTTTGCCTACCATTTCTTACTCTGCATAATAAACATAAAGAAGAGAATATTTTCAGATTTAAGGTTGTCGTCTCCTCATTTCTTGTGTACAACACTTCTTGTTGATTTGGATTTTCCTATTTCGAATTTTACTCTTTCCGGATTTAATATTAAACTGGATAACATAATTGTCTCAGGACTTGATACCAATCATTCGTGAGCAAACTGGAATAAAACTCTTTTCACGAGTTTATTCTCTGTATGTTATATTAGCATTTAGTATCACATCTTCCAACATAGGGGAAGGGTTAACAGTAAGATTTGATGATTTTTCTGTTTAATGGTGCATCAACCGTCATGGGTTATTTAATGCCAAAGCCATTCTTGTAAAAAAACAATAGTGATGCTATTTAACCCTAAGCTGGCGGGTAAGGGAGTTCATACTTTTGCCGAGGGAATTTGTCCACAAGTGAATGCAATGGCACAACTGGAGTTTGAACTTGCTTACTTTGATGTAAGAGTCTAGCTCATTAGCCACTGCGCCATGGGAACCCCGCCTCCTTAACAATAAGAAAAGGAACATATTTGTGAATTACTTCTATAAGATATATTTTATCAAACATAAAGAATAAAAGAATTCTTACAAATAAACATTCTTTTTTTTTCATGTCTCTTGATAAATTATGACATCTGTTGTTTTTCAAATGAAATGTTGACTTTGGCTACTGAATAAGAGAGGTGTTCTAAGTGTAACGGTTACTACCATTAGAAATGTGATCAGCCACCCAAGTTCAAATCCAGGACTAGGCTGTTTGTATTTCACTTCACGCTAATCCCCTTAGAAAAGGCATGAATCCATCTGTTCCCACCACCAGCTTTGGATAAATAGAAGGACAGACAGGATTTTTTTTAGCCCTGGTTAGGTAACTATTCTTGGTGAAGGAAAACTCTAAATTCGAACTAACTTAATATTTGAACTTGTGTCACATCCTGCCTATGGCAAAGGGGTTGGGTAAATACATATGGTCTCAAGAATCTTTTGAAAACGAGGATGATTATTTCTGTTTTTCATTTTTTATGAAATGATTACAATTGATTCAAAAGACCTTTTTTATTTTGAGGAGATTTTTTTTTTTTGTGCATTTCCCAGAAAATATCTATTCTCAATTTAAGATTTAACATTACTTTTTCAAGTTCAAATTCCCGCTAAATAATTAAATTCTATCGAAAGAATTTGTAATTACAATTAAAATTCATCTTGCTGTCATTCCCACAAGGAATTCTATTAAAAGCTTTTGCGATTACAAATGGGACTAATAGAGTTGGTTTTTCGACACATTCAATTTTGAATATTCTGAATCTTTTAAAGTAAGTATACATAGACATGTCGGCAAAGCTTATAATATACTGACTGTATCCTCTGCAGCGGAATAAGATCCCGTGGAGATCTGGAATACCCTTTCATGGCTATTTCTCCCCGGTTTACTCTGACCCGGATCGGTAGTACCAGTTAGAGTCTCATCTATAGGTCAAATAAAGTAAAAAGTAAAGTTGGCAACCTTAGTCGAGGGTGACCCGAAGGCTCCATTTTCAAGAGCTACTACACCAACGTGTAGGGTAGGGCGCTACTCCATTTCCTGGATTGCTTCACTTTACCCTTGATCCTTACTTTATAATGCTGAGTGTTAAGCAAGGTGGCATCAAGTACTATTTTTGAGTCTTTGATATGACTCGACCTGGGATTGAACCCAAGTCTTCCGGACCCCTGGAGAATACTCTACTCACTTGGCCAAGTGTTATTTACCAGATTTGTCACCGTGTATTAGAGCACAGCCTCGGAATCTACTGTTTCAGGCTTACTTGACCTTGCCTGATCATCAAGATTCTTACAACCAGAGAAAAATTTCTTGAACCATCCATTTTCTGTATTCTATGTTCATCTGTGCAGCTTTCAAATCACACAGTGAAGCAATGCACAATGTGTCAGTGCACCAATAACCACAAATCTACCAAACACATTAAGTGCCTTCTATGGCTTGAAATGTTTCAGTCAAATGATATAAAGTAATAAAAGTTGGCGACCATAGTCGAGGGTGACCCGACGGCTCCCTTTTCAATAGCTACTACACCAAGGTGTACGGGTGGACGCTATTTCATTTCCTGGATTGCTCCACTTTACCTTATAATGCTGAGTGCTAAGCAAGGTGGCATCAAGTACCATTTTTGAGTTTTTGGTATGACTAGACCAGGGATTGAAACCCAGTCTTTCGGACCATTAGCGAACTCTACTCATTAAGCCAATGGATGTTTAGAATTATTCGTATTTATTAAAATCGAGTGCAAAAAACGGAACCTTTTAAGAAAAAACTACAAAAAAATAGAAATGAAAAACATACAATGAACACGATTCCCTAACCTCTTGATATAAAATAACCTTTGAACATGTTGAAATATCGTTAAAATCAACCAATCCATTTAAGTAACTATAATATTATACAAGGTTCTTTCTTGATGTCCGTTGGGTGAGCTAAATTGAATTTTTATCTTTTTGTTTAATTGTATAAAGTAGACATCTAGTAGAAAATTTCCTAGCCAGAAACCAAAGTTTTAAACTTTCCCCATGGTTTTAGCTGTTACTGGGGAATCAAAACTTAAAATCTTATATCATTTATATATATAGTATAAACCATGGCTAAGAGGATTATAAATTTTGACCTTTCAACGACGTTTATGAACAAAACGAGTGATACAAATTTAAAATCCTTTCTAAAGGATACGATTTCAGCTAGTTTTAATTTTTATTGACTCGTCAATTTCAAGGCTTGCTGTCCTTGATGATTACCCTTAAGCTATCATTTCATTTCTTAATTTTTCATTAAATGATAGTTTAACGGTTAACATCATGGATGCAAGCGTTGAAATTTATTAAAAGAAGAGATTTTATATCTTTATCTCTATATGTATCAGACTGGTTTTCACTAATGAATTTTGCCATCTTGTATTCCTGTAATATCATTAATCCAACAGAACTTGGTTTGGTCTGGTTTGATTTTATAGCATATCAATCATTGTAGGTTATTTAAAGGCAAATTAATTTTTATACATAAAACAGTTCTATTTCAAACCATTCAGTTTAGCATAAGTACCCAGTTTAGTTCAATTTGACCCATCGATAGGACCCTATCAGGCGCTACCACCCCGGGTCAGAGTGGACCTAGGAGTGATGGAAATGAAGGGGTACTCCACATTCCAAAAAGTTCCAGCATTACTGGAGCCTCACCATCAGATTGTTAAATGTCATAACTAGGACACTCGTTGGGGGAGTCTTACTCCTCTGCAGAGATCCAGTCGGTGTATTCTTCAGCCCCAGCCGACTGGGCATCTAACAACTTGTTGTCCAACCGTTGCTGAGTGTTTTTTTTTTCATTTTCATAAATAGCATATAAACATTGTTTATTCTTTATTTTACTCTTTTGATAATGAGTGGGGGAAAAATTACCATTAGATCTATTCTACTCTCCCTGTGAGTAAAATGCCTGAGTGCGAGGACAGCAGCAAAATAAATTAATGATGTGGAAAGCCCTGGAACTGTCAACGAATGTGGATAATAAAAATGGCACAGAATTTTCAAGGAAGGTTTCCACAGCGACGAAGACAAATTAAGGTCAGGGAGACCTGTTGTAGAATGGTTAAACAATAACCAAGCCCAAGAATTATCGGCTAAACTTGGTCCTTCATCAAGCCACGCCCCCATAAGATTGACTAGGTGAACAGACGCTGAAATTCTTGAAATACGAAATAGCTTGAAATATTGCAAAACTTTTGACTCACTCTTATTGTACTGTCGTGTTAAATTTAGATGCACCTATAAAAGCATTAACCCGATATCAACCGGCCGAGCTAATCTTATTAGCCAGTCAACATCATAACAATGGCATAGCTAATAAAAGCCTTAACCACATTGGACGTCATCATCATCATGTCGCGCTGGTAGCACGGATATCCCTGACCCTCTCTCGCCACTCCTCCATACCGTTCATCGCCCTAGGCAGGTCCTCAGGACAACATCCCGTATCCTCACACAGCTGCTGAATGTATGTCCGTGCTGGTCGTCCTGCTTTTGCACGGCCATGTGTGGGGGTCCATAAGAGTACATCTCTTATGAGTTCGTCCCTACTAGAGCACAAAGAAATATGGATCAAATGTTTCACTTGTTGACTAGTGTTAAGGAATTAAAGAAGAAAAAGATAGTGGAGGAGATAATGAAATCACAAACCAATTTCTGGCTACGGCAGGCTGTGAAGAAAATAAAGACAATTAGAAGAATTAACATATGAAGATATTGTTAGAATAATTAAGAAAAATATTCGACCACCCCACGCAAAAAAAAAAAAGACTTGTTGTTGCTGAGTGAACCAAACGCATGGAGACGAGACAGAATCCAAACGAGTCAATAACAGAATACATGCAGAGGTTAAAGGAAGCATATATTTCGAATTTGAAAAACTGAGAACAAAAGGCATAACTACTGTTATATCAGCTTTTGGTTGCAAGGAAAGAACGAAAAACACAGTTGCAAAAAGAAAGAACACGAAGGCACGTAAAATTTTAATAATTATATTGAAAACAAAGAAGTAAAAAGTTCAAATAACTGGGTTTGTATAAACGTGTTGATATGGAATTAAAGAAAGTAGAAAAATGTCCTCTGCTTAGTTGTGGTAGGATTGTTAGACTTACGCGCACGCGGTCAATTAGATGTTACGAGTGCGGAGAGGAGGAAGGTGTTTGATGATTTACGACTTAGTCGCCTCCTTCAAAGTGGAGAAGAGGAACGTCAATGTGGGTGATGCATGGTTTTTGATGCATCTCTCTCTCTCTCTCTCTCTCTTTCTCACACACAGAACTGGAGTTCTAGTCTTCGAGTGTCGTTTTCCTTCTGTTGATCTGGTTCCGCTGTCAAGAAATTTGTCTTTTACGAGGTGCATACGATAATATTCCAGACTTTTTTCGTACGGGCATTTAAAATTGTCGTAGGCTCTTGAAAATTCAGTATGTTATTGCTATACATAGCATGAGATGATTGTCAAATTTTTATGATTTCAGCTTCAAATGAACAGCTACAGCAGGAATTGGAATACACCCTACTAAAGCCTGATTGTCACAGCTGGTGAATTTCAAAAATGCAATCTGGACGTGACGACACTTTAGAAGAACGATATGCAATAAAATTCTGTTTTAAACTTGGAAAAAAATGCCACAGAAACGTATAGAATGCTTCAGACTGCTTTTGGAACATCTTATATGGATCGAGCATCAGTTTTTGAGTGACATAAGAGATTCAAGGAAGGCAGGGAGTCTGTGAGAGATGATGAGAGGTGTGGGAGGGGTAAGGAAGTCAATACACCACAGTTGATTGGCCAAAGGGTTAGGGTTAGGGTTACTATGTTGAGGTTTTAAGGGAGTTCAGGAGGAGATTCTTTGGGAAGAGGCCAGCACTCTTCAAATCGGGTCTGTGGCATTTCCACCAGGACAATGCACCAGTCCACAACTCCACCCTTGTCACAGACTATTTGAGCAAGATGGGCATCAAGACAGTTCCTCAGCCTCCCTACAGTCAAGACCTTGCTCCCAGTGACTTTTGCTTATTCCCTAATCTCAGAGTCTGTGGTTATGAGACAATTGAGGAGAGGAAAGAGGCTGTGACGAAGGTTATTGACACGCTCACACAAGGGGACTTCCATGGGGCCTTCCAGAAGTTGTTGGAACGGTACAAGAAGTGCTTTGCAGCCGGAGGAGATTACTTCGAAGGGGACTAGAGTTTCATGTGTGTACTATCAATAAAAGTGCCCACTAAAAAAAAAAAGTCTGGAAACTTATCTTATGCACCTTGTATATCGTTTTTGTCTTCCGATCGAATCAAATTGAGTTTTGTTTGTTTGTTTTTTTTTTACCGCGAAGGTATCGGATTGGCTGAAAAATTACTTTTGATAATCTTAATTTTTTGACAAATTTCATCGTCATTTCGCTATTCTCAGATGCCCCTTTTTCCATTTTGAAGAAAGTCTTAGCACCGATAACATCCGGTGAATGCTCTCGTAGACACTAGTTGCAATCATTATTTTGAGTGTACAATAAATTAGAAGAGATCTCTTTCGGTCATATAACACTACGGAAGATGAATTAATCCTTCTCAGACTAATGGTAGGCATGCAGGACATATTGCACCAATACAAAATACTTGAAAACTCGCATGAATTTAAAGTTAGCATTGAATTTTTACAAGATCTAGAATAGATAAAAGAGTTCAACCAACAAAGTCCATCAAGAGACCGACAACACAACTATGGGCCTTCTTGGGTTTTTTGTGTATTACAACATGCAATATAAACTTCACTTAAAACAAGACAAACAAGGAACATCTAAAGTTTTAAACAACCTTTATAAGCAATAAAACGTTAACTTGAATTTGCGTGTTCAAAAGTTCGCTTTTACGTGTCGTAACGTTTCAAAATGGTGGAACGTAAGATGTTGGGAAAAGAAGGGAAGGGAGGAAAATGTTTATAAAGTGTACTTATTCCTTTTCTTCTTTTTCAGGTAGTAGTCACTGGCAAAAAAAAGTAGTTTTCAGTTCTTAGCTGTATCTGCGTTACTTCCTTTTTGGTCTCTTTTTATCCCCACCCCCGGTTCATAAAACCTCGAGTTTATATATCTCTCCACCGGCTCCCAAAATCGTCACTCGACCATCCCCCTCATTTTTGGCTTGACCACTTCCCATTAGATACATTAATTTTTTATTTTTTTATTTATTTATTTATTTATTTTTTTGACTGCTGACCGGATGGGTGCGTGGAGCCGATGCGTAGCGACTCGTTTATACACTTTGTATGTGACAGCCGACGAGTCAACATCCGGTTGGGAGTTTTCTTATTTATTCCTAAATCCCCACACAACCAAGTTTCTGAATAAATGTAAGTATTGGGACAAGGAATATAAGAGAAATAAGAATAATTGCCCAGCCTTGGGGGGAAAATACGTTCATACTGAAAAAAAAAAGATCCTTTTCAGGTGGTGTGCAAATACAAAAGATTAGAAAGGATAGAATACACAGAAAAGGCCGAAATATATGCAATAAATACACCTATTAAGACCAGAGAAAAATAAAGTTGAATGGCATATTTTTCACACGCAAGTTGATACGGGCAGTGATGTCACTTTAATAGCGAGAAACTTCTGGGAGAAAATAGGCAAACCGAAATTGAGAAAGAGAGTAATCTCCAGTTGAAGCAATTTGACGGAATTGTTATTAAAGTAATGGGTACTTTTGAAGGGATATTTGAAACAAAAAAGCGCTTCGAAATTATTCCCATCAAGGTAGTAGTACGCAATAAAGATCATGGACTATTAGGAATTGACATGTTGAAGATATCTTGAACCTCGTTAATTCTATAGAAGCAGAAAATAATATAGAATAGTTAAGAGGTAACAGGGTATCGTAACCTGTCCACTAACGTACACATCGAACTACTCGTTTGCCCTAGTAAAACAACATTCGGTTATGAACGGAAGTGACGAATCCCCTTTTTACGACCTTAACCTCTCGTCTCAGATTAAAAAAAGGGATATATTTGAAATTAACTATATTAACAGAACACTTCTGTCACAAACAACACTATAAAAATGGAATAAATCATCTTCGATAGCCGACGCTACGCTAAAGAAGTGATTTATCTTTATGCCCATTTTTATAACTTTCTATTTACACAAACTCTGCAGCATGGCGTTGTCCCACTTTCATATAACAAAGGCTCCCTCAACGGCAAAACTCCAGAGGTCCTCAGACGCTCTCAGGAGCCGCTCTAAGCGGTCTCCAAAAGGCTCGAATCCTACGTCACGTGGTGCATTCGCCTTTGACATCACATATTTATGCACAAACGGTCTTTTTGAGGGCTATAGGAGGTCACCGTCTGCGGGTCGGAGCATCTCTGGCAGCCTTAATTGGCTCGCCGAAATAGACGGCCCGGAGGCAAACACGAAGACGGATTCTAAGACCAACCGGTCTTAACCCTCGCTCGGTTCCGCTTGTCCGATAAGCTGCGCAGCGCTAATGGCACGGTTCAGCCTTTAGCTACCGCTTCACTATCTGCGCAGCGCTAAGATAACGTCCATCTTAGCCTCGGCCTCCTGGCCTGTCCGCTCGTTTGTGCAGAGCTTCGGCGCGGCTCAGCCTTAGCTCCCGTCCGATATGTCCGTACGGCTTTGACACGGCAAAGCCTTCGCTCCCGTCCGATACATCCGCACGGCTTTTGGCGCGACTAAGCCATAGCTATCGTCCGCACGGCTTTGACACGGCAAAGCTTTCGCTCCCGTCCGATACGTCCGCACGGCTTTTGGCGCGACCCAGCCATAGCTATCGTCCGCACGGCTTTGACACGGCAAAGCCTCAGCTATCCTCTCGTTACGCCCGCACGGCTAGAGGGCACGACAAAGCCCTAGCTTCTCTCGACTCGTTCGCTCGATCTCGTCTGTACTAAGGCCTGGCAAACCTTAACCATGGTATCCGACCTCTCACTTGGTCCGTAACACTAAGACATGGCTCAAGTCTTAGTCACTAGCTCTTCCGACACAACACGACCAAGCTGCCATAACCGAACTCGACCTCGACGCTCCTGCAAGATACCACGCAGTCCACGTACGACTCGCTGTTACGGACTGTCCTACCACTGCAACACCTGGCTCATGTACGACCCGCTGTACGAGCCAGCAACCGGATCGACACACCCTCGGTTAACTCAACATACCGTCATAACCGGGAATATCGATCTACCAACTACGACCGCCACCAGCTTCCTACGATGATCATCCAGCTGTATTCTTTCAACTTTGATCATCCAGCTGCATTCTACGACTCGTCCGACCTCAGCTTTCAACTTCAATCATCCAGCTGCATTCTACGACTCGTCCGACCTCAGCTTTCAACTTCAATCATCCAGCTGCATTCTACGACTCGTCCGACCTCAGCTTTCAACTACGACTATCCAGCTGCATTCTGCGACTCAACCTACGCCAGCTACCTGCAACTAACATCAAGCTGCGCTCATCTACGTCTCAACTATACCGGCTATCAGCGTTACCATTCTAGCTGAAGACCATATTCGACCATTACGGACTTAACACACGTTTGTAGATCTGACAATAAATTGTCATTTGTTATATTTGTTACCTCGCCTTTGTTCCTTCATTGTCTTTGGCTGTCACTTACTCACACGCATTAAACTTAATTAATTTGCGGGGTCGACATGCTTATCAGCTCCGCAACAAGGGCAAGCATTCGTTTAATGGAAAACCCTCAACCAAGGTATGAAGAATCTAGAAAGTTACCAATTCATATCCTACCTATGGAAATGGCAAAATTTTAAAAAGTGTTATTGCAAGGAACACTAGAAAAAGCTCCATAAGGTAGTATAATTTAGTTTCTCCGATTATAACCGTAAAAAAGCTCGATGAGAATTTAAGAATACGTAAAAATTACAAGATGGAGGGAATCACCAAATATGCTCGAACTCGTTTCTGTTGCCAAATTACGAGGCATAAATTAGCAAAAATGAAATATTTTGTAAAAAATAGATCTCAAGTCAACATACAAACAGCATGAAATTGACGAGAAGTTCAAGGCAATCCCCTTTGTAAACAATCCTATAGATTTACTTAAGTGGGCTCGTCTACTGCTTGGCATAAAGACTTCGAGCTACATTTTGCAAAAATCAATCGAAAACATTTTAAGGGAAAAAACTTTTTTTAAAATATTGTTCTATATCGGGATGATGTGTAGGAGTGTTCACTAAATAAGAATTGAGACACAAAAAGGAACAAATTTTAAAGAAGTTAAACGAAGCGAGCATGGTTCTGAACGAAGACAAAGAACTGAACTTCGATAAGAAATTTAGGTTATCAAATATCAAAAGATGGAATATAGCCCAATGAGAGACAAACCAAAATATTGCAGTAATGTCCACACTAAGGAATTTGAATCCTTTTTCGAACTAAGAAATCTTTATAGAAATATCAACCGGATACAACCGTTCGCAAACTTACGCAAAAAGAACGTCGAGTTTAACTGGACCAAAAGACAAAATATTGGCTTTTGAAAAATTGAAAAAGGCACCAACAAAAAGTGATAAAATCCTTGATCCAAAGAAAAAAGTTACACAAACCCCAAATGCAAATGAACATGCTGTAGCAGTAATCGTATCATAAGGTCAGTCAGTAATATACTTATAAAGAAAGTTTACAGTAGCAGAAAAAACAACTCGAATATTGAAAAAGAAGCACTAGAAATAGTGTGAAGCATGAAATGGGCGTGAAACTTTTAGAACGGAAATGTTTTACAAAAGTCAGACCATAAATCGTTAGAATTCATATTTAATCCCAGAAAAGAATTGCTAAGAGTTACATTAAGATTTTTAAGATGGGCAATTAAACTTATGGCATTCAAGTTTGACAATATGTACATAAAGGGAAATAAATTTCACATGTAGACGCCATATCAAGACTAGAGTCTGGTAATGAAAAGGAAAAAAATTGCGAAAAGGCAAATAGTATGCTGAGTGGAAATTGACATTTTGCCACTAACTCAACTCAGAATATAAACAAGGCAAGACCCCGTATCAAGCAAGATACTTGAGAGAATAGGGAAATACAAGGAGCAATTATTCAATGACAGAGAGACCATTCAAAGAAACAAGATACAAACTAACCATAGAGAACAGAAGAATATGCAACAGGTATATAATAGTACTTCTACAAACCCTAAGAAAGGATATATTAAAGCGAGTACATAATGATATATATTGTGGCATAACAATACAAAGATGTTAAAGTTGCCAGCCGGGTGGCCAGGATTTTCAAAAGAGATAGATTACATTAACAGATTTCTAAAATGTGCTGAAATAATAAAGAAAAATTAAGAGAACCAAAGAAAAAGAACCGTGAATCATGCATACGTTTATTCTTTCTATTAGTGGACTCATTTTCGGGATGGCCAGAGGTAATCAAAATATCAAACAGAGACACCACGACCGTAAAGTACTGAGAGAGTATTCTTAAGAAGCAGAGTACACAAAATAAAAGTCACAGACAATGAGCCGAAATTTTACTACAAAATTCTATGTTTATAGGTAAAATGTATTGAGTGAATCTCATACAAGACACAACCATATCACCCACAATCTTTAACTTCAGAATTAATATTAGCACGATGTAAAACGCAAACAGCCTCGTCCAGAATTTGAACTCGGCTCTCCGTATCCATTTTCTACAATGGTAACCATAAGACCACGAGGGCCTCATTTAACTTGAGTATACATGGTAATTAAAAAAGCACTTTAAAGATTTTTCATAGTTCATATTTACGTTTTTGTTATTGTTTCTGAAGAGGTTTTATTGCATAAGGTGTCATAGGATATGAATAGTTTTTAAACAGAACTATTTAACCTATAGATAGGATCCTAACTGGTACTGTCACTCCGTTATCCAGTCGGCTGGGACTTTAGAATACTCCGACTGTATCTCTGCAGGGGGGTAAGACACTTCGCAATGAGTGTCCTGATATATCACTAAACAATCTGATGGTAAGGTTCCGTTAATGTTGCTGGACCTTTGGGGAATGCGGAGTACTCCTTCATTGCCATCGCTCACAGGTACTCTCTGGTCCGGATTGGTAGCACCTGATAGGGTTCTATTTATGAGTCAAATAGGACTAAACTACGTACTTATGCTAAACAGATTTTTTTTTTAAATGGAACTGTTTTTGACATTGAAAGTCTAATTACGCTAAACTGAAATGTTTGAATTAGAACTATTTGACTAAAATGAATAGCTTGAAATAGACATTTCTTTGACAATTAAACTCTGTACTTATGCTAAAATGAATTGTTTGAAATAGAACTGATTATTTGTATAAAAATAGATACAATAACCTACAAAGGTTGACATGCCATAAACACCAAACAGGCAATACTGCCACTCTGAGTCAGAGTACCTGGGAGTAATTGTATTGAAGAGGTACTCATCCCAAAGCTCCAAGACTGGAGGCTCACTATCAAATGCAGTTTAGTATCATACACGGGACAATGGTGCAAACTGTGAAAATGGGGTCAAAGGTTTTTTACCCATTTAATGAAAACATAGAAACCTACCAACCTAGATTACTCCTAAGTTACCGACCGATTCCAAATGCAGGAAAAAAAAAACGGTTCTTCTGCGTTAATAAAACAAATTGGAGCTCCCATGAACATGTCATATTTCAAAAAAATCTTTAATATAGAAAAGATAACGAATCAAATTCAGAAAAGGCAAAATTCCAACTACAAAAAGGACATAATACAGCGATATAAGAAAAAAAATGAGCAGCAAATACTGGCACATGCAAATCAGTTTAAATCGAGAATCGAACCCCAAAAATGTAGAAATGGTGTAAGAATTGGAGAATGAAGAGCAGGAGACATTTGCTTTCGATAATGAAGCAGAGCTGGGTAAAGAAGAATGTGATAATGAATCGCTAAAAGACTGACGAAGGAAATGAATTGAGACTTGGATCACTGATAAGAAGAAACCAAGAAAGACACGAAGAAAAACAACACAGGTTCCCGAAAATAATCAGGTGGAGCACTAGAATAACCTAGGGAATACGACCTCCCAAGTTCAGAGAGGTGAAGTATCGTATATAAACTAGAGGCACTTATAAAAGCTGTAACTCAATATCAACCAACGAGGTAATCTTATAAACCAGTCAACATCTGTTCTGCTAGACATAAACATCATAACACTTTCTTAAATTTGAAAAAAATCTGATGCCAAAGAATAAATTAAAGTTCTTCTTAATGGTTCATCATTTGAAGATAAGGCTTACTTGCAGATTATAAGGAGAGAAAACTTTACTTTTTAATTTTGCTGATACTGAAACACGAAATAGCTAGAAATACGAAAAAAAAAACAACAACTTTTGACTCAACCTGGTATACGATTTCAATTAACTATTCAATCTGATTATGACAAACAAGATGGAATATAGCCCGATGAGAGACTAACCAAAAAAAAAAAAAAAAAAAAGTAGCAGTAATGACCACACTAAGGAATTAGAACCCTTTTTCGGACTAAGAAATTTTTATAGAAATATCAACCAAGATACATTGACCGGATAGAACCGTTCGCAAAGTTACGCAAAAAGAACGTCGAGTTTAACTGGACCCAAAGACAAAATATTGCCTTTTGAAAGATGAATAAATAACTCAAGAAATAACTAAAGACATTTGATGGATTCGGTTAATCAGTTAATAATGCTATAGTTATTGATCTTCACGCTCATAGTACAGGGTGATGATCAATAACTATAGCTTACTTTGTGTTCAAGAGCATGTGTGTCTAACGATGTGTCATCTGTTACATCCGCCACTGATTTCTCGCTTCATCCACCACATCTGCTGCTAGAATGATATCACACTGTCACAGCATCCATTTACGTCATGCTTCTTATCGACAGATGATAGGAAATGCTTCTTGATTTTACTTGTGTCCGATTGACTTTGTTCGGTGTTAGCGTTACAGCTCTGTATAATCATTGTAACTATTTATATCGCTGTTTTTATCCCCTTAAAATTACCCATTGTCTCTCGGAAACAGAACAGAAAACTGGGTTAGGTGCACGACTTTTCCAAATGACGTCAGTTAGCAAGAAAATCACTACGTCATATCAATACGTTTTTTTTTAATGCTCTTTCTCTAATAAACATATACATATAAGGGTCCTTCAATGAATAAGAAGTTTTTGTTTTTTGTTTGTTTTTTTTTTTTTGTTTTTTTTCAAAAAAGCAAAGAATTTATTTTTCAGAATCTTTTTTATAAATGTAAAACCTAAATTATTTCGAATCGGTTTATGGAAATAAAAAATATTATTTTAATCACGGAAAAATATTTGTTTTAAGGCTATTCAAAATGCCAGCAGATGCTCAACTCTTGAACAGAGGTCTGTTATCGAATATTTGGTGGCTGAGAAGTGCAAACTATATGAAATTTATTGAAGAATGTGTGATATGTACGAAGAAGTATGTTTTTTGTAAAAAAGAAAAGAAAAAAAAAATTTACTTATAGCTTTTGCCACGACGATCCTGAGTTGAAAGACAGTTCATGGAGTGGATAAAAAAGCTGTCTCTCCGGTAAAGAAAAGGTTCTGGGTGCAGCGGTCAGTGCAGAAGGTCATCCTGACTGTCTTTTGGGACATGAAAGGACCCATCTCTATTGATTTCCTTGAAAAAGCTACAACTGTAGTCAGTAAAGAAGGTCATGCTGACAGTCTTCTGGTACATAAAAGGACCCATCACTATTGTTTTTACTTGATTTTTTCAAGTGTAAACAGTGCTTCCTATTGTCAACAATATTCACCTTATTCATTAAATGACCTTTTGAGATATATATATATCACTAATATCCTTGGGAAAGGTATGTATCCAAATATTTTCCAACTATCTTGGGTAAATAGTAGAGTAGACTGTGTTCTTTAACCTTAATATTGATGTTATTAGCACGATGTGAAATGCAAATAGCCTCGTCCAGGATTTGAACTCGGCTCTACATATCCATTTTCTACGAAAGTAACTATTAGACAACGAGGGCCTCTCTTAACATGAGTGCACATGGTAATTGGAACGACCACTTTAAAGATTTTTACTTGTTCGATTACTTTTTCAATTTCCCCGCATTCTACTTTTTTCAGTTCCCAACTGGATCCAAATTAACTGTTTTCAGTTAAACTGCACGGTAAATTTGAACATTCTTGTAATATTGCAGAAGTTATTTATTAAATGTCATATCGAATTAATCACTGTGCGTTGATGTTTTTAAGCGACTAAAATTAACACGATTTGATAATTGAAGCTAATTTTCCCCCCATAAATCCATTTCTAATGAGGAAACGAAGAAACACCATAAATTTTTATTACTAACATGTAACATGCTTTAAAAATATTTACTGGTCGTTAGGTGAAGAAAATTGGAGATTTGTTCATGTTACTGAGATTATATGAACAAGTCATTTTAACAATCAGTTTACGGCTAGGATATTTAATCACTTATATAGTTTCAATGATTAATTTAACGGCATGTCAACTTCTTAAGGGTTATTTTATGTCTAGACGTTAGGAAATCGCGTTCCTTGTACGTTTATATTTAGATTTTCTATTATTGTTTCTGAAAAGGTTTTTGTTGTACACGGTACTATAGGATATGAATAGTTTTTAAACTGATCAATCTGACCCATGGATAGAATCTTAACAGGTACTGCCAGTCCATTGCCCAGAATATTCTGACTGAATCTCTGCAAAGGAGTAAAACCCTTCCAACAGTGTGTCCTGATATGACACTAAAAATTTGATACTAAGATTCCGGTAAGGTTGCTGGAGCTTTGGGAATGCAGAGTACCCCTTCATTGCCATCACTCCCAGGACCATGCTGGCTTGTAGTGGTAGCACCTGATAGGGTCCTATCTATGAGTCAAATAGAACTAAACTATGTACGAGGATCATTAAATAAGTTTCCAGGCTTTTTTCGTATGGACACTTTTATTGATATTACACACATGAAACTCTAGTCTCCTTCGAAGTAATCTCCTCCAGATGTAATGCACTAGTTGTACCGCTTCAACAACTTCTGGAAGGCCCCATGGAAGTCCTCTTGTGTGAGCGTGTTAATGACCTTCGTCGCAGCCTCTTTCATTTCCTCAATTGTTTCATAATGACAGCCTGTGAGCTTAGGGAATAACAAAAAGTCACTGGGAGCAAGGTCTTGACTATAGGGAGGGTGAGGAACTGTCTTGATGCCCATCTTGGTCAAATAGTCTGCGACAAGGATGGAGTTGTGGACTGGTGCATTGTCCTGCTGGAAATGTCACTGACCCGATTTGAAGAGCGAACCTGGGAGTGATGGCAATGAAGGGATACTCCGCATTCCCCAAAGCTCCAGCATTACTGGAACCTCACCATCAGATTGTTTAGTGTCATATCCAGGACACTCGTTCGGGATGTCTTACCCTTCTTCAGAGAAACAGTCGCTGTATTCTACAGCTCCAGCTGACCGGGTAAAATAATTTCGGGCCAATCAAAATTGTCACTTGATCCCTGTGGTTAATAGGAACGTCAGAAACGTTGGTCGCAAAAAATATTCATGTTTATTTTAAGATTTTACATTCTTCTCGGATCGATCCCAAAAGGATGACGTGGGATGACCTTGCTTAGTCAATGAAAGAAAAGGAGACGCCCTTTTATTGCTAACGCACAACTCTCTCATGAAAAGCGGTTTCACTTGAGTTCCAGCTATTTAACTGCCCATCTCTCGGATCTCATGTGACTGTGTTCGAGCCCACTCGATTTTGTATTGGCATTAACGACCTTTTGACCTGTCACCAGTCAATTACACTTCTGTAAATGTTGGCAATAACCACTTTCTTGTGTGTGGTTGTGGAGGGATCATTACGTTACACAACTGACTCATATAAAAATGATTGATTGATTTGAACGACATGTCAACCAGTCAGGAGTCATTTTATGCCAAGAGGTTAGGGAATTGCATACTTTTATACTTACATTTTTTTGTGTGTAGTTTCTCAAGAGTTATATGTCGCACAGTCGGCTGGGGGGTATAGAATACACTAACTGTTTCTCTGCAGAAGAGCAAGACCCTCCCCTACGAGTACCCTGTGGCCCGGTCAGCTGAAACTGTAGAATACACCGACTGCTTCTCTACAGAGGGGTAAAACACCCTCACAAAGAGTTTCCTGGATATTACACGCAAAACTGAATTGTTTGAAATAGAACTGATTATTTGTATAAAAATGGATGTGGCATTAAATAACCTACAAAGGTTGATTTGTCATAAAACCCAACCAACCAACCAACCAACCAACCAACCAAGAGTTATATGATATCAGGTATTTCTATCTAATACTAATCATTTGCAAACAGATCTACTTGGCCCATAAATGGAACGCTAACAGGTACTACTACTACAGAGGTTAGAGTCAGCGTATTCTAAGCCCCACCGGCAAGCCATTCAGAAAAAAAAAAAAACAACAACAAAAAACAAAAACAATATATCTTTTAATGCTTGATACTGATGCAGTCACTGACATACATATACTCTCCAACAGGAATTTTTTTTCTTTGTTTCGTGTCATATCAACCTTCGTGAGTTATTCAATGTCAATGCTATCCTTGTAGAAAAACAGGTGTGGTACTATTCCACCTAAAGCTTGGGGATGGGGATAAGGGAGTTCTTATCTTTCCCAATGGTATTAGTCCAAAAGTGAACGTAATAGAGGGTCTGGAGTTCGAACGAGTTTACTATGATGTCAGAGTTCAGAGACCCCTCCTACACAAAACACAAGAAAAAACTAGTTACCTAGTGTATCACCTATAAATAAGTACATCCTGACTACTTTTTCATCATCCTCATCATCAAGGTATGATGACGGCACGGATTCCACTGTCCCTGTCTCAACGTCCATCCCTATCGACCATCGCTCTTGGTAGGTCTTCTATACGGCATTGTGTATGCATTGATCTGATAAATGCAAGTTTTTGCTAGTCGGCTAATACTGGTATGTCCAGCTATAGGAGTCCACCGGAGGACGTCACTTGTAAGTTCGTCCTTCCTTTTTTCCCCTTTTTACTCGCTTTTCTTGGCAGGTTTGTGAGATAGGAGGTAAGTGGCCGTACAACTGCTGCTTTGTAGGATGCTACTTCAAAGGGTTTATTCAAAACCACAGGCAGAATCCTTGTGTAGCTTTTTTGCTAGTCGGCTAATACTGGTATGTCCAGCTATAGGAGTCCACCGGAGGACGTCACTTGTAAGTTCGTCCTTCCTTTTTTCCCCTTTTTACTCGCTTTTCTTGGCAGGTTTGTGAGATAGGAGGTAAGTGGCTGTACAACTGCTGCTTTGTAGGATGCTACTTCAAAGGGTTTATTCAAAACCACAGGCAGAATCCTTGTGTAGCTTTTTTGCTAGTCGGCTAATACTGGTATGTCCAGCTATAGGAGTCCACCGGAGGACGTCACTTGTACGTTCGTCCTTCCTTTTTTCCCCTTTTTACTCGCTTTTCTTGGCAGGTTTGTGAGATAGGAGGTAAGTGGCTGTACAACTGCTGCTTTGTAGGATGCTACTTCAAAGGGTTTATTCAAAACCACAGGCAGAATCCTTGTGTAGCTTTTTCTCCAAGCGTTTCGTTAAGATTCGAGTGATGCAATGATGTAGTTGTAATGACACAAATTGGAATTTTCTTCTATACCAAACATACCGGTATTTTATTATCTTTAGTAAAACATTATTTAATCAAAATGGATGTTATTATATATTATCAAATTTTATAACATTGAAACAGGCGACATCTCCAGACTAGACGGAACTCCTCTGAAACTAGTAGACAAATTCACCTACTTAGGAAGCAGCGTCTCATCAACCGAAAAGGACATCGACACGCAGCTAACGAAGGCATGGACATCGATCATATGGAAGTCAGACCTGACCGATAAAATGAAACGCAGTTTCTTCCAGGCAGCGATCGTATCGATACTGCTATATGGATGCACTACTTGGACGCTAACTAAACGGCTGGAGAAGAAGCTAGACGGCAATTACACAAGAATGCTGCGAGCAATATTGAACAAGTCCTGGCGGCAACATCCCACAAGGCAGCAACTATACAGCCACCTGCCTCTCATCACGAAAACTATCCAAGTTAGACGAACAAGACATGCAGGACACTGCTGGAGAAGCAAGGACGAGCTCGTAAGTGATGTACTCTTATGGACCCCCACATATGGCCGGGCAAAAGCTCGAACATACATTCATCAGCTATGTGAGGATACGAGATGTAGCCCTGAGGACCTGCCAGAAGCGATAAACGATAGGGAGGAGAGGCGAGAGAGGGTCAGGGATATCCGTGCTGGCGGCACGACAAGATGATGATGATGATGATGATACTTAGAATAATGGTACAACAAAGTGTTTTCCAAAACCTCTGAGAAACTTTTATTTTGACAAGAGAATGAAGCATATGCATTACATTTATCACAATAGTAATCAAATACCAGATGCCATCATACTACAAATAATTGGTCAAACAAGTTCAGATCGATGGATCATATTATTAGGACGTTAGAAGATTAATTACTTTGCAGGTTCCCGTAGAGAGTTAAGAGATGATGTACTCGTATTCATGTTAGTCAGAAAGAGAGACATCATTCTCATCATCATCGTCATTATCATCAAGGTATACAGAAAGTACGGATTCCCTTGACTCTCTCTCACTCTCTCTCTCTCTCGCTCTCTCTCTCGTTCGCTCTCTATCCGTCCCTATCGGCCCTCAGTCTTGGTAGGACCTATCTAGACGGCACCCAGTGTGAAAATTGCTTATAAGGTTTTGTTTTGTTTTTTTGTTTTTTTGTTTTTTTTTGTTTTTTGCCCGCAACATTGATATTTTTGTTTCAGAGCTTCAGGGCAGTAGATTTTGGATATGAATTTAGAAGGAAATTAACATTTTCATTTTTTTTTTAATATAAGGGGGTGTACTTATTTATGAGCGATATTGTATATCGAGTTCTTTCGATTTCTTTGTTAAATGACATATCAAACTTCGAGGGTTATTTAATGCTAGAGCCATTCTTGTTGATGAACGAAAGTGATATTGTTTAACTCATAGCTAGGAATAATGTATACAGTAGCGTCCAAAACTAAGGGACAAAATTTTAAAACCTAATATTTGTTAGAAATAACAACTGTGAAAAGCTGAAATTTTGCCAACTCGTGGTCGTTATCATCCATAATAACACACTAAAATTTGAATCATTTGCAAGGGATAGAAAAAGAATTATAACAATTATTTATTTTAAAATTTGGAACGTCCAAAAGTAAGGGACAAAATTGAGAAAAACAATGTAAACAGCCAAAAAAAATAAAAATACATGTACAATCAATATTTAGTAAATGAGCCCTTGCTCTCAATGACAGCTGCACATCTTCGACTACAAGAACGAATCAGTTCTTGACAATCCTCGATACTAATTTTAGACCATTCTTCTTGAAGCTTCACCCACAAATCCTGCGTGTTAGTGGGATTTCTTTCCATAACTTTCACTCCTAAGGTCTTCCAAAGATTTTCTATTGGATTTAAGTCAGGACTTTGCGGTGGCCAATCCATAATTTCGAAATCTTGCTCGCTAAGGTAACTCATTACCACCTTTGCCTTGTGACATGGGGCATTATCTTGCATAAAGGTAGCCCTATCGAAACCTGAATTCAGTATGATTGGCACAACATGATCTTGAACAATGTTTTTATAGATCTGCGCGTTTACACGAGTTTGTAACCGGACAAGAGGCGTTGTACCTTGGCTAGAAAACATTCCAAATACCATGACGCCCACAAACTTGACAGTTTTCTTAGTACATTTTGCACTTAATCTTTCACCAATACGTCTCTTTACATTGTTTTTTTCCATCATTTCCAAATAAATTAAACTTGCTTTCATTACTGAAAAATATTTTTGCCCAATTTTCATATGTCCAAATTACATACCTGTTTGAAAACACTAATCTCTTCTACTTATTCTTCGAACTAACAGGTGGTTTCTTCCTTGGGATTCGATTAAAAAGCCCTATTTCTTGCAGTCGTCTAGAAACAGTCTGTCTTGACACATTAACATATGAGGTACTATTCATAACCCTTTTAATTTCTGTGCAAGACTTAAAACGGTCCTTTAATGACATACGCTGCATTATTCGATCTTCTCTTGCCGAAGTTTTGCGGGGTCTGCCGGTTTTAAAAGCACTAACTATTTTGCCAGTATCATTGTAGGATTTAACAACTCTGCCTACAACACTCTTGGAACGTTTCACTTTCTCTGAAATCTCTCTAATGGTGTGCTTTTCCTTGTGTAGCTTCACAATAGCTTGTCTCACAGAGTAATCAAGTTTTTGGCGTTTCGCCATGGTGCCGGCTGATGCAACGTTTACAAATGACTAAGTAAGACCTATTCTTTAGAGGAAATCAAAAAATTTGAATATAGCATACTGTTTACATTGTTTTTCTCAACTTTGTCCCTTACTTTTGGACGATCCTATTTTGAAAATAAATAAATAATTGTTATAATTCTTTTTCTATCTTTTGCAAATAATTCAAATTTTAGTATGTTATTATGGATGATAACGACTACCAGTTGTCAAAATTTCAGCTTTTCACAGTTGTTATTTCTAACAAATATTAGGTTTTAAAATTTTGTCCCTTAGTTTTGGACGCTACTGCATATGCATGAAGGTTTTATCTTTTACATTGTCTTTTCTTCTCAATAAAGTCCATGGGTGTTTCTGTTGGTATAATGGTCTAGAAAGCTAGACTAGCAAACCTACAGGAATGAGTTCGATTCTCATTGAATGCCCCATTCATTCATACATCGTTGTGCCACACCTGAGCAAAATGTTTTGTAAATTACTATCCATATAGTCCATTTCGATTTCATATAGTAATAGACAGATAACATTTTTATTAATCTAAACATTTTTTTGAGTCGTTGTTATGTTGCAGTGACCTGCTGCTGTTGCTGCTGCTTTGCTGCTCTAATAATTTTCGTATCTTCAGATGCAGTGATTTTTGTCTCGTGGCAACAACCTTCTTTTTGATGATAATTTCCTGTTTTCTTATCATTTTTCATTAAAAGATCAATTGATGAATGATCACGATCATTTCTTTGTAGACCAGAATCATTTTATGTCACAATTTGAGCTTTTACAAGCTGCTTACTAGCAGGACTGATAAAAAAAATTCGGTTATCAAATCAAGGAAAAGAAAATTCTAAAAAATTTCCGATTTTTGCTGTAATATATATATATATATATATATATATATATATATATATATATATATATATTCTGGGAATTTTCCTTTTAGAAAATGATGACTTTTCGCAACAATTAAGAAAACTTTGACTTCAGTAATCAAGGATATTATTTGTCTGAATGTTTTAGATGAAGCTTGATGATTTTTATAATTTAGAATATTTAGACTATGGTCTTTATCTTTATTGCTATATTCACAACGTTTCGGCCGATTCATTCTTCAGCCGTCTTCAGGTGTTTCTTGTCAAATTCTGGAGACAACAAAGAACTCCAAACCGAACCCTTTATTTAATCCACGGGGATAGATTATTCCAATTCCGTTAACCATAACCAGTAGGACACGTGACATAATTTCTAAGTGAAATCATCTGGAGGTTACAGGTTCAATCCCAACTACTGGTAAAAATTACAAGGAATACTTACTATAGCTTAACACTTTTACCCGGTG
Organism: Sepioteuthis lessoniana; assembly: GCA_963585895.1. NCBI lineage: Eukaryota > Metazoa > Mollusca > Cephalopoda > Myopsida > Loliginidae > Sepioteuthis > Sepioteuthis lessoniana. The sequence continues at coordinate 40,506,115 of OY757917.1, read as the reverse complement.
ATGATAAACGGAATTTACCCCTGTGGATTAGATAAAGGGTTTGGTTTGAAGTTCTTTATTGGCTCACGAGTTTGACAAGAAACATTTGCAGAAGGCTGAAGGAAGAATCAGCCGAAACGAGGTGAGTATAGTAATAAAGATGAAGACAATACTATGAATATTCTAAATGATAAAAATAATCACATCCTATGTATGTCTAAGTTATTGAAGTTTCATTAAAATTTGTGGGAATGATAAAAATGGAAAAGTGCTTTTGTTGTCTAATTCTATACACCAGGACTCTCATTCCATTCCTTTAATGTATCGCTATGACAAACTATGAAAATACCTAGGGAGTTCCCTGAGCATCGTAGCTTTTGGGTTGGACAGTGACATAGTTATAGTATGAAAAGACTCTGACGTCTGCCACAATGAGTGCAATTTTGATCACTTAGCTTCAGAGCTGCTATATTGTCACCCTCAGTACATCGAAAAGAAACCGTTTCTTGCAAAATCAAGAAACGGTTGCTATGACATCAACGGCCGAAAGTAAACGCGTTTTTGGTTTGGTTTCTTTGTTTAATGGCATATCAACTCTTTTTAGGTTATTTAATGCCAAAGCCATTCTCCTAGAAGGACAGTAGTGGTGCTGTTTAACCCATAGCTGGGAGGATAAGGGGTTTCATACCTTTCCCAAGGGTATTTGCCCGAAAGTGAACGTGATAGCGCGACTGGAGTACGAACTCGTGTACTACGATTCCGTAGGCAATCGCTTTAACCATTACACCACGAGGACACCCCAAACGCGTTTTTAAATCACAAACTGAACTAAAATGAAGATGAACGAACGTCCAATGTAATGTTTGCTTTTAGTTGATCTGGTATATATATAGATATATATTTCTTTTAAATACCCTATCCAGTAGCAAAAGCTGCTTGGTAGCGCCAGGAGTGACAGTACCGCCTTGAGCTACCGAAACTGTGTTATCACCCTGGTTGGCAGCTGATGAAGGCAGGGTATCGCACGTGCTTTCACATGTTGTATGATGAAAAAAAAAAAAAAATTTGTCACCCTCAGTACATAGAAAAGACACACACTACAACTTTCATAAGAATACTTTACTCGAATAAATTTTCATCCCAATTGGTTGGGGCTGTAGGATACACTAGTATATCGGGGGAGAAAGTGACAATTATACTTATTCAAAAAAATATAAATTCTCTTTTTTTATTTACGAAAGTCGTGGCCAAAATGGCTGCATAAGAAAGAGAGAGTCGATCAGGAACAGCGTGGATTTACACCACGTTGAGATACATACGCAGAGAGTCTTGTTTCTTCGTGCTTCTTTCATGGAAGGCCGAAACAGAGCCGGTTTCTCAACCCGGAGACTGTCCACCTCGAGCTAACGCCTAAAACGGCTGACTGTTCTCTCTGACTGCCGACTCCGACTGAACGCTAGTGTCGGAAACTTCTGTCATTATATATTTTTCTGACGCTCACACTTTCTCTCTTCCGACGCCCCACCTCCGCAATTCTTCCCACGCAATTCACGTAGCATTTCTGCTGTTCCTTTTTTACCTTAAGCTGCACATCCTGTTTTTGAAATCTGGCCAGTCAAATGTCAGTAACATACTGACTGCTTCTTTGCAGAGGGGTAAGACTCTTCGCCCAAGAATGTCCTAGATATGACATTAAACACTCTGATAGTGAGGTTCCGTGGTGTTATGGTTAAAGCACTAGGCTGCGGAATCATAGTACGCGAGTTCAAACTCAGGTCGTGCTATTACAATTACTTTCGGACAAATACCCCTAGGAAAGGTACGAACCCCCTTATCCTCCCATCTATTGTTTAAATAGTACCACTACTGTCCTTCTAAAAGGATGGGTTTGGCATTAAATAACCCGGGAAAGTTGATATGACATTGAATAACAAACAATCTTATAAATTCTATTTTATATCCTCATACAGCGAATTTTATTTTATATCCTAATACAGTGAATTTTATTTCATATCCTGATGCAGTGAATGACCTAATAGATCTCAAACTAAGAGAGTGACTTATAACTGTGCAATATTTCCTTATTAATCCTCAAATAAATATGTCTAATGCCAGAGATTGGCCACGGCAAAGCCTGTTTGTTATTCTACTTTCTAATTCCTTTAGGCGATTGACGAATGTGTAACCGTGTTTTCTTGTACATATCTCGTATAGTTTGGCTTAATGAGAATTTATTTTTTAATACATTGAACCCGAGCAGCCAGTATTTGTGTCGTTAACAAGAAGCACATAAACCTACTTCTGCATCAGTATTGCCAAAAAAAATGTCACAATTTTATATTTTATATATAATTTTATCATTTTGAAGTATAGTTCAAATCGTCTATAGAATGTTTTAACCTGTTCTTAACAGCCTGTAAAGCAGTTAAATAACAAATTACAACAGTTTATATTTTCATCTACTTTTTTAGAGCCAGAAGCGCAAGATTGACAGGCCAGCCACTGTGGAAGGCTCAGGGTTTTAATATATCAACTTTCATCGGTTACTCAATTCCAAAGGCATCTTCGAGAAGAACAGTCATCATCAAGTCACATAGGCAACACAGAATTCCTTGGTTTTCTCTAACCGTCCGACTTTATTGTCCATCACTACTAGTAGGTCTTCCTGACCGCATCCAGTGTCTACACAGAACTAATGTGTGTAAATTTTTGCTGGTCAGCCAACACTGGCGTGTCCATGTTTAGGATTCCATAAAAGTTCGTCGCTTATGATTCCCCCCTACTTTTCCAGCAGTGCCATATATATCTTGTTCGTCTTATTGGGATGTTTTGTGAGAAGTAGAGATGCTGTTTTGAGGGGATGCTGCTTCCAGAATTTGTTGAAAATTGTGCGTAGCATTCTTGTTCAGTTAGCTCTTTCTTTATGCGTTTTTTCAGCGTCCATGTAGTTTATCCAAATAGTAGCGCTAACACTGCCACAGCTTGGAAGAAATCCCGCTTTATTTCATCGGAGAGATCAGACCTCTGTATGATCGATAAGCTGTCAATAGTATTCTCCTCCTATGGTAAACGTATGTTTACATCACTCCAATCTAAGTGGCAAGCCTCTAAAATTACTCGAACAGATCGCACACAACAAGAACAACATCTCATCTACTGAAAGAAGAACAGTAGTGGTATAATTTAAACCACAGCCGAGCGATAAGGTGGCTCATTACCTTTCCCAAAGTAGTTGTTGGAAAGTGAAGGTGATTGCGCGACTGGAGTTTGAACTCACTATCATGTCGGTGGATGTTAACCACGAGAATGCAGTTCTTTAAAGAGATCTTGAGTTTTTCTTAAAGATAGATGCATCAGAAAGTATATTGCACTTTCAATTCTGAAACATTATGTATCAGATTTCTCGGTTCGAATTATTCTAAGTTTTTTTTTTTTAATTAATCAAATATACAAAGTAGACGCCGTGTAACAAATTCTCTTGTATTGTATCTGTTTGTTCCAAACAAAAAAAGACAAAAACATTTTTGCAGATAATTAAGTATATTGTTGCTGCACTTTTGCTACTGTGCTTAATGAGATTTAGTCTGAAACTGATTGCGTTTGAAAGAAAAGATGATAAAATCTGTCTTAACTAATTTTCAAAGTTTAAATCCTATGTCTCAGGATCAACAACAGTTGTTAAATATCAGTTAGTAGAAATAATGACTTGAGATTATATTAAGAGTTGTAAAACATGGAAATTAACAGAATCACAAGAAAATTCAGAAATGGAAAAGGCAATGACCTTCTTATTTATTTATTTATTTATTTTACAAGGGTGAATCCAAGGTTTGGCAATATTTTGGTACGTGTTGGATTGCACAACGTTTCTCACATGAGCGAAGAGGTTCAAGCCGTGGGATGTACCCTTAATAGTATCATGGTAGTAGGTGCGCTGATATGTTGTGCATGGCTTCACTTCGTGTATAATTTGAAAATAAAAGTGGGAAACATTCTGATATTCTGAAATCAGAAAAACCACGAATAGAGTGAAAAACTTTAGATTTCTAACTTCATTGTATTTGAGAAGCAATAAAATCTAACAGTTTTAAGAGCTGTGTTTGTTTGTTTTAAGTAGAGAAATCAAATTATTTATTCACGAATCAATCACTCAAAGGGGAATGATTCACCAATTTAAGAAGCATTGATTTAAACCTTGAATGACAAACATTATATATTTCCGTTTTAAGTACATATAAGTACTAAGGTGAGTCAATATTTTGGTACATGCTAGTTTGTGGCACATATATCACATGACTGAAGTAGTTCAAGCCTTGGTAAGTATTCACTGTGATTGATAGTATCATGGTAGTTAGTGCACTGATACATTGTGCATAGCTTCACTCAATTTGAGTGCAGCATAGTCTAATTTGAGAACTTATGCTTTATGAGTTCTAACTGAGCCATAACACAGCAAAAGTAACCAAAAACATTTGTCATACACAAGGTGACAGTGCAGTTGATCGCAGTACAGTAACCAAATGGTTCAATAAATTCTGTTCTGGCTGTAAGAACCTCGACGATCAGGCAAAATCAACTAGGCCCAAAACTGTATATTCCGAGACTGTGCTCCGTCGTAGGGGCAAATCCGGCAAGTAGCTCTCGGAGAGTTGATCATTACCATCACGAACGAGGCTATATATTCATCTGTGTGACTTTCAAATCACACTCGGCATGAAGCAATGCACAACGTGACAGTGTAACAACTACCGCGATAATAGCAATCACAGCAAGTACCTTTTCAAGGCTTGAACTACGTGACGCAAACTAGCATTTTTACCAAAACATTGAAAATCTTTTGACTCATCCTAGTACTAGCTAGGATATTTGTCCAGCCGTTTACGTTTCACTTGTCACCCTAGTACTAATTAAGTTACCAGATAAAGTTATACTCTAATAAGATTTAACGAGGTGTTATTTCGTGTATAACACTCCATTTCTTATAACGCATTTGGTCATCCCAGTGAAAGTAATCTTACACAGAATATTCGGTAGGAAACAGATCAAGTCAATTATTATAAAAAGACATTTAATTGTACACAATACGAGTAGGAAACTCAGTTCTCTCCCAAGACTAGACAAGAGTCACAAGCGTTCACGAAACAAACAGAAAAATTCCATACAGCAAAAAGGTGGAAACCACTTGCTCTTTTCAGGTCTGGAATATAAAGGAGGAAGGCCTCATGTCTTTGCTGCAGAGGAGCGAAATACTAGGTCTGCTCAACTCAAATTCCTGTTTGTGAAAAAGGCGAATTTCACGGTTCACCTTGTCACGTAACCAAAAGTGAGAGAGTCGCTCGTTTAGTCTCCCGACATTCTAAAACATTTAGCTTCCAAAAGAAGAAAAAAAAATTAACTGACTGGTTTTGCAGATCAATGTTAATACGTTTCATTTTCATTGATTAACTCCCTAAATACTGAAGTGGGGGTTTCCTGTGACATAGTGGCTCACGTGGTGGACTACAAAATCGTAGTAAGCAAGTTCGAACTCCAGTTGGGTTAAGTTCAATTTCGAACTTATACCCTTGGGAAAGGAATGAAATCCATTATTCCCGTAGCTATAGGTTAAATAGTATCAGTACAATTCTTCTTGAAGACCTGCCGGAAGCAATGGACGATTGAGAAGGGTGGCGAGAAAGGTTCTGATGGCGTGACATGATGATGATGATGATGACAAGGATGGCTTTGTCATTATATAATCCTTGAGGGTTGATATGCCATTAAAACAAAGAACCCAAACTAGATACTAAAGTAGGATCTCCCTATTTCATTATTATTTTTGCTTTAAATTTCAATTATTAAACTTCAATTCCAATTTTTCTATCATTATTTTTAATTGTGTTAACCACTTTCAACATTTGTCTTTTCTTGTTATGATAAAATGCTTTGAACAACACTTGCAGGTTCCCGAAGCAAAAATCGATATCTTCAATTAGAAAGAGGCAATATATGTGACGATACAGATCGAAAATCTAGAACACTACTCCTTCTGTTTTCAATAACTGAACTATAAAATCTCTAATGTAGTTTTCTTCAAATGTCCAGTTCATTTAATTCTTTCATTTTTTTTCTGCAATTAGAAAACTCAATAATCTCAGAATTACAATAACACAGCCAACCCGCTACTACTGTATTGATAGCAGAGGTTTATAATGTCTTCTTCGTTTTGGTTGGCAACCCAGTCGACTGGGGCTGTTGAATAAGCCGACACCCACAACATCGACGAGTATCCTGTGTATGACACTAAACTGTATCTGAGGGTGAGGCTCTAGTTCTAGAGCTTTAGGAATTGTAGAGTACTCTTTTCATTGGCATTACTCCAAGTTCCATTCTGATACGGAGTAGTAACACCTCTTAGGCTCCCCTCTATGGATCAGATTAAACTATTTATTCATTGATACCATTTAACTGTGTGCAAACAAATTGTTAATATTAGATAGAACTATTTCTATTAGTAATACTTGAAACCATTTAACAGTGTTCAAACAAATGAATGATGTTAAGTAGAATTATTAGTGTTAGATAAGAATACATGAAACCACTTAAATGTGTGCAAACAAATGAACGATGTTGAATAGAATTACTAGTGTTGGATAAAAATACTTGAAACTATTTAACTGTGCACAAACAAATGAATGATGTTGAATAGAATTATTAGTGTTAGATAAAAATACTTGAAACAATTTAATGTCCTGAGTATGATATCAAAGTGGATCAGATAGTGATGCTCCAGTCTTGGAGTTAGGAGAATGTGGAATATATTTTTTTACTCTCGAGTCGACTCTAACTCGGAGTGGTAGGGTTCCATCAATGGGTCAAATCGAACTGTTCAATCATTTACTAAGGATAATTATCATAAGGTATTTGAAACCATGCAGCTATGTAAGTTATTTATATTAGATAGGAATACTTGATAAATAGAATTATTAGTGTTGAATAAAAGTACTTGAAACTATTGTGCAAAAAAATAATTAATAATAAATAAAGTCTTTTGTTTTAGCAATACTTGAAACCATATGTTTTTACGTTACTTAAACCGGAATTGTTCGTTTTTAAGAACAACAAAGTATTTCTAGAAATCATTTTGAATATTGAAAAAAAAAAAAGAAAATTATGGACAATTCGTAAATTGGTTAAATTAAATTTATAACAACTGTACCTGGTGCTTATACTTCTATATAGGAGGGAGTTGTGGGTTCTAATTAGTATTTCATAATTATCTACATCATATCGAAAATTTGTGGGATAAAAAATATTTCGTTCTTCGTGAAGACCAACCGAAAAGAATGAAACGGTTGCAAATTAGTCAGAAAATTGCTTTAACCTCTAAATGTATTGCCTTAATAAAAATATGACTTTGGTTTGGTTTGGTTTGGTTTGGTTTTATGGCATATCAACCATTTTAGGTTATTTAATGCCAAATCAATTTTATACATATAAACAGTTCAATTTCAAACAGAACAGTTTAGCATATGCAGTTTCCGTTTTCACTCAGTAAAATATAAAAAGTTCTATTTCAAACAATTCCGTTTAACATAAGTACGCATTTCATGAGTGAAATTTGTTCTTCGTAAGATGGTTTGTTTTTATGTCATATCAAACATTGCAAATTGTTCAATGACAAACCCAGTCGGGATTTATATATTAAATACACATGGTTTGTGATCATTTTTCTAATAACATTTTAAACTGAGCTGAGCTCATTTTCCTTCACAGTTAAATGATTTCAAGTATTTCTATCCAGTAGAAATCATTCTATTTACTTTTCCTCATTTGTTTGCACATAGTTTAATTATTGCGAGAGTTGTTATGTAACAGTCACAATTTAACATCAGTCATTTGTTTGCACACATTTAAATAGATATGTATGATATGTAAGAGATTAACATTTAAAAGGGTGATTGATCTTATAAGTTTGCAAACTTATTGGTTTCAAAGTATTGTAGTTATTGATTATTTCTTCAAGATTAAGGCTGACAACTACGCGGTCTGTGTCGCTAACCATACTTTCTATACTATAGGTTCTTTGTAGGTCTTTTTTTTTTTTTAATCCCTGAGCATTTCACTGTTTGATTCTTATAGGCGACTTTTTTCTTGAGGGTATCTTGAATGTGCTTTCTGGTCTTCCCTTGTTCACTTTGGTGTTCGTCTATGTTTTCTCAGCTTGACTAATGGGAGCTTGTGATTTTTGTTTAAGTTGTTCAGGTCTTATAGGGGACAAGTTTTTTAGTCTGTCTTTAATGCTTTTTGGTGGACGGATTGGTGACTTATGTAACGGCTGTTTTGCTGAAGGGGCTTACCCCTCGGCAGAGATGCAGTCGGTGTATTCTACAGCCCCAGCCGACTGGGAAAATATGACTTTGCAGTATCGTTTTTGTCGGGTTTCTATTACGTGAATAGTAATGAGTAATATAAAGCTGGCGACCATAGCCGAGGGTGACTCGAAGGCTCCCTTTTAGATAGCTACTACACCAAGGTGTAGGGGAAGGCGCTACTCCTTTCCCTGGATTGCTCCACTTTACCTTTGATCCTTACTTTATAATGCTGAGTGTTAAGCAAGGAGGCATCAAGTACCATTTTTTGAGTTTTTGTATGACTCAAGCTGGGATTGAATCCAGGTCTTCCGGGCCATTGGTAAACACTCTAACCATTATGCCAATGTCCGGTATATGAGTAATATAATTGAATATAAATCCTTTTAAATCACTTGTTCGGTGCTTCTATATATGGAGATTTCATTTCTCTTTTCAAGTGTCCTCTTTGCAATTGTGTCATGTCATTTCATTAGCAATTCCTTTATATCTATTCAAATATCCATAAAATTCTTTTTGATCATCAACTGTTACTGTTGTTGCCATTCATCGTAACCTCACACTGAAGGTTTTAAGGAATCATCGCTTAAGATCAAGTGACAGTAAGACTTTTGAAAATCCCCAATACTCCTTTTGGTCTTGGCTAAATTTCTAATCCTCCGATCATTTGCCAAGGTTCTTAAGATCGCGTCTTTCATTTCAAATAGAGGGTGATTTAAAAAATATAAACACCCTCTCTAAGAGTGCCCTTTTCACATAATTTCAGTCTCCACAGGTATACTATCCCTGTCTATACATTAATGGAATCTCTTACATGTGATTAAAAATAGTTATATTTCTCAGGGAGTATTTTTATTTGAAAAGCAGAACTGGTATCACGGAGACCACCAGGGGAAGATTTCAAAAATATATTGACAGGAATGGTGAAAAAGTGGAAAATGTTTGAATTGATAATATCATAAATCTTATGGAAATATAAACAATTTTTCGAAACACCCTATTTTATGAGAATTAATTTTATTTATTGCGGACTTTTTGTCCTCATCTTGGTGGTTTTTTGTGTTGTTTCTTCTTTCACTACATTTCGGCTAAATTTCACCTCTGGCCTTCTTCAGGTGATTTTACCGCGACCTCAGATAGGAATATTGAGTCTTGTTACCGTATCCCCAGTAATTACTGCCTTCCATAGTTGTTGTCTATCGTACCACGTTTTTGACCAAGTAAACCTCTGGCCAGCTTGGGTAGGATTTGAAACCGCTATTCTCAGATTAAGAAACCTCATCTCAAAATGATTCCAATTAAAGACAACCCTATTTTATGTACTTACTGTCACTTTCAAATGCAGCAGTTTTCGTAACTCTTCATCAAAATCTTCGTATCTAGAATTTTTCTCAATTTTTCAGTTTTCCTCCACTGTTCGTTATAAAGGCCATATCTGCTATTACAAAGATTTTCTTTGGCTTGTTCCCACCAACTTGTGCTCTTAAACAGGCTTCCTTAATTTCTGAGAGTCACAACTCTTAGATATTTATCCAATTTCTCACAATGCTGACGTGTGACACAAGGTCGATTTAATAAGAGAACACAGGTAGCAAGCCTTCCTGGAAAGATCTTGTTGCTCCCCCACCCCGTAAAGCTGAGCTCCGTCAGCATTCTTCATTCGGAGTCCTTACTCCTTTAAAAGAAGAAGCAAGTGCAGCTTGGTGGAGTGGGAATACCTGAATGCTGGTTTATTGCTTGTACGTTATCCTGCATGAGTACATATATATATATATATATATATATATATATATATATATATATATATATATATATATATTATCGGTATTTATATGTGCTTTTGCATGTGTGTGTGTGTGTGCTTGGGATTGTATTTACGTATGTATGCCTGTGTGCAGCCTCGATAAGAGGATTTGTTTATATCTTTAAAGTATTTTACTTCATTCTCAAGGACAATTTCTTATTTCGACTCTTACACTTAGTTTTTGCAATCAAATCCAAGTCGTCAACATGATTCCGAATGAATCTCTATTAACAATCAGTCGTGTGTCTTTTGAAACAGCTTGCTTGTTCTATTCACTTCTGATTTACCGTCTCGTTTCTACATTAGCGACATCTGTTATATTTTGGTTGTTTTTTCTTTGTTCGTTTGTTTGTTTGTTTTCAAATGGCCAAATTTGTTCATAGTTATTTGGCAGGTTTGATCTAGCAAAACTATTCTTAGTGAATTTGATTCTCACTGGGTGTCCCATACTTCTGGCTTTATGTTAAACTTAGTAAATAACAGTAATGAATTAAACATATAGCAATTATAAATTATTACCTTAAGGGCATTTTCTGATATACAGATTTTATTGGACACAATTACTTAAATTAATGAAAAACAAGAAATAATCAAAATCTCCACCGGTGAAACCAAGTTCCAAGACTTTTTCGGTCGATTTATTCTATTTTGGTTGCCTTCGGCCAATCCCGTCTAAAAGCTTTCCTTGGAGTACAATCACACTCAACCCTTTTTATTTTAAATGTTTTAGGAGGAGGTGGCTGAGCGTCAGTCGCGTTGAGGAAAACAAAATTCTGAGAGCACTAAACTGCATATGAAGGTAAATCTCCAGTCCTTGAGTTGGGAGAATGAGGAGTACTCCTTGATTGCTATAATTCTCTGGTTCACTCTGACCCGACGAGATAGTGCTTGTTAGAATCTCTTCTATGGGTCAAATAAAAACTTTTCAATCATTTACAAAGGATTATCCTCATTAGTTATTTGAAACCACACCGCTGTGTGCAAATTAATTGTATTTGAAAGGAATACACGATTACTAATGTTAAGTAACAACATTTGTGAGTAAACAGATAATCATTACATAAGATTATTAGTGTTGAATAGCAATACTTGAAACCATTTTAATTGTGTGCAAACAAATGATTGATATCTAATAGAATTATGTTAGATAAGACTTGCAACCGTTTAACTGTCTACAAACCAATAAATTCTAACTCGTTTAAAAATAAACTTACCAATAAATTAATCTTTTACAAGTCATATATAAAGTAAAGTAAAGTAAAGTTAGCAACATAGTCGAGGGTGACCCGAAGGCTCCCTTTTCAATAGCTACTACTACGCTATACCTCTGGATTTCTCTACTTTACCCTTTATACGTACCTTTTAATGCTGAATGTTAAGCAAGGAAGTATCAAGTAGCATTTTTTAAGTCTTTGGTATAACTCAACCTGGGATTGAACCCTGGTCTCCTGGGCCTTTAGCGAACACTCTACCCACTAGGCCAATATATATATATATATATATAAACTGGCCGACAGTAGTCGAGGGTAACATCGATGAGTCAAATACAAGGGCCAGCTGAAAAGTTAATGGACAAAAAGTTCACATAATGACGTCATATTTGCTGTTGCCGACTTTTTCACCATTGGGACCCAAGCATTGCAACACTAATGGAAGAAGTGTGTGGCACACAAAGGAAACAATATAGTAATTAACCAACTCCTCCGTACGAGCAAGATACGACACAAGGTCAATTTTAAGCGTAGTTTAACAGGTTTGAATTCAGAGTTTTCCTTTTCCTAAAGTGGTTACCATACCAAGGTTAAAGATCAGCCTGGCCTACTATTTACTCATAGTTGAATGAATACCTTTCTCAAGGGTGTCAGCACTATGTGAAATGCAAACAGCATCGTCGCAAGAAGGACTATGTTGAAAAATAAATGTATCTTGATCAGCCTAAGAACTTTTCAGCCGACCCTCGTAGATCTGTTTAAAAATTATTCGTATCCAATAGTAGCGTGTGCAAAAGAATCTAAAAGCTCTCATGGTTTGGTTTCTTTTTTAACGGCATACCGACCTTCGTGAGTTATATGATGGCAAATCCATCCTTGTTGAACGGCAGAAGTGGTGCTATTTGACTCATATAATAAGAGGGTTCATAGCGTCCCCCAAGGGGAGTGGTCCAAACTCACTCATTACGATGTTGCAGTCCTGCAATTTAATCATAGCACCAAACTCTTATAAAACAACATTAAAAAAATGTAAATATGAGCGCACAATCAACACACTTAACTAACCTCTAGACATAAAATAACCCTAGACGCGTTAACATGCCATTAAAATTATTCAATCGCGTATTGTGTTTGGACTTGTCAATGATTTAAAAAAACTAAATTATTTTCTTATCAGTTTTATCATTCGCAAATCAAGCAACAAATATAATCCATGATCTTTATATATATATATATATATATATATATATATATATATATATATATATATAACTGCGTCGATTACGCGTATAATTTGTCAATGAATACGCTTGTTGATGTGTTAAACAGAAAAAAAATTGAATTATCCCCACCCCACTTTACATTCAGTTCGTTCGAGAGTTTTGTTGAATTGTTTTATTGTGTAAATTCTGAAAAGATAAACAGAAATCACAAAACCTTCATTGTTAATCGATTTTCTTCTTATTCTTTTTCAGTATTTAGATGGAAATGCGTAGGAGAATGAATAAAGGAAGCTGCAGATATGGAGGTGGTGACGAAAATCTTCACTGAATCAATGTCGTTGGTGCCTCCAGTGAGACACATTGTATTTTTATTGGCTTCTCTTCAACTTAAGCTTTCGTGTGAAATATCCGCTTTTTCTTTTTTTTTCGTAAACCTTATGTTACATTACATGTCAATAAACAATACACTGCGTGCACACACACACACACACACACACACACACACATACACACACACACACACACACACACACACTCTCTCTCTCTCTCTCTTTCTCTCTCTCTCTCTCTCAAGAAGCAAGGCTCTCAGCAACACGCACGTTTTGCTTGACGTATATTATCTTGCCGGATATTTTACTTGTATGAAATTAATAAATGCTAATATTACTGCTACGTTGTGCTGAAGAAGTAAGGACGGCCTCATAAGCGACGTTCTCTTATGGACTTCTACATATGAACGCGCCAGGGATAATGGTGTTGATGGGTACCTTTAGTATAAACAACGACTGCAGAGCCGGGTTTCACAGCTTTATTGCTGGGTTATTATTATAGGAAGATGAGTGCCTCCTAAGCAGAAGAGCTACCCTGAATAGGGGACAAAATAAGGGACGTAAGTTGAGAGTCAAGGGTAGCTTATGTACGCAACAATTGTTTTATATCGAGGGATGAAAAGGACGGCCACACTTAGGTATAGTAATACTCATCTCGTTTTCTTTAATAGGTTTGGTTTCTTTGTTTAATGGCATATCAACTCTTTGTAGGTTATTTAATGCAAAAGCCATTCTTCTAGAAGAACAGTAGCTGGGAGGGTAAGGGGGTTCATACCTTTCCCAAGGGTATTTGCCCGAAAGTGAACGTAATAGCGCGACTGGAGTACGAACTTACGTACTACGATTCCGCAGTCCATCGCTTTAACCATTACACCACGAGGACACCCCCTTTTTCTTTATTAGGAAAGGTTCGAAATGGTTAAGTGAAGAGAGTGAGAGAGAGAGAGAGAGAGAGAGAGAGAGAGAGAGAGAGAGTGTGTGTGTGTGTGTGTGTGTGTAACTTGGGTATGACACTAAACTGCATCTGATAGAGCGATACCAGTTATTGTTTGTGTTGAGTACTCTTTCATTGCCATTTCTCCAATGTCCATTCTGAACCGGGGTTAGGGTCTCATCTATTGGTCGAATAGATCTGTTTAAAAAATTTTCGTATTTGATAGAACCATGAGTAAATAAAATAAAAACTTTTAAGAAACTACACACAAAAATAAATATAAATGTACAATGAATGTGATTCCCTAACCTCGTGGTATAAAATAGCCCTTGACAGGTTGACATGTCATCAAAATCACTCAGTCAATCATAAATCATTGAAACATTAAACAAAAAAAATTATAAAAAAATGGAAGTGAAAAAGTCACGTAACTACTATGTTGTTTTCACTCTTCATTTTCCAATGTGGACATTAGTGAAGCAATTTAAAACACACTGCAATGTAGGTTCGACAAGTGGTTTCACTTCATCTAAGGACGAAAGTAAACAGTGAAGCTTCACTCGTCTTATAAGCAAAGCAAGCGAAAATCTCTCCCTAACACACCGGTGTAGTTGTATGCTACTTACAGTTTAATAGATTCTGGCTCTGAAACCATCGGTTGACAGATTCTGGCTTTGAAACCAGCGGTTGACAGATTCTGGTTTGAAACCATCGGTTGACAGATTCTGGCTCTGAAACCAGCGGTTGGCACATTCTGACTTTGAAACCTGCGGTTGACTGATTCTGGCTTTGAAACCTACGATTTCTGATCTTATATATTTTCCTCGTGTCAGGGTGTGTCAAAATAGATACACCCCATCAATGTGATAATGATTTATTACTGAGACAGGGACAATGGCGATCAATTTTTTTTTCGGTTTGGTTTGGTTTTATGGCATATAAACCATTGTAGGTTATTATTGCCAAATCCATTTTTATGCACATATTTCAAACAATTCAGTTTAGCATACAAAACAGTTCTATTTCAAACAATTCGGTTTAACATTACACAGTTTAGTTCTATTTGACCCATTTATAGGACCCTATCAGGTGCTACCACTCCAGGCCAGAGTGGACCTGGGAGCGATGATAATAAAATAGTATTCCGAATTCCCCAAAGCTTCAGTATTACTGGAACCTTACCATCAGATTCTTTAGTGTCATATCCAAGAAATTCGTTGGAGGGGGTCTTACTTCCTCTGCAGAGAATCAGTTTGTGTATTCTATAGCCCAGCCGACTAGGCATGGTCGTTTGGGATACGTCCTGTAAAAAATGTACCCTTTGAACTTGAGGCATCAGATCAATGTTTTTTTAAACTATTATTATATCAGCTTCCAAGACATACAATTTTTTGGGAGTTCCTTGTCTCAGTAATAAATCATTATCATATTAATGGGTTGCATCTATTTATGACAATTTTGAATGATTTTGTCTTGAAATAAGTAGTTTTGCAAAATAGTTTTCCTCTCTTGTCCAAGTGATTGTGATAGAGGATTAATTGTTGTTATAGTATACTATTTTCAAATCAGAAACAAAAAAGAATACAACATAATTAGTAGTAGAGTTATTAGAAGTCACATGGGTCCCCTGTATATTGAGACACCCTATATAACCATGTATATTGAGACACCCTATATATTAGCAGTCACATGGGCTCCATGTATATTGAGACATTCTATATAACCTGTATATTGAGACACCCTATATAACCATGTATATTGAGACACCCTATATATTAGCAGGCACATGAGTCCCATGTATATTGAGACATCCTATATAACATGTATATTGAGACACCCTATATAACCATGTATATTGAGACACCCTATATATTAGCAGTCACATGGGTCCCATGTATATTGTGACACCCTATGTAAATTTGTATATTGAGACACCATATATATCAGCAGTCACATGGGTCCCATGTATATTAAGACACCCTATATAACGATGGATATTGAGACACCCTATATAACGATGTATACTGAGACACCCTACATATTAGCAGTGATATGGGTCCCATGTATTTTGTGACACCCTCTACTTAAGCGAAAGGTTTATAATTTAGTCGATTTATGTCCCTCCTCTGAATTTGTTTTAAACAGTAGTATTTGTATACAGTTGCTTTGGTTTGTTTTTTATTTGAACGTACATCAACCAAAAAATCCTTAAAACATTAAAAAAACTTGGTAAAAAAGGAAAAAAAAAAACTTAGACGAGTTGACATCCCATTAAAATCAGTCAATCGATCATATAATCTCTATAATCCATATCTTCTTATCAAGCCAAAACTAGATCTTATACAAATTTAAAAACTGAATAATTTTTTATTCTCTTTTTCAAGATATTTTTAAATGGATACTAAAATTCAGTCGCAGTTCAAACTTGTCGGGGCAGATCAATCTCGATCTGAACCTCTCCAGGTGTCGGGTAGCGCTTCGGCCGGCCGTGTTATCTGCGGCACGGATCTGGCCAAGTGTGTCTCGGTACCTGGAGATTTCCTTCGGCCTTCGGGAGGGTTGGGTTCATTGCCCGGCGCCTGAGGCGCCCCTAACAAGGGGAATGCCGAAGGGGCCGAGGGTATTTTTGACAAACTCCGGGCGCGTGTGGGCTACTGCCCTGCGCCCGGTCCCACCCAAAAAAAGGCCTTGTGCCATACATGCCCGTAAGGTGGGGCGTGCATCAAATACCGCAGTTCAAACTTGTCTAGTATATGTTGAGTATTCGATTTTAAAGTATAAAATCATTTCAGAATTCTTTCAGCTGAGTCAAGGATACCAAAAGGCCATCTTGCAATCAGTTAATTTAATATCTAAATGTTTTTTTTTTTAAATACATTAATTAAAAAACAAAAACAAAAAATAGAAACCTTTAAAATTTTCGCATTTATTGATTAGTAAACACAAATAAGAATTCCATCAGGAAATTAAAACGTTTGGTTAAAAGATATTTCTTTGTAAAACAAACATTTTATTTAATAATCAATTTGGGGATAATTTTTTATAAAGTTTGAATTAAAGATGCATAACGTCTATTTCGTAAGTTCTCAAATTGACATTATATGTGAATGAGGCGAAAACCAATAAAACTGAACCTAAAACGTTCTGCTCAAAGAAGTCACGCTTTATATAATATAAGGCCACATTCCTTTGTTGATTGTAGATCAATATATATTAAATTTATTTGATCAATTAGACTGATACAAACGAGAAAAGATTGATTATTAAAAATAGAGCAATTGAGTTATCTGCCAACGATCTGGTTTATGTTGAATTGGAAATTGAAAAATATATATTTTAAAAAGAATAAGATCCTTTGCTTTTTCCAATTTAAATATTGTACATTGTTTTATTTTCCTAATATTTTCTTTAATCTCTGTGAAGATATTTCTTTTGCTGAGTCAAAAGTTTTGCAATATTTTAGTAACGTGAGACATAAATAAGCAGTTCCGGATGCTTTTGCTAAGTTCACGAAGTTAACAAACTACCACGCTGCTGAGCTCGCCTGATACTCGCCGAGCCACTCTAAAGATTTGCCTCTTGGGCTTAGAGAACGGCCCCGGAATCTACGATCCTAGGCCCACCCCAGCTTGCTTGAACGTCGTTGTTTATGTAATATTTCTTGTGATATTTCTTCAACCATCTGTTTATAGCACTTTGGTCGAATGTACCTTCACCTTTTGTACAACAAATGTCTTTGGTAGTTTCTACAGCGTTATAGCCCAATTCGAACTCGTAAACCATAAGTTCTCGAATTAGACTACGTTTCACAGTCGTCTTTGCAGCTTTAAGATCCCACATCATGGAGTGAAGCAATGCACAACGTTTCAGCGCACCAACTACCACGATACTATCAATCACAGCGGCTACCTAATACAGCTTAAATACATTCCAAAATATTGCAAAACATTTGACTTACTCAAGCATATACAGTTGATATAATTTCCTATTCCTTTCTTAACTTGATAGGTCCTCATTGTTTAAAAGAATTATAAAACATATTTCCTTGTGATATTGATATTTATATGGAACAATAGAAGTTAACAATGTCTGCAAGAATTTCTAGATCCACCCGTTTTATTACAACGATCCCATCAACAGTTTCATGTTAATTTTTGTCTTTCATGAATTTAATTCTCTGAGTGCATCTCTTTGTATGTATCCACTAAAACCCCTCCACCATGAGCAGGATGTGACACTAGGTCGATTTTTTAACTGAATAGCGCTGGTTTGAATTCAATTTTTTTTTTTTTTTTTTTTTCAAAACTAGGCTTTTTGGGGTTTTTTCTTCTTCTAAACTAGTAACCTAACCAAGGCTAATGAGCCCAGGCTATCTTATTATTTTCCCCTGGCTGGTAGGAGAAAATTTGATTTGGTTTGGTTTTATGACACAACTAGCATTGTAGGTTACTAATGCCAAATCAATTTTTATATATAAACAGTTCTATTTCAAACGATTCAATTTAGGATAAGTACACAGTTTCAATGACAAAAACATTTCAAACAACTCAATTTAGCTCAAGTACACAGTTTAAATATCGAAACAGATCTATTTCAAACAATTCATTTTAGCATAAATAAACAGTTTAGTTTTATTTGACCCATAGATAGGACCCTATCAGGTGATATCACTGGGTGCGATGGCAATAAAGGGGTACTCCACATTCTCCAAAGCTCCAGCATTACTGGAACCTCACCATCAGAATGTGTAGTGTCATATACAGGACACTCGCTGGGAAGGGAAGGGTCTTACTCCTCTGCAGAGAAGCAGTCCGTGTATTCTACAGCCCCCAGTTGAATGGGCAAGGAAGGAGGAGAGAGTAATGCATAGCTCACCTTTTTGCATCACTTGGTTTGTGAGTGATCAAGAAAAAAATATAAAATGTGCAAACCATCATTTCCGAGATGAATAATAATGGGGAAGTGGTTGTCTCTTGCCACAGGAGACACAACGCTCCAATCACTAACACAAAACAAAACAACGCATTGATTTTATCTTTTAATCGAACAAAACTTTCATTTTGCATGCTTTTCTGTCCCCCTCTCTCTCTCTCTCTCTCTCTCTCTATCTCTCTTTAAATGTATCTCTATCTCTGTCTCTATCTCTCTCATTTTAAAAGCAAAGACGCATATACAATACATATCACGTGTTTTACACATTGATGCATTGGGGGCACTCGTGTTGTAATGGTTATCGTCGTATAAAATGGAATCGGCGATCCGAATTAAATCCTTGACGAGGCTGTTTGCATTTTCATATAGAGCTAATACCCTTTGAAAACGTATTAATTCAACTTTTTTTTCCCAGTAAATTGTAGGGCAGATTTGGCTCTTTAAACTTGATACCGCAACCAGTCTAGGAGAAAGAAAACTCTGAATTCACAGACACACACACACCATACATCACATACACATGCATATATCATACACATATATTTACATACATAAACATCACCCACACAACATACACACACATCACACACATACACATACATCACACACATCACACGCATACAATATGCACTTAAACACACAGCAAACACACACATACACACATCACCTACATACCCAACATCGCACACACAGCATACACACAACATACCCACATTACTAACATACACAACATTCACACATACACACGCATCACACACATCACATACATAAAACATTCACATACATACATTATATACATACATACACATATCACTTACGTACACAGCATTAACACATGCACACACATACAACATGCACATACTCATACATTATATACACACATACACACATCACTTACATATACAACATGGCGCCCACAGTATACACACAACATATATCTATCACTTACATACACTACATTCACACATACACACACATCACACACATACAACATGCACATACACACACCATACACACACATACACATATCACATACACATAACACATACACACATCATACACACACACATACACATATCACTTACATACACTACATTCACACATACACACACATCACACACATACAACATGCACATACACACACCATACACACACATACACATATCACATACACATAACACATACACACATCATACACACACACATACACATATCACTTACATACACTACATTCACACATACACACACATCACACACATACAACATACACATACACACATCATACACATACACATACACATATCACTTACATACACTAAATTCACACATACACACACATCACACACATACAACATACACATACACACATCATACACACACACATACACATATCACTTACATACACTACATTCACACATACACACACATCACACACATACAACATGCACATATACACATCATGCACATACACATACACATATCACTTACATATACTACATTCACACGTACACACACATCACACACATACAACATACACATACACACATACAACATACACATACACACATCATACACACACATACACATATCACTTACATACACTACATACACACACATCACACACATACAACATACACATACACACATCACACACATACACATACACATATCACTTACACTAAATTCACACACACACACATCACACACATACAATATGCACATACACACATCATACACATACACATATCACTTACATACACTAAATTCACACATACACACACATCACACATATACAACATACACATACACACATCATATACACACATACACATATCACTTACATACACTACATTCACACATACACACACATCACACACATACAACATACACATACACACATCATACACACACACATACACATATCACTTATATACACTACATTCACATATACACACACATCACACACATACAACATGCACATACACACATCATACACACACACATACACATATCACTTACATACACTACATTCACACATACACACACATCACACACATACAACATACACATACACACATCACACACATACACATACACATATCACTTACACTAAATTCACACATACACACACATCACACACATACAACATGCACATACACACATCATACACATACACATATCACTTACATACACTAAATTCACACATACACACACATCACACACATACAATATACACATACACACATCATATACACACATACACATATCACTTACATACAATACATTCACACATACACACACATCACACACATACAACATACACATACACACATCATACACACACACATACATATATCACTTATATACACTACATTCACATATACACACACATCACACACATACAACATGCACATACACACACCATACACACACACATACACATATCACTTACATACACTACATTCACACATACACACACATCACACACATACAACATACACATACACACATCATACACACACATACACATATCACTTATATACACTACATTCACATATACACACACATCACACACATACATGCACATACACACATCATACACACACACATACACATATCACTTACATACACTACATTCACACATACACACACATCACACACATACAACATACACATACACACACCATACACACACATACACATATCACTTACATACACTAAATTCACACATACACACACATCACACACATACAACATACACATACACACATCATACACACACACATACACATATCACTTATATACATTACACTCACACATACACACACATCACAAACATACAACATGCACATATACACATCATACACATACACGTATCACTTACATGCACTACATTCACACATACACACACATCACACACATACAACATCCACATACACACATCATACACATACACATATCACTTATATACACTAAATTCACACATACACACACATCATACACATACAACATGCACGTACACACATCATACACACACACATACACATATCACTTACATACACTACATTCACACATACACGCACATCACACACATACAACATGCATATACATACACACATACACACATCACTTACATACACAACAATGCACACACAGCATATGTACAGCATAGACATATTAATTACATACACTACATTCACTCACACACACACACACACACACACACACACACACATCACACACATACAACATGCATATACACACACATCGTGCACACACATACACATATCACTTACTTACACTACATTCACACATAGTCACACATCACACACATACATACGCATCACACACACATCACACACATACAACATGTTCATACACACACATACTCACATACAAGATGCACATACACGTACATACACACATATACATATATTATTCGCATTTAATAAAACAAAGTGCAAAAAATAAAACTCTTAAAAACACTTACACCAGCCATTCCCAACGTGGGGTGCATGTCCCACCGGTGGGGCATGGTAATATTTTTGCAGGACATGCAAATTTTTTTTGGGGGGGGGGCTTGTTTAGAGACCATTTTAATGTCCTTTTAAGCTTCCCTCACATGAATTGCAGAAAAATTTTGAATATGTAAGAAATAAATATTACGGGGGTGGAGAGCATAAGAATTTTAGTAATACCAAAGTGGGGCATGACTCAAAATCGATTTGGAACCACTAGACAAAAAAGTAAATATAAACGCAATTCCCTAACCTCATGGTATAAAAAGCCCAAGACGAGTTGACATGCCTTTAAAATCAAGCAACAAAAAAATGACGTAATAACCATGAACGGAAGATGCAGATATGTAACGGTTATCAGCGCTAAGAATGGAATCGGTGAGCTGGGTTTAAACTGCGACTGAGACAGTTTGCATTCAGTGCACATAAATTCATTCAAGAAGGCATGAATCCGATTCTTCCACTCTTAGTAAATAACCAGAAAGAGCCATTTAGTGTTGGTAAAGTAATACACAGGTTAAGTAAAGAATCGAACCTTGCTACCGATATCATGTAGTCGAGTACAACCTGTTGCGAGTTATTTGGAAGGATGATGGGAATCGACACATAAAACCTATTGTTCTGAGTGATATCATGAAGGAGAATCATTCTACATGGCAACCTAAAGACCAAATAGATTGTGGAAATCTTTCATCCAATCATTAGTGGATGAACAATCTTCTGATCATCTCAGTGTATATTCTAGATATTCAGGTTGATTGAAAAAAGGTGGTTAATCATATGGTTCCTATTCTTTCTAACGTATGAACTATAAATAACTTCCTGTATGAAAAAGATAATCATTGACGTTGCATTCTGGGAAAAATGAATCTTCTTTTTGTCTAAATTTTTGAGGTGAAGTTGGATAATTATTATTGCTTAGAATACTTGGACTATTGACCCCGTCTTTATTGTTATTCTCACAACGTTTCGGCCGATATTGTCGCTCGGTCTTCTTTAGATGTTTCATGTCGAACTCAGGAGCCCACACAGAATCTCGAACTGAACCTTTTATTTGTACCACAGGAGTAAACTGTTCATATTCTGTTAATCATGACTGGGTACAAGTGTTAAGTTATAGTAAGTATTCCTTGATATAACCAAAATCTTCTTATTACCCTCCCCCCAAAAAAAACAATCCATATAAGCCATTTAATGAGACGTTTCCTGTAAGGAAAAACAACTTGCCGGTGTTGGACTGACTATCTGGAACTTTCCGGATTTAATACCAAACTGCATTGAATAATTGTTATGATGGTATACCCCATGACGTCACTGCATGGATCTTCCCCGACATTATAAATAGTGACTGGCTCGATAAACGAGGCAATCTAGTCTAGTCAGCTACCGGTAACCGTTCCTGTCTGTATTTCCGTAAATATATACCGCTGTAAAACTTACACCTTCATTTCTGACTCTTCAAGCCACAACAGTAATGTTCATTGACTAGGGACTTGATACTAATCATTTTGTGATTTAACTTGAACCAAACCCTTTTCACGGGTTTATTCTCTGTTTGACCGTTTAATATTCCACATCTTCCAACATAATCAAATAGCCCAACTGCTTATTTTTTTTTTTTGCTGCAATGAAAATGATGAAAACAATGGAATTCTAGTTCAAACTGCTTAGTCGTTATATTACTAACTTCCTTTCGATTTATACATCATATGAGACAAACAGCAGAGCAAACGACCGGCGTCTGCATCACAGTTTCTCGAGCGAAATAAGTAATTAGAAAATTCGCTCTAGTCAAAAGGGAAAAGTGATAACAGCCTAGTACAATGATGGACACGTTTCAAAGAAAACTTATTTGTACAAATATTGATGTTCTTTTTGAAATATTAGGAATCTAGTTCATCCCTTTTAGTGCGCATAGAAACTCGCCTAAATATACTGAATGTGTGAGGGCGAGATGCCACTTTAGTTCACATTATTTAAATTTTCTTAATCTATTTACCATCTTGTTTTTTGTTTTGTTTTGTTTTTTTTTAATCAAAAGTGTATTCCAGCCATTAAATTTATTATCAGATACCCTGCAACAAATACTCTGGATTAAAAGGGTTAATAAAATCATTTCTTTACATTTATGTTTGGTCTTTGTCACTTCAAAGTTCGTAACTTGTTTTGTTATAATTTTCCAAAACAAAACCTCGCAAATGGAAACGTTAAGGAATATTGGAGTAAATACTGCTGTCGACTATTATTCTCTCACTCGTAATAGTTCTAGTAGGAGTCACGAGAAGTGACTCCAAGGGTTATATATCGAAGAAGCCGACGGAAAACGTCAGCACTGGGATGAATTTTCGATTGTGTCTTTAACCACTTTGTTGGGGTGGATAAAAATTATTCCAAGGTCCAAAAGAACCTACCTCCAGGAAGTAGTTGGAAGCAGGGTTAGCTTAACGATTATCGTCGTTGGATAATAATCGACCACCGAAGTTCAAATCTTAAACAAAGCTGTTTGCGTTTTACTTTACGCTAATGCCCCTCGAAAAAGGCGTGAATCCATCTTCTTCCTTCTCCAGCTATGGGTAAATATTAGGGCAGACTTGGTTGTTTACCCTTAGTTAAACAACCAGTCTAGGAAAAAGAAAACTCTGAATTCAAATTTCCCTGTCGGCTTGGGCTGTAGAATACACCAACTGCATCTCTGCAGTGGGGTAAGTTCCCCTAACGAGTATCCTGGTTATGAAACTAAACATTCTGATGGTGAGGTTCACGTCATGCTGGAGATTTAAATAATGTGGAGTACACCTTCATTGCCATCGCTTCCACGTCCACTGGCTCGGAGAGGTATCACCTGATAGGGTCCTATCTATGGGTGAAAAAGAACTAAACAGTGTATTTATGCTAAACTGAATTGCTTGAAATAGAACTGTTTACATTTAAACTACGTGCTTATGCTAAAGTGAATTGTTTGAAATGAAACTATTTTTGTATGCAAAACTAAATTGTTTGAAATAGAACAGTTTTTGACTGTTAACTGTGTGTAAACTAAAAATATTTTTAAAGTAAACTGAATTTTTAAAAATAAAACTGTTTGACTGAACTGAATAGCATGAAATAGATGTTTTTGACAATTAAACTGTGTACTTATACTAAACTGAATTGTTTGAAATAGAAGTGTTTATTAGTATAAAAATGGATTTGGCATTAAATAACCTACAACATTTGATATGCCATAAAACCCAAACAACCAGTGTGCAAGGAAATGACTGATATTGAGTTGTGACTTTTATATAGCAGTACTTGAAACTATTTAACAGTGTTCAAAAAATGAGCTCAGACTCGTTAAAAATGCTATCACGAAAATGTTTATAAAACATATATTCAATATATATGTATAAATATGATTTGGCATAGTAGTTGATATGCAGTAGTTGATATGCCATAAAACTCAACCAATCAAACAAACCATCTGAATTCAAATTTGCTTTCTTCTCTTAAAAATTGATCTTGTGTCACATCATGCCCGTTGTGAAGAGATTGGATAAATACGTACCCCAAAAGCAGCACCTGACGCCTCGCCTAAATGAAATAAGAGCAAAGTTATGACCCAAGCTTAAGGTACAATTTATGGGGAATGCTGACGAAACGGTTGCTATTTTATACTTTCCCATCGTCGCCAATGAAGCTTGCATTCTGAGTGATTGATTTTAACGGCATGTCAACCCATATGGTGTTATCTTATGCCAAAAGGTTAGGAATTTTTTGTGTGGTTTCTTAAGAATTTCTTTTTTGTATACGGTTACATGTTATCATTTGGTTTCTTTGGGTAATGGCATATCAACCATCGTGGGATATTTGATGACCAAGCCACCCGTCTAGATTAGCAATAGTGGTACTATTCAACCCATAAGTGGGCAGATAAGCAGTTTGATACCTTCCAAAGGGTATTAGTCGGAAAGTGAGCATAATAGAGTAGCTGGAGTTTGAACTCACTTACTACGATGTCACAGTCTAGCACGTTAGCCACTACGCCAAAATAAATTTCCCTCTCATAGATGGGACTGCAACAGATCTTACTAATTCGTATCAGAGATGATTTGCAAGTAATAGCAATAAAAGGAGTACCCCACACTCTCCAAATACCAGAACTGGAGTCTCATCAGTCAGGTGGGGCTGTAGAATACGCTAATTGCTTCTCTGTAGAGGAGTACTCCTTCATTGCCATCGCTCTTAGGTCTACTCTGACCCGTAGTGGTAGCACCTGATAGGGTCCTATGTATGGATCAAATAGAACTAAACTTTGTACTTATGCTAAATTGAATTCCTTGAAATAGTAATAGAACTGTTGTTAACATTGAAACTGCTAAACTGAATTGTTTTAAATAGAACTGTTTTGAAATAGAACTGCATGTAAATCAAAAAAATCTACACTTATGCTAAACTGAATTCTTTAAAATTTAATACGGCGTTAAATGACCTGAAAAGGGTTGATACATCGTAAACCAACCAACCAACCAACCAATCGGAAGATGGTGTTTAATTTCATATCCAGGTCACCTTGTGGTGAGTGGAGGCTTCTTGCATCTCTGCAGGGGATACAGTCTGCATATTCTAATCCCCTTTCCGACAAGATGCATCACTGATACGAGAGGCAATATAACCATAAGAGCAAAAATATATCGTTCTTTGTTCTAAGTCTTCCTTTATTCACTTCAAACAAACAATAATTTCTATAATATCATAATATCAGGAACCGTGAAAATTCCACGGAACGAAAAAAATCAAGAGAATCTACTTAATCAAGAAATAATGATTTGCAATTCTTTTATATATGGATCCTATTGTTGCCATTGCAATAAATAATACAAAAATATACAATAACAATCTATATAATACTTAATACTGGAGGCGTTCATGGTATAAAGGTTACAGTCGTAAGAAATAGACACAGCGACCTGAGTTCAAATCCTTGGTTAGACTATTGGCATTTCACATAACGCGTATATTCTTGGTAAGCACCCAATTATTCTATCTCCAATTATTGATTGATAGTAGAGCTGACTGGGCTGGATAAATAGTAGAACTATTGATAAATAGTAGAGCTCCGAGACTGGTATAAAAACCAGTCTAGGAGAAGGAAAACTCTGAAATCAAAGCTCTTAAACTTCGCTTTAAAAAACTGGCCTTCTATCGCATCCTGCCCGTGTGGAGGGATATATATATATACACGAAATTAATAAGCTACAACTACAAATCCAAGAAGCCCTACGTATAAAAACAAAACAAAAACTATTGAATTAATTTTCAAAAGAGCGACAATGTTTTGAAATGACTTTAGTTTTTTCTTTTATTTTCTTTCTTTTTTACAATTCCATATTTCTTGATAATATTCTATTTCTGTTGAGAGCGCTCTGGTTTTTAAATTCATCAGTGTCTCAGTTTTTATCCAACTCTGCGTTTACGTAATTTTGAAATGTTATAAAAACCTAAAATACTCTTTCAAAAACTCTTTAAAAAACACTCTTTATACATGCCAGCAACCCCTGATGATGGCCAATGAAAGGTCCAAAAGCTCTAGGGACAATTTTAGATAATCCATCCACAAATTCCGACCTAAAACCAAGACACTTATCAGGAAACTTGAAAGGATTGATAAAGTTATATAGACAAAATATCTTTATTATTTAATCAAACATGCTTAAATGAAAGACTGTTGCCCACACACACACATACACACACACACACACACACACACACTCACACAGACACACACACATATATATATATATATATAATGCCCGTATCATTTGTTAGTATTGAATTTTACCAATCGTGCAAGATCAATATATAGTTGCATATTTTGTCGATAACAGTATTGTTGGTAGAGAGGAATTATCGGGGATCATTTTCTTTTTCTTTTCTAGCTTTCGACATTTTGTTGGAGCTTATGAGAACTCAAGAGTTCATCGGATCTTCAGTCAACCAATATACAATAATATATGTTTACAATGATACTTTGAAAGGATAGATGAAATTAGCACAAAGCAATTCCATCAGGGTTAAATAACATCTAAGAAATAGAATGTCACAAAGGATTAAGAGGAAGAGCGGAAGAGGGTCCCACTTGACTGCTGGGAAATGTAAAAGTATATCTTATTTGGACAAGATGTAGAAGAATGTCTTATTTAGTCGAGATGTAGATGAATTTCTTATTTGGTCGGGATGTAGATGAATGTCTTACATGGTCGGGATGTAGATGAATGTCTTATTTAGTCGAGATGTAGATGAATGTCTTATTTAGTCGAGATGTAGATGAATGTCTTATTTGGTCGAGATGAAGATGAATGTCTTTTTTGGTAGGGATGTAGATGAATGTCTTATTTCGTCGAGATGTAGAAGAATGTCTTATTTAGTTGAGATGTAGATGAATGTTGTATTTAGTCGAGATGAAGATGAATGTCTTATTTAGTCGAGATGTAGATGAATGTCTTATTTAGTCGAGATGAAGATGAATGTCTTATTTAATCGAGATGTGGAAGAATGTCTTATTTAGTCGAGATGTAGATGAATGTCTTATTTAGTCGAGATGTAGAAGAATGTCTTATTTATTCGAGATGTAGATGAATGTCTTATTTAGTCGAGATGTAGATGAATGTCTTATTTATTCGAGATGAAGATGAATGTCTTATTTAGTCGAGATGTAGAAGAATGTCTTATTAAGTCGAGATGTAGATGAATGTCTTATTTAGTCGAGATGAAGATGAATGTCTTATTTAATCGAGATGTGGAAGAATGTCTTATTTAGTCGAGATGTAGATGAATGTCTTATTTAGTCGAGATGTAGAAGAATGTCTTATTTATTCGAGATGTAGATGAATGTCTTATTTAGTCGAGATGTAGATGAATGTCTTATTTAGTCGAGATGTAGATGAATGTCTTATTTAGTCGAGATGTAGATGAATGTCTTATTTAGTCGAGATGTAGATGAATGTCTTATTTAATCGAGATGTAGATGAATGTCTTATTTAGTCGAGATGTAGATGAATGATTTATTTAGTCGAGATGTAGATGAATGTCTTATTTAGTCGAGATGTAGAAGAATGTCTTATTAAGTCGAGATGAAGATGAATGTCTTATTTAGTCGAGATGTAGATGAATGTCTTATTAAGTCGAGATGAAGATGAATGTCTTATTTAGTCGAGATGTAGAAGAATGTCTTATTTAGTCGAGATGTAGATGAATGTCTTATTTAGTCGAGATGTAGAAGAATGTCTTATTTAGTCGAGATGTAGATGAATGTCTTATTTAGTCGAGATGTAGATGAATGTCTTATTAAGTCGAGATGAAGATGAATGTCTTATTTAGTCGAGATGTAGATGAATGTCTTATTTAGTCGAGATGAAGATGAATGTCTTATTAAGTCGAGATGAAGATGAATGTCTTATTAAGTCGAGATGAAGATGAATGTCTTATTTAGTCGAGATGAAGATGAATGTCTTATTAAGTCGAGATGTAGATGAATGTCTTATTAAGTCGAGATGAAGATGAATGTCTTATTAAGTCGAGATGAAGATGAATGTCTTATTAAGTCGAGATGAAGATGAATGTCTTATTAAGTCGAGATGTAGATGAATGTCTTATTAAGTCGAGATGAAGATGAATGTCTTATTAAGTCGAGATGAAGATGAATGTCTTATTTAGTCGAGATGAAGATGAATGTCTTATTTAGTCGAGATGTAGATGAATGTCTTATTTAGTCGAGATGTAGAAGAATGTCTTATTAAGTCGAGATGAAGATGAATGTCTTATTTAGTCGAGATGTAGATGAATGTCTTATTAAGTCGAGATGAAGATGAATGTCTTATTTAGTCGAGATGTAGAAGAATGTCTTATTTAGTCGAGATGTAGATGAATGTCTTATTTAGTCGAGATGTAGAAGAATGTCTTATTAAGTCGAGATGAAGATGAATGTCTTATTTAGTCGAGATGTAGATGAATGTCTTATTTAGTCGAGATGTAGATGAATGTCTTATTTGGTCGAGATGTAGAAGAATGTCTTATTTAGTCGAGATGTAGATGAATGTCTTATTTAGTCGAGATGTAGATGAATGTCTTATTTAGTCGAGATGTAGATGAATATCTTTTTGGTCGGGATGTAGATGAATGTCTTATTTAGTCGAGATGTAGATGAATGTCTTATTTAGTCGAGATGTAGATGAATGTCTTATTTAGTCGAAATGTAGAAGAATGTCTTATTAAGTCGAGATGTAGATGAATGTCTTATTTAGTCGAGATGTAGATGAATGTCTTATTTAGTCGAGATGTAGATGAATGTCTTATTTGGTCGAGATGTAGAAGAATGTCTTATTAAGTCGAGATGTAGATGAATGTCTTATTTAGTCGAGATGTAGATGAATGTCTTATTTAGTCGAGATGTAGATGAATGTCTTATTTAGTCGAGATGTAGATGAATGTCTTATTAAGTCGAGATGTAGATGAATGTCTTATTTAGTCGAGATGTAGATGAATGTCTTATTTAGTCGAGATGTAGATGAATGTCTTATTTAGTCGAGATGTAGATGAATATCTTTTTGGTCGGGATGTAGATGAATGTCTTATTTAGTCGAGATGTAGATGAATGTCTTATTTAGTCGAGATGTAGATGAATGTCTTATTTAGTCGAAATGTAGAAGAATGTCTTATTAAGTCGAGATGTAGATGAATGTCTTATTTAGTCGAGATGTAGATGAATGTCTTATTTAGTCGAGATGTAGATGAATGTCTTATTTGGTCGAGATGTAGAAGAATGTCTTATTAAGTCGAGATGTAGATGAATGTCTTATTTAGTCGAGATGTAGATGAATGTCTTATTTAGTCGAGATGTAGATGAATGTCTTATTTAGTCGAGATGTAGAAGAATGTCTTATTAAGTCGAGATGTAGATGAATGTCTTATTTAGTCGAGATGTAGATGAATGTCTTATTTAGTCGAGATGTAGAAGAATGTCTTATTTAGTCGAGATGTAGATGAATGTCTTATTAAGTCGAGATGTAGAAGAATGTCTTATTTAGTCGAGATGTAGATGAATGTCTTATTAAGTCGAGATGAAGATGAATGTCTTATTTGGTCGAGATGTAGATGAATGTCTTATTTAGTCGAAATGTAGAAGAATGTCTTATTAAGTCGAGATGTAGATGAATGTCTTATTTAGTCGAGATGTAGATGAATGTCTTATTTAGTCGAGATGTAGATGAATGTCTTATTAAGTCGAGATGTAGATGAATGTCTTATTTATTCGAGATGTAGATGAATGTCTTATTTAGTCGAGATGTAGAAGAATGTCTTATTAAGTCGAGATGTAGATGAATGTCTTATTTAGTCGAGATGTAGATGAATGTCTTATTTAGTCGAAATGTAGAAGAATGTCTTATTAAGTCGAGATGTAGATGAATGTCTTAT
Source organism: Sepioteuthis lessoniana (assembly GCA_963585895.1). NCBI lineage: Eukaryota > Metazoa > Mollusca > Cephalopoda > Myopsida > Loliginidae > Sepioteuthis > Sepioteuthis lessoniana. The sequence goes on along the minus strand of OY757917.1, from coordinate 40,474,384 downwards.
TTAGTCGAGATGTAGAAGAATGTCTTATTAAGTCGAGATGTAGATGAATGTCTTATTAAGTCGAGATGTAGAAGAATGTCTTATTTAGTCGAGATGTAGATGAATGTCTTATTAAGTCGAGATGAAGATGAATGTCTTATTTGGTCGAGATGTAGATGAATGTCTTATTTAGTCGAAATGTAGAAGAATGTCTTATTAAGTCGAGATGTAGATGAATGTCTTATTTAGTCGAGATGTAGATGAATGTCTTATTTAGTCGAGATGTAGAAGAATGTCTTATTAAGTCGAGATGTAGATGAATGTCTTATTTAGTCGAGATGTAGATGAATGTCTTATTAAGTCGAGATGAAGATGAATGTCTTATTTAGTCGAGATGTAGATGAATGTCTTATTTAGTCGAGATGTAGATGAATGTCTTATTTAGTCGAGATGTAGATGAATGTCTTATTTAGTCGAAATGTAGATGAATGTCTTATTAAGTCGAGATGTAGATGAATGTCTTATTTAGTCGAGATGTAGATGAATGTCTTATTTAGTCGAGATGTAGATGAATGTCTTATTTAGTCGAGATGTAGATGAATGTCTTATTAAGTCGAGATGTAGATGAATGTCTTATTTAGTCGAGATGTAGATGAATGTCTTATTTAGTCAAAATGTAGAAGAATGTCTTATTAAGTCGAGATGAAGATGAATGTCTTATTTAGTCGAGATGTAGAAGAATGTCTTATTTAGTCGAGATGTAGATGAATGTCTTATTTAGTCGAGATGTAGATGAATGTCTTATTTAGTCGAGATGTAGATGAATGTCTTATTTAGTCGAGATGTAGATGAATGTCTTATTAAGTCGAGATGTAGATGAATGTCTTATTTAGTCGAAATGTAGAAGAATGTCTTATTAAGTCGAGATGAAGATGAATGTCTTATTTAGTCGAGATGTAGAAGAATGTCTTATTAAGTCGAGATGAAGATGAATGTCTTATTTAGTCGAGATGTAGATGAATGTCTTATTTAGTCGAGATGTAGATGAATGTCTTATTAAGTCGAGATGTAGATGAATGTCTTATTTAGTCGAGATGTAGATGAATGTCTTATTTAGTCGAGATGTAGATGAATGTCTTATTTAGTCGAAATGTAGAAGAATGTCTTATTAAGTCGAGATGTAGATGAATGTCTTATTTAGTCGAGATGTAGATGAATGTCTTATTTAGTCGAGATGTAGATGAATGTCTTATTTGGTCGAGATGTAGAAGAATGTCTTATTAAGTCGAGATGTAGATGAATGTCTTATTTAGTCGAGATGTAGATGAATGTCTTATTTAGTCGAGATGTAGATGAATGTCTTATTTAGTCGAGATGTAGATGAATGTCTTATTAAGTCGAGATGTAGATGAATGTCTTATTTAGTCGAGATGTAGATGAATGTCTTATTTAGTCGAGATGTAGATGAATGTCTTATTTAGTCGAGATGTAGATGAATGTCTTATTTAGTCGAGATGTAGAAGAATGTCTTATTAAGTCGAGATGTAGATGAATGTCTTATTTAGTCGAGATGTAGATGAATGTCTTATTTAGTCGAGATGTAGAAGAATGTCTTATTTAGTCGAGATGTAGATGAATGTCTTATTAAGTCGAGATGTAGAAGAATGTCTTATTTAGTCGAGATGTAGATGAATGTCTTATTAAGTCGAGATGAAGATGAATGTCTTATTTGGTCGAGATGTAGATGAATGTCTTATTTAGTCGAAATGTAGAAGAATGTCTTATTAAGTCGAGATGTAGATGAATGTCTTATTTAGTCGAGATGTAGATGAATGTCTTATTTAGTCGAGATGTAGAAGAATGTCTTATTAAGTCGAGATGTAGATGAATGTCTTATTTAGTCGAGATGTAGAAGAATGTCTTATTTAGTCGAAATGTAGAAGAATGTCTTATTAAGTCGAGATGTAGATGAATGTCTTATTAAGTCGAGATGAAGATGAATGTCTTATTTGGTCGAGATGTAGATGAATGTCTTATTAAGTCGAGATGAAGATGAATACCTTATTTAGTCGAGATGTAGATGAATGTCTTATTAAGTCGAGATGAAGATGAATGTCTTATTTGGTCGAGATGTAGATGAATGTCTTATTTAGTCGAAATGTAGAAGAATGTCTTATTAAGTCGAGATGTAGATGAATGTCTTATTTAGTCGAGATGTAGATGAATGTCTTATTTAGTCGAGATGTAGAAGAATGTCTTATTAAGTCGAGATGTAGATGAATGTCTTATTTAGTCGAGATGTAGATGAATGTCTTATTAAGTCGAGATGAAGATGAATGTCTTATTTAGTCGAGATGTAGATGAATGTCTTATTTAGTCGAGATGTAGATGAATGTCTTATTTAGTCGAGATGTAGATGAATGTCTTATTTAGTCGAAATGTAGATGAATGTCTTATTAAGTCGAGATGTAGATGAATGTCTTATTTAGTCGAGATGTAGATGAATGTCTTATTTAGTCGAGATGTAGATGAATGTCTTATTTAGTCGAGATGTAGATGAATGTCTTATTAAGTCGAGATGTAGATGAATGTCTTATTTAGTCGAGATGTAGATGAATGTCTTATTTAGTCGAAATGTAGAAGAATGTCTTATTAAGTCGAGATGAAGATGAATGTCTTATTTAGTCGAGATGTAGAAGAATGTCTTATTTAGTCGAGATGTAGATGAATGTCTTATTTAGTCGAGATGTAGATGAATGTCTTATTTAGTCGAGATGTAGATGAATGTCTTATTTAGTCGAGATGTAGATGAATGTCTTATTAAGTCGAGATGTAGATGAATGTCTTATTTAGTCGAAATGTAGAAGAATGTCTTATTAAGTCGAGATGAAGATGAATGTCTTATTTAGTCGAGATGTAGAAGAATGTCTTATTAAGTCGAGATGAAGATGAATGTCTTATTTAGTCGAGATGTAGATGAATGTCTTATTTAGTCGAGATGTAGATGAATGTCTTATTAAGTCGAGATGTAGATGAATGTCTTATTTAGTCGAGATGTAGATGAATGTCTTATTTAGTCGAGATGTAGATGAATGTCTTATTTAGTCGAGATGTAGATGAATGTCTTATTTAGTCGAGATGTAGATGAATGTCTTATTAAGTCGAGATGTAGATGAATGTCTTATTTAGTCGAAATGTAGAAGAATGTCTTATTAAGTCGAGATGAAGATGAATGTCTTATTTAGTCGAGATGTAGAAGAATGTCTTATTAAGTCGAGATGTAGATGAATGTCTTATTTAGTCGAGATGTAGATGAATGTCTTATTTAGTCGAGATGTAGATGAATGTCTTATTTAGTCGAGATGTAGAAGAATGTCTTATTTATTCGAGATGTAGATGAATGTCTTATTTATTCGAGATGTAGATGAATGTCTTATTTAGTCAAGATGTAGATGAATGTCTTATTTAGTCGAGATGTAGATGAATGTCTTATTTAGTCGAGATGTAGATGAATGTCTTATTTAGTCGAGATGTAGATGAATGTCTTATTTAGTCGAGATGTAGAAGAATGTCTTATTAAGTCGAGATGTAGATGAATGTCTTATTTAGTCGAGATGTAGATGAATGTCTTATTTAGTCGAGATGTAGATGAATGTCTTATTTAGTCGAGATGTAGATGAATGTCTTATTTGGTCGAGATGTAGAAGAATGTCTTATTTAGTCGAGATGTAGATGAATGTCTTATTTATTCGAGATGTAGATGAATGTCTTATTAAGTCGAGATGAAGATGAATGTCTTATTTAGTCGAGATGTAGAAGAATGTCTTATTAAGTCGAGATGAAGATGAATGTCTTATTTAGTCGAGATGTAGAAGAATGTCTTATTAAGTCGAGATGTAGATGAATGTCTTATTTAGTCGAGATGTAGATGAATGTCTTATTTAGTCGAGATGTAGATGAATGTCTTATTTAGTCGAGATGTAGAAGAATGTCTTATTTATTCGAGATGTAGATGAATGTCTTATTTATTCGAGATGTAGATGAATGTCTTATTTAGTCAAGATGTAGATGAATGTCTTATTTAGTCGAGATGTAGATGAATGTCTTATTTAGTCGAGATGTAGAAGAATGTCTTATTAAGTCGAGATGAAGATGAATGTCTTATTTAGTCGAGATGTAGAAGAATGTCTTATTAAGTCGAGATGAAGATGAATGTCTTATTTAGTCGAGATGTAGATGAATGTCTTATTTAGTCGAGATGTAGATGAATGTCTTATTTAGTCGAGATGTAGATGAATGTCTTATTTAGTCGAAATGTAGATGAATGTCTTATTAAGTCGAGATGTAGATGAATGTCTTATTTAGTCGAGATGTAGATGAATGTCTTATTTATTCGAGATGTAGATGAATGTCTTATTAAGTCGAGATGAAGATGAATGTCTTATTTAGTCGAGATGTAGATGAATGTCTTATTTAGTCGAGATGTAGAAGAATGTCTTATTAAGTCGAGATGAAGATGAATGTCTTATTTAGTCGAGATGTAGAAGAATGTCTTATTAAGTCGAGATGAAGATGAATGTCTTATTTAGTCGAGATGTAGAAGAATGTCTTATTTAGTCGAGATGTAGATGAATGTCTTATTAAGTCGAGATGAAGATGAATGTCTTATTAAGTCGAGATGAAGATGAATGTCTTATTAAGTCGAGATGAAGATGAATGTCTTATTTAGTCGAGATGTAGAAGAATGTCTTATTAAGTCGAGATGAAGATGAATGTCTTATTAAGTCGAGATGAAGATGAATGTCTTATTTAGTCGAGATGTAGATGAATGTCTTATTAAGTCGAGATGAAGATGAATGTCTTATTTAGTCGAGATGTAGATGAATGTCTTATTTAGTCGAGATGTAGATGAATGTCTTATTTAGTCGAGATGTAGATGAATGTCTTATTTAGTCGAGATGTAGAAGAATGTCTTATTTATTCGAGATGTAGATGAATGTCTTATTTAGTCGAGATGTAGATGAATGTCTTATTTAGTCGAGATGTAGATGAATGTCTTATTTATTCGAGATGTAGATGAATGTCTTATTTAGTCGAGATGTAGATGAATGTCTTATTTAGTCGAGATGTAGAAGAATGTCTTATTAAGTCGAGATGAAGATGAATGTCTTATTTAGTCGAGATGTAGATGAATGTCTTATTTAGTCGAGATGTAGAAGAATGTCTTATTGAGTCGAGATGTAGATGAATGTCTTATTTAGTCGAGATGTAGAAGAATGTCTTATTAAGTCGAGATGTAGATGAATGTCTTATTTAGTCGAGATGTAGAAGAATGTCTTATTAAGTCGAGATGAAGATGAATGTCTTATTTAGTCGAGATGTAGAAGAATGTCTTATTAAGTCGAGATGAAGATGAATGTCTTATTTAGTCGAGATGTAGAAGAATGTCTTATTAAGTCGAGATGAAGATGAATGTCTTATTTAGTCGAGATGTAGATGAATGTCTTATTTAGTCGAGATGTAGATGAATGTCTTATTTAGTCGAGATGTAGATGAATGTCTTATTTAGTCGAGATGTAGAAGAATGTCTTATTAAGTCGAGATGAAGATGAATGTCTTATTTAGTCGAGATGTAGATGAATGTCTTATTAAGTCGAGATGAAGATGAATGTCTTATTTAGTCGAGATGTAGAAGAATGTCTTATTAAGTCGAGATGAAGATGAATGTCTTATTTAGTCGAGATGTAGATGAATGTCTTATTTAGTCGAGATGTAGATGAATGTCTTATTTAGTCGAGATGTAGATGAATGTCTTATTTAGTCGAGATGTAGAAGAATGTCTTATTAAGTCGAGATGAAGATGAATGTCTTATTTAGTCGAGATGTAGAAGAATGTCTTATTAAGTCGAGATGAAGATGAATGTCTTATTTAGTCGAGATGTAGATGAATGTCTTATTTAGTCGAGATGTAGATGAATGTCTTATTTAGTCGAGATGTAGATGAATGTCTTATTTAGTCGAGATGTAGAAGAATGTCTTATTAAGTCGAGATGAAGATGAATGTCTTATTTAGTCGAGATGTAGAAGAATGTCTTATTAAGTCGAGATGAAGATGAATGTCTTATTTAGTCGAGATGTAGAAGAATGTCTTATTAAGTCGAGATGTAGATGAATGTCTTATTTAGTCGAGATGTAGATGAATGTCTTATTTAGTCGAGATGTAGATGAATGTCTTATTTAGTCGAGATGTAGATGAATGTCTTATTTAGTCGAGATGTAGAAGAATGTCTTATTAAGTCGAGATGAAGATGAATGTCTTATTTAGTCGAGATGTAGATGAATGTCTTATTTAGTCGAGATGTAGAAGAATGTCTTATTTATTCGAGATGTAGATGAATGTCTTATTTATTCGAGATGTAGATGAATGTCTTATTTAGTCGAGATGTAGATGAATGTCTTATTAAGTCGAGATGTAGATGAATGTCTTATTTAGTCGAGATGTAGATGAATGTCTTATTAAGTCGAGATGTAGATGAATGTCTTATTTAGTCGAGATGTAGATGAATGTCTTATTTAGTCGAGATGTAGATGAATGTCTTATGTAGTCGAGATGTAGATGAATGTCTTATTTAGTCGAGATGAAGATGAATGTCTTATTTAGTCGAGATGTAGAAGAATGTCTTATTAAGTCGAGATGAAGATGAATGTCTTATTTAGTCGAGATGTAGATGAATGTCTTATTTAGTCGAGATGTAGAAGAATGTCTTATTTATTCGAGATGTAGATGAATGTCTTATTTAGTCGAGATGTAGATGAATGTCTTATTTAGTCGAGATGTAGAAGAATGTCTTATTAAGTCGAGATGAAGATGAATGTCTTATTTAGTCGAGATGTAGATGAATGTCTTATTTAGTCGAGATGTAGATGAATGTCTTATTTAGTCGAGATGTAGATGAATGTCTTATTTATTCGAGATGTAGATGAATGTCTTATTTATTCGAGATGTAGATGAATGTCTTATTAAGTCGAGATGAAGATGAATGTCTTATTTAGTCGAGATGTAGATGAATGTCTTATTTAGTCGAGATGTAGAAGAATGTCTTATTAAGTCGAGATGAAGATGAATGTCTTATTTAGTCGAGATGTAGAAGAATGTCTTATTAAGTCGAGATGAAGATGAATGTCTTATTTAGTCGAGATGTAGATGAATGTCTTATTAAGTCGAGATGAAGATGAATGTCTTATTTAGTCGAGATGTAGATGAATGTCTTATTAAGTCGAGATGAAGATGAATGTCTTATTTAGTCGAGATGTAGAAGAATGTCTTATTAAGTCGAGATGAAGATGAATGTCTTATTTAGTCGAGATGTAGATGAATGTCTTATTAAGTCGAGATGAAGATGAATGTCTTATTTAGTCGAGATGTAGATGAATGTCTTATTAAGTCGAGATGAAGATGAATGTCTTATTTAGTCGAGATGTAGAAGAATGTCTTATTAAGTCGAGATGAAGATGAATGTCTTATTTAGTCGAGATGTAGAAGAATGTCTTATTAAGTCGAGATGAAGATGAATATCTTATTTAGTCGAGATGTAGATGAATGTCTTATTAAGTCGAGATGAAGATGAATGTCTTATTTAGTCGAGATGTAGATGAATGTCTTATTAAGTCGAGATGAAGATGAATGTCTTATTTAGTCGAGATGTAGAAGAATGTCTTATTAAGTCGAGATGAAGATGAATGTCTTATTTAGTCGAGATGTAGATGAATGTCTTATTAAGTCGAGATGAAGATGAATGTCTTATTTAGTCGAGATGTAGATGAATGTCTTATTAAGTCGAGATGAAGATGAATGTCTTATTTAGTCGAGATGTAGAAGAATGTCTTATTAAGTCGAGATGAAGATGAATGTCTTATTTAGTCGAGATGTAGAAGAATGTCTTATTAAGTCGAGATGAAGATGAATGTCTTATTTAGTCGAGATGTAGAAGAATGTCTTATTAAGTCGAGATGAAGATGAATGTCTTATTAAGTCGAGATGAAGATGAATGTCTTATTTAGTCGAGATGTAGATGAATGTCTTATTAAGTCGAGATGAAGATGAATGTCTTATTTAGTCGAGATGTAGATGAATGTCTTATTTAGTCGAGATGTAGATGAATGTCTTATTTAGTCGAGATGTAGAAGAATGTCTTATTTATTCGAGATGTAGATGAATGTCTTATTTAGTCGAGATGTAGATGAATGTCTTATTTAGTCGAGATGTAGATGAATGTCTTATTTATTCGAGATGTAGATGAATGTCTTATTTAGTCGAGATGTAGATGAATGTCTTATTTAGTCGAGATGTAGAAGAATGTCTTATTAAGTCGAGATGAAGATGAATGTCTTATTTAGTCGAGATGTAGAAGAATGTCTTATTAAGTCGAGATGAAGATGAATGTCTTATTTAGTCGAGATGTAGATGAATGTCTTATTTAGTCGAGATGAAGATGAATGTCTTATTTAGTCGAGATGTAGATGAATGTCTTATTTAGTCGAGATGTAGATGAATGTCTTATGTAGTCGAGATGTAGATGAATGATTTTTTTAGTCGAGATGTAGATGAATGTCTTATTTAGTTGAGATGTAGATGAATGTCTTATTTAGTCGAGATGTAGATGAATGTCTTATTTGGTCGAGATGAAGATGAATGTCTTATTAAGTCGAGATGTAGATGAATGTCTTATTTAGTCGAGATGTAGATGAATGTCTTATTTGGTCGAGATGAAGATGAATGTCTTATTAAGTCGAGATGTAGATGAATGTCTTATTTAGTCGAGATGTAGATGAATGTCTTATTTGGTCGAGATGAAGATGAATGTCTTATTTAGTCGATGTGTAGAAGAATGTCTTATTTAGGCGAGATGTAGATAAATGTCTTATTTGGTCGAGATGTAGAAGAATGTCTTATTTAGGCGAGATGTAGATGAATGTCTTATTTGGTCGAGATGTACATGAATGTCTTATTTAGTCGAGATGTAGATGAATGTCTTATGTAGTCGAGATGTAGATGAATGATTTTTTTAGTCGAGATGTAGATGAATGTCTTATTTAGTTGAGATGTAGATGAATGTCTTATTTAGTCGAGATGTAGATGAATGTCTTATTTGGTCGAGATGAAGATGAATGTCTTATTAAGTCGAGATGTAGATGAATGTCTTATTTAGTCGAGATGTAGATGAATGTCTTATTTGGTCGAGATGAAGATGAATGTCTTATTTAGTCGATGTGTAGAAGAATGTCTTATTTAGGCGAGATGTAGATAAATGTCTTATTTGGTCGAGATGTAGAAGAATGTCTCATTTGGCCGAGATGAAGATGAATGTCTTATTTAGTCGAGATGTAGATGAATGTCTTATTTAGTTGAGATGTAGATGAAAGTCTTTTTTAGTCGGGATGTAGATGAATGTCTATTTGGTTGAGATGTAGGAGATTTTTTTTTTTGTCGAGATGAAGATGAATATCTTTTTTGGTCGGGATGTAGATGAATGTTTTATTTAGTCGAGATGTAGATGAAAGTCTTTTTTGGTCGGGATGTAGATGAATGTCTATTTGGTTGAGATGTAGAAGAATTTTTTTTTGGTCGAGATGAAGATGAATGTCTTTTTTGGTCGGGATGTAGATGAATGTCTTATTTAGTCGAGATGTAGATGAATGTCTCATTTGGTCGAGATGAAGATGAATGTCTTTTTTGGTCGGGATGTAGATGAATGTCTTATTTAGTCGAGATGTAGATGAATGTCTTATTTATTTGAGATGTAGATGAATGATTTATTTAGTCGAGATGTAGATCAATGTCTTTTTTGGTCGAGATATGGGTGAATGTCTTATTTGGTTGAGATGTAGAAGTATGTCTTTTTTCGTCGAGATGTAGATGAATGTCTTATTTAGTTGAGATGTAGATGAATGTCTTATTTGGTCGAGATGTAGAAGAATGTCTTATTTGGCCGAGATGAAGATGAATGTCTTATTTAGTCGAGATGTAGATAAATGTCTTATTTAGTTGAGATGTATATGAATGTCTTATTTGGTCGAGATGTAAATGAGTGTCTTTTTTGGTCGAGATGTAGAATGTCTTATTTAGTCGAGATGTAGATGAATATCTTATTTAGTCGAGATGTAGATGAATGTCTTATTTGGTCGAGATGCAGAAGAATATCTTATTTAGTCGAGATGTAGATGAATGTCTTTTTTGGTCGGGATGTAGATGAATGTTTTTTTTTGGTCGAGATGTAGATGAATGTCTTATTTGGTCGAGATGTAGATGAATGTCTTATTTTGTCGAGATGTAGAAGAATGTTTTATTTAGTCGAGATGTAGATGAATGTCTTATTTAGTCGAGATGTAGATGAATGTCTTATTTAGTCGAGATGTAGATGAATGTCTTATTTAGTCGAGATGTAGATGAATGTCTTATTTAGTCGAGATGTAGAAGAATGTTTTATTTAGTTGAGATGTAGATGAATGTCTTATTTAGTTGAGATGTAGATGAATTATTTATTTAGTCGGGATGTAGATGAATGTCTATTTGGTTGAGATGTAGATGAATGTTTTATTTAGTCGAGATGTAGATGAATGTCTTATTTAGTCGAGATGTTGATGAATGTTTTATTTAGTTGAGATGTAGATGAATTATTTATTTAGTCGGGATGTAGATGAATGTCTATTTGGTTGAGATGTAGATGAATGTCTTATTTAGTCGAGATGTTGATGAATGTCTTATTTGGTCGAGATGTAGAAGAATGTCTTCTTTAGTCGAGATGTAGATGAATGTCTTATTTTGTCGAGATGTAGATGAATGTCTTTTTTGGTCGAGATGTAGAAGAATGTCTTATTTAGTCGAGATGTTGATGAATGTCTTATTTGGTCGAGATGTAGAAGAATGTCTTCTTTAGTCGAGATGTAGATGAATGTCTTATTTTGTCGAGATGTTGATGAATGTCTTTTTTGGTCGAGATGTAGAAGAATGTCTTATTTAGTCGAGATGTTGATGAATGTCTTATTTGGTCGAGATGTAGAAGAATGTCTTCTTTAGTCGAGATGTAGATGAATGTCTTATTTAGTCGAGATGTAGATGAATGTCTTATTTAGTCGAGATGTAGATGAATGTCTTATTTAGTCGAGATGTAGATGAATGTTGTATTTAGTCGAGATGTAGAAGTATGTCTTATTTGGTCGAGATGTAGAAGAATGTCTTATTTAGTTGAGATGTAGATGAAATTTTTTTAGTCGAGATGTAGATGAATGTCTTATTTAGTCGAGATGTAGATGAATGTCTTATTTATTCGAGATGTAGATGAATGTCTTATTTAGTCGAGATGTAGATGAATGTCTTATTTAGTCGAGATGTAGAAGAATGTCTTATTTATTCGAGATGTAGATGAATGTCTTATTTAGTCGAGATGTAGATGAATGTCTTATTTAGTCGAGATGTAGATGAATGTCTTATTTAGTCGAGATGTAGATGAATGTCTTATTTAGTCGAGATGTAGAAGAATGTCTTATTTAGTCGAGATGAAGATGAATGTCTTATTTAGTCGAGATGTAGATGAATGTCTTATTTAGTCGAGATGTAGATGAATGTCTTATTTAGTCGAGATGTAGATGAATGTCTTATTTAGTCGAGATGTAGATGAATGTCTTATTTATTCGAGATGTAGATGAATGTCTTATTTAGTCGAGATGTAGAAGAATGTCTTATTTATTCGAGATGTAGATGAATGTCTTATTTAGTCGAGATGTAGATGAATGTCTTATTTAGTCGAGATGTAGATGAATGTCTTATTTGGTCGAGATGTAGAAGAATGTCTTATTTAGTCGAGATGTAGATGAATGTCTTATTTATTCGAGATGTAGATGAATGTCTTATTTAGTCGATATATAGATGAATGTCTTATTTAGTCGAGATGTAGATGAATGTCTTATTTAGTCGAGATGTAGAAGAATGTCTTATTTAGTCGAGATGTAGATGAATGTCTTATTTATTCGAGATGTAGATGAATGTCTTATTTAGTCGAGATGTAGAAGAATGTCTCATTGAGTCGAGATGTAGATGAATGTCTTATTTAGTCGAGATGTAGATGAATGTCTTATTTAGTCGAGATGTAGAAGAATGTCTTATTTATTCGAGATGTAGATGAATGTCTTATTTAGTCGAGATGAAGATGAATGTCTTATTTAGTCGAGATGAAGATGAATGTCTTATTTATTCGAGATGTAGATGAATGTCTTATTTGGTCGAGATGTAGAAGAATGTCTTATTTAGTCGAGATGTAGATGAATGTCTTATTTAGTCGAGATGTAGATGAATGTCTTATTTAGTCGAGATGTAGAAGAATGTCTTATTTATTCGAGATGTAGATGAATGTCTTATTTAGTCGAGATGTAGATGAATGTCTTATTTAGTCGAGATGTAGATGAATGTCTTATTTATTCGAGATGTAGATGAATGTCTTATTTATTCGAGATGTAGATGAATGTCTTATTTAGTCGAGATGTAGATGAATGTCTTATTTAGTCGAGATGTAGATGAATGTCTTATTTAGTCGAGATGTAGATGAATGTCTTATTTAGTCGAGATGTAGAAGAATGTCTTATTTATTCGAGATGTAGATGAATGTCTTATTTATTCGAGATGTAGATGAATGTCTTATTTAGTCGAGATGTAGATGAATGTCTTATTTAGTCGAGATGTAGATGAATGTCTTATTTATTCGAGATGTAGATGAATGTCTTATTTGGTCGAGATGTAGAAGAATGTCTTATTTAGTCGAGATGTAGATGAATGTCTTATTTAGTCGAGATGTAGATGAATGTCTTATTTAGTCGAGATGTAGAAGAATGTCTTATTTATTCGAGATGTAGATGAATGTCTTATTTAGTCGAGATGTAGATGAATGTCTTATTTAGTCGAGATGTAGATGAATGTCTTATTTAGTCGAGATGTAGATGAATGTCTTATTTAGTCGAGATGTAGAAGAATGTCTTATTTATTCGAGATGTAGATGAATGTCTTATTTAGTCGAGATGTAGATGAATGTCTTATTTAGTCGAGATGTAGAAGAATGTCTTATTTATTCGAGATGTAGATGAATGTCTTATTTAGTCGAGATGTAGATGAATGTCTTATTTAGTCGAGATGTAGATGAATGTCTTATTTATTCGAGATGTAGATGAATGTCTTATTTGGTCGAGATGTAGAAGAATGTCTTATTTAGTCGAGATGTAGATGAATGTCTTATTTAGTCGAGATGTAGATGAATGTCTTATTTAGTCGAGATGTAGAAGAATGTCTTATTTATTCGAGATGTAGATGAATGTCTTATTTAGTCGAGATGTAGATGAATGATTTATTTAGTCGATATATAGATGAATGTCTTATTTAGTCGAGATGTAGAAGAATGTCTTATTTAGTCGAGATGTAGATGAATGTCTTATTTAGTCGAGATGTAGATGAATGTCTTATTTATTCGAGATGTAGATGAATGTCTTATTTGGTCGAGATGTAGATGAATGTCTTATTTAGTCGAGATGTAGATGAATGTCTTATTTAGTCGAGATGTAGATGAATGTCTTATTTATTCGAGATGTAGATGAATGTCTTATTAAGTCGAGATGTAGAAGAATGTCTTATTTATTCGAGATGTAGATGAATGTCTTATTTAGTCGAGATGTAGATGAATGTCTTATTTAGTCGAGATGTAGAAGAATGTCTTATTTATTCGAGATGTAGATGAATGTCTTATTAAGTCGAGATGTAGAAGAATGTCTTATTTAGTCGAGATGTAGATGAATGTCTTATTTAGTCGAGATGTAGATGAATGTCTTATTTAGTCGAGATGTAGAAGAATGTCTTATTTAGTCGAGATGAAGATGAATGTCTTATTTAGTCGAGATGTAGATGAATGTCTTATTTAGTCGAGATGTAGATGAATGTCTTATTTAGTCGAGATGTAGATGAATGTCTTATTTAGTCGAGATGTAGATGAATGTCTTATTTATTCGAGATGTAGATGAATGTCTTATTTAGTCGAGATGTAGAAGAATGTCTTATTTATTCGAGATGTAGATGAATGTCTTATTTAGTCGAGATGTAGATGAATGTCTTATTTAGTCGAGATGTAGATGAATGTCTTATTTGGTCGAGATGTAGAAGAATGTCTTATTTAGTCGAGATGTAGATGAATGTCTTATTTATTCGAGATGTAGATGAATGTCTTATTTAGTCGATATATAGATGAATGTCTTATTTAGTCGAGATGTAGATGAATGTCTTATTTAGTCGAGATGTAGAAGAATGTCTTATTTAGTCGAGATGTAGATGAATGTCTTATTTAGTCGAGATGTAGATGAATGTCTTATTAAGTCGAGATGTAGATGAATGTCTTATTTAGTCGAGATGTAGATGAATGTCTTATTTAGTCGAGATGTAGAAGTATGTCTTATTGAGTCGAGATGTAGATGAATGTCTTATTTAGTCGAGATGTAGATGAATGTCTTATTTAGTCGAGATGAAGATGAATGTCTTATTTATTCGAGATGTAGATGAATGTCTTATTTGGTCGAGATGTAGAAGAATGTCTTATTTAGTCGAGATGTAGATGAATGTCTTATTTAGTCGAGATGTAGATGAATGTCTTATTTAGTCGAGATGTAGAAGAATGTCTTATTTATTCGAGACGTAGATGAATGTCTTATTTAGTCGAGATGTAGATGAATGTCTTATTTAGTCGAGATGTAGATGAATGTCTTATTTATTCGAGATGTAGATGAATGTCTTATTTATTCGAGATGTAGATGAATGTCTTATTTAGTCGAGATGTAGATGAATGTCTTATTTAGTCGAGATGTAGATGAATGTCTTATTTAGTCGAGATGTAGATGAATGTCTTATTTAGTCGAGATGTAGATGAATGTCTTATTTGGTCGAGATGTAGAAGAATGTCTTATTTAGTCGAGATGTAGATGAATGTCTTATTTAGTCGAGATGTAGATGAATGTCTTATTTAGTCGAGATGTAGAAGAATGTCTTATTTATTCGAGATGTAGATGAATGTCTTATTTAGTCGAGATGTAGATGAATGTCTTATTTAGTCGAGATGTAGATGAATGTCTTATTTAGTCGAGATGTAGATGAATGTCTTATTTAGTCGAGATGTAGAAGAATGTCTTATTTAGTCGAGATGAAGATGAATGTCTTATTTAGTCGAGATGTAGATGAATGTCTTATTTAGTCGAGATGTAGATGAATGTCTTATTTAGTCGAGATGTAGATGAATGTCTTATTTAGTCGAGATGTAGATGAATGTCTTATTTATTCGAGATGTAGATGAATGTCTTATTTAGTCGAGATGTAGAAGAATGTCTTATTTATTCGAGATGTAGATGAATGTCTTATTTATTCGAGATGTAGATGAATGTCTTATTTAGTCGAGATGTAGATGAATGTCTTATTTAGTCGAGATGTAGATGAATGTCTTATTTATTCGAGATGTAGATGAATGTCTTATTTGGTCGAGATGTAGAAGAATGTCTTATTTAGTCGAGATGTAGATGAATGTCTTATTTAGTCGAGATGTAGATGAATGTCTTATTTAGTCGAGATGTAGAAGAATGTCTTATTTATTCGAGATGTAGATGAATGTCTTATTTAGTCGAGATGTAGATGAATGTCTTATTTAGTCGAGATGTAGATGAATGTCTTATTTAGTCGAGATGTAGATGAATGTCTTATTTAGTCGAGATGTAGAAGAATGTCTTATTTAGTCGAGATGAAGATGAATGTCTTATTTAGTCGAGATGTAGATGAATGTCTTATTTAGTCGAGATGTAGATGAATGTCTTATTTAGTCGAGATGTAGATGAATGTCTTATTTAGTCGAGATGTAGATGAATGTCTTATTTATTCGAGATGTAGATGAATGTCTTATTTAGTCGAGATGTAGAAGAATGTCTTATTTATTCGAGATGTAGATGAATGTCTTATTTAGTCGAGATGTAGATGAATGTCTTATTTAGTCGAGATGTAGATGAATGTCTTATTTGGTCGAGATGTAGAAGAATGTCTTATTTAGTCGAGATGTAGATGAATGTCTTATTTATTCGAGATGTAGATGAATGTCTTATTTAGTCGATGTGTAGAAGAATGTCTTATTTATTCGAGATGTAGATGAATGTCTTATTTAGTCGATGTGTAGAAGAATGTCTTATTTATTCGAGATGTAGATGAATGTCTTATTTAGTCGAGATGTAGATGAATGTCTTATTTGGTCGAGATGTAGAAGAATGTCTTATTTAGTCGAGATGTAGATGAATGTCTTATTTAGTCGAGATGTAGATGAATGTCTTATTTGGTCGAGATGTAGAAGAATGTCTTATTTAGTCGAGATGTAGATGAATGTCTTATTGAGTCGAGATGTAGATGAATGTCTTATTTAGTCGAGATGTAGATGAATGTCTTATTTAGTCGAGATGTAGATGAATGTCTTATTTAGTCGAGATGTAGATGAATGTCTTATTTAGTCGAGATGTAGAAGAATGTCTTATTTAGTCGAGATGTAGATGAATGTCTTATTGAGTCGAGATGTAGATGAATGTCTTATTTAGTCGAGATGTAGATGAATGTCTTATTTGGTCGAGATGTAGAAGAATGTCTTATTTAGTCGAGATGTAGATGAATGTCTTATTTAGTCGAGATGTAGATGAATGTCTTATTTGGTCGAGATGTAGAAGAATGTCTTATTTAGTCGAGATGTAGATGAATGTCTTATTTAGTCGAGATGTAGATGAATGTCTTATTTAGTCGAGATGTAGATGAATGTCTTATTTAGTCGAGATGTAGAAGAATGTCTTATTGAGTCGAGATGTAGATGAATGTCTTATTTAGTCGAGATGTAGATGAATGTCTTATTTGGTCGAGATGTAGAAGAATGTCTTATTTAGGCGAGATGTAGATGAATGTCTTATTTAGTCGATGTGTAGAAGAATGTCTTATTTATTCGAGATGTAGATGAATGTCTTATTTAGTCGAGATGTAGATGAATGTCTTATTTGGTCGAGATGTAGAAGAATGTCTTATTTAGTCGAGATGTAGAAGAATGTCTTATTTAGTCGAGATGTACATGAATGTCTTATTTAGTCGAGATGTAGATGAATGTCTTCTTTTTGGTCGGGATGTAGATGAATGTTTTTTTTAGTCGAGATGAAGATGAATGTCTTATTAATCGATATGTAGATGAATGTCTTATTTGGTCGAGATGTAGAAGAATGTCTTATTTAGTCGAGATGTAGATGAATGTCTTATTTTGTTGAGATGTAGATGAATGTCTTATTTAGTCGAGATGTAGATGAATGTCTATTTTTTGGTCGGGATGTAGATGAATGTTTTTTTTTAGTCGAGATGAAGATGAATGTCTTTTTTGGTCGAGATGTAGATGAATGTTTTTTTTTTCGAGATGTAGATGAATGTCTTTTTTGGTCTGGATGTAGATGAATGTCTTTTCTGGTCGAGATGTAGACGAATGTCTTCTTTAGTCGAGATGTAGAAGAATGTCTTATTTTGTTGAGATGTAGATGAATGTCTTATTAAGCAAGATGTAAATGAATGTCTTATTTAGTCGAGATGTAGATGAATGTCTATTTGGTTGAGATGTAGATTAATATCTTATTAAGCAAGATGTAGATGAATGTCTTATTTGGTCGAGATGTAGATTAATATCTTATTAAGCAAGATGTAGATGAATGTCTATTTAGTCGAGATGTAGATGAATGTCTTATTTAGTCGAGATGTAGATGAATGTCTTATTTAGTCGAGATGTAGATGAATGTCTTATTTGGTCGAGGTGAAGATGAATGTCTTATTTAGTCGAGATGTAGATGAATGTCTTATTTGGTCGAGATGAAGATGAATGTCTTATTTAGTCGAGATGTAGAAGAATGTCTTTTTTAGTCGATATGTAGATGAATGTCTTATTTAGTCGAGATGTAGATGAATGTCTTATTTGGTCGAGATGAAGATGAATGTCTTATTTAGTCGAGATGTAGATGAATGTCTTATTTAGTCGAGATGTAGATGAATGTCTTATTTAGTCGAGATGTAGATGAATGTCTTATTTAGTCGAGATGTAGATGAATGTCTTCTTTTTGGTCGGGATGTAGATGAATGTTTTTGTTAGTCGAGATGAAGATGATTGTCTTTTTTGGTCGAGATGTAGATGAATGTTTTTTTTGTTCGAGATGTAGATGAATGTCTTTTTTGGTCGGGATGTAGATGAATGTCTTACTTAGTCGAGATGTAGACGAATGTCTCATTTGGTCGAGGTGAAGATGAATGTCTTATTTAGTCGAGATGTAGATGAATGTCTTATTTTGTCGAGATGTAGATGAATGTCTTATTTAGTCGAGATGAAGATGAATGTCTTATTTAGTCGAGATGTAGATGAATGTCTTATTTAGTCGAGATGTAGATGAATGTCTTATTTTGTCGAGATGTAGACGAATGTCTTCTTTAGTCGAGATGTAGAAGAATGTCTTATTTGGCCGAGATGAAGATGAATGTCTTATTTAGTCGAGATGTAGATGAATGTCTCATTTGGTCGAGATGAAGATGAATGTCTTTTTTGGTCGGGATGTAGATGAATGTCTTATTTAGTCGAGATGTAGATGAATGTCTTATTTAGTTGAGATGTAGATGAATGATTTATTTTGTCGAGATGTAGATCAATGTCTTTTTTGGTCGAGATGTGGGTGAATGTCTTATTTGGTTGAGATGAAGATGAATTTCTCATTTAGGAGAGATGTAGATGAATGTCTTATTTGGCCGAGATGAAGATGAATGTCTTATTTAGTCGAGATGTAGATGAATGTCTTATTTGGTCGAGATGTAAATGAGTGTCTTTTTTGGTGGAGATGTAGCAGAATGTCTTATTTAGTCGAGATGTAGAAGTATGTCTTATTTGTTCGAGATGTAGATGAATGTCTTATTTAGTCGAGATGTAGATGAATGTCTTATTTGGTCGAGATGAAGATGAATGTCTTATTTAGTCGAGATGTAGAAGAATGTCTTCTTTAGTCGAGATGTAGAAGAATATCTTTTTTGGTCGAGATGTAGATGAATGTCTTATTTGGTCGAGATGTAGAAGAATGTCTTATTTAGTCGAGATGTAGATGAATGTCTTTTTTGGTCGAGATGTAGATGAATATCTTATTTAGTCGAGATGTAGACGAATGTCTGATTTAGTTGAGATGTAGATGAATGTTTTATTTAGTCGAGATGTAGAAAAATGTCTTATTTGGCCGAGATGAAGATGAATGTGTTATTTAATCGAGATGAAGATGAATGTCTTATTTAGTCGATATGTAGATGAATGTCTTATTTGATCGAGATGTAGAAGA
Organism: Sepioteuthis lessoniana; assembly: GCA_963585895.1. Lineage (NCBI taxonomy): Eukaryota > Metazoa > Mollusca > Cephalopoda > Myopsida > Loliginidae > Sepioteuthis > Sepioteuthis lessoniana. The sequence goes on along the minus strand of OY757917.1, from coordinate 40,454,971 downwards.
ATGTCTTATTTGGTCGAGATGTAGAAGAATGTCTGATTTAGTTGAGATGTACATGAATGTCTTATTTAGTCGAGATGTAGATGAATGTCTTCTTTTTGGTCGGGATGTAGATGAATGTTTTTTTTAGTCGAGATGAAGATGAATGTCTTATTAATCGATATGTAGATGAATGTCTTATTTGGTCGAGATGTAGAAGAATGTCTTATTTAGTCGAGATGTAGATGAATGTCTTATTTTGTTGAGATGTAGATGAATGTCTTATTTAGTCGAGATGTAGATGAATGTCTATTTTTTGGTCGGGATGTAGATGAATGTTTTTTTTTAGTCGAGATGAAGATGAATGTCTTTTTTGGTCGAGATGTAGATGAATGTTTTTTTTTTCGAGATGTAGATGAATGTCTTTTTTGGTCTGGATGTAGATGAATGTCTTTTCTGGTCGAGATGTAGACGAATGTCTTCTTTAGTCGAGATGTAGAAGAATGTCTTATTTTGTTGAGATGTAGATGAATGTCTTATTAAGCAAGATGTAAATGAATGTCTTATTTAGTCGAGATGTAGATGAATGTCTATTTGGTTGAGATGTAGATTAATATCTTATTAAGCAAGATGTAGATGAATGTCTTATTTGGTCGAGATGTAGATTAATATCTTATTAAGCAAGATGTAGATGAATGTCTATTTAGTCGAGATGTAGATGAATGTCTTATTTAGTCGAGATGTAGATGAATGTCTTATTTAGTCGAGATGTAGATGAATGTCTTATTTGGTCGAGGTGAAGATGAATGTCTTATTTAGTCGAGATGTAGATGAATGTCTTATTTGGTCGAGATGAAGATGAATGTCTTATTTAGTCGAGATGTAGAAGAATGTCTTTTTTAGTCGATATGTAGATGAATGTCTTATTTAGTCGAGATGTAGATGAATGTCTTATTTGGTCGAGATGAAGATGAATGTCTTATTTAGTCGAGATGTAGATGAATGTCTTATTTAGTCGAGATGTAGATGAATGTCTTATTTAGTCGAGATGTAGATGAATGTCTTATTTAGTCGAGATGTAGATGAATGTCTTCTTTTTGGTCGGGATGTAGATGAATGTTTTTTTTAGTCGAGATGAAGATGATTGTCTTTTTTGGTCGAGATGTAGATGAATGTTTTTTTTGTTCGAGATGTAGATGAATGTCTTTTTTGGTCGGGATGTAGATGAATGTCTTACTTAGTCGAGATGTAGACGAATGTCTCATTTGGTCGAGGTGAAGATGAATGTCTTATTTAGTCGAGATGTAGATGAATGTCTTATTTTGTCGAGATGTAGATGAATGTCTTATTTAGTCGAGATGAAGATGAATGTCTTATTTAGTCGAGATGTAGATGAATGTCTTATTTAGTCGAGATGTAGATGAATGTCTTATTTTGTCGAGATGTAGACGAATGTCTTCTTTAGTCGAGATGTAGAAGAATGTCTTATTTGGCCGAGATGAAGATGAATGTCTTATTTAGTCGAGATGTAGATGAATGTCTCATTTGGTCGAGATGAAGATGAATGTCTTTTTTGGTCGGGATGTAGATGAATGTCTTATTTAGTCGAGATGTAGATGAATGTCTTATTTAGTTGAGATGTAGATGAATGATTTATTTTGTCGAGATGTAGATCAATGTCTTTTTTGGTCGAGATGTGGGTGAATGTCTTATTTGGTTGAGATGAAGATGAATTTCTCATTTAGGAGAGATGTAGATGAATGTCTTATTTGGCCGAGATGAAGATGAATGTCTTATTTAGTCGAGATGTAGATGAATGTCTTATTTGGTCGAGATGTAAATGAGTGTCTTTTTTGGTGGAGATGTAGCAGAATGTCTTATTTAGTCGAGATGTAGAAGTATGTCTTATTTGTTCGAGATGTAGATGAATGTCTTATTTAGTCGAGATGTAGATGAATGTCTTATTTGGTCGAGATGAAGATGAATGTCTTATTTAGTCGAGATGTAGAAGAATGTCTTCTTTAGTCGAGATGTAGAAGAATATCTTTTTTGGTCGAGATGTAGATGAATGTCTTATTTGGTCGAGATGTAGAAGAATGTCTTATTTAGTCGAGATGTAGATGAATGTCTTTTTTGGTCGAGATGTAGATGAATATCTTATTTAGTCGAGATGTAGACGAATGTCTGATTTAGTTGAGATGTAGATGAATGTTTTATTTAGTCGAGATGTAGAAAAATGTCTTATTTGGCCGAGATGAAGATGAATGTGTTATTTAATCGAGATGAAGATGAATGTCTTATTTAGTCGATATGTAGATGAATGTCTTATTTGATCGAGATGTAGAAGAATGTCTTATTTGGTCGAGATGTAGAAGAATGTCTGATTTAGTTGAGATGTAGATGAATGTTTTATTTAGTCAAGATGTAGAAAAATGTCTTATTTGGCCGAGATGAAGATGAATGTGTTATTTAATCGAGATGAAGATGAATGTCTTATTTAGTCGATATGTAGAAGAATGTCTGATTTGTTTGAGATGTAGAAGAATGTCTTATTTGGTCGAGATGTAGAAGATTGTCTTATTTGGTCGAGATGTAGATGAATGTCTTATTTGGTCGAGATGTAGATGAAAGTCTTATTTCGTCGAGATGTAGATGAATATCTTTTTGGTCGGGATGTAGATGAATGTCTTATTTAGTCGAGATGTAGATGAATGTCTTATATAGTCGATGTGTAGAAGAATGTCTTATTTAGTCGATATGTAGATGAATGTCTTATATAGTCGAGATGTAGATGAATGTCTTATTTGGTCGAGATGTAGATGAATATCTTATTTGGTCAAGATGTAGATGAATGTCTTTTTTAGTTGAGATGTTGATGAATGTCTTCCTCGGTCGCGATGTAAAAGAATGCCTTTTTCCAGGCTATACCTACCTTGTAGAGTTGGGTTTATTGTTTGGTGCATGAGGCACCCTTATAACATAATGCCGAACGGACCAAGCATTTTTGGTCAAGCAGCGCATGAGTTTTGATTTGTGCGTGGCTCCCTTTTATATAACGACCTTTTGTCATACATCGGTTCGGTTTGAAGTCGGTTAAATAGTCAACTTTAATTTGCCATCTCAAAGACACAGAAACTCTGTCCTATGATGCGGTTTCATTGAACAAGATCTGTCAAGTGCCCCCTTCCCCCAAGAAATCTTCATCAAAGAAATCCCCTTCATTTCTGCTAATTATTGGCAATTGAATTTTACAATGCTTTTAGCCTGGAGAATTTTCATTTATTAGATCTTCAATTGAAATTGATTATTTCTTTGTTGAATAACGCAAGTAAAAATTGTTTATATAACATTTCTTGATTTTTTAGGCATCTGTCACAAACTTCTTTCAACAAGCAAAATATTTATATGTTAAAATTAAATTCTTAACGCTGAGCAGGCAAAATCTGATTAAACATAAACATTTAGATCCAACAAACAGAATGCATTTTACAAGTTTTACGAAATTTTCCCTCATAAATTAAATCATAAACATTCTTTAAATCTATATAGCAGTTATCTTTCTTACCAACTGTGATTTGTTAATTTCCTAATGATTTCTTTTCAGACAATTTATAGTTGACTTGAACAATGCATTGACGAAACGAGAATATTATTTGTTTGTAAGTTGAATATTAATCCAAACTCAAGAACAGTTTCAACAATTGAGACGATCCTACGACGAAATCCTTCAGTTGGTTCAGACAGCCGATAACATGAAAGTTTTTTTTCTTTCTTTCTTTCTTTCTTTCTTTTTTTAATTAGTTGGCTTTCTACAGAAGAAATGTCATTTCCATCATGAAATGTCTCCGGTTATGCTTTCTCGAAAAAGTAATCAGTAAAAGCCTTTAAAATGTTAGTAAAGATTTTCATTTCTTTTAAGTATTATATGTTAATTAGATGTCTACTAAGTTTTTTTTATCACTTTAAAAATTCGGACTATTGTCTTCATTTTCACTGTTATATTGTCTCAGACGATATGTCGTTCGGTTCTTCTTCAGTTGTTTTATGTCGAACTCGGGAGCAAATACAAAACCTCGAACCGAACCCTTTATTTAATTCACCGAAGCAAATTGTCCCAGTTCTGTTATCCATGACCGGGCACAAGTGTTAAGCTATAGTAAGTACTTTCTTACATGTAGTTGGGATTGAACCGACAACCTGCTGATGATTTAACTCAGAAGCACTTTTTAACCAAATGCCTTATCCACTGTGCCATGTGTTCTGCTGTGAATATAACTACGAAGATGAAGACAGTCTGAATATTCTAAAAGATAAAAATTATCAAGCTTCATCTAAGAAATTTAGACAAACAGAAAACTAAATTATTAGCTGAAAGTTGAAACTTTAGATTTTGTTGTTAAGATACTAAAAGTATTTATTAGACTATGTCTATATTGTTTACAATGAGTCGACCATCTATTCTCCGACGTTCTTTTGGTGTATTTCCAGAAGAATCAGCAGTGTCAAATGCTCATTTTAAGGCCCAGTCGGCTGGGGCTATAGAATATACCGATTGCAGAGGGCTAAGACTCCCTCAACGAATGTTCTGATATGACACTAAGCAATCTGATGGTAAGTCACCAATAATGCTGGAGCTTTTGGGAATGTGGAGTGCCCCTACATTGCCATCGCTCCCAAGTCCACTTTGGCCCAGAGTGATAGCACCTGATAGGGTCAAATAGAACTTAACTATGTGCTTATGCTAAACTGAATTGCTTGTGTGACACGACGTGCGGTTAAGTACTTAATTAATATGTAAAAATTAAAATTTATGAAATATATGAAAATTAATATATATATATATCAAAAACAAAAAAGATCCTTAAAATAAGTATATTTTTATTCAAGGCTTATATTGACCTAAAAAGCTGGCTGATCGTTCCTAAAGGTCAGTTAAGTGCAAGACAAATGTTTCTGATTTTCAAGGTCAGTTAAGTGCGAGACAATTGTTTTTGATTTTAAAGGTTAGCAAATTTATTTAATTTTTCGGTTGTCAACTAACTTCGTCAATCACAATGATGAAACGGGTCATTTCGTAAAACATATTTTTCTAGTCCTAATCTTGAAGGTCAATGTAAAAAGCGAGATTTAATTTTACTCCAGCCTAAATAAAGGTGAGCTGGGCATTGTGAGGCTGAGAATTTTTTTGCTCAACCCCATTGCTCAAAACCTGTTCCCATTGGTCAAAGCATCTAAAAAGGGTTTTCCCTATACCTGTAAGATATAATCCTGAACTAGCTGACCAATGGGAATATAACTCCTTATTGTCTCTTATTGGACAACAAATCAGAAACCATTTTTTAGTGCAGATATTGATTTATAAAAAATGGGATAAGAAAACAAATCCTCAGAGAGGATGAGAAAAGGGACCAAGAAGGACCTCAAGACTGCCAAAGAAGCATCTCTTCTATTCTAGACCCGAGGCACTCCGAACAACCTTCAGACGTTACAAAAATTCAAAGTCCCAGACTTTAGAGACGTTAGTGTCACTCTAACCGCACCTCATCGTCACTCTTCCCCTCTCGATATTATTTCTTCTTTTGTTTGTCAGGAAAGCAAACATCGTTTGTTTGTTATTTATTGTCACACAAACGTGTTTCAATAAAAACGATTTTTGTTGTTGTTAAACAACGGGTTTTCTCTATTCTTTGAGTTGCTAGACAATCTAGCCACTCATATTACCTGACCGTCAGAAGAAGATCCGGCTGAATTGTGTCAACCCCCTTCCGTGGATCTTTCAAAAACAGCGTGGGCACGGAAGGATTTGACAAAGCAAACAGTCGGAAGCTAATGTGGTTGTCACGAACAAAATAACCACAACAAGTACTGTGACCAGTAGTCACACCACATTGGGCTCTGTGACTAGCATAGGACCACACTTAAAATGGAACTGTTTTTTGACATTTAAACTGGGTACTTATGCTAAAATAAATTGTTTTAAATAGAACCGTTTTACCTTTAACTGTGTGTAAACAAATCACTGCAATTTAATTGAAGTGTTAGTGATACATTGCCATACTTGGAACCATTTGAATTTGTAGACTAAACTGAATAGTTTGAAATAGAACTGTTTTTGACATTTAAAATGTGTAATTATGCTAAACTCAATTGTTTAAAATAGAATTGTTTTTGGCATTTGAATTATGTACTTATGCTAAACTGAATTGTTTAAGATAGAAGTGTTTATATGTATAAAAATGGATTAGGCATTCAATAACCTACAAAGGTTGATATGCCATAAAACCAAACCAAACTAAACCAGACGCCCATTTTAAAGTTCCCTAAATGAAATTTTTCCATGGTTACTTAGTTATGTCATTCCTGTTTTCTTTTTTTGTTTTTTTTTGGTGGGGGCTTTTTATTTTTTGTTTATCTATTTATAACTTTATTTTTTTTAAATTGAAAATGCAAGACGAAAAATAACAACCAATCACCTTCAATTCTAAAGTATTTTGTTCACCATTATTATGAAGGAGGAGAATAATAGACAAAGGTATTAAAGAGACCGAGGAAAATGTCCCCGGTGAAAAATAGACACCTTTTTTAAACGGAACTAAGTTGTCAATAATAACGTGTTCAAATAAATCAAATAAAGCCTAAAGATTGTCAGATAAAGATAATTTATGTGAGCAGACATTTATGAATGGCGTCTAGATTTCGACACTAAAGCAATTTTTATTGTTAAACACGACCTAATAAGACATTACTTTACAAGTAGAAATGAGACACTCAATCTTCACATTATACCTCACAAAAAACTAATGTTTATACATGAAAGGAGTAAGAATAACAATCGTTTTAATGTAATTTCTTTGTAAAAATATGGGTATTTTCCAATCATTGACAGCCAATTTTTACCAAATGATTAGAATAGATAATTTTAAAAAATGGTAAAAAACATCAAAAAGATAAAAGTTAGTCACATTATTCCTTTAGTAAATATCAAGTGTAACATAATGCTTAGGTGTCGATAAAAGAAAAAATACTAAAATATATTTATTGAAACAAGGATTTGTAAATTGAATAGTTAATTTTGTTCGTCAGGAACTGCAAATGTAAGTTATTCAATAATAGTTGATCAAGCTTTGATGAACGGCTTATTGTTCTTTCTCTGCTTAATCAACGTGTCGACTTTGTAAATGCAAAGAGACTGGTCCAAATCTGAGTGTGCGTAACATATTTCATGGCCGGTAATAAAGTCACGGGTAAAGTCACAGAAGAAAGTTACAATTTTGAATTGAAAAAAGACATAGGAAAAAATTCAAAATTTTAATTCATCATGGCTGATTAGTGGCAGAGGCTGAGGTTAATTAGTTTAGTTTAGTTTGGTTTTATGGCATATCAACCATTATCTGTCATTTAATGCCAAATCCTTTTTATACCTATAGATTAAATATGATTTCTAAACACACTTTGTAGATATCATTTTAAAATTAGCCAGAGCTCATTTTTTTCACACAATTAAATGATTTTACTAATTTCTATTTAATACGAATAATTCTATTTACTATTAATCATTTGTTTGCACACAGTTTAATGTTTTCAAGTATTGCTATTTAGCATTAACAATTCAATTAAACATTAGTCATTTGTTTACAAACAGTTAAATGCAGAAACAGGTCTATTTTAAAAAAATTCAGTTTAGCATAAATACAGTTTATACACAGTTAAATGATCAAACAGTTCTATTTCTAACAATCAAGTAGACAGTTTAAATGTCAAACAATTCTATTTGATTCCTAGATAGGACCCTGTCGGGTCAGAGTGGACCTGGGAGCGATGGCAATGAAAGGGTGCTCCAAATTCACCAAAGCTCCAGCATTACTCAAGCCTCACTATCAGATTATTTAGTGTTATATGCTGGACATTCATTGTGGGAGTCTCACCCCTCTGCAGAGATGCATTCGATGTATTATATAACCCTAGCCTAATGGGCAAGCTGAGGTTATTGATTAGGGTTAAGTTTTGCTGAGAAATATGTTTTAATTCGAATAAACAATTTTTATTTAAGATTTTTTTGTGCCTTTTTACCTGGATTAACAAATTCAACCTACTACAAATTATTTTGTACTTGGGATTTACAGTTTATTTACATAATTATTATAATTCTAGCAACTCATTAACATATTAAGATGTGATTCTGAAATCGGAACAGATAATCCAAGTGGATTAGGATAAAAACTTATGGCAGTTAACAAAATTTTCTCTCTTTTTTATTTTTTTAGCTGCGTGTTTTCTCATTAAATCATTAAAATCGAATATCAATCGATTTTACATATAATCCTTAGAGCAAAATGCACAAACGCATATCAACTTAGTTTAATTGCATTACGATAAATATAACATTTGAATAGCATTTTTCATCTTAATTTTTACTTTAAGCATTATCAATCATGATTATTAATTTTCACTCGTCTTATTTTCTTTCACGTAAATTTTTAGATTAAGAAATGTTAACCATTAATATCAATTTTGACTAGTATTTTCATTAGTCTTCATTTTTACAAGAAACATTGTCGACCTTTATTATTGATATTGACTGGTATTTTCTTTGATGCTTAGTTTTAGAAATATTATCGATCATTAATATTTTCTTTCATCTTAATTTTTTAGATGAAACTTTGTCAACCGTTATTTTAATTTTGACTCGTATTTTCTGTCATATAATAATTTTTGTTGCTTTTTCATTACGATTCCCTTATCCGTCAGTAAATTATTCCTGCTATTTTTTCATCGTCATAGATTAATATAACGAGTGAGCAGCAATAAAAAAAAAAAGGATTTAAGATTGATATGAAAAGAATTACATGCCAAAATTAACAATAGTTAGAGTTGTGATGTGCAAGGTAAGCACTAGTTAGTGGATAATCAGGCTTATATTTGTCTCTGTCTCCCACCAGACAGGACTTGGGGGTTTAGGGGAGGGGAAGATCGGTCACGAGTTGAGGCTCGAGCACCGCTGAACCATGCTGATCATCGGCCTACTTAGTGCAATTTGGACCTCATGAGCCTAGCTGGACATGGACCCAAATCTGGGCCCAGGCACCTATGCCTGATTATAGCTTAAACTGGACAGCAAGTTTCAATGCTATACAAGGGTGACAAAGGTGTCAATGATGCAGCACACCCACCTGAAGGTGGCTCAGCTGAAACTAGGGGCCTTTTGACGTCAAATCTGCCATTGAACATCGATCGTCCGGCACGAGTGCCTGACAATCCGTTGAAAAGCCTATATTTGTTTCTACCAACCACAGTCACTAATCAAGCTGATATTTGTCTCCGCCTCCCATCAGACAGGACTAGACACAAGGTCAATGAACCGAAGGTCGATTATAGTGTGGTTTAGGGGAAGAGAACGTCGGGCCCGAGCCGAGGATCGAGCCCTGCTGAACTATGCTGGTCATCGCTTAGTGCAATGTGGGCCTGATGAACCTAATCTAGGTCCGAACACGTGTGCCTGATTATAGCTTAAACTGGACAGCAAGGTCCAGTGTGACACAAGAGTGACAAAGCTGTCAATGATGCAGCTCGCCCACCTGAAGTTGGCCTAGCCGAAGCCGGGGGTCTTATTTGTCTCTGCATCCCACCTGACAGGACTTGACACGAGGTCAATGACCTGAAGGTCGATTATAGTGGGGTTTAGGGGAGGGGAACGTCGGGCACAAGCCGAAGCTCGAGCCCTGCCTGACTATGCTGGTCATCGGCCCACTTAGTGCAATGTAGATGAGCCTAGCAAGGATGTCTGATTTTCGCTTAAACTGGACCACGGGGTCCAGTGCTATATAAGAGTGACAAAGGTGTGAATGATGCAGCTCGTCCACTCGAAGGTGGCCCAGTCGAAGCCGGGGGCCTTTCGACCTCAAGTCTACCATGGAGCACTGACCGTCCGGCACGAATGCCAGACAGTCTGCTGAAAAGTCTATGCACAAAACAGGGTTGATGCAGTCGATATTTGACGAACGTCCCACCAGACGGACGAGTGTGGCACAAGGCCTTTTTTAGGTGGGCTCGGGCGCAGGGTCGTGGCCCAGACACGCCCGGCGGCTCCAAAAATACCTCTGGCCCCGTTGGCATTCCCCTAAAGAGGGGTGCCTCAGACCTAATTCCTCAAAAGAGGGTTAAGGCCTGGGGGACGGTTCCCTGAGTCTAGAGGAATTAACCAAATGCCAGACAGTCCACTGAAAAGCCTCTGCACGAAAAAGGGATGATACAGGTTCCCAGTTATTCTCAGCTAGAGACTTATATAGATAGATTAATTTACCAGTTTCACTATAGTTAGCATCTAAATGGTTGGTTGGTTGGTTTATGACATATCAACCTTTGTAGGTCATTTAACACCAAATACATTTTTATGTAAATAATCAGTTCTATTTAAAACAACTCAGTTTAGCATGAGTACACAGTTTAATTGTCAAAAACATTTCTATTTCAAACTATTCAATTTATTCAAAAAGTTATATATAACAATTCAGTTTAGTGTGAGTACAGTTTCAATGTCAAAAACAGTTCAATTTCAAATAATTCAGTTTAGTATAAACACAGTTTAAATGTAAGTACGGTTTAATTGTCATAAACATTTCTATTTCAAGCTATTCAGTTTAATCAAACAATTCAGTTTAGCATAAGTATGCCGCTAGTTCTATTTAACCCATTGATAGGACTCTTATCAGGTGCTACCACTCCGGGCCAGAGTTGACCTGGGAGCGATGGCAATAAAGGGGTACGCCACATTCCCCAAAGCTCCAGAATTACTGGAACCTCACCATCAGATTGTTTAGTGTCATATCCAGGACACTCGTTGAGGGGGGGGGGCTTACTCGTCTGCAGAGAAGCAGTCGGTGTATTCTACAGATCCAGCCGACTGGCCAATGCACAGAGTGTTATAGCATCTAAATAGATTTTTAAAAAACAACCCATTCAATGCATTTTCATTCGGCTGTTTTTTATCGAAACTTTTCGTTCGATCCCCTTTGACTTTGCATTCGAGGATATTTTGACAAGAATATTCATAAGGACCAGAGTTCACATTCTTCATTTTTCCCGTATAATATCTTTTCAAGAGAATGAGTGTGAACATTTTCTTCCAATTCTTATATTGTCTTATAAAGTTACAATTTTCCTGAATTTTGAGTAATAGTTAAACCAATACTGTAGTTTCAACGTGTTGGAGTTTCAACGTAAGAGAAAGTTTTGTAGTGGATTATTTGGGTCTTTGACTAAATTACCTGAAATAGTTTAACATTAAACTGAATTCGAAAATAATGACGTGAACAATAACATTCACAAAGTAATAACAACATAACTGATCTGCACAACAATACAAACATTTATTAAACAAAATCAGAAAATATTCATGGATTTGACCTTTTAGACATATATGTGACACTTGGGTGAAAAGTGGTAAATTTAGGCGTTGTTTGTGCGTATGTCGAAACCCAGCAGCTTTTTATCTAAAGGAAGTCAGAATAAAAAAAAGAAGAGAAACGTAGGGAAAAAAGAGGAGGGGATAATAATTTATTAAGATTAAAAAGAAAATAAAGAATATATTTATATATAAGCAGACAGTGTTTTGTCATTAGCTCTCGTGAATTCTTAATCGTAGTTAAATCAATATCGTTGTTTAAACTTGTTTTGATTAATTTACCTGAAATAGTTTAACATTAAACTGAATTTGAAAATAATCTTGTAAACAATAACATTCACAAATAAGAAGAAAACTGATTAATCACTAAAACAATACAAACGTCTGATAAACAAAATAAGTAAATATTTATTTATAATTTAATCTTTATTTAACATTTGTTCAACTTTTTATCAGCTTGTACTGACTAAAAATAAGAATTTATACAGTTTACTTTATGTAAAAAAAACAAACAAAATTTACACAGTATTTAAAGTAAATACACGGACATGTTCACACAAAAAGGCAAAAAAATGAGTTGACATTTGGAGAAACAAAATTATAAACAAACACACATTCCAACGGATATTTCTCTGTAATGAAATAAAACACATAAGTTTGGACCATAGATATGACAAACCTCCGGTCTTCCCATCTTGAACATGGTGAGGTAGGTTGGTTAGTTGGTTAGTTGGTTGGTTGGTTGGATTTTAAGGCATATCAACATTTGTAGGTTTTTTAACGCCAAATCTATTTTTATACAAATAATCAGTTCTATTTCAAAAAATTCAGTTTAGCATACAAAAACAATTCCATTTCAAACAATTCAGTATAGTATAGGTATGCATTTTAAGTACACAGTTTAATCGTCAAAAACATTTCTATTTTAGGTTATTCAGTTTATTCAAACAGTTCTAATTCAAACAATTCAGTTTAGCATAATTACGTAGTTTTGTCCTATTTGACCCATAGATAGGACCCTATCAGGTGCTAATACTCCAGGCCAGAGAGGACCTGAGAGTGATGGCAATGAAGAGGTGCTCCGCATTCCTCAAAGCCCCAGCATCACTGGAGCCTCACCATCAAATTGTTTAGTGTCATGTGCAGGACACTTGTTAGCGGCAGGCTTACCCCTCTGCAGAGGCGCAGTCGGTGTATTTTACAGCCCCTGCCGATTGGGCAAGTAAGGTATTTGATCAGAAAAATCAGTTATATAGTTCTTATGTATAATACGCACCTCTAACTTTTGGACTGAAAAATCTGGATAGTAATTCATCTTATATATAGTACATCTTAACCAATATAGTACAAGCCAAGAAATGCTGAAAAGTTCTCGGCCCGACAAGACGGCAATGACTTCGAGTTAAGAAACGTACATACTATTCTACAATCGCACACTAGGCTAATTTTTTCTCAAGTATTTCTAACCTTTCAAAAAGCATCAATAAAAATTCAACCAGCTGGTTGCACTGAGAACTTTTCAGCACCTTCTCGAATATATGTGTGAAAAAGTTTGGAAGAAGATAGACAGAGAAAAGGAATGTCTGTATAAGATCACAAGTGAACAGCAAAATCAAATTGTGTAGAATATTGTTATCTTGAGATAATTCTCATCAATACTCGTGTTGCATAAACGAAATGATTTGCTTTGTATCTTAATAGTAGCTAATTATTATTTTTATTTATGTATGAGAGCATCAGATACAATCCAAATATCGTAGTATAATTGGATTCCACTATCATTGGATAAAAGATACATTATTATCACCGAATTTCATTGTTTCTATTTTCTTTGTTGAAAAGAAAACAAAAATCGACATTTGAATAAAATCCTTGACATCTTGTAGGCCTCCCAGATATTCATTATTATATTACTACTTGAGAGTTGTTTTTTTTTTTTTTTACATCAGCGTTAGCCGATGGTTTCTCACTGAAGTTTGTGTGACTGCTAGTCTCCACAAGTTTCTAGGACTCTCTTCAGTATTCTGGCGATCTTAACAATGCAGTAATTTGGAAGATCCCCTCTCGTCCTCTTATTTTTCCAAGTCCTTCAGTCTCTGTTTCAATCCTTTGGTGATTGTATCAAGTGCACCAATTACAAAATGGTATCATCGTCTCTTTCATGTTCCACAGTTTTCTCAGTTCCCAGGCAAGGTTGAGGTATTCATCTTTCTTTTCGCTTTGTTTCAATTTTACTCAGTGGTCAGCTGGGACAGCAAAATTCGCTATTCAGCAGATTGTCTTTTCTTTTTTTTTTTTTTTGTTGTCTATTACTAGGTCTGGTCGTCTGGCCGAGATTAGGTGATCCAGGTGTAAGTCAAAATCTCAGAAAATTTTGTGCATCTCATTTTCCTGGATAGATACTGGGTTATGCATATTCCATTTGTTCGTATAGTCAAATTTCAATTCCTCGCACAATTCTCATTGGATCACCTTACCCACCCAGTCATGTCTATTATTATCATTATCATTATTATCATTATTATTGTTATTATTATGCAAGTTCCTTACACCAGCGTTAGCTGATAGACTTTAATTGGAGTCTGAGTGACAGAAAGTCTTCTCAGATCTACAGGACTCTTCTCAATATTCTGGCTGATCTTAACAATGCAGTAATTTGGATGGTCTCGGCTCGCCCTGTGCTTTCTAACTCTTCCAGCCTACTTACTGAGATTTGGGGGATCATTCCAAGTGCGCCTATTACAGATGATAAAGTTTTTTAGTCCTCTGGTGATGTTTAAGTACTTGTCTCTCTTTTCGTTTTCTTTTATTTTCACTCTGTGGTCTGCCGGAACGACAAAGTCCACTATTCGGCAGTTTTTTTTTTCTTGTTCTTAATTACTGGGTCTGGTCTTCTGGCTGCGATTGGGTGATCTGTTTGTATCTCAAAATCCCAAATTTTGTGCGTCTAATTCATCTGGAGGGAATCTGGCTTGTGCAAATAATATTTGGTAGTAAGGTTAAGTTTCAATTTCTTGCACGGTTCCCATTGGGTCACTTTCCCCAGCCAGTCTTGTCTTGTTTTGTACTCTTTTTGCGTTAGTTGGCTTCATTCGCTTATTAAGTGATTAATTGTTTCGTCTCTATCACCACATAATCTACATCTGCAGTTCTGTTGAGTCTTATCTATTTTTGCTTCAACATAGTTGGTCCTCGTGGCGTTATTATTATTTACTTCTTGAGAGTTTTCCCTATCAGCTGACGCTGATGGTCTTTTACTGGAGTTTGAGTGGCAGCAAGTCTCCTCAAGTCTCCAGGACTCTTCTCAGTATTCTGGCCGTTCTCAATAATCTAGTAGTTTGGATGGTTTCCACATATCCTTTATTTCCAAGTCCTCCAGTCCCTTTAGTAATCCTTTGGTGACAGTACCAAAAGCACCAATAACGATTGGTATAATTACGATTATTCCTTTAGATTTTTTTCCTATCAGCTAACTGGAATCCAAGTTACAGCAAGTCTCCTGAAGTCTCCAGGAAACTTTTGAGCATTCTAACTGATATTAACTTGATGGTCTCAGTACTTTCTCTGATTTCCAATTCCTCTTTTTACAAGCCTTTGCTTTTTACAATCCTGTCCCAAGTGCATTAAGTACATTTGGTATCACCGTTACCCTCATGTTCCACATTTTTTTTAGTTCTTTGGCAATGTCCAAAGATTTGTCTTTTTTTTTTGTTTTCTTTTATTTTTCCTCTGAAATTAACCAAAACGGAACACCTGCCCAAACTGATGAATTATCTTTGGGGTCTGAGTGACAACAAATCTCCTCAGGTCTCTTGGACTCTTCCAAGAATTCTGGCCAATTCTATAAGTGCTGTGGTTTCGATTCTTCCCCTAATCTCTAGTTTATGGAGTCTTTCTTCCAAAATCTTCAGTATTGTTCCAAGAGTCACGACTATGGTTCGTTTTACTGTGACTTTCATGTTTCACAACTTTCTAGTTCTCTGGCAAGTTCTAGGTATTTGTCCCACATTTCACCTTCTCTTACTTTCAATCTATGGTCAGATCCATTATGTGACAGGTTCTTTTATCTTGTAAATTGAAACTAGGTCTAGTCTGGTCTGGATTGGGTGATCCGTTAGTATCTAAGTCCCGGGGAATTTTATGCCTTTCATTTTCAATGATAGTTACTGGTATGTGCATATAACCTTTTTCACTATGGTGAAAAGCAAATTTTTACTATTAATATTTTTTCAAACTTTGCGAGTTTTTCACACCAGTTTTAATTGTTGGCCTTTTACGGCTTCTAGTCGTTGGTTTCGGCTGGAACAGCATTCGCAGAGCGTAGTTGGCTGAAAGTGGTCAACTCACCCACAAGCCCAAGCTTTATCTATTTACTTCATCGGGGCTATTCTGCTTTTTTCTCTTTGCTAAATGACCAAGATAATAGTCCAGCCACATGAATCTCCTTTGGTCCAGCCGGTCCTCCTTTGGAGTAAGCACCCCACCTGGTCTGACAATCTCTTGACATGTCACCCTCACAGCCAACAAGTCCAACAAATTAAGCCATATATCTCCAAGGTGCGTCGATAAAATCCATGTTTCTTGGATCAATTCATTCTATGGGAGTTCACCTTCTCTGGTTTTCTGGTTGCCTTCTGTGGGCCTCCTGTTCCCCAATCCTTCCCTGTTCTCTCCCAGCCTTAACTGGTTTACTCTACCCCCGAGTCCTCTTTGAGTCCTGGCCTTCCCTTTCTCTGATTCTCTCCCAGCCTCTCTATCTCTCTCTCTCTCGTCAGAGCACCGTTTCTTCAAGCTTACTTTGTTTGCCCTGGATGACGTCTTCTGTCGTCCTCGTCCAAGTGAGTATCCATGAATGTCTGTTAATTGGTGCTGTATAACCACCTCCCCTATCTCAAGGGTTCATCGGGGTAAGCCAAAGCAGCCAACTGGCTGATTCTCTCCCTCAGAGGAGGTCTCTCCCTCTGTCTGCCAGAATCTCATCAATCCCCGAACGCCTCAATGGCGCTTCTATCGCTTGTGAACCGACCCAATAGCGCCTTCTTTATTGCTTCCCAAATCAAATCGGGGTTCTTCTTACATAGCTCCCCTCCCCCAATGAACTTGGACAACGGTCCTACAGCCCTTTCAAAAGCCATCACGACTAATTCTTTGTCGGTTAGCACTATGTGGGTGGGCTGCCAAAGCAGACGATTCATTTGTCTGTTTTGGCGCGAAACCAGACAAAGGATTCTTGGACCTGAAATCTTGCCGTATCCGGAAGTGGGAAGGGGACGCGAAAGAGAGTTGACGACGCGACCCGGCAGAGAGGCAGTTGACGGGGGACCCGTACGAGGGCGGTTGGCGCTGGACAGGAGAGAGGCAGTTGGCGTTGGACAGCAGAGAGGCGAGCAGCAGAGAGTTGGCGTGGAACCACGGACAGGGGCAGTCAACACCGGACACCGGAGCAGAGAGGCGAGGCAGCATGGGATAGGGTCCAGCGACAGTGAGTCTAGATGAGTCTGATTCCAGTAGCTTTGTGGAATTTTTGCTAGTAACCCACGCTAGCGTTAGTCCATATATGCTATCAGGAATGCAAAGTGTTGCATACCTTCCTCTGCTCTTGGTTAACCCCAAGCTTTGTTCGTGTTTGTTCGTCTGTTTTATTTTCTCCTGTCCCCCCGATCGTATTCTTGTGTAGTGGTAAAGAAATGTACGTTACCCCCTCAACCACTAGTTGATCACCGGCCGGCGTAAGAAGTGACATGGTTAGAAGAAAGTTAACGTGTGCGGGGGCGAGAGGGTGTAACGTTACAAGCCCAAAACGTAATCTTTTTTTTTTTCTGTAGAGCTTCAATCCAGTCCCGAAGATCAGAGGGGTTTCTGCTATACTTTAGCAGCTTTAGTCCCCCTCATTAGATTCCTAAATTGAAGGTGACGAGGTCCCATGCCTCTCGGGCTTTTTCTGTCTTAGCATCATTGTTGATTCTTATTTTAATGGCCAATAATTTCCGCCACTGAAATCAATTGGATTTCAGTTGTAGTTGTCACCGTCGTTGCTATCAAGGTGTTGTTGATCATGTATTTTATTTTGATATTATTTTTATTTTTGTTTGGGGCGGAAATTACACAGCACAAAACTGGCCCAGTCGGCTAGGGGTGCTGTAGAATACACTGAATGCATCTCTGTAGAGGGACAAGACTCCCCCAACGAGTGTCCTGGTGGCCCAGTCGGGTGTGGCTGCTGAATACACCGACTACTTCTCTGTAGACTCTCCCACTAAACAATTTGATGTTGATGTTCCGGTGATGCTGGAGCTTTGAGGAATGCAGAGTACTTCTTTATTGTCATCGCTCCCAGGTCCACTCTGGCCCGGAGCGGTAGCACCTGATAGGGTCCTATCTATGGGTTAAATAGTACTAAACACTGAGCTTATGCTAAACTGAATTACTTAAAATAGAACTGTCTAAATGGATTTGACAGTGAATAACCAACAATGGTTGATATGCCATAAAACCAAACCAAACCTAACCAAACTGAGCACAAACACTCAATGCATGTTTATCATAATGGGTACAATTTCACCAGAAAAAAAAGTTTAAATAGAAATATAATAAACAAAAATAAATGTAATTCACATATTTCTTAATGTCTCATATTTAAATTATTTTTAAATTGAAAGATTTTGTTTTGTTGGGGTTTAATCTCGTAAAAGGCACTCGTGGTGCAATGACTTATTGTCTGGGGAAGTGGACTCAGCAATGCATGTTCAAATCTTGAACGAGGTAGTTTACATTTCCCTCGGGAAAGGTATGAATCCAACAATTCTACCTCCAGCTGAGGGTGAATTGTATGGCAAACTGAACTATTAAACCTTGGTATAGGGACTGATCTAGAAGGAAAACTCTGAATTCAAACAAGACCAGAAGAGGGATGGGCTACACCAGGTTATTCCTGCCCAAGATATGCTACATGAGTCGTGCTCTAACGACCAAATTAGTTTACGGGATAAGTCTAATCTTGTACAAAAGTACGTACTTAGAACATCGATTGATAAAATCAGAAAGAATGGCTTCGAGCTGACAAAGAAAAGAAGCAGAAGGTACCCCGCAAAAACAATTACCGACGCCGACTATGCCGATGACATAGCGGCAAATATACCCAACCAAGCCGAAACACTACTGCATAGTTTGGAACGAGCAGCTGCAGGCATAGGCCTCTATGTAAATGCACACAAAACGGAATGTATGTGCTATATTCAAACAAGTGACATCTCCACACTAGACAGGACCTCTCTTAAAACTAGTCGACAAATTCACTTACCTAGGAAGCAGCGTCTCATCAAACGAAAAGGACATCGACTCGAGGTTAACGAAGGCATGGACAGCTATCAATAGGCTATCGATTATATGGAGATCAGACCTAACCGATAAAATGAAACGCAGTTTCTTCCAGGCAGCGGTCGTGTCGATACTGCTATATGGATGCACTACATGGACTCTAACAAAACAGCTGGAGAAGAAGCTAGACGGCAATTACACAAGAATGCCGCGAGCAATCTTGAACAAGTCCTGGCGGCAACACCCGACAAGACACCAACTATACGGCCACCTGCCTCCTATTACGAAAACTATCCAAGTTAGACGAACAAGACATGCAGGGCACTGCTGGAGAAGCAGGGACGAGCTCAAAAGTGATGTACTCTTATGGACCCCCACATATGGCCGAACAAAAGCAGGACGACTAGCTCGAACATACATTCAGCAACTATGTGAGGATACGGGATGTAGTCCAGAAGACCTGTCGGAGGCGATGAACGATAGGGAAAAGGGGCGAGAGAGGGTCAAAGATATCCGTGCTACCAGCACGACATGATATATATATATATATGTCAGTATATATATATATATATATATATATATAACACGAGTGAGTTCAAGTCTCATTGAATACACCATTTACATGGGTTTTAGTCATATATGTTCTCTGACGAAAGCAATAAGCTAGAAACATACTGGTATGTAAGAATGAAAAAATAAAATAATTCTTTAAAAATACAAATCTCTTGGTGGACCAATTCATTTAGAAATATATTCTCTCTTTAGACCACACACACACGCACATACACACACACACACATATATATATATATATATATATCAAACATTTTTCTAATATTTGATTTTATGCCTCGCTTGCCATAAAGTGATGGTTAACCAGAGAGTTTTACAGACCACTGGAGGTTCGGTCCGCACTGAGTGTCTCACAATCGTGATGTTATGTCAGAATGATATAAATTTATAAGATAAGTACTTAATACTACAATTTCATTGGGCACCATGACAACTAACGACGAATATTTCTAACATAAAATTTCTTATATGTTCCATTAAATTTTTATTGTTTGTCTCACTGTGTTGAACATAATATTTTGCCTTGAAATTATTCATCTTACACGTTTATCCATAGACAAACTCCAATTTATATCATCATTATTATCTGCGATCTCTCTCTACTTGCTAAAATACAGATGTTTTCAATTTTGTTGTTTGCATCTTAGTTTGAATATCTCTTCCTATTTATTTCTCTTTTGAGTGTTATCTCACAATACAATTACTGAGAAAGGTCCCGTTGTGTAGTGGTTATCGTGCTGAACTGTGATATCGTAGTAAGCGAGTTCGAATTTTAGTCTCGCAATTACGTTTACTTTCTGACTAATACCATTGAAAAAGTTATAAACCTCCTTATCCCATTCAGCTAAAGGTTAAATAGTACCATTGCAAGGATAGCTTTGGCATTGAATAACCCACAAAGGGTGACATGTCATTAAAAAAACAACCAAACCAATACAATTACCGTATGTACGAGTTTAATGAACGACTTTTCAAGATCAATTTTTCACCTAAAAAACACGGGGTGATTCATTACGCGCAATATATGATAAAATAACTTTTTGAGGCTAAAATTCGGACTCGTTCATCATATGAAGTCGTTTATTGGTCAGGCACGTAGGTCGGCTGAAAAATTCATTGGCTTACCAAGCTACTTTCATAGAATGTGACTAAATAAGCTTTATTTTTTTAGCATAGCTCTCATTGCAGTCCACGCACTTCTTCCATAGGTGTTGCTGTGATTTGAACCAATTGATCAAAAAAGGTCACTAATAGCTGTTTTACATCATATAAACTTTTTAGCATTTTGGAAAGCTATTAATCCAACTTTTCTCTCTCCAGCTTTGCATAAATAGTAGGGCAAACAGTGTTTCTTGACGTTGGTATAACCACTGGTCTAGGTGAAGGAAAGCTCTGAATTCAAACCAGTCATAGACCTTTAGATGGATGGGGGTCCGTCTGGTTATTCTTGCCCCAACCACGCTACATTAGTACTGCCACTCCTGCCAAACCAGATTATGGAATAAGTCTTGTTTCTCTTTCTCATAATTTATTCATTGATTCGTTCATTCATTGATTCGTTCATTCATTGATTCGTTCATTCATTGATTCATTTATTTGTTGCATTTCTTAAGTCAGCTGATTACAAAGTGGATAGCTTTTGGTCGGCATTCAAATTATTCATAATTTCTCCTTAAATCATTTTATCCCTGGTGTTATATAGATTACAGCATGTTTTATTATTTTACTCCAAGTTTTTCACATCAGCGTTAGCTGATGTACTTTCATTGGAGTCTGAGTGACAGCAAGTTTCCTCAGGTCTCCAGGACTCTTCTCAGTATTCTGGCGATTCTAATAAAGTTGTAGTTTAGATGGTCTCGATCGTCCTTTGATTTCCAACTTTTCAAATCCTCTTTTCAAGCCCTTGGTGACCGTTCCGAATGTGCCAATTACAACTGGTATCACCATCACATTCATGTACCACTGCCTTCTTAGTTCTCTGGCGAGGTCCAAGCAAGTTCTCTGGCAAGTTCCATGTTTTCTGGCAAGGTCCCGGTCCTCTGTCAAGATCCATGTTTTTGCTTTCCTTGATTTTCACTCTATGGTCCATCGGGACGGCAAAGTCCATTATTCAACAGTTTCTCTTTTTTCATTTATTTATTTATTTTTATTTTATTTATTTATTTATCTATTTATTCATTGTTAACTATTATTAGGTCTGGTCTCCTGACCGGGATTATTTATTTGTATCTCAAAATCTTTCAATTTTGGGCGTTTTATTCTCCAGGAGGGATTCTGGGTTGTGCTTATACCATTTGGCAATAGACTCATCCTTCCCAAACACTGAGGTGATTTCGCTTTCAATCCGCTGACCGTTTCACTTGGCTGGTTATGTCATTGGATGGCATAATTGATCCGCTTATCTGTCCACGATGTTTTTGATCCAGACAGCAGATCAATCACTTATCAGAGTCGCCAGTTGATAAGTGGACAGAAAAGACAGTACAATTAGGAATGTAAAAAAAATTGAACGCCAACAAACGGCGTTCTAACAATGATAATATTCAGTTGAAAATTCTTTAACAGTGGTACAAGCATTCACCCTTCCCCGATGTTGGTAGTATAGACGGAGACCTAATTCACAAATTAACATTCATTCAATTTCCCGGCATTCAAAGTCAGGCAGAAGGCCTCTCAAATTATTGCCCAAGTTTTGGGCATTTCTCATCTCGCTTTCTATTGTCTGATATAAGGCACTCTCAAGTAGTGGTTATATTCACTTTTCACAGTCTCTGACTCTCAGCTTCTCTTGGTTTCTTGATAGTCTGGTACAAGGTGATTTCGGAGAGCGTATTATGTTTACTTTTCTCAGTTTCTGGCTTCTAGCTTCTTTCTGTTATGGAGTCTGGTAAAAGGTCAAAACTCAGAGTATCATGAGGTCTCTTAACCGTCTCACTCTGGTTTCTCTCGAGGGACGAAAAACTTGCTTATATACATTTCCTCTCATCCAAGGGATGGTTTTTGGCAAAGCTATTGACTTGCTGTGCCTTCAATATTTGATTTCCTCCGACTCCTACCTAAGAGGTCGAGCTTTCCTCTTCTCCTGATGACGTTAGTAAACGTTCAAATCATAACGGTTAACTAAAATTTTGCACCTTTCAAATTTAGAAAAAAATGTTATTCAAAATTTTTCGTTTCTACTAACAACTTTATCCAGCCGGCTGCTCACTCTTGACCCCTGGTTGAGTCTACTTTTCCGCTTCACGATCTATCGACAATCGAAATTATAATTCCAATCAAATTACTGTTGACCAAACAACCCGTTTCCTTTTTTTATAACCCCAGCTGAACAATAGCATTATATTTCTTCCCGTTTTCTTTCTCATTAAAGTAACATGTTCTCGATTTGTTCTAATCTCATCAAAAGATATAAGAATATCCTCGATTTATTCTTTTAAAATCCATTTCCGTTAATTTTCATTTTTGTAAGGTTCTGACTTTATACTTCTAAAATCCGTATCGGTCAATTCTTGTTTCTCTCGTTAATACATTTATTCGGCTAGGTTCTCGAACCTATCTGGTTACAGTACAGTCAAATTTTAATTTCTTATACTCTTCGCAGTGGTTGACTTTCCCTACCCAGTCGTGTCCAGTCCTATACTTCTTTTTTGCAAGTTAGCTACCTTTGCCTATTATGTGATAACTCGTTTTGTTTCTATTACCACATAACCATTACTTGCTATAATGTTGTGTGTTATCTATTTTCGCTTCATTTTAATAGGTCCTTATGACGTTTTGTAATACTATAAGAAGAGAAGTATTCTGTGTCTCCATCCGGTGAACGTGCTTTCACTTTGGTGTTTCTATAGAGAATCGTTATTGCTGCGACGATCTCTTTTGGTATGCCGTATGCTAGTAGGATTTGTTCCATCTTTCCTCTGTGAATGGACTCAAAGGCCTTGGTAAAGTCAACAAATAGCATTGCTGCCAATGCTAACGAAGGCATGGACAGCTATCGATAAGCTATCGATCATATGGAAGTCAGACCTGACCGATAAAATGAAACGCAGTTTCTTCCAAGCTGCGGTCGTATCGATACTGCTATATCTACTTGGACGCTAACAAAACGGCTGAATAAAAAGCTAAACGGCAATTACACAAGAATGCTGCGAGCAATATTGAATAAGTCCTGGAGGCAACATGCCACAAAGCACCAACTATACGGCCACCTACCTCCCATAACGACAACTATCCAAGTTAGACGAACCAGACACGCAGGACACTGCTGGAGAAGCAGGGACGAGCTCATAAGTGATGTACTCCTATGGACCCCCACATATGGCCGTTCAAAAGCAGGAAAATCAGCTCGAACATACATACATCAGCTCTGTGAGGATACGGGTTGTAGCCCTGAAGACCTGCCAGAGGCGATGAAGGATAGGGATGAGTGGCGAGAGAGGGTCAGGGATATCCGTCCTGGCGGCACGATATGATGATGATGATGATGATAAGAAGAGATTCTTTTTTTCTTTTAAGGTTTCCCTTTCGTAACCATGTCCTGGTTATCTCGTGTGAGATTTCATCAGTTTGTCAATTGAAATATCCATATAGTTGTTTATCTTCCAATTTTTGTTTCCTCATTGTTATTGTTCGGTTTATCGTTATATTGTCTTTACTGTTACTGGCCGTTGTAATTAATTTTTCTTTTTAATCTTTTTAATCCTATTTACCCACCCCTCCGTCAGGCAGGATATGACACAAGGTCAATTTTTAAGCAGAGTTTAACAGGTTTAAATTCAGAGTTTTCCTTCTCCTAGACTAGTTGCCTCACCAAGGCTGAAAAACCATGTCTGCCCAAATATTTACCAATAGCTGGAGGGAGAATAATTGGATTCATACATTTCCGAAAGGATTTGAACTCGTGTCGCCGTGTCCATTTCCTACGACGATAACCATTACACCACGGGCACCTCCATATGAAGTCTTACAAATAGTCATGTCCAGTGGGGGTGGATAGCAAGAGGGAGACAAGAGAACCAGTGCTGTCAACACACCTTGATGATGATGACGATGATGATGATTCAATTCACTTGACCGATCTTAAATGAAAATATGGATGAATAAATGTTATTGGTCGGTAAGTAAAATGGATTTGAACTCGTGTCGCCGTGTCCATTTCCTACGACGATAACCATTACACCACGAGCATTTAAAAATCTTTTTAATGTAATCTTCGAGTCGTCATATTGATAGATCCACACTATCTTCGATGCTTGCAAGTCCCATTTTCCTTCTTTTCTTGACACATATATCTATGTCATCTCATGGATGTAAAGCCTTGTGCATCGTCATCATCTTTCTTGTCTGCTGAATTCTTCACTTGTCCATTTTAATAATGGTCCAGAGTATCTTACTGGGGCTACTGCCCAGGTATTGATTTTTGGATGAGATTTCTGCAGCAAAGCTTAGTTTTCTATTATTATTCGATAGCAATACTTGAAACCATTTATCTGCGTGCAACAAATTATTGATACTAAATAGAATTATTCGTGTTATATAGCGATATTTGAAATCATTTAACAGTGTGGAAAAAAATGATTTATACTAAATAGAATTACTCATGTTAGCAATATTTGAAACCATTTAATTGCATGCAAATAAATAGATAATGTTGAATCGAATTACAGGTGTTAAATAGCAATATTTGAAACCATTTAACTGTGTTCAAGCAAATGATTAAGACTAAATAGAATTATTCGTGTTATATAGCAATATTTGAAACCGTTTAATTGTGTGAAAATACTATTAATACTAAATAGAATTATTGGTGTTTGATGGGAATACATGTTTAATGGCATATTGATGAAAGTTTATATGCCATTAAACAAAAGAAATCGAAACTTGCTCATTATTGTATTTCGAAATTACAAAATATTGTGTTTCCAGGAATAATTCCACAGGAAAGAAAGCTCACACTTATAACATACTCTTCTGCCGCCAGGCAGAAACATGACCGGCGACAACAAAGACTGCAGGTTATTGCAGGGTGAGGTGGGCAAATAGAAGGAATGTAACTCGCTGGCACAAGACTTGAAACGTCAGATAAATGACAGGCTTGCATTATAAAGAATGCCACCAGTAGGTTGAACAGAGATACCCCCACCACCACGCCCTACCCCACCACCACACCCTACCCCACCCCATCCTCACTCTAAACAGTCCCAGACTGAACAGAATGCATAAAGAGCAGGACAAACAGATGTTTGATCCTAGCTGTACGATATGCATGATCAGTGGAAGAGGAAAGCTTTCGTTAAGACAATGTAGGGGGAGCGGCCGTTCAGTTACACTAAGTAAACATCAGTGGGAATCCATGTTACTGCAAAACGTAATTAACCGTATAGAATTTTATTTCCAAACTTCAAAAGAAAAAAACAACTCAACGAGTTATTTATCTTACTGAACTAATTATTTCCGTTAATTAAACATTTACTAATTAGGTTTAAAGGTAACGCTTAAAGCTGAAGCTGTAAAATAATTGCGTTGCATTATTACTAAAGAATTAAAAAAAAAGATAGTGACAAAAACAAAAATGTAAAAATTGATAAATCTCTTAAGTGCTACTTACATTAATTATCCAGTAGGTTCGCATAATCTAATTCTGATGGAAACAACACTTACCAGTTCATCATTAGTACCAAGCAATCGTTTTACCATCATATAAACACTCGTGACCCAAATCTTCATTTCTTTCCCGGTGTAGATGTGTACGTCAACTTGTCCATAAAATAAAAAATAAAATAAAAAATGAAAACTTTTACCAAAAGAAGGCTCAAATGAATATGCACTGTACGTCTCGGAAATACACAGAGAAATATTTGAATAATTTTGTAACAGAATAATATATGGTGGCGCTTGTAGCGTAATGGTTATCTTCGGAGGAAGTGTATACGGTGACCCAACTTTAAATTCTGAATGATTTGCATTTTTTATAGATTTAATACTCTTAGGAACTGGATGAATCGAACTATTTTCTCTCCAACTACGGGTAAAAAGTAGGACAGACTGAACTCTTTAACCTTGATATGGCGACTGGTTTTGGTGAAGGAAAATGATTTCAAAACAGTTGTAAACCTGGAGAGAGATAGAATTCGCCAAGCCTAAGACACACATGTGTAGTGCCGGCACGAACAAACCAGGAGGAGTTCTCGCAGAGAAGTAGCTAAAATGCATCGTGGTAAGTGAGTTCTAACTCCAGTTGCGCCATTATGTTTACCATATTTACCAACCCCTCCGCTTGGGCAGGATATGATGCAAGGTCAATTTTTAAGCGGAGTTTAACAGGTTTGAATTCTGAGTTTTCCTTCTCCTAGACTAGTCGCCTCACCAAGGCTGAAGAACCCAGTCTGTCCTACTATTTACCCATAGGGAGAATAATTTAATTCATACCTTTCCCAAGGGTATTAGTGCTATGTGAAATGCAATCAGTCTCGTCCAGGATTTGAACTCGTGTCACAGTGTCCATTTCCTACGACAATAACCATTACACCACGAGCGCCTTCATTATGTTTACATTCGGATTAATAGCCTTGGGAAAGATATGAATCCCCTTATTCCCCCAGCTATGGGTTAAACAATGCCACTGCTGTTCTACAACGATGGCTTTGGTAATGAATAACCTTCGTGGGTTGATATGCCATAAAAAAAGAAAGCAAACCAAACCGGGTTGCAGGATAAGTATTATAGTCTTTTACAAGAATAAACGGGCCATTGGCCTAATGAGTTGAGTGTTGCCAATGGTCTGGCAGACCAGGGTACAATCCCAGTGCGAGCCATACCAAAGACTCAAAAATGTTATTTTATGCAACCTTGCTTAACACTCAGCATAATAAGGTAAGGGTCAATGATATAGTGGAGTAATCCAGGGAATGGAGTAGCGCCCCTATATCTCGGTGTAATAGCTATTGAAAAGGGAGCCTTCGGGTCAGCCTCAACTAAGCTCACCAACTTTACTTATATGCAGACAAAAAATATTTTCAGTAGAATGATATTTTAATTGCAGATAACTTTGATCATAAAAAAACAAATCTGTGATTTTAAACTCGTAGGAATCCATTTCAAAAGTTGTTTTTTTTAATAACGCTGATTTTATTGTATTTTTGCAGTACAAGAAAACTGGGTAATTATACGGATATCACTTCTGTTTTGAGAACTAAAATACGTTCATTGATTCACTGGGTATTTTCTAGTCCATAGCTCAGACTCTTAGACTCATGACTATATAATTTCCTCTATTTAGAGAACGTCCTTTTAATTACTTGGGTGAGTCAAGAGTTTTTCAATATTTCAACCGAGCAAATTGAGTAAAACGTTTTTTTCGGATTTTCACTGGTGATTTTTGGTAAATTATATCTCAATGTTTTATTCTTACTTTGATCCAATTTGTCGAATCGCTGCTGAATTGTTTATTCTTTATTTTACAACTTTGATAATGAATGGTGAAAAAATTGTAATCAGAGCTATTTTACACAACCAGTGGAAAAAAGGTTGAGTTCAAGGGCAACGGTAAAAGATATTAATGATGTGAAAAACTCAAGAACGGTTCGCGAAAGTGTGGCACAAAACTGGTTCAGATATTTCAAGGAAAGTGACACCAGCCTTGAAGATATATCAAAGTCAGGGAGATCTTCTATTGTTAAAGATGAGACCTTGCTTGAAATGATTGAACAGCCAGGCACAAACATTTATAGTCGGCAAAACTCAGAAGTCACCTCCATAAGCTGGGCCTTGTGAACCGATACTGGAATACTTGAAATTCGAAATAGCTTGAAATATTGCAAAACTTTTGACTCAAGCTAGTAAATAAGGCAAAGCGTAGTTCCAATAGAATTTGAAAGAATTTTTTAAAATCAAAAGAGCCGCTTTTCCATTTACACCTTTTTCGTTTTGTTTTGCTTTTAATTGATGAAATATATAGCTGATGTTGAAAACTATTAATCAACCAAAACAACAACAGCTTAAATTTTATCTTCTTGTTGTAGTTGATTCTTTTCGAAATATTTAAATGGAACGATCACTTTTGATATAATTGTGTCTGGGTCAGAATAAGCCTTATTTACTTACTGACAATTCGGAATCAATTTTTTCTTGTCTGCTACTCAATTAAATTGACGTTTTTAAAACATTTTTTTACTTTCATTTTCGTTGTAACTTTTATAAATAAATAATACATTAATGAATGCAAGAAGAAAAAGGAATATACATTCTTTTTCGGGAGATACGTACGTTTAATATACAATACTATCACTTAAAAAAAAATGGAATATCATGAAAGTATAACAAAAACAAACACCAATTCCTTTCAAATACTAACATTCTCCCAATATCGATTTATAAACATACTAAGAGCACTTAATATGCCTCTATACTGAATCAGACAGATGAATTACACTAGGCTAAGAGATTTTGACTGGAATTCAATCAATCTCGACAAGACGTTCCACCACAATAGATGCAAGAGTGCGCATGTGTGGATGTGTCAGTCTGTGTGTCAGTAGACATAATGCAAATATAATAGCCTACATATTATATATTATTATGTCAACATATATTTACTTTTGTGTCTGCAGATATCTATCTATCTATCTATCTATCTATATATATATATGTATTCCCATAGGAATACATATATGTCTACTTTTGGTAGCTTTTATTGAAAACCACAGAAAAGATTTATTCCAATACGTTTTTAGAAATTTGGTCTTGTTTTTACATATTACTACTACTGGAGGCGACCGTGATGTAATGACAATCTGAGTTCAAATTTCGGACCAGCCTGTTTGCATTTCACATTAAGCAAATAACCTTGGAAAAGGTATACATCCAACTCCCACCTGCTATGAGTAAACAGTAGAACATACGGAGCTCTTTAACCATGATAAGGCAACCAATTTAGGAGAATATAAACTCTGCATTCAAACCTGTTTCACGAATGTGTTTGAGCTCCACTTTCGGACGCCAATCACTGAGAAACTTCATAGAGAGAGCAAATTGATAGATTGATTGATCGATTTTAAAGGCAAGTCAACACCTCTCGGGTTATGTTACACCTACTTAGGGAATCATGTTAACTTTTTTTTGTATAATTATTTCTTTTGAGTTCTTTTTTTTTACACACAGTCCTATCGAATACAAATAATTATTAACCAGATCTATTTGACCCAAATAGGTACTACCACTCCGAGTCAGAGTGGATCTGGGAGTAATGACAATGAAGAGGTATGCTACACTCTTTAGATTTCCAGAACTGGAGCTATACTATCCGGTGCAGTTTCGTGCCTTAACTAGAATACCACATTTTGGGGGGCCGGGGGTCTTACACCTCAGCAGGATATACAGACAAGCTATTCTTAACCACACCGATAAGATGGAGTACAAATTGAGATATTATTTGTAAATTAAGAAAGACCTTGGTATATTTGTTTTTCCATTATGGTGTTTGTTCTACGATATCAATTTATATTCAAGCAAACCTTTTCTGTGGTTTGCGATAAAACTTGCTTTAGTGAAAATTTTCGAAATAAACTTAATCCAACTGTCAACATATGCCCCAAAATTTCTACATACTAGCCCGCATGATCAATTATTTAAATATTTCTATGACACTAAATAATCTGATGGTAAGGTTCTGGTAATGCTGGAGCTTTGGAGAAAGCAGAGTACTCCTTCATTGCCACCTCTCCTAGGTCCACTGTGGCCTGGAGTGGTAGCAACTAATAGAGTCCTATCTATGGCTCAAATAGAACTAAACTGCGTGCTTATGCTAAACTGAATTGTTTGAAATAGAACTGTTTTTACATTTAACTGTGTGTAAATAAATGACTGATCATTAATTGAATTGTTAGAGATGCATAGCAATACTTGGAACCATTCAAATTTGTTGACTAAATTGCATAGCTAGAAAAAGAACTGTTTTTGACATTTAAACTGTGTACATATGCTAAACTGAATTGTTTGAAATAGAACTGTTTAATTGTATAAA
>OY757917.1:40374684-40422184 GCA_963585895.1 Sepioteuthis lessoniana | reverse complement strand
CCATGTGAAGGGGTCCACAGGACTATATCGCTTATGAGTTCGTCCTTACTACTCCAGCAGTGTCCCGCAGGTCTACTTCGTCTAATTTGGATAATTTTTGTGATAGGTGGTAGGTGGCCGTACAGCTGGTGTTTTATGGGGTATTACCCCCAGGACTTGTTCAATACAGCTCGCAGCATTCTTGTGTAATAGCCGTCAAGCTTTTTCTTCATACGTTCAGTTTGCGTCTATGTAGTGCATCCATATAGCAGTATCAACACGACCGCTGCTTAGAAAAAACTGCGTTATATTTTATCGATCAGGTCTGACTTCCATATGACCGATAGTCTATCGATTGCTATCCATGCCTTTTCTAGTCACGTGTTGATGTTATTCTTGGTTAATGAGACGCTACTTCCTAGGTAGGTGAACTTGTCCACTAGTTTCAAAGGACTACCCTTTAGTGTGGAGATGTCGCTTTTTTGATTAAACCAGATGTATTCTCTCTCGTGTGCATTGACATGGAGGCCTGTGCCACCTGCTGCTCATTCCAGACTTTGTAGCTGGGATTCGGCTTGGGCGGGTGCATTTGCTAGAAGTGCTATGTCTTCGGTGTAGTCAGCGTCAGTTATAGTTTTGCGGGATATCTTATGCATTTTCCTTTGCCAGCTTGAAAACGTTTTCTTTCATTAAATCTATCGACGTTCTAAGCACATAGTCTAGGCAGATAATAAACAGGTATGGGGCTAATGTGTCTCCTTTCAGCACCCCTATTACAATGTCGAAGTAGTCTGTGTCTCCATCCGGTGAGCGGACTCATACTTTCGTGATTTTACATAGTGTCATTATGGCTGCGACGGTTTTGGGGGGGAGGCCGTAGGCAAGAAGTATTCGCTCCATGTTCCTTCTGTGTATGGAGTCAAATGCCTTGGAGAAGTTGACGAATAATATTGTTGCCTTAAAGTTTTTTGCACGTACACCTTCAAGAATTCGACGGATAGTCAAAATTTGTGATGTTGTGGATTGATTTCCCTGAAAGCTATTTTGGTCCTTCCTAAGTATTTTTTCAATTTTCGGTTCTATGCAGTTGCATAGTTGAGTATTGTAGATCTTGGTCGCTATGGATGTAAGGATTATACCTCGATAGTTCTTGGCTATTCCGAGGTCACCCTTCTTAGGGAAAGGGAGGATGCATACTTTGTCAATCTGTCTATTGTGTTCTGGTTATATACAGCATTACAGTGTCGGAGCAGTATGTTGTCAAATTCCATTGTCTTACATACTTCTGGGGGTATTTCATCAAGCCCTGCTACTTTTCTATTTTTAATTTTTTTTAGTACTGCTCAAAATAATAACCATCCATACTAATTCTTTGAAAGAAATTAATACTAAATTACATCTTGGTATTCATTTCTTTACGGTTCTCGTAATACTAGGTTGAGTCAAAAGTTTTGCAATATTTTGGTAACACCAGCTCTGGATTCGATTGCCACCAAAGTTGTGAAGGTCATAAACCACACTGAACTGTAAAATGCTGGACTCATCTCATACTTTCCGAGTTCTACAATCATCATCATCAAGTCATGCTAACAGCGCAGACTCACTTGACTCATTTTTTTGCCATCCGTCCCGATTTGCCATGACCCAAGGTAAGTCCTCT
Source organism: Sepioteuthis lessoniana (assembly GCA_963585895.1). Taxonomy (NCBI): domain Eukaryota; kingdom Metazoa; phylum Mollusca; class Cephalopoda; order Myopsida; family Loliginidae; genus Sepioteuthis; species Sepioteuthis lessoniana. Next base: position 40,420,545 of record OY757917.1, on the reverse strand, counting down.
AGACCACTCAAAGCTGATGAATGTAAGTTTTAGCTGGTCGACCAACACTGGTGTGTCCATGTATTGGATTCCATGGAAAAACGTCGTTTATGAGTTCGACCTCATTTTATCAGCAATACCCAGTATTTCTTGCCAGTCTTAACTGGGAGGCAATTGACTGTACAGCTGTTGTTTTCTTCAGTGCTACTTCCAGGAGTTTTTCAAAGCTGCACCCTTATGTAGTTTCCATCAAGCTTTTTCTCCAATCGTATCGTTAGAGTACAAATGGGGTAGCCATACAGTAGTAACGACCCGGATAACACTTGCAAGATTTCCAGTTTTATTTTATTAGAGATATCAGATTTCCATATGATCGATAACATGTCAATAAGGGTTTATAAATCACCTATGCGCCTTCAGTAGATAGAATATTGCTACCGAGGTATATGAACTGCTCAACTAATTTCAGAGGCTCACCATCGAAACATTCTTCAATGGACAACTACATATGGATATACCCGTGGAGGTGCCCGTGGTGTAATGGTTATCGTCACAGGATATGAACACGGTGATACGAGTTCAATTCCTGGACAAGACTGATTGCATTTCACATAGCACTAATACCCTTGGTAAAGGTATGAATCCAATTATTCTCCCTCCAGCTATGAGTAAATAGTAGGGCAGACTAGGTTCTTCAGCCTTGGTGAGGCAACTAGTCTAGGAGAAGGAAAACTCTGAATTCAAACCTGCTAAACTCCGCTTTAAAAATTGACATTGTGTCATATCCTGCCCGAGCGGAGGGGTTGGGTAAATACGAACTACATATGGATATACAAATGTTAACTGACCAGCAAAAACTTACCTTCATCAGTCCTGTGTGGACACTGGGTACCGTCTAGAGGACTTACCAAGAGCGATTTGAAACACATGACTTATGTGATGTTTACTTACAGACCAATGCCTTTGGTGCCGGCTCCAGCCTTTGCGAGTGAGGTTCGGCTTAAGCTGGTGTATTTGCAAGAGGCAAGTCTCTACTTTAGTTTGATCCTTGATTGAATATTTGCTGCTTCGTGCGTTCGTTCAAACTATGTTTTCTTTCAATTATGGTACCAGAAAATGGCACAATAACAAATCAATGGAAACAATTTACCTTACAAAATTTTTTTGTGGTGGGGATGTATGTTTTTTTTTTTTTTTGGAACACCATCTGAAAAATTATTCTACCCGAATCAATTCCGTCATAACAAGTTTGGCAAATATACAAGAAAAACGAATATCAACCGGAAAAAGGAATTCGTCCAATCAAAGTCATTAAACAGTAGCCACTTGGATTTTAAACGCATGGAGAAAAAGTTAGCTAAGAACTACGCAAAGATGGTGCGTACAGTTTTGAAAAAAAAAATCACGGAATCAGCAACCAACAAAACTGCACCTGTATGACCACTCATCACCCATCTCACGCAACTGGCTAATGTGCTAGAAGTAAACAAGTTCGAAATCCAGTGACGCTATCGTGTTCATGTTTGGACTAATACCTTTGAGAAAGGTATGAATCCACTTTTCTCCCTAGCTATGAGTTAAACAGTATCACTGCTGTTCTTTGACAAATTGCTCACGAATGTTGATACGCCATTAAACAAAGACACCAAACCAATCCCATCTCATAAACAATCCCCCTCCCAAAAAAGAAAGACATGCTGGGTATTAATGGAAAAGTAAGGACAAACTCGTAAGTGACGTTCTCCGATGGACTAATACACACGGACACACCAGTGTTTACGAATCATCAAAAACATGCAAGATAAAATAAAATGCGGGCGTCATGTCTTTTAGTGTAAAAAGTGGAATCTCAAGCAATGACACATGTGTGAATGATATTAATAGATTGATAGATAGATAATCAGTTAGTTTGCATACATTCAGCTCTGTGTGGATATTGGATACCGTTTAGAGGACTTACACAATTTACCCAACCCCTCCGCTCGGGCAGGATATGACACAAGGTCAATTTTTAAGCGTAGTTTAACAGGTTTCAATTCAGAGTTTTCCTTCTCCTAGACTAGTTGCCTCACCAAGGCTGAAGAACCTAGTCTGCCCCACTATTTACCCATAGCTGGAGGGAGAATAATTGGATTCATACCTTTCCCAGGGGTAGCAAGAGGGAGACAAAAGAAACAGTGCTGTCAACACACCTTGATGATGATGATGATGATGATGATGATGATGATGATGATGATGATTCAATTCACTTAACCGATCTTAAATGAAAATATGGATGAATAAATGTTGTTGGTCGGTAAGTAAAATGAAAAAGGAAGAGCAACATATTTATATTTTCCATTTATCCCGAACACTAGACGATTCTTTTTTTTTTTTTTCTTTTTTTTTTTTTTTTAGTGTGATAATGATATTAGAAACCGTCTTCACGATACGACGTCTGGTATATCAACAACATTAAATTGAATAAGATGTTTAAATATAAACTTATACTTGGTGGAAAATTGGCAAACGAGTGATGTTAAACATTTTTTTATGAAGTTACGTAAATGAAGAACTCTCAATAAAAGAAGTAACAAAAGGTTATTATTGAAAACTCAATGAAGAAAATTTTCAACAAAAGTAAAAATTTGCATAATTCTTTAGAAGAATGTTTGAGTGATTGATTTTATCGGCATTTCAACTCGTTCAGGGTTATTTTATACCTAGAGGTTTGGAAATAATGTTTATTGTATAATGTTTATTTTATAATGTTTATTGTATAATGTTTATTTTATACCTAGAAGTTTGGAAATAATGTTTATTGTATAATGTTTATTTTATAATGTTTATTGTATAATGTTTATTTTATACCTAGAGGTTTGGAAATAATGTTTATTGTATAATGTTTATTTTATAATGTTTATTGTATAATGTTTATTTTATACCTAGAGGTTTGGAAATAATGTTTATTGTAGATATATCTACATTTTTTTGCAGTTATTTTTTACCGCCAATCGGCAGGGGGTGTAAATTATGCCAAATGCTCCTCTGTAGTATGACCCCTCCAGAAAACAATAAGTATCCTGGATATATAACACAATGTATATAACCCTTCATTGCTATTACTCCAGGTACACTCTAGCTTAGAGTGGTAGTAGCTGTTAGGGTTCCATCTATGGGTCAAATAGAGCAATTCAATCATTCACTATACTTTTTATTTCTCAAAAATGAAAATTACAAGAAATTTAACAAGTTTAGGGGGGCATGGAGCCCCAAAAGTTCAATCATTCACTACACTTGAAACAATTTAACTGTGTGCAAACAAATGATTAATATTAAATAGAATTATTAGAATTAGATAGCAATACATGAAACTATTTAACTGTATGCAGGCAAATGATGGACATTTAATTGAATGATTGCTGTTAAATAGCAATAGTTGAAACCATTTGACTGTGTGCCAACTTGACTGTGTACTAACTTGTTTAAAAAGGAAGTTACCAACAAACTATTCTCTTACTAAGGATATATATAGTTAGCAAATCATTATCTAAACAGGTTTGGTTGAATACCACGGTTTGATTTGGTTTGGGTTGGTTTGTTGGGTTTTATGGCATATCAACCTTTGTAGGTTATTTAACGCCAAATCTATATTTAAATAAATAATCAGTTCTGTTTAAAACAATTCAGTTTAGCATAAGTACACAGTTTAATTGTCAAAAACATTTCTATTTCAAACTATTCAAGTAGTTATATTTAACAATTCAGTTAAATGCAAATACAGTTTTAATGTCGAAAAACAGTTCTATTTCAAATAATTCAGTTAAGCGTGAGCACGCAGTTTAAATGTAAGTACGGTTTAATTGTCAAAAACATTTCTATTTCAAGCTATTCAGTTTTATCAAACAATTCAGTTTAGCATAAGTATGCTGTTAGTTCTATTTAACCCATATATAGGACCCATATCAGGTGCTACCACTCCGGGCCAGAGTGGACCTGGGAGCGATGGCAATAAAGAGGTACTCCGCATTCCCTAAAACTCCTGCACTGCTGGAACCTCACCATCAGATTGTTTAGTGTCATATCCAGGGGCACTCGTTAAGGGGGGTCTTACCCCTCTGCAGAGGTGCAGTCAGCGTATTCTACAGCCCCAGCCGACTGAGCAATACACAGAGTTAAATATCAAACAGTTTTATTTCAGATAATTCAGTTCAGCATTAGTACATAGTTTAGACGTCAAAACAGTTCTATTTCGACAATTCAGTTCAGCACTCGTACGCAGTTCCAATGTCAAAACAGTTCTATTTTAAACAATTCAGTTTAGTATAAATACGCAGTTTAAATGCAAAAATCAGTGTAGTGAAAGAAGCACGGTTTAGTTCTATTTAACCCATAGATAGGACCCTTATCAGGTGCTACGACTCCGGGCCAGAGTGGACCTGGGAGCGATTGCAATGAAGGGGTACTCCGCATTCCCCAAAGCTCCAGCATTGCTGGAACCTCACCATCTAATTGTTTAATGTCATATCCCGGACACTCGTTGGAGGGGTCTTACCCCTCTGCAGAGAAGCAGTCAGTGTATTCTACAGCCCCAGCCGACTGGGCAATGAATACCACGGATTGTTTCTTTTTAAACATCTTCAAGAGAAGACGTTCAAGTCTTCTCACTAGTCTACTTACTTCCGGGTCAAGTTGAAAAAAAAAATGAACCCTATATTAGCTCAAGCACTTTCGACCATTTCGCTGGTCATCTTCGAGGTTTGTGTTAGATCGTTTGTTGCTGTGAGTTTTATATTTATTCGACGTGACTTTTTTAATCACACACACACAAACACACACACACATATATATATATATATATATATATATATATATATATATATATATATATATATATATATAAATTATTGGTGGGATTGGTTCATTCTGTTAGGATGGGTGGTTAGTTATTGAATGCGTTTAATATGTTTATACTTGAGGTGAATGCTATTTTATTTAGTGTCATTTAAAAAAATATATTTTGATCCATAGATGGCATCCTAACAGGTACTGTAACTGCAGCCATTCATTCTACGTTTATATACACATGTTTTGTATTGTTATTTCTAAAGATTTTTTCTTTACACGAATAATTTTGCGATAACACCTTGTGGTGTTATGGCAAAAGTACTATACTGCTGCCTCGAGTTAAGACACTTCGGTGTCCAGTCGCCTTATTGCATTCACTTTTGGACTAATACCCTAGAGATAGGTATGACCCACTTATCCCCACCCCCAGCTCTAGGTAAAATAGTAACGCTACTGTTCTTTTGTCCAGTCGGCTGGGGCTGTAAAATACACCGACTGCTTCCATGCAGAGGGGTAGGAACCTCTCCTCAACGAGTGTTCTGAATATGACTAAACAATCTGATGGTGAGGTTCCAGTAAGGCTGAGGCTTTGGGGAATGCGAAGTATCCCTTCATTGCCGTCGTTCACAGGTCCAATCCAGGCTCGGAGCGGTAGCACCTGATAGGGTCCTATCTATGGGTCAAATAGAACTAAACTATGTACTTATACAAAACTGAATTCTTTAAAATAGAACTGTTTTGACATTTAAACTGTGTACTTATACTAAATTGAATTGTTTGAAATAGAACTGTTTTGACGTTAAAACTGTGTACTTATACCAAACTGAATTGTTTGAAATAGAACTGTTTTGACATTTAAACTGTGTACTTATACTAAACTGAATTGTTTAAAATAGAACTGCTTTGACATCTAAACTGTGTACTTATGCTAAAATGAATTGTTTGAAATAAAACTGTTTTGACATCTAAACTGTGTACTTATGCTAAACTGAATTGTTTGAAATGGAACTGTTTTTGTAAGCTTCCAAACTAGAGTCTCACCATCATATGCACTTTAGTATTGTATGTTTTTAAAAGAGGTAATTACGACCGGTTAATTAGAAATATAATTATGAGAATCGTCTATTTGGCAACAGAATGTTCTCATTATGAAATTCATGATGGATGTTTTATTGTTTCCCTGAAAAGTTATGTCCAGCAATAAATATACTTTTACAGAAAAGATATAATTGGTTTTTTAGTAAGGGAAGTTGAGTGTCAAGTAGATACGCATATATACGAATAAGATAACTTAAAAGACAAGTGTCACATCTTTTAACATAAAAAGTGGAATGTCAAGTAGAGACACATGTATAAACGAGATGGATAAGAGGGAAGCAAAAAACATATCTGAAGTTGTTGGTATTTGATAGTGAGAGTTTGTCTATTAGAGACATGATAAATCAGTTTTTTTTTTGCATACGTAAATAGTAAGTACACTCTGGCCCGGAATGGTAGTACTTATTGGGGTCTCATCTATAGAACTGTTCAATCTTTTACTAGGCATTATCATTATTATGAAATAGAATCATTTGTGTTTGAAGCCATTTAATTGTGTGCCAACAATAGCAAAGCATATGCTTGTGCAAAGCAAAATTGTCTAATTTTTATCTTGCGCTAAAATAATTTGTTTAAAAAGAAATTTACCGACAAACTATTCACTTATAACTTATAAATAGATTAGGTATTAAATAACCCACAACATTTGATATGTCATAAAACATAAACCACACCAAGCCAAACCAAACCAAACCTAAATATACATTACTCACGGCGTACTTTTTAAAATTTATATCATAACCTGTTGATAGTTCATTCGTAACCTGTTGATAATTTATATTGTAATCTGTTGATAATTTGATTGTCATGAAAAGGGTTTCCTATTTTCAAACGCCCTGGTCGCAAAAGATTTGCAGAACATATAATTCAAATAAATCACGTGATGATGATATTCAACAATCGTCAAAGTTTTGATGAAACAAAGTAAAACCGACAATCGACAATCAGCTAAAGAATTTTATTGACAAACATTTTGTAGAAATTTGTGAGAATTTAATCAAATAAAGATATTGAAATTTAAAAGCTTAGTTTTTAATCAGATTTTTCAAGAAGACGTGTGACCGAAAAAATGCCTCATTATATGCACCGAGATTTAAAAAAAAAATTAATTTAATAAAACACTAAAATTAAAGCTGAGTTTTTAAACAGAATTTTTAAGAAGACGTATGACTGAAAAAATGTCTAATACCAATTTATATGTACTGAGATTTACAAAAAATAAACTCAGTTCATGAACTTGAAAAATATTTATCTTTCTTCCTTCGCATCGCAAAAATTGTACATTTAATTATCAATATATTTTATAAAGAAGAGTAAACATCTTCACTCTGAATGTCAAATTGCTCAGAATACACCGACCGTATCTCTGTAGAGGGTAATTCGACAACGAGTGTCCTGAAATGACACTAAACAATCTGATGGTGAGGTTTCAGTAAGCTTTGTGGGATGCGAAGTACCCTTTCATTACTATCGCTTCCAGGTCCTCTCAAGCCCGGAGTGGTAGCACCTGTTAGGGTCCTATCTATGGATCAAATAGAGCTAAATTGCATACTTATGCTAAACTGAATCGTTTGAAATGAAACTGTTTTTGACATTGACACTGTACTTACGCTAAACTGTATTGTTTGAAATATAACCGTTTGACTAAACTGAATAGCTTGAATTAGAAATGTTTTAGACAATTAAACTGTCTACTTAGTGCTAAACCGAGTTGTTAGAAATAGAACTGTCAATTTGTATAAAAATGGATTTGGTATTAGATAACCGACATAGGTTGATAGGCCATAAAACTAAAATAAACAAACTGAATGTCATCGAAAAAGGCAGACAGAGTTCATGCTTAGTTTCCTCCCTTGATATTTTTGGTTAAAAAAAACCGTTATTCGATGTCTGATAATTCGTCTATCTCGAAAGAGAATCAATCTAAGTTTGTTCCTTACAAAATCAACTGGTTTTTACACAAAACCGTCTTCTATTTTATTTTACAAGTGTGAGTCAAAAGTTTTGCAAAATTTTGGTAAATGCTAATTTCCGGTGTTTATTCTACTTGACTGAAGCAATATAAGCCGTGGAAGACACCCGCCGTGAGTAATAGTATAGTGGTAGTTGTTGCGCTGACACGTTGAATATTGCTTCATTCTGCCGTATGAATAAACTTGAAACTTAGTCAAATTTGGGAACTTATGCTTTAGAAGTTTGGGCTGGGCCATAACGTCACCGAAGTAGCCCAAAACATGTGTTGTGCAAAAGATAAAGGCGCTGTTGATCACGATACAGTAACCGAATGGTTGAAGAAATTTCGTTCGATTTACAAGAACCTCGACAATCAGACAAGATCAGGTAGACCTAAAATCGTGGATTCCGAGGCCGTGCTCCAAACTATTGAGACAAATCCGTTGAGTAGCACTCGAAGAGTATGAGACGAGCTCAGCGTCTCAGAGTCTGGTGTGGTTAATTGGTTTGGTTTGGTTTGGTTTCTTTGTTTCATGGCATATCAACCTTTGTAGGTTATTTAATGCCAACGCCATTCTTCAAGAAGAACAGTTGTTGTAATATTTAACCCATAGCTGGGAGGATAAGGGGGTTCATACCTTTCCCAAGGGTATTTGCCCGAAAGTGAACATAATAGCGCAACTGGGGTACGAACTCGCGTACTATGATTCCGCAGTCCATCGCTTTAACCATTACACCACGAGGACACTCCCCTTGGTGTGGTTATTCATCATCTTCATGATGTCCGCAAAAATACAGGATTTGCCGAATAGTGCCTCACATTACCAAGGTTTTGTAAAACCATTGATATATCCTTGTATTTGTTTTGAACAAACGCATTGCATTAATTTTGTGTCAATGTATTTCGTAATTTAAAAAGACGTTTCTTCCCACGTTTGTTTATAGAGAATAAAGCTACATTGAAGACGGTTTTCCTTTGCTTTCGTTAGGTTAGGTTTTTTGGCATATCAACCATTGTAGGTTACCTAATGCCAAATCCTGTCTATACGTATATATTAGATATAAATGATTTGTAAACACATTTTGTTGATAACATTCTAAAACAATCCTGAGCTCATTTTTTGCACACAGTTAAATCGTTTCAAGTATTTCTATTTAATACGTAAAATTCTGTTTACTATTAATCATTTGCTTGCAGGCAGTTAAATGGTACTAAGTATTTTCATGCATCAGTAACATTTCAATTAAACATCAGTCATTTCTTTACACGCAGTTAAATGATGAAACAGTTCTATTTCTAACAATTCATTTTATCATAAGTCATTTGTTTGCACGCAGTTTAAATATCAAACAGTTCTATTTGACCCATAGATAAGACCCTATCAGGTTTTATCACTCTGGTCAGAGTGGACCTGGGAGTAATTGCCTTGAAGGGGTACTCCACATTCACTAAAACTACAGGCTTGGAGCATCACTATCCAATGGTTTAATGTCATATCCAGCTACCTCGTTGGTGTTGGGATGGGGTCTGACCCCCTCTGCAGAGATGCAGTCGGTATATTCTACAACCCCAGCCGACTGGGCAAGAACTCCGTTTTATTCTCAGCAACGATTGTTCATTTGTGTAAATAAGGAGCTGGTACAACGCATCTCTGTCATTTATTAATCTTAAATCTTTACTTAGAATAGAGTTCACTAAATCAAACAATATCTTACTTGTCCCAGTCGCTCTGATGTCTCCATATTGCTTTCTTTGTTGTTGTTCATTGATGAGGAATGACAACGTGACCACATGTGCACATTTTACCTTTCATTTATTGACGACTTTTCCATTTATTACCCATTGTGGCCTAAACTGGGAGTTAATTATAAGATCAGAGATAAAGTGTTCGATCGCCAAGGCTGGACGTCTCTCGCCGACAAACTTATTTATCACCTTTGTAGTCGCCTGTCTGAAACCATCCAATTAGAGCCATGGTTTAACTTTTAAAGTTTAACGGCTGTCAATCAAACTGGCTGAACTGTACATTGGTTTAACGGTTCAGGACCTAATTTGAATGCCACACTATATGCCAAAAATAGAGTCACTACGAATGCTCCGTTAATTTAGATTGTTAATCATTTCACCCCGCAAAGTGATCAGATACGAGCTCCGTGTTCAATATTCAACTATCGGCCAAAACAGTTCTTGATTTGATACCCGAATCCATTTGAAAAGATTTGCATTAGGATTATAATCCTCATGCAAATCTATCAATAAATAATTATTTATTGATAGAGTAAACATTATTGAAAGCAGTGTGTTTAAACATAAAGACAAGGATCACATGATAACTCAGTTAAAGGCAAATGTTTCGAAATTAAGCATATCTAATGAATTGCAAAGAAAAATCTTATTAGAATACCTTATACAAGGTGTGTTCAAAAAGTATCGAGACTGAAGCTGTATTTGCCAAGACAAAAATAGATCAATGTGTACCATAGGACCAACGTTTTGTGCCGTAAAGAAAGAAGTGCACAGAAAAAGAAATACTCAAACTCGAAGGTAAGGGAAGAAAATATAGCAGTCGTTTTTATTCAGCTATGATCGCTACAACTCGAAAAGTTCGTTTTAGTTACGTCCTTCTTCTCCCTTCCTCTCGGTGGTGACGGGGTGTGAGTGAAAGCTGGCTGTTTGACACACGCCTGTCATAGCAGATAGGTCGTAGCAGACTGGGGTAGGACGGGTCGGGGCCTTTGGAACCTTTAACGCACCCGTTTTGACTACTGCCTTCAACTCTGCCAAAATCTCATTACTTGTTTTCTTATATAGAGATTTTGGGGAACAAATCGAAGATCCTCGAATGTTCGATTTCACCAGTGAAACACGTGATAATGCATCTGTGATTATTTTAAAATCACGTGTAACTTTGCAGGTCATTCTGCCCGCACGCGATAGTCTCGTGACACCTTCACTGATTGACGACAGCGCCCGTCCGATATATTATAAATGGATAAAATGTTCATTTTCTTCAGAATACGAGCTGTTTTCAAAAAGTATCAAGACTGAAGCTGTATTTGCCAAGACAAAAATGATCAATGGATGAAAAGTTCATTTTCTTCAGAATACGAGGTGTGTTCAAAACGTTTCAAGATTGAAGCTGTATTTATCAAGACGGAAATACATAGATAATGAATGACAAGTTAATTTTCTTCAAAATAATTCCCTTGGCGTTCACCCACTTCTTCCAGCGATTTTTTCTATTGCTCAAAATACCTTTGATATTCCTCTTTTGATATAGTATGGATCTACTTGAATCTTTTAATGTCCTCCACGTCCTCATGTCTTACTTTTGAAATAGGTTTTCAGTTTAAGAAACAAGAAAAGTTTGCAACCTGCTTGATTGTGCACTTGCACAGTCCTACGTTTCACAAAAAAATGTTTTTCTTTTATGTTGAAGCGAGGGTCAAAATGTTTTTCTCCATATTGGCACTGACTTGTTTAGACAAAGTCTAGACATCTAGACATCATTATTTTATTATATAAATTGCTCATTATCTTCGTTTAAATTATGACTATAATCATCATTATCATCAAGTCCCTTGGCTCTCTCTCTCTCTCTCTATCCATCCCTATAGTCCATCGCTCTTAGCAGGTCCTCTAGATAGTATCCAGTTTCGGAACAGTGCTGATGTCTTTGCAAGTCAATATTTGTCTCTGCCTCCCACCAGACAGGACTTTACACAAAGTCAAATGACCCAAAGGTCGGATTATAGTGGGGATTAGGGGAGGAAAAATTCGGACCCGAGCTGAGGCTCGAGTCCCGCTGGTCTATGCTGGTTATAGGCTCAATTGGTACAATGTGAGTCGATGAGCCAAGGTGGACATAGACCCACACATAAGTCCAGGCACAGATGCCAGATTATAGCTTAAACTGGACCACGGGGTCCCGTGCTGTGCCAACAATGCAGCTCGCCCACCCGAAGGTGGCTCAGCCGAAGCGGGAGGCCTTCCGGTCACGAGTCTGCCTTCGATGGACAATTCCCGGTCCGACACGAATGTCAGACGGCCTGACTAAAAAGATGGAGGTGAGGCAAAGCCAAGCGCAAATTAATGCTGCTAGCTTTATCCCCGGAGCGAGTCGGCCTGCGCTGGTGTATCCATCTGTAAGAGTTCATGAAAGAACCGCGCTTCTGCATTTGACCATACTTCTCCAGCTGTACCCATCATGTCTTGTTCGTCTTACTATGATGATTTGTGAGATGAGAGGTAAGCGGCCAGACAACTACTGTTTTGTGGGGTGCTTCTTCTAGGATCTGTTCGTATCAGCGCGTTATATTTTTGCGTAGTTTCAATCTAGCTTTTTCTCCATGAGTTTCGTTAGAGTCCATCTGGTGCATCTATACAGTAGTACCGACACAGTCGTAGCTTAGAAGAAATCTCTTAAAGTGGTCTCGTTTCCATATGATTGATAATTTGTCAATGGTAGTCTCCCCCTTCCCTGCATGAATGTTGACATCGTTTTCTGTAGATAAGATGTTTCTGCCGAAGTATGTGATCTGGTCAACTAATTTCAGAGGCTTGTTACTTAATGTGAAGATGACCCCTTCTTGTTTAAAACTCACGAACTCTGTCTTATCTGCGAGGTTGTAGAGGTCAACGCTTCTTTCTGCTTGCTCCAAGCTTTGTAGCAATGATTTGGTTTGAGCCGTCGTATTTGTGAGAAGCACTAGATCATCTGCGTAGTCTGAATTTGAATTTTTTAATTCAAATAATTGAAGATTCTGTCTAGAGACTTTTTGATCATTCATGGTATATTGTCTTTACCCTAGCGGCCCCTGTATTTGTGTGTAGGGGGTGATAAAATTCTTAATAAAAACTAGCAATCTCACTCTGAAGATTTTATTTGGTAAATATTTATCGATTGCCCATCACTTCTGACAATAAAATTGTGTTCACTTGAGACACTTGCAATGCAGTGCTTTCCAAGAGAAAATAATGCCAAGATAAATTAGAATTTCCGGGGAAAAAGTGAAAACTGGAATCCGATTTCTTTGCCATTATTTTCTTGTTTTCTACTTGAATGCCTAAAATGTTATCAGAATGAAAGATTTTTTCATTCTTTTCTTTTTCCTTCTTTTCTATATTTCTTATATTTTTTCTTTCTTTATTTCTTTCTTTCTAATATTTTTCTCTTCTCCTCTCCTCTCATCTCATCTCCTCTCATCTCATCTCTTTTCTTTCTTTCTTTCTTTCTTTCTTTCTTTCTTATTTATTCATTCTACTCCTTTTTGTTCTCTTTCTTTCTTTCTTTCTAATATTTTTCTTCGTCTTCTCTCTTTCACTTTCTCTTTCTCTCTCTCTCTCTCTCATTTTTTCTTTCTTTATTTCTTTCTTTTTGGCGTCTCCTTTTTGATGTTTCTTTTTTTTAATTATTCATTTTACTCTTTTTCTTCTCTTTCTTTTATCTCTTTCTTACTCCACTTTCTTTCTTTCTTTCTTCCTTCTTTTCTTATGTGAATTTCTTTCTTTGTCTCTTTCTTCCTTTTGTTCTTTCTTTCTTTATCATACTCCGTTCCTTTTTTTATTTCTTCTCTTTTCCTTCACTTTCTTTCATTCATCTCTTTCATGCTTCACTTTCTTCCCCCCACCCCCGCTCTCTCTCTCTCCTTTACATTTAACACTCGACGATGTTTCATGAAAGAGAAAGACTGTAAAAGTCCTAATAAAAAATAAATAAACAAATAAATAAAAAAAAACATGAAGTGAACTTAAACCAGCAATTTTCGTCGCTGGAACTGCGAAATATTTTGCAAGATAAAACATTCCATCTTGAATTTTCAAGGGTTGAAATGTAAATCAACTTATTTCTTCTATTGATTTTCCACTTGCCAATTTGAGCGACATTTTTACTATATGTACTCACGGATATACATGGATGAAATATCAACTAAAATTTACTGAACATTCACAAGTATATTTTTCAACTGAATAATCAATGACTGAAACCAATGTCAACATAAACAAAGTCATGATTATTTCTCTCAATTTTTTTTCATTAGCGTTAACTGATGATCTTCCACTGGGGTGTAAGTGACAGCAAGTCTCTTCACGTCTCCAGGACTCTTCTCAGTATTCTGATCGATCTTAACAATGCAGCAATTTGGATAGTCTCGGCGCGTCCTCTGATTTCCAACTCTTCTAGCCCCCTTTCCAAGACTTCAGGAACCATTCTAAGTGTACCAATTACAATTGGCAACACCGTCATGTTTAATCTTGGTGTCCTTGTCACTTTGACCCATTCTCGCGCATGGTGTCGACAGGTGCGAATACATTATTTTTATTATTATATTTTCCTACCCTACCTTACCAAAAGACTATAACTAATCTTCAAAAAATTATCCCAATTAGTCCTAAGTATTTAATCTAATATCGCCAGTCAACTTGTAACACTATGATAGTGTTACAACTGATGGCCTTCCACTGGGGTGTGAGTGACAGCAAGTCTCTTCACGTCTCCAGGACTCTTCTCAGTATTCTGGTTGATCTTAACAATGCAGCAGTTTGGATAGTCTCGGCTCGTCCTCTGATTTCCAACTGTTCTTGCTCCCTTTCCAAGACTTTATAGACCATTCCAAGTGTACCAATTACTATTGGTAACACCTTCATGTTTCACAGCTTTTCTAGTTCGCTGGAGAAGACCAAGTACTTGTCTCTCTTTACATTTTCTTTGATTTTCTCTTTGTGGTCCACTGGGACGGCAAAATCAACAAGACGGTAGGCTTTCTGGTTTTTCTTAATTATCACAAGGTCTAGTCTTCAAGCAGAGATCAGGTGATCTGCTTGTATATACATCTCATTCTCTCGAAGAGATTCTAGTTTGAGCACATACTATTTGGCAATATGGTCAAATTTTAATTTCTTGCACAATTCTTAGTAGATAACTTTCCTCGACCAGTCGTTTCTTTTACTCTTTTTGCCCAAGGTTGCAATATTTACTTATTATGTGATTCATCGTTTCGTCTGTGTCAGCACATAATCTATACTTGGTGATCTGTTAGACATTGTCGATTTAGGCCTTAACATAATTGGTCCTGATGGCATTAGTTTGTGCTGTTATCAGGAATGCTGTTTTTCTCATCATAATTTTACTCCTTTGATAGTTTTTCACATCAGCATCAGCTGATGGTTTCTCACTGGTGTTTGAGAAATAGCAAGTCTTCAGGACTCTTCTCAGTATTCTGGCCGATCTTAATAGTGCTGTCGTTTAAATGTGTACCATAGCCAGATACGAATACGTGAAATGGACATATTCATACCGGTACGCAAAACGTTCATAATGTTCGCAACATATATACATAGAACATAAAATCTCGAAACACGAAAAACACTTACGACTTCTCGGTTCAGGTACGAAACTTTTTATTACCTTTGAGTTTAAAGGTTTTTCCCCATAAGGATAGAGAGGCACAATCTTTCTATTCTAGCTTTTTCATCTGCCCCCAATCTCGTGCGACACAAGGCCTCCGCGAGCAAGCGAAAGTCAACCCTTCTCGTCCGGTGTCTAGTCTCAATTCTCCTAACTTTCTTCAAATTCCCAAAATCCTCCGCGCGCTTCTGGTGCGTGACGTCATTCGCACTTGCTAGCCCCGTTTCCCATCTCGGGATATTGTGACATCTCTGAGTGACACGTCTGCTCCGTCCGCGCGTGCGCGTGAACACTTGCGTTAATGTTGCACCTAAGTAACCCATGCACTAGCCGAAAGGTTCTCACCCTAACTAAACCCCAAGGCATAAAACGAAATCCCTCGGCCATTATATTACAAATGGTCTCCACTCATATTCTTATTTCCAATTCTTCTAGTCCCTTTACCAATCCTTTGGTGACTGAGCCGAACGCACCGATTACAATTGGTATCACCGTCACTTTCATGTTGTACAGTTTTTTTTCCAGTTCCTTAGCAAGTCCAGGTATTTATCTCTTTTTTTTTTTTTTTTTTTTTTTTGGCCTGCCTTCAATTTTACTCTATAGTCTGTCAGGATGGCAAAGTTCACAATTCGGCAAGATCTATTTTCTTTGTGTCTTTCTTTTTGTTGACTATCACCAGGTCTGGTCGTCTAGCCGAGATTAGGTGATCTATTTGTATCTCAAAATTCCAGAGAATTTAGTGCGTCTCATTCTCCAGGGCGAATTCTGAATCATCATTTTTTTTTGAGTCCTTCAGATTTTTTCACATTAGTGTAAACTGATGGTCTTCGACTAGAATTTGAGAGATAGAAAGTCCCCCCAAGTCTCCAGGACTCTTCTCAGTATTCTGGCCGTTCTCAATCATGCTGTAGTTTGGATAGACTACACTCGTTTCGTTATTTCCAAGTCCTTCAGTCCTCGTATCAATCCTTTGGTATCTGTTCTAAGAGCGCCAATTACAATTGGTATAATCTTCACTTTCAGATTACACAGTTTTTTTTAACTCCCTAGCAAGGTCCGGGTACTTATCCCTCTTTTCGCATTCTTTCAATTTTACTCAGTGGTTCGCTGGGACAGCTAAATCCACAATTCGGCAAGTTCTCTTTTTTCTTTTTTTTTTTTTTTGAGTGGTGGTGGTGATTATTATAAGGACTAGTCGTCTGGCTGAGATAAGGTGCTTGCACAACTCCCAGTGGATCACCTTGCCCACCCAGTCGTGTCTAGTCTTATACTCTTTCTGTGCTAATTTTCTGCATTCGTTAATTATGTGATTAATCGTTTCGTCCGTATCACCACATAACCTACATTTGCTATTTTGTTGCGTCTTATCTATTTTCACTGATAATTGTTTTTTTTTTTATGGCGTTGTTTTGTACTGCTATTAGGAGAGATTCAGTTTCTCCTTTAAGATTTCCTTTCCTTGGACATGTCCACGTTTTTTGTGTGAAATGTTGCTTATTGGCCGTTTAAAACGCCCATAGAGTTTGGTTTTTCCCCCATTTTTGTTTTCTAGTTATTGTCGTTCGGTGAATTCGTGTTTATTGTATCGTTTTTTTTGGGGGGGGGGCGGGGTTGTAATCAGTCCTTCCCCGTGCTTTTTTATGTAGTCTTCGAGTCGTTGTATTGATACGTCAACGCTGTCTTCAATGCGGACAAGTCCTCTTCTTCCCTCCTTTCTTGATACATATAGTCTGTCAACGTTATCTCTGTGATGTAATACCTTATGCATGGTCATTAGTTTTCTTCTCTGGTCTACTTCAAGAATGATCCCGAATATCTTACGAGGGAAACAACCAATGTATTTATTCCTTTGATAAGGTTTCTGCTCTATAGTTTTTATCTCGAGTTGCTTTTTGGTTCTCCTGAGATACTCTTTCTTAATTTTTTCTTTCATCTCCACTTGTTAGATGGTGTCAGCTTCCAAGATGCCCAAGTATTTGTAGGTTTTCTTTCCTCCGATCGTTCTAATCTTGTCTTTTTTTTTGTCAGTTCCATTCTGTCCGTCAGATTTCGTTCGCTGCTTTTCATTACTGTCATGGCAGATTTTTCTATGCCAAATTCGCTCCCAATATCCTGACTGTATATTCTGACTCCGAGTATTAGAGTTTCCGGTTCTTTTTCATTTGTTGCAAACAATTTGATGTCGTCCATGAACATTAGGAGATTGACCTTTTCCTGTTTGTTTGTATCCAGCTGTGTATTTTCTGAGGATGTGGTTAAGTGGCATCATCGCAACTATAAATAGTAACGGTGATAGTGCATCTCCATGAAATATACCTCTTTGAACTTCTCCCTCCTACTATCAATTCCACTTTCCAGGTTTTCATGGTTTTCTCGATAAAGTTCATGACTTCATCTGATATTTTGTACATTTTGAGGCAATTTATCATCCAGCTTTACGGGACCATATGATATGACATTTTGTAGTCAACCCAGGCCATAGCTAATTTTTTTCTGTCTGGCCTTACTCTCGTTGAAGATGGACTGATCTATGTAGAGTAACTCTCCTGTGCCTCTGAATCCATTGCGATATCCTTTCTGTTCCACAGGGAACAATCCACGGCTTGTAAGCGAGTAGTAAATCTCTTCCCGTATTTGTACCGTTAATATTTTCCACATCATCGGTAGGCAGGTTATTGGTCTGTAGTTGTTTGGGCGGATCCTTTTAGGGAGTCCTTCTGGGTCAGTGTGGTCATCCATTCAGGTACGAGTGCTCCTTGTAGGCATCTGCTTATCTCGAGTGCTAGTCTGTCGGTAATGGAGTGGAATTTCTTGAACCAGAATCCATGTTTTCCATCATGGCCAGGCGTTTTCCAATTTGATATTTTTTTAGTGTTGTTCTGAGTAAATCGATGTATATTTCCGCCTTCGGACCTTCTTCGTGTCCTAATTATTTTGCCATGTTATCATTATTCACTCATTAGAGCTTTTCACATCAGCGTTAGCCGATGGTTTTTCACTGGAGTCTGAGTGACAGCAAGTCTCCTCAAGTCTCCAGGACTCTTCTTAGTATTCTAGCCGTTCTCAACTATGCTGTCGTTTGGATGGTCTCCACTCGTCCGCCAACTTCCAACTCCTCAAGTCCCTTCAGCAATCTTTTACTATTATTATTATTATTATTTCACCCCTTTAGAGTTTTTTTCACCAACTTTAGCTGTTTGGCTTTCACTGGAGTCTGAGTGACGGCAAGTCTCCTCGGTTCTCCAGAACTCTTCTCAGTATTCTAAAAAGTCTCACCAATGCTGCACTATGGATAGTTTCTTTTCTCTAGCTGATTTTTAATTCCTTCAGTCTCTTCTCCAGACTCCTGGGAACCGTTATGACTCCCTATGTTTCTCACCTTTTTAATATCCTCTTACGAATCTTTGCACAGAATATATACACCATTAATTCAACATCTATATACAGATCAAATTCTGAAAAGTAATTCATCGAATAGTTCCCAAAAATGCCTCCTTAAACTCTTTTCTTACCATTATTTCTGAAATCATCCAAATTTTTACTCTATTATTGTTTTTGATCTGATTAGGTAATTTGTTCCAAAAATATATTACTCTATTAGCCAAAAAAAAAAAAAAAATCCAATTAGTTAGTAGACTTAGTATTCGTAATCTGATTTGACAGTAAATTTCCAGTTTGCAGGAAAATATTGTAAAAAATGTCAGTTATAATAAGAAATTATATGACTTATTTTAAAAGTTTCAATTAGATCACTTCTCTTTCTTTTTTCTAGTAGTTAATCCTAATGATCCTATTGACAGGTTAACAACATCAGATGAAGTAAAACGGAAATTCTTCGAAGCTGTGGCCACTTCTGTATGACTGCATCACCTGGGCTTAAACGGAGTGAATCGAGAAAAAGCTAGATGGAAACAACACAAGAATGTTACGCGTTGTTTTGAACAAATCCCGACTGTACGACCGGTTACTTCCCATCTTACAAACCATCGAAGAAAGACGAGCAAGATATGCTGGTTACTGCTGTAGAAGTAAGGACTAATTCATAAGTGAAGTTCTTATGGACCGACCAGCAAAAACTTACATTCATTAGCTCTGTGTGGACACTGGATGTTATCAAGAGGACTTGCCAAGAGTGCTTGCCGAGAGGGAGTGTCAGGGAAATCTGTGAAGTCAACATGTCTTGATAATGATCGAGGTGATGATGATATTTATAGATCTGCTGTCTCTTCTCTGGGAAATTTTATTTTATAAAAATTGAATTATTTAAAACTCAAAACGACTTCAATTGATGAATAGGACAATTAATCGCTCTAAAGCCCCATCTACTAATAAAAAAATGAAAGGATAAATTAAAATTCGTATACGTGTGTGTATGTGTGTGTATGTTTTGACCTTTTTTTAATTATTTTCTTAAATCTTAAAAATGTCCTATTTCCTATGATTTTTCTTTTAAAAAAACTTTTAGTCTAGAAAAAAATTGATTGAAAAAATATTGAAATTATTCATTCAAATAATTACGTACCAACAATTAACGAATGGACTTAAAAGCAATGGAAGTAAATAATGGAGTGTAATCCGATAATATATAAAGAAAAATTGATAACATCATGTCGTGCCGCTAGCACGGATATCCCTGACTTTCTCTCGCCACTTCTCCCTATCATTCATCGCCTCTGGCAGGTCTTCAGGGCTACATCACGTCTCCTCACCGATCTGCTGTATGTATGTTCGTGCTGATCGTCCTGCTTTTGCTTGGCCATATGCGGGGGTCCATAGGAATACATCACTTATGAGCTCGTCCCTGCTTCTCCAGCAGTGTTCAGCATGTCTGGTTCATCTAGTTTGGATAGTTTTCGTGATGGGATGCAGGTGGCGGTATAGTTCGTGCCTTGTGGGGTGTTGCCGCCTGAACTTGTTCAATATTGCTCACAACATTCTTGTGTAATTGCTGTCTAGCTTCTTCTCCAGCCGTTTAGTGAGCGTCCAAGTAGTGCATCCATACAGCAGTATCGACACAACCGCTGCCTGGAAGAAACTGCGTTTCATTTTATCGGTCAGGTCTGATTTCCATATGATCGAAAGCCTATCGATAGCTGTCCATGCCTTCGTTAGCCGTGTACGTTTCGGTTCTAATGAACCATCATCGGGCCTATAAGGAATGATATAAGTGATGTTATACAAATTTTCGCTCGGTTTTTGTATTTTGCTCTTTTAAACGTCCATCGTTGATTTAACATCTCTAATATCATCCCTCATAGTCCTGATGATAGTTCATTAGAACCAAAACATTATAGTGTTGACTTTGCTTCTCAATAAATCTCTCCTTCTACTTAAAAGCAATGCATCTTAGAAATTAGAATATATTTCATTTACACATTTTCTACCCTTTTATGTGTCGTTTCGAACTATATCAGTTTGAAAGCGTTAATGCTTTTTTATTTTTACTTTTTGAGTAAACAAAAAAGATTAGTAACGCAGTTCTTGTATGTAAATATATATGTACGTGGAAGAATGGTAGATTTTGGCAAATCTGACAAGATGATAAAAATTAGTGGAAAAGTAGATAAATCAAACACTTACAACGAAATATTATTGCTAAACTGGTTGTGTTTGATTTATCCACTTTTCCACTTGTGTGTGTGTGGACGGGAAATACATATATATATATATATATATATATATATATATATATATATATTATTCTATGGTATTGAATAGGGTGTTTAAAAAACTAAATTGATATCATTTGATATGTGCATGGTGTTTTAGAAAAATTAATATCATTTTTTAAAATTTGACCCATTATCATTTAAATGATCTCAAATTTTAAAAGCACGTGTAAAAATAACTCGAAAATTCTCTGTTAGATGTCTTTTCTTTTCCAGCGAATGACATTTCTATCACGGAAAAGGAAAAAAAAAAGCATAAAACGTTTGAACAGATTTTCGCGTTGTTTCTAGGCATGTCATAAAAATTTGAGATCATATCAACGGGAACACAGTTAGTTATAACTAACTATATTATTTAGAAATCCAAAATTTGGTCATTTTTCTCATGTAAATCAAGTTTATCTACATTATATTTTTAAAATGCTTATCTACTATACTTGGTTATGTTTTTCAAATTTCCTTATATAATACATATAGTTATATTTCGCTTTTATTCGTGATTATTTCCTATATTTAGTTATAGTATTCTTTGGTTATTTACTGGTTATTAACAATATTTGGTAATATGTATAAAGTAAGTAAATTTGGCGATCGTAGTCGACCAAAAGGCTCCCTTTTCAATAGCTACAACACCGAGGTGTAGGGGAGTAACATATTACCAAATATTGTTAATAACCAGGTGTACTACTTTCCCTTGATTGCTCCACTTTACCCTTGATACGTACCTTATATTGCTGAGTATTAAGCAAGGAGGTATCAAGTACCATTTTTAAGTCTTTGGTATGACACTACCTAGGGTTGAACCCATGTCTCCTGGACTCTACCCACTTGGCCAATGAGCCGGTATATATATATATATATATGTATGTGTGTGTGTGTGTGTTTATGTGTGTATTTGGTGTTATATTTTTTGTTTATTAAGAAATTTTTAAATAGTTATTTTTTTTCGTTTAATTACAGCATTTTATATATATATATATTAGGGTTATTTACTTTATTTGACGATTATAGATATATATAGTTTGGTTTTTTTTCTTTGTTTAGTACCATGTCAAGGTTCGTGGATTATTAAATGCAAAAGGCATTTTTGTAGAAGAATAATAGTGGTATTATGTAATCCCTAACTGGAGGCGGGTAAGGTTTTATCACAGTTCGGCACTTTAGACACAACACCACGTGAACGATTTATATATATATATATATATATATAGTTATTTACTTCTGTAACATGTTAATGGGGCAGTTGAATACACCGACTCCCCGCTCCACGAATTTCCTGGTATGACACTAAACAATATGATAGTGAGATTCCTGTAATGGTGATGCTTTGGGGAATGCGGAATACCCCTTTATAGCCATCGCTCTCATGTTTACTCTGACTCAGAGTGGTAGCAACTGATAGTGTCCTATCTATGGGTCAAATAGAGCTAAACAGTGTACTTATGCTAAACTGAATTGGTTGAAGTGAATCTATTTTGACATTTAAACTGCTTACTTATGCTAAACTGAAATAGATGAAATGGAACTGTTTTTTTTTTATCCTAAACTGAATTGTTTGAACTAAAACTGTTTTTGACATTGAAACAGTGTACTTACCCTAAACCGAATTGTTTGAAATAGAACTGTTTTTGACATTGAAACTATACTTATGGTAAACTGAATTATTTGAAAAAGAATTGTTTTGACATTTAACTGAGTGTAAAAAAAACTATTATTAGTGTATACTGAATTGTTTGAAACAGAACTGTTTATATGTATAAAAATGGATTTGACATTAAATAACCTAGAATGGTTGATGTGCCATAAAACCAGACCAAACCAAACCGTCATGACACCTCTCTCTCTGTTTAATTCTTGGGATAAAATTGGATCTGAATTGCAACCCGATAATCTAATTGGTTATGGAAAACATCTGTCTTTTACTTTTATACCTCTGGATGAGTCAAAAGTTTTGCAATATTTTGTTAACGTGAGGTACGATTCGGTAGATCCGGATGCTTTTGCCGAAGTTGTGAAGGTGGCGAATAACCACACTGGACGATGAGATACCGCGCTGGCCTGATACTCTCCGTCTGATACTTACTCTATGGCTTGGAAGATCATCTCGGAATCCACTGTTTTATGCGAAAGCAATCTTGTTTGATCGTCAAGATTCTTCCTGCCCGAACGAAATTTCTTGAACCACCTCATTGCTTCTTTCAGTCTAACTGACCTCTAACCTTTCTCCCGTCAAATTCCTCTGCACTTCTTCCGGTGAGATGTGGGTGGGATAAGAGTACGTTACATAAATTTCATTTATTTATATTTGCTTAGATTTTTCGTCCGTTTATTCTTCACCAATGGTCCACGAGACCTGGGTTCAATCCCAGGCGGCGTTATACCAAAGACATTAAAAATGGTACTTGATACCTCCTTGCTAAACACTCAGCAATATAAGGTACGTATCGAGGGTAAAGTGGAGCAATCCAGGGAAAGGAGTAGCGCCCTCCCCTACATCTCAGTGTAGTAGCTATTGAAAAGGGAGCCTTCTGGTCACCGCTGACAACGGTCGCCAACTATACTTTACTTTGATTATATTTATTTACTTTTGATTATTTACTAAATTAATTTCTATCCATTTTGAAGAGAAATAAAATCATAAGGCATCTACAATTGTTCATAGTAGTCTTAGCCGCTTTTTACCTTATTATCGAGATTTTTTTCTACTTTGAGAAGAAAATGCGAAATTCTTATCAATATTTGATCAAATTAATGTTTCCACAGTTGCAAGTACTTGTAGTATTGCTTGAAATCGGTCAACCAATTCCAAACGAAAGATTACACCGTGATTCATGTCTTGCATCTGATGATGAAGCTCCAGTTCAGAAGATATGAAAAGTGTGGAATACGCATTCATTGCCATTACTCTCAGGCCCACTCTTACTTGTAGTGGTTATACTTGTTAGAACCCCATCTATGTGTAATAACAGATCTTTTAAAAATTATTCGTATTCGATAGGATGCACATTATTAAGAAATAACCATAAAAAATCTAAATATGAACGCGATTATCTAACCTCTAGACAAAAAAAAAATCATAGGTTGACCCGCCGTTAAAATCATTCAGTCAGTTCAGAGATCTATTATTACGAACTGACTGAAGGTTAGATTGCTCTTGACGCTTTTTTTTTTCTGGAGGCAATTTTCGATACCTAACTCTGCCAACTCGTTCTTCATTGGAATTGTTTGTCTGATTGTTTTGAATTCTTTATTTTTATGTAAAACTAAAAACGCTGAATATTTCATTGTTTTGTGTTTTTTTCTTTTTTGTCTATTTTTTGTCTTTTTTTTGGGGGGGGGAGTTCTGTTTGCTTTTGAGAGGAAATTCGTTTTGGTTTATTCATTTATTTTATTTATTTACTCGTTTGTTTGCTCTTTCTTTCTTTTTATAGTTGTGAGTGACGATTAACAGCGAGTTAAAAATCTGCATTCACTAGGTACTAATGCCCTTAGGAGAATTAAACTGAAAGTGAAATCATGACGGAGAATTACTTTGTATTGCATCCCAGTAACCTAAAAAAATTATGGAAAACATTCGTCTATTAGTTTTACTTTCTCGGTTGAGTCAAAAGTTTCACGATATTTGGTTAACGAGATGCTCAGTTCGGTAGCTCCGGATGCTTTTAGCGAGTCTGTGAAGATGACGAATAACCACTTTGAATTCTTGAATTGCCTGATACTCTCCGTATAATACTAGCCAGATTTGTTTCTATGGCTTGGAACATGACCACGGAATCCAATGTTTTAGGCCTCCCTAACTTTGTTTCATCGTCAAGGTTCTTATAGCTCGAGTAAAATTTCTTGAACCACCTATTCTGTGATCAACTGTACTGTGAACAAGTGCAATTTTTCATTTTTCACCACGAATGTTTTTCGTTGCTTCCGCGGTATTATGGCCCAGTTCGAACTTATAAAGCATACTTTTGCAAATTAGGCAAAGTTATTAATTTATTTGTGCTGCTTTCAAATCTTACAAGAAGTGAAGCAAGGCACCATATGTCAGCGCACCAACTACCATGACACTACCAATTACAGTGTGTACCTACCAAGGCTTGATTTACCACAAACTAGCATATACCAAAATATTGACTCACCTTAGTACATAAATGTACTTAAAACAGAAATAACAATATATAAAAGTAAGTAAAGTTGGTGACCTTAGTCGGGGGTGACTCGAAGTCTCCCTTCTCAATAGCTACTACACCGAGGGGTAGGGGAGGACGCTACTCCTTTCCCTGGATTGCTCCACTTTACCCTTGATCCTTACCTTATATTGCTGAGTGTTATGCTAGGCGACATCAAGAACCATTTTTTGAGTCTTTAGTATGACCCGACCTGGGATTGAACGCCGGTCTCCCAGACCATTGGCCTAATGAGTGGAGAACTCATTAAGCCAATGGCCCGGTTAAATAATATATAGGTAAGTAAGTAAAGTTTGCGACCGTAGTCGAGGGTGACCCGAAAGCTCCCTTTTTAACAGCTACTACACCGAGGTGTAGGGGAGGGCGCTACTCCTTTCCTTGGATTGCTCCACTTTACCCTTGATACGTACCTTATATTGCTGAGTGTTAAGCAAGGAGGTATCAAGTACAATTTTTAATGTCTTTGGTATAACGTGACCTGAGACTGAACCCAGGTCTCCCGGACCATTGGCGAACACTCTACCCACTTGGCCAATGAGCCGATTCAAATAATATATAATAATAATATATAAATTCACTTAAAACAGAAATATATCATATTTAATAGTCATTCAAGGTTTAAATCAGTGCTTCTTAAATTGGTGAATCATTCACCTTTGAGTGAATGATACGTGAATAAATGACTTCATTTCTCTACCTTCAAATGTTTTTCGTTGCTTCCGCGATCTTGTAAAACATAATTTTACAAATTAGACTAAGTTGCACGTTCATCTGTGCGGTTTTAAAATCACTAACAGAGTCAAGCGATGCATGACGTGTTAGCGTACCAACTACCACAATACTACCAACGAGACCTCGCACGGCTTGAACTGCTTCAGTCACGTAATATACACGCTACAAACTCACACGTGCCAAAATATTGGAAAACTTTTGATGCACTCTTGTATTTTTTATGACATCCCAATAACCTAATGGATAATGGGAAACATTCATCCATTAGTTCAAAATCTGATTAGTATTATTTTGATGTATACTAATCGAGGAACAGAAAAGAACTATTCAAACATTTGATTAGTTTGGTTTCTGCATATCAAACCTTCGTGGGTTATTTAATATCAAAGCCCTCGTTGTAGAAAAAAAAAGTGATGGCACTATTTAATCCAGAGTTAGAGAAATAAAAGGGTTAATACCCTCGAATATT
The DNA here is from genome assembly GCA_963585895.1 of Sepioteuthis lessoniana. Taxonomy (NCBI): domain Eukaryota; kingdom Metazoa; phylum Mollusca; class Cephalopoda; order Myopsida; family Loliginidae; genus Sepioteuthis; species Sepioteuthis lessoniana. The sequence goes on along the minus strand of OY757917.1, from coordinate 40,394,228 downwards.
AGTGAACATAATAGCGAGACTGGAACTCGAATTTGCTAACAACAATGTCGCAGTCCCGAGCGTTAGCCATTACGCCACGGGGACACCCTGTAGTTTGTTGGCTTTTATTTTCGCAACAAAGAGATGTTTATAAACTTGCATCAGTTTGTATTAAATCAATTAATAAGAAAAAGAATTGGGAGAATTGTAAATCTAACCTGCCGGAAGTTAAAATAGATTAGTGGCACTTGATTCATTATTCGACCACCAGACGGCGTAAATAATTCTCACATTTTGCACGTACATTCTTGAGCGTGACATTAATTCTAGATACAATTCTTTTCTATGAACAATTTCTTCACTTCCCAGTCATCAACACCAGTTACTATTGATTTTGTTTAACATGATCTTACTGATTATCGATTTATTACACACGATCTTACTTGTATCACCAATCCAATGTTTAGCGAGATATTTTTATTTCAGTGAATGACTTTCAAAATTGTATGGTTGTCTAAAATTTGACAGCCACAGAGATTTTAAAATAGAATCCGGTTGCAGCTTAAAATGCAAGTGTCAGTGACTGGCTTCGTAGATTATTTGGCCGTTGCTGCACGCCTCATCCGAGAAATAAGTACACCAACTGGTGCTGACAGATGTAAAAGTGCATACAAAAGTGCATACAAAAGTGTTTTTCGCAGTTGCAGAAGTTCATTCATCTTGTTAAACACATTAAGTCGGTTTTATCCCATTTCAGAAGAGACTTTTTTCTTCCTCTCTCTCTCTCTCTCTCTCTCTCTCTCTCTCTCTCTTTCTCTCTTATGCTCAACCGTATATACTTGTGTAATAAATGACTTCATGCAGTGAACGATCCTTAATTTTTAGCCACAATTTTTTTTTTATATCATTTATTGCGTATCATGAACAGTATTGAACTTTCGGCTATACAAGACTATAAAAATATTTCTTCAACATCCAATGACATAAATAGAAAATATTCAAACACTTATTCATACATTCAAAACTATTGTAATAAAATCAAAATAAACACCGTAAATAAACACTTTAGTCGAGACCGGTAATTCCCAACGTGGAGCACATGCCCCACCGGTGAAGGCGCCTCTGGTGGTGTAATGGTTAGCAAGCTCGACTAGCAAACCTACACAAGTGAGTTCGAGTCTCATTGGGTACCCCTTTCATATGGCCTTGTGCCACATCTAAGCAAAAAGCTTAGTAAATTTCCACATTTCCCACCGGTGAGGCATAGTAATATTTTGGTGCGGCTAATTTAGATACCAAGTTAATGGCCTTTTAAGCTTCCTTCACGTGAATTGCAGAAAAATTTTGATTATGTAAAAATTAAATATTACAGTCGGTGTGTGGGGGGGCATCAGAATTTTAAAAGTTCTAATTTATTCTTTGTCTGACCCAACATATTTCCGTATAACTTAGCTTATGCAGAAACAAAGGGTTTTAGTAAAGATAATAAAGATTTTATGTAACTTTGCTTACCATTTATAATATTTGTAGATATCATACACACTGGTGATATAAATAAAAACAATATCAAGTAAAAATTTTACTATATCCCAGCTAAGGGTAAAATTGTACCACTACTGTTCTTCGCCAATGATGGTTTTGGCGTTAAAAGACACACGAAGGTTAATATACTATTGTAATATAATGGCCGAGGGATTTCGGTTTATGCCTTTGGGTTTAGTTAGGCTGAGAACCTTTCGGCTCAGCACATGGGTTTGTTAGGTGCAACATTAACACAGGTTTTCACGCACGCGCGCAGAGCAGACGTGTCACTCAGAGATGTCACAATAGCCCGAGATGGGAAACGGGGGCTAGCAAGTGTGAATGACGTCACGCACCGGAAGCGCGCGGAGGATTTTGGGAGATTTTGAAAGTCAGTTGAGATGAGACCTGCCTCGGGGGAAGACGGTTGGTTTTCGATTGCTCGCGGAGACCTTTGTTGGGAGGGGGGGCAGATGAAAAAAACCAGAGTAGAAAGATTGTGCCTCTCTCTCTCTCTCTCTCTCCTTGTGTCGAAGAACCTTTAAACTCAAAGGTAATAAAAAGTTTCGTACCTGAACAAAGAAGTCGTTGTGTGTTTTTCGAATTTCGAGATTCCGATGTTCTATCTTTATGGAAATTCGATGTACGTTTCACACATAGCCATATCATGGCTAAGGTACACTATTTAACTAAGAAACCAAAATCAAGCCTTTATTATTTTAACTTATAGCCTTTGTTTAGGTATACGCTATGCGGGGACACTTCGGATGAAAGTCAAACCAAAGTTAGGCCTAGAAACCAACTTAAGCGATGTATCACAAACATTTCTCGTGTAATAAATGACTCCTTGTTTTTGAGGTGAAAAATTGGTCTTAAAAAGTCATTCATTACACGAGTATACACGATATATATGTGTTTCTGTCATTTTTCTCTCCAGCTTTCCCAATTTCTTTTTAAAATATCTAAAAATTGGTACCGTATGATTATTGTTCAACAATTGTGAAACCAAAAATAAATAATTGAAATATTGATCTAATGTCTTAAAGAGATAAATTCGAACGTCTGGCGATGAATAACCAAAACTTTATTAAAGATCAACTGAAACTTTAGGAAATTATTCTTTTGAGAAAAGAGCGTAACAGTTATCGTCGTAGAAAATGGAATAGGCGATCCGAATACAAATCATTTGTACCATTGAGTAAATAATAGGGCAGACAAGGTTTTCTAGTCTTGGTTAGGCAACCAGTCTAGAAAGAAGAACTCCGATTATAGACCATCTTTTATTCTGCTTGAATATTGCTCTTGTGTCACATTCTGCTTCTGGTGGAGGGGTTGGGTAGATATCTATATAATAGACATATATTCACCTCACCCGTCAACTTTTGCTTGAATTTATGCCAGACTTTAAACTAACTTCTCATGTAAAATGCGATGATTTAATGAGTTTAAAGTTGACATATTGGCATGATGGTTAGAGTGTTCGCCAATGTCCCGGGAGATCTGGTTTCAATCCCAGGTCGAGTCATACCAAAGACTAAAAATGATGCCTCCTTGCTTAACACTCAGCATTATAAGGTAGGGATCAAGAATAAAGTGGAGCAATCCAGGAAAAGGAGTAACACCCTCCCCTACACCTTGGTGTAGTAGCTATCGAAAAGGGAGCCTTCGGGTCACCCTCGACTAAGGTCGCCAACTTTACTTACTTAGATATTGTTATGGCCTTATCTGTTTTATTTGGGTGTTTTACGCCTCCTCATAGAAATTTGGTGGGTGCTTTATGGCATATCAACTCTTGTGGGTCATTTAATACCAAATTCTGTTTATATATATATATATATATATATATATATATATATATATAATTTTCAAGCGAATAGTTTTTGGCAACTTCATTCTTAAGCAAGTTGTTGGGGCTCATTATTTGCATACAGTTAAATAGTTTCAAGCATTTCTGTCCAACTCAATAATTTAATTTAACATCAATCATTTGTTTGCGCACAGTTAAATGTAAAACAGTTAAATGTAAAAAAAATGTTAAATGTTAAACAGTTTCAAGTATCGCTATTTAATATTAGTAATCCTATTCATCAAGTATCATTATCGAATATAAATAATTTGAACATATCTGTATGGTTTCAAATAAGTAATGAATGTTAATAATTGTATTTGATCCATTGATAGAGCACAAATTGGTACTAACACTCTTCGTCCGAATGGACCTGGGAATAATAACAAGGGAGGGGACTCCTTAATCCCCAAAGCTCTGAAACTGGAGCCTCACCATCAGATTTAGTTTAGTGTCATACCCAAGACACTGGATAGAGGTCTTACCTCTCTGAAGAGATATAATCGGCACATTCTGCAACCCCTAGCTGACAGTGGTCCTTATAGAAAAGTTCCATAGCACTGTGTATTCGTCGACTGGAATTTGGTTTACTCTTGAATTGTTTGCTTAATTCGTGACGTTTTGTATTGTCTTCATGTAACATATTGACCTTCGACCCAGCCATCAGTCAAGGAACAGATGCATCCAGACGGGTTGAATTGGGTGCAGATGTGACGCCCACAAGAAGTAGTTGGGTGTCAAACAATTATATAACCCGGAGCCACAGACAGGTTCAGTTAGTTGGAGTCAGTTAGTTGGAGATAAGATGCTGTAGAGAGAACCAGCACCCAGCAGAGGGCTATGGGCCCTCAGGACCCCCGATGAACAGCCCAGCAGAACGAGAAAGAAATGCTGCTAAAGACGAAGGAACTGGGGGTCAATATGTTGCAGTTTGTTCAGTCTCCAACTCACTTCTCACGCATAAACCTTTCTCAACCCTTTCGCAACCATTTCGAATAAAGTATGAGAGGTATATTTTTCTAAAGAACTGTGTTCGTTCGTCATTATTGTTGATTTTGTTTCCGCATGTATATGTGTATAGTTGTGTATGTATTATACGGCTATGTAACATTCTGGTAAATTCTTTATTCTCGGTGGATTCATAACTTTTTTTATTCTCGGTACTCATGCTAAACTGAATTGCTTGAAATAGAACTGTTTTAACATTTAACTGTATGTAAACCAAAAACAGTACTTATGCTAAACTAAATTGTTTGAAATAGCGCTAAACCAAATCCTATATACTTAATATGTATGAAGAGGATTTGGTATTAAATAACCTACAATGGTTGATATGCCATTAACCCAAATCGATCTTGAGTGTTCTACGGTCTGAATGGTCTGAATTCTCCCTTTGGTCTCAAGTTGAATTAGTTTCTTTTCTAGTATAGCACTGCTTATATGTATAAAAATAGATATGGCATTAAATAACCTACCATAGTTGATATGCCATAAAAGCCAACCAAACTAAATCATATGTATTTGATATATAAGTGTAAAAATGAATTTGACATTAAATAACCTACAATGGTTGGTATGCCATAAAACCCAACCACATCAAATCATATGTATTTTATATATATGTATAAAAATGGGTTTGGCATTTAATAACCTACAATAGTTGATATGCCATGAAACCCAACCAATTCTTTATTTGGCGTTGATCCAAAATCACTTTGTTCTTAGTGAATCCAAAATCCTTTATTTGCCCTGGATCCAAAATCACTTTGTTCTTGGAAGATTCCGAATCACTTTATTCGTAGTGGATCCAAATCTCTTTATTTGCAGTAGATTCAAACTCATTTTGATCCCAGCTGATCCGAAACGCTTCATTCTCGGTGGATCCAAAACCCCTTTACCGTCGTGAATGTCTTTTTCTTTATTCATTTATTTTCTTATCTTATAATTATTTCTTATTTTATTTATTGATTCACGTTTGCTTGAAATTAGTCGATTTCAATTCCATACGTTTTTATGTTGGAGTCTAATTGGATTGGAACAAATCGCAGTAACTCATTCCAGATTCAGTCTGTTTAAACTGTTTAAAGCTTTCAGCAAAAACTACAAAAATATTTATTTTATAAAAATTTATTAGGCAAGTCGACATTGTACAAAAAGGAAATTGAAATTTGTTTCTCGTTTACGTTTTCTTAGAGCAAGAAATTATTTTCGTAGAGCAAGAAATTATATCCTGTTAAACGGGATTTAATTTTAACAGGATTTTTAAAAAAATTAACAGGATTTAATTTTAACAGGATTTTTAAAAAATCCCTCCCATGAACAGTTTAACCACATCCCAAATTTGCCCCTTAGTTTCCCTAAAAATCCATTAAAATCATATGGAGATTATTTCTGGATGAATATAGGGAAACATGTCTTTTTCTGCGGCGAAATTAAAAGTCATAGTGACGCTTGATGCTTATGGCTTTTTAATTTTAATTTTAACATTCAATGTGTGAAATCACGTGCGATACCCTATCCTCATCTCCCATAACCAGGGGTGATGCTAAGGTTTCGTTAGCTAAGCTGGTACCGTCACTCCCGGCACCACCAGCAGCTTTTGCCGCCGGACAAGGTGTGAAGATAAACAGAGCGAAAGTTCCTCTTTCTAGCTGAAGTTCAATAAGGATATCGACGATGTTTTTTTGGTTTGGTTGTTTGGGTTTTTATGGCATATCAACCTTTGTAGGTTATTTAACGCCAAGTCCATTTTCATGAAAATAGTTCTATTTCAAACAATTCAGTTTAGTATATGTACGCAGTTTAAATGTAAGTACAGTTTAATTGTGAAAAACATTTCTATTTCAAGCTATTCAGTTTAGTCAAGCAGTTCTAATTTAGCTAATTCAGTTTAGTATAAGTACAGATTTTGTTTCCACTCAGTTAAATGTCAAAACAGTTCTATATTAAGCAATTCAATTTAGTGTAAGTACAGTTTCAATGTCAAAAACAGTTTCATTTCAAATAATTCGGTTTACATAAGCACGCAATTTAAATGTAAGTACGGTTTAATTGTTAAAAACATTTCTATTTCGAGCTATTCAGTTTAGTAAAACAATTCAGTTTAGCATAAGTATGCCGTTAGTTCTACTTAACCCATACATAGGGCTCTATCAGCTACTACCAGAGTGGCACTGGGAGCGATGGCAATAAAGGGCTACTCCGCATTCGCCATCAGATTGTTTAGTGCCATATCCAGGATACTCGTTGCGGAAGGCGGGGTCTTACCCCTCTGCAGAGGTGCAGTCGGTGTATTGTACAGCCCCAACCGACTGGGTAGTCGACGATGTTGACATAAATATGAAATAATTTACCTTATCTTGTGACTTGGTAAATTTGTAGCCTTCAGTGCATTTTGTTATTATGTAATTGACTAGATTCATTAGAATTACGAATAGCCGTAAAAAGAGTGAGTCTCCCTGGAAGATGCCAATTTGTTGATATTCTTTTAACTCTAAAAGAATTTATCCCCCTGTTGTTCTACTATCCAGTTTTACTATCCATTATTCTCATGATAGATTAATGCTTTGTTTGTTATTATTATTATTGTTAGTAGTAGTAATAGTAGTTGACCAGTGTATATATACCACGGAAGCAATATCTCATCTACGGAAAGCGGTGGCAACATACGCATTGGCAAAGCATGAATCGCTATTGATAGGTTATCGACGATATGGAAATCTAATCTCTGGTAAAATCAAACACGAATTCTTCCAAGCTGAGGCCATGTCAGTACTACTGTACGGCTGCACCACTTGGATTCTTATGAAACGTTTTAATAAATCCTTGATGGAACCTACATAAGGACGCTGTGTACGGTTTTGAACAAATCCCAGAAGTAACACCAAACAAAACAACAGTTGTACGACCATATACCTCCCATCTTACGTACCCTGCAAATAAGGCGATCAAGACATGCTAAACACTGCTGTTGAAGTAAAGACTAAATTAGAAGCAACAATATCCAATGGGCTCCAACAGATTGACACACAAGTGTTGGCCGTTCTGCAAAACCTCACATTCATCAGCTCTGTGTGGACACTCGATGCTGTTTCGAGGACTTACCTAGAGTAATGGACGATAGAAACGGATGACAAGAGAAATTCAAAGGAATCTGTGATTTCCGCACGATTTTATAATTATCATTATTAGTGGTAGTAGTAGTAATTTTTCACACCAGTAGTAACTGACGATTTTCACCGAGGTCTAAGTGACAGTAATTCCCCTCAGTTCTTCAGGAACTCTAGTAAATATTCTAATCGATCTAGACATGGCCCAGTCGGCCAGAGCTGCAGAATACACCGACTGTATCTCTTCAAGGGAGTAAAATTCTTCTATCGTGTATCCTGTATATGACACTAAACAATCTGATAGTGAGGAGACTCCAGCTTTGGGGAATGCGGAATACCCCTTTATTGCCATCACTGCCAGGTCCACTCTGGTCCGGAGTGGTAGCACCTGATAGTGTTTTATCTATGGGTCAAAGACAACTAAGCTGTGTACTTGCGCTAAAATGAATTGCTTTTACATTCATCTGTCGGTAAACAAAAAACTATACTTAAGCTAAATTGAATTGTTTTAAATAGAACTGTTTGATCATTTAAGTGTGGGAAAACAAATGACAGATGCTTAAATGAATAATTAGTGATACAAAGCAATACTTAGAACCATTTAACTTTGTTGACACTCTAAACTGAATTGTTTGAAATAAAACTGTTTTTACATTTAATCGTATGTAAACTAAAAACTGTACTTATGCTAAACTTAATTGTTTGAAATAGCACTGCTTATATGTGTAAAAATGGATTTGGCATTAAATAACCTACAATGGTTGATATGCAATAAAACCAAACCAAACTAATTCCTATATATTTAGTATCTATGTGGCGAAAAATTGATACCTATGTAAAGAAAAACTTATATCTATGTATAAACATGATATAGCATTAAATGACCAACAATGAGTGTTAAGCTATAAAACCCAACCAAACCAAAACCTGTATATTTAAAATTTATAAAGAGGATTTGACATTAAATAACCTACGATAGTTAATATGCCATTAAACCAAACCGATCTTTACAGTTTTTCGGTCTGGACGGTCTGAATTCTCCCTTTGGTCTCAAGTTGAATTGGTTTCTTTTCTAATTTCTTTTTAGGTCTAGTGCACAGGATTACAAAACAAAAATGTCAATGAAACTATCAAATTTCTCAAAAAACATGACTGACGTCCTTCTATTTGTCATGAATCCTATGTAAGCGAGTTAGAGTTAAATAACGCCTCTCTTTGATATGAAATATTCTGTTAGGAGTAGTTGGCCCTCTTCTATGTTAAACGCTGAAAGAATACTGCGTAAACAGGAATCAGTTAGATAGTCATTGATCTCTCTTTAATTAGAAAGAACCTTACGTTTCAACAAACATTTTGGTTTCTCTTTTGATATCATTTCTAGTCATTAGTAATTTAAAAAAGAACTCTTATTTGTTTTACAGGATATTATTTTAAAAAAGCCTTCATATATTCATCAGAAGAATCCCCAACTCTTTTTGCCATAAAAATATTTGATTTCTCTATTGATTTTTCTTATCTTTTTCTTTTTTTACAGTTTGTGTTCTAAACATGAATACATTTTTTACTCTTCGATTTGAACAGTGTTTTTATTATTAAAAGTTTATATCTTTCTCCTCCTTATATTAGCCGGTGCAGACTCTGCTCATGTCGACGCCCTGTCGACGATGCTTAGAAAACGCTGACAGTATCCTCGGTATTTTACTGAGGATACAGTCAGAGGAAAAACTGCATTGTACGTCGCGACTTCAGTTCTGGGGGTTTGGAGAATGGGATATACCGCTTTATTGCTTTTACTCCCTGGTCCACTATAACCGGAAATGTGGCACTTATTGGGTCAACAAGATCTGGTATTCGATAGGACCGTGAATCAACCACCGTTATTTTCATGTTCCATAGTTTTTTAACTTCTCTAGGTCTAGTTACTTATTTCTTTTTTGCTTTCCTTCTGTTTTACCCTGTGGCCAGCCGTAACGGCAAAGTCCACTATTCGGCAGGTTCTCTTTCCTTTTCCTTTTTTTTTTTTTTTTTTTTTTTGACAATCACTTGGTCTGGTCGTCTGGTCGAGATTAGATGATCAATTTAGATTAAAAAGAATTTGTGAGTCTCATTTTCATGGATAAATTATGGGTTATACATAAACCATTTGTTCTTGTGGTCAAATTTAAGCTTCTTGTACAGTTCCTAGTGGATCACTGTGGTAATTAGTCTTATACTCTCTTTGCTGTAATTTACTGCATTATTCTTATTTTTATTTTTATTATTCTTATTATTGTGTGTTTTACACACCGAAGTCGGAGGAACAGCTAGTCTCCTGAAATATTTTGGACTTTTCTGGGGATTCTCACCGTTCGTAGCAACGCTGTAGTCTGGATGGTTTCGATTCTTCCTCTGATTTCCAGTTCTTCCAGTTGTTTCTTAAAGTCCTTGAAGACCGTTCCAAGTGAACCAACTAATATTGGTATCACCGTCATATTCATATTCCACAGTTTTTTTTAGTTCTCCGGCAATATCCAGGTACTTGTCTATTATTATCATTATTATTGTTATTATCATAAATATTTCACTCTTTTCACACCAGCTTTAGCTGATGGTCTTTCACTGGAGTCAGAGTGATAGCAAGTCTTCTCTAGTCTCCAGGACTCTTCTTAGTATTCTGACCGATCTTATATTATTATTATTATTAGTAGTAGTATCATTATTGTTATTTCTCTCCTTGTGATTTTTTCCAATCAGTTAACACTGGTGGTCCTTCATTAGAACATGAGTTACCGCAAATCTCCTCGGGTCTTCAGGGCTTTTCTCGGTATTCTAGCAGATTTTAACAGTACAATAGTCTGTATGGTCTAGATTTTTCCACTGATTTCCAATTCCCCCAGTCTCTTTTCCAAGCCTTTGGGAATTATTCCTAGTGTGCCAACTACAATTGGTATCACTGTCACCTTTATATTCCACAACTTTTTCAGCTCTCTGACAAGATCCAAGTATTTGTTTGTCTTTTCGCTTTCTTTTACTTTCACTTGGTGATCCGCTAGAACAGCAAAGTCTATGACCAGTTCCTTTTTTTTTTTTTTTGTTAATTAACACTTGGTCTTGCCTTCTGGTTGGGATTGGGTAAACTGTTGTATATCAAAATCCTACAGAATGTTAGGTGTCTCATTTTCTTGGACGGATTCTGGTTTTTGAATATACTATTTGTTTGTATGATCAAATGTAATTGTCTTGTACAATTCCTGGTGGATCACCTTTCCTACTTAATTGTACTTACTCTTGTACCTCTTTTGTGCCAGTTGATCACATTCGTTTACTGTACGATTAATTGTTTCATCTCCGTCGCCTCATAACCTGCATTCGCTATTCTGTTACGTATTATCAATTATCGCTTCGATATCATTGATCCTTATCGCATTATTTTATTCTGCTGTTAACAAAAATTCACTTTCTTTCTTGAGGTTTCTCTTTCTTAGCCATGTCCAAGTATTCTTATGAACAATCTTACCAGCTTGTTGCCTAAAGTTTCCATACAAATCTTTTTCTTCGCTTATTTGCTTTCTGTTTTTTCTCGATTTACTGTTTGTTGTGTTGCCATTGCCTATACTGGCTGTTGTAATTAGTCTTTTGGCCAGTCGGCTGGGACTGTAGAATTCACCGACTGCATCTCTGCAGTTGGGTAAGACTCCTCCCAACGAGTGTCTTGCATATGACACTAAATAATCTGATGGTGAGGCTCCAGTAATATTGGAGCTTTGGAGCTTCATTACCATCCCTCCCAAGTTAACTCTGACCCCGAGTCGTAGCACCTGATAGGGTCTCATCGATGGGTCAACTAGAAGTGTTTGTATTGATGCTAAACTGAATTGATTGAAATAGAACTGTTTGATCATTTAACTTTGTGTAAACAAATGACTGAATTTGATTGGATTGTTAGTGTTACAAAGCAATACTTAAAACATTAAACTGTCTGCAAACGAATGATTAATAGTAAATAGAATTATTCATATAAGATAGAAATAAGTAAAACCGTTTACCTATATGAAAAAAATGAGCTCTGGCTCATTTTAAAATGTTATCTGCAAAAAGTGTTTAGAAATCATATATATTCAATATCTGTGTATAAAAAGGATTTGGCATTAAATAACCAACAATGGTTGATATGCCATAAAACCTAACCAAACCAAATCATATATATTTGATATATGTGTATAATAAGGATTTAGCATTAAATAACCTAAAATAGTTGATATACCATAAAACCCAACCAAACCAAATCATATATATTTGATATATGTCTATAAAAAGGATTTGGCATTAAATAACCTACAATGGTTGATATACCATAAAACCCAACCAAACCAAATCATATGTATTTGATATCTGTGTATGATAGGATTTGGCATTAAATAACCTACAACTGTTGATATGCCATAAAACCCAACCAAACCAAATCATGTATATTTAATATATTTCTATAAAAAGGATTTGGCATTAAATAACCTATAATGGTTGATATGCCATAAAACCAAAGAAGGAAGAAAGAAAGAAAGAATTAGTCTTTATGATGTGTTCTTTGTAGTTTTTGTACTGATACATTTGCGCACATCTCAATGAAGGCGTGTTCTCTTCCTCCTTCTTTGCTCGACATATATAGTCTGACTATGTCACCTCTTGTGTGTAAAGCCAGGTTCAAAGTCATCAATTTCTTTGTCCATTGCTCCCTTTGTCTGAATTCCTCCCTTGTCCATTTTTAAGAATGGTCGCTTCAGTTTTAATCCTTGTGCTCTTTAAAAATGAAAGTCATCACAAGGTGTTTCAAGAAATTTGATATCATTTGAGATCTAAGGTGGATTTCAGAAACAATGATATGATTGCGTTATCTGGACCAATTATCATTCAATTATTCAAATTATCATTCAATTAGCATTGAAATTTTAACACGTAAAGCAACTCGAAATTTTGTTTCAAGTTAAAATGATTTTTCTTTTCCAATGAATCGAATTTCAATACCTGTAAAGAAAAAGACATAGAAGATTAATGATGGGATTGTAAGTTGTTTTTACACGTGCTGTTAAAATTTAAGATCATTTAAATGAGAATTGGTCAAGTTGTATGATTTCAAGTTGATATCGCTTTTTTAAACACCTTGATTTACTGTTATTTCACTTACGTTTTCACTTCTCGTATTCTCTGTTCAATCAATTTTAATTAAAATACAGAATTATATAGAAGATAGAACTGACGAATATTTTACATATCAAACAAAAACCTTTTCTGTACAACCTACAATATTTCAAAAATTATAGTGAATGACTGCTGATATATTTGACCTTAATTTGCAAGTAATGAAGTGTCCTGAGTACGACACTAAACTATATCTGAAGCCTTTGAGTTCGGGAATGGGGAGTACCCCTTTCTTACCATAACTCTCAGGTTCACTCCGACCTGAAGCGGTAGTTCCTGTTGGGACAAATAGAACTAGCATTCTGGCTATGACAATTAACTACATCTGAACGTGAGGGAACAATTCTGAATCTTTGGCTAATGTGGAGTAGCCCTTTATTGCCATTATTCTCCGGTTCACTCTGACCGGAGCGGTAGCACTTGTGAGAGTCAAATAGAACTAGTGTCTTGGCTATGACACTTAACTACATCTGAAGGTGGAGTTACAATCCTAGATATTTGGGTAATATAGAGTAGCCCTTTATTGCCATTATTCCTAAGTCCACTCTGGCCTAGAACGTTTGTATGTATTAGGTTTCAGTCTCCAAATCAAATAGAAATATTTTATCACTTACAATACTTGAAATAATTTAACTGTGTGCAAGCAAATGACTGAGGTAAAATTTAATTATTAGTATAGCATTGTAAATCTTGGAATCGTTTAAATGTGTCCAAATGAATGGATAACGTTGAATAGAATTATAAGTGTTAAATAGCAATACTTGGAATCATTTAACTATGTGCAAGCAAATGAATTCTTGCTCGTTTAAAAATAATGCTACCGACCAACTATTCGTTTATAAATCACATACATACACACACATATATATAAGATTTGACATTAAATAATCAGCAAGGTTTGATGTGTCATAAAACTCAAACAACCAACCAACCTGTAATGAAAACTGAATGTGCAAGTTACTATATATATCATCATTATGATGTCGTGTCCCAAGCGCGGATCTCCCTGATCCTCTCTCGCCACCCTTCTCTATCGTCCATCGCTCCCGATAGGTCTTCAAGACTACATCCTGTATCGACACAGAGCTATTGTATTTAGATTCTTTCTGGTCGTCCTGCCTTTGCTCGTCCATGTCAAGGGGTTCACAGGAGTATGTCACTCATGAGTTCGTCCCTACTTCACCAGCAGTGTCTAGTTCGTCTAACTTAGTTTTCGTGATGAGTCGTAAGTGGCCATACAGCTGCTACTTTGGGGGGTGCTGCCTCCAGGACTTGTTCAATATTGCTCGCGCACAGCCACACAAAAGGTTACTGTTTTAAAAACTATAATACAAGAAGAAGAAGAAGAAGAAGAAGAAGAAGAAGAAGAAGAAGAAGAAGGATTTTCAGAATAACTAATTAATGATAATCCATTTCAACTAAGTGATTAATTAATGAAGCTACTCAAAGTAAACTTTAGAATCAATGAAATATTGAATCATCAATATGCAAAAACAATTTACATATTCTATTTCGTATCATTAAAATTATCGATTTCATTTTTAAAAAGCAGTTAAAAGTTTTCGCAGAATATCAACCAGATATTTTAATAATAGAATATTTTTTCTGAAATGATAATATGTTAAATGAAGTCGGGCTGTGAAGTTCACTGGCTGAAAAGTTCATATGATGTCGTCATATCTGCTGTTGATGACTTTTTGAGCAACGAGACCCAGGCACTACAAACACCGATGAAAGAAGACTGTGGACCGCCAGAGGAACTATGTTGAAAAATGAACCTCATTTGGACACATTCCACGAGAGTATGAGCGAAAAGAAGATTGTGGACCGCCAGAGGGACTATGTTGAAAAATGAACCTCATTTGGTCACATTCCACGAGAGTATGAGCGAAATGGCTAAAGTACTCGATGGCAACCCTGAAGTAAGTGAGTTCGAACTACAGCTGCGCTATTATGTTCACTTTCGGACTAACACTCCCGGGAAAGACATGAACCCACTTATCCCTCTTGCTAAGGTTTAAATAGTATCACTACTATCCTCCTACAAAGATTGCTTTGGCATCAAATAACCCATGAAGGTTGATATGCCATTAAACAAAGAAACCAAACCAAACCGAAACCATAAGAGTATCTTGGTCAGTTTAAGAACTTTTCACCCGACTCTTGTATATACAACGGTCAAAAATATACAACAGTAAAAGAAATATATTATACAAACAAATAAAATCGTTATTCTTATTTTGTAAATGGCTAGTTGGTAGAGTGTTCGCCTGTGGTCCGGAAGACCTGGGTTCAATCCCAGGTTGAGTCATACCAAAGACTTTTAAAATGGTACTTGATACCTCCTTGCTTAACACTCAGCAATATAAGGTACGTATCAAGGGTAAAGTGGAGCAATCCTGGGAAAGTAGTAGTGCCATCCCCTACTCATTCGTGTTGTAGCTATTGAAAAGGGAGCCTTCTGGTCGCCCTCGACTAAGGTCGCCAACTTTACTGACTTATTTTATGAATTATTTCAGAAGTTTAGAATAAAGTCAAATTTAGTTCTAGCATTTTCGATCAATTTTGACTTTGATTAAACTCATTAGTAGCATTCTGTTTGGGACTCCCATATATTAACTTGGGTTAACTAGTTCTACGTGGAAACTTGATGCCATCTAGAAGACTCAGCAGAAACGATGACCGACAGGGACGAGTGGTGAGAAAGAGACAAGGAAATTGAACTAGTCAACGCCTTAATGTTGATTATGAAATTTGTTTAGTTTCTTTTGAGAAAGGTTGAATTATATTTGTAAAGGCGAATGAAGATAAGTTCAGGGGAAAATAATATGTTTAAATCGAGTTAAACAAAAGACGATGAGAAGGAAATATAACCGATAAAAACCATTTGCTTAGGAATATTTATACCTAAAACTTGAAAGGAGCTAAGATTCATTTGTATAAATTATTTATTTAAATTTCAAAAACTTCATTTCTGTCATGATTAAAAGTTACAAATGTCTCACAATGCCGTTTTAAGGAAAGTCACAAATGTTAAAGAAAAAAGTTTATTTTACTCTACCATCTAACATTCATTTTCCTGTGACTTGAAACGTTACACTACATTCCAATATTTCTTTCTTTGTGACTTAAAACATTACTCTATGTTCCCATATTCCTTCTATTGTGAATTACTCTAAATTTCAGTATTCTTTTTGTGAATTAGTTGTAACTTATGTATGTGTTATACATTAATTACAATTTAAAGAAGTTAGTTATGGGAAACTCTCTCTTAAGTTGCAAGGAAATTATCAAAAAGAGTAGGAAATGGTCATTAAACGAAATCAAATAGGAAACCGTTCAACAACATCAAATTTCAGCGAAATCAAATTCACTCGTCAAAGTTGTTTTTTTCATTAATTTTTTATTCAAACTTGACCTCTGATCGCACTAGAAATGTGTGAAGTAAAATTTTTAAAAAATGATGTTTATTTATATTTACACTTGTAATATCAATTATGATTCATTGATATATGCGGGTATGTTTTGTTTTAGAGAGTTTTATGTGAAATCGTATCCTGACGGATTAGTTTGACATGAAGTGTTTTTATCGATTCATATTGATTAATTAATGAATTTATGAACAAGTGAAAATAAATACGTGTCATGGCTCATTAAATTCTAGTACCGATCCTCCCAGTTCAGCAACATCAGTAATCATCATCATCATCATCTTCATTAATCGTCATCATTATCATCAGCAACATCGTTTGCAACAAGTAAAAAAAGTGCAGTCGTTTGTAGAGGCAGCCAAATAGATGGGCGCCATCAATAAGTTCATGGATGTTCATAGATCAGTAATCGAACGTTGCTTCAGTTCAGCTGCAGTGAAGATTTGACTTATCCTCATCACCGGGGAAGTCCCCATTGCATAATGGTTAAAGTGCTGGACTGCGGCCCTGAAGTAAGCGAGTTCGAACTCCTGTAACATAACTGTATTTACTCTCGGATTGATATCCTTGGGAAAGGTATGGAACCCCGTTATCCCACTGCCAGCTATGAGTCAAATAATATGATTGATTTTCTTCTAAAAGAGTGGCGTTTGGCATTAAATGACCCAGGAAGGTTGATATGCCAAACCAAATCAAACCAAACTAAACACTCATCACCACTGCAACCGATTTTTTCGACTAGTTTCACATATAACCCAATGGGACTATGTGGAAATTTTATCGTTATTTATACCAAAGTCTTTTTCTCATTCAGTAATTTTTAAAAAAATTTCTTTCACCTACACATACAGATATAAAAGTCCTTATTTTCACACAGATATTGATAGATGTTAAAATATATAATGATAATTTGTATTTTATTACTATTTACAAGTAATTTCAGATTTATATATTTCACCTTAAGCTGTTATAAATTTCGTCAGAGTAAAAATAATTGAATTAAGAAGCCTTTTCTCTATCCTTGCCTATGCTTTAAATTTACCTCTCCTTTTTCCATATGGCAACGACCTTTATCAAGACATCGATGCTATTCTTTTAATGTTATTGCTATTGTTTCTTTATTTATTCCTCTCTTTCTATTTTGTCTTTCTTCTTCTTCTTCTTCTTCTTCTTCTTCTTCTTCTTCTTCTTCTTCTTCTTCTTCTTCTTCTTTCTCTCTCTCTCTCTCTCTCTCTCTCTGTCATGATTTCACCCCCTCCCTCTCTTAACACGTGTATATGCAAACAGATATCAGGCACAACACATCCACCACACAGGTGCATATTCAGGAAACACTGATCTCACTCTCTCTCTCTGTCTCTCTGTCTGTCTCTCCCTCTCTGTTTGCACTTGTCCTTCTCTCTTTCTGTCATGATTTCACTCCCTCTCTCTCTAAACACGTGTATATGCAAACAGATATCTACCACAACACATCCA
The DNA here is from genome assembly GCA_963585895.1 of Sepioteuthis lessoniana. Classification (NCBI taxonomy): domain Eukaryota; kingdom Metazoa; phylum Mollusca; class Cephalopoda; order Myopsida; family Loliginidae; genus Sepioteuthis; species Sepioteuthis lessoniana. The sequence continues at coordinate 40,376,691 of OY757917.1, read as the reverse complement.
CTACACAGGTGCATATTCAGGAAACACTGATCTCTCTCTCTCTCTCTCTCTCTCTGCTTCCCGCGTCACATTCCCTGGTTACTTTTTCTAACAACGTCCATTGCTTTATTCACCAAATTTCGTCCATTGATTTTATTTTCTTTTAATCCAGCATTTCCTCATAAGAAAATCTCCGCCGATTTCTCTTTCCTTCTTTCGAGCGTTCTTATGAACATTAAGTAACTCCTTTTTTTTCTTTTGATTTCCTTATCCATTTATCTTTCTTTCTTTCTTTCTTTCTTTCTTTTTTTTTTCTTTTTTTTTTTTTTGTTAAACTTCTCCGGCTTCATTACCGCTGTTATAACATCAATATAAACCAAAACGCCTCTACTAATTCAGGTGATTATTTGATGCTATATCGGCAGCAATCACTGTAATTGGAGATAACACCCCACCCTGCGGAACAACTTTTCCCCCTTTCACGCCTCAACTTCAACCCCACTACCCTCCTCTACTCGAACGATCTTCCAATACCCGGCTCACCTTAAACACATCGCAGATTGTCTTCAGAAAATTACCGAACCGAATTTTCTCTATTTCATGCCATAAAAGAGTTGCGTGATACTCGTTGCGTACCGATGCAGTTATTAGGCTTTCCTATGAGTGTGGGGGCGTTTCGATACGAGCATGCAGAAATGCCTCGAAGTGTGTATGTTAGTACAGGCTAGTATGCACTGCCTTGTAAAAACTTCCTACTGCGTATACGAAATGTAAGAAAACAACTACACATTCTACGTATTTTAATCTTCAGTGACAATATGTCCGTTGACGTCCTACTCAACCGTGTAAATCTATCCTCGTAAAAAAAGTCAACAACAACAACAATAACAAAAAAGAAAAGAAAAAGAAAAAAGGAAGGGAAAACTCCGTGCGTCTGTTGTCGAATATTATAACGCGCAAATCTTGCTTCTGCCACAACTTCCACCGTTGTAGTCACAATACCCTCTGCAACAACAACGACGATCACCACCACCACGACAACGACGACCATCACGGCTGCAGCTATTTTGTCGTCTTTGACGACACAGCAGCGTTTCACTTCCCAACGATGCTATCGTTGTCATCATTGGGAAAACATTTTTTTTAAGTGGAAATCACCCAAGCAACGATGTAACCTCACAGTCGACGTCAGGCAAATCCCCTCCACTTGATAGTAAATTGTTTAGAATATAAAATACAATAATACATCACGAACGACGACGACGACGACGACGATTTTTGTCAAGATTTCAAGCCTAACAAAATTATTGCCAGGTAAGTTCTCATCTCTTTCATTTTTTTTTTTTTCTTTCCTTACATTTATTAAGTTAATCATTAGACATTAGTGTTATGCTTTAAAATAGACGAATAGATAAAACGATTTTCCCATTACTCATCCTCTTTGTTGATTTCTATCGTATAAACCGTTAGTTCTATTTCGTTGTTTGTGCAATTCTGATTCTAGTAAAGCTACTGTTAGAATCTTTACTTGAGCTGCTGCTTGCAAGCATCTTGGCTCCTCGTACTCTTTATCGTTACTTTCACTTACTGACTCTGACCTATCCCGTGATGCTAGCAATCACGGTGGGATTGTGTCTGCTTTGTTGTTGCTGTAACTTGTGCTCGTATTTTTCATCGGAAGTAAAAAAATTAAAAAAAAAAGCGGGTGGGGGGTTCTGAGGGATACAAGAGTAAAGAATCAAAGGAGTGTGGGACCCAACTGACAGACGACCACCACCACGATGACGATGAAGAGTATTTTCAGTCGTTTAAAAATGACCAAAATCACCGCTACCGATTATAAAACTGAGTCCATTAGAACAAGAACTTTTCTCTCTCTCTCTCCCTCTCTCTCTCTCTCTCTCTCTCTCTCTCTCTTAGTAACCCGACGAAAACAAAATATAATCACTTCACAAAATCGTTTTAACTATGAAAAGATTTTAAAATTTTCATAATATTCCCAATGACATTCAACAAATCAACAGAGAT
>OY757917.1:40234684-40367184 GCA_963585895.1 Sepioteuthis lessoniana | reverse complement strand
TTCATATTATCTGATTTCATGTTCTAGTTATTTTTTTTTCTTATTCTTTCTCTTTTTCTTGTTGTTCACATTCTTAATCGAATCTTTATTTATATAGGTGCTGATATTGCATAATTTTCTAATAATAATTCCGAAATATCTCAAACCCTTATTCTAGACTCCAAATTTCGTATTTAAACAAGTGAATGGTTTTATGGAGGTTTCTGATCAATCACTCCCTACTCCGTACATAAGAAACAAATAATGATTCAAGAAAACACCAAATTTCTCATAAATTTTTAAAATCAAAGATACAGCCATGTCAGACAAGGACTGTAAAATACGCTGACTGTATCTCTGCCGAGTGTCCTGGATATGGTACTTAACTACATTTGATGGTGAGGCTACAGTCCTAGAGACTTGGGGAATGTAGAGTATCCCTTCATTGCCATTACTCCCAGGTCCACTCTGACTCAGTGTGGTAGTACCTGTGACGGTCCTATCTATGGTTTAAATAGGACTGTTTAATCATTTTCTATTATTGAAACTATTTAACTGTGTTAACAAATGATCATTAAATTGAATTATTAATATTACATCGCAATACGTGAAACCATTTAACTGTGTGCAAATAGAAATATTAGAGGTAGAAAACAATACATGAAATCATGGTGAGACCTGAAGTTATATATCCGGAACGAGGAGACAATAATACTTGCATATAAAAATATAATCTCTCTTGTTTATTTCGAAATCGTGGCGAAATTGGTTGTCAGAGACAGAGAGAGACAAAGAGAGAGAGAGAGAGAGAGAGAGAGAGAGAGAGAGAGAGAGTCGGAACAGCTAAGATTTACACCAGGTTGAGATACATCTTCAGAGAGATTTACTTCTTCGCCCTGCCTCCAAGAGGCTGGCACAGGGCCGACTTGAGACATTTAATCATCTTCGTTTCTTCTTGGTTCTGGGATCATACTCTCTTTCGACATTAGCGAGTCTTGTACATTTTCTACCTCTGAACCAGGGGCCGTCTGGCTCCTTCCGGACCCACGCTCTGGGTGGCGTGACATCTAATCTCTCTGCTCTTACTATTTACTGCTTACTCTGCTGACTCTTTTTTCGGTGTTGAAAACTTTCGTCGTTATATATTTTTCGGACGCCCACACACTCTTCCGACGTAGTTCGCGTGACATTTCAGTTCTCCATTGTTTACCGTAAGACAGGAGCACATCTTGTTTTGAAATCCATGAACCCACACAGCCCATTAAAGGTCAGTATGTAACACTGGATATGACGTTAAAACGCATCTAATGGTGAAGCTTCAGTCCAGAAGCTTTGGGGATGGAAATGAGAATAAATTTAACTGGATTTAATATGGAAGAAAAGAACAAAAAATTGGTTCTATTTTGGTTTTGGTTTCTTTATGTAATGGCATATCAATCTTCGTGAGTTATCTAATGCCAAATCTATCCTTATAGAGGAACAGAAGTGATACTATTCAACCTATAACGGGGAGGATAAAGAGGCTCATACTTTTCCCAAGGGTATTAGTCCGAAAGTGAATGTAATATATATATATATATAATTTTTTAATTGCACTATATATATATATATATAGTGCAATTAAAAGGAAACTCAAACCTGGTTAAATTGTCATTATAAATTTATTTTGCCGGAGAATATTATTATACTGTCCGTCCAGTCAGATGACTTTTTATATGTTAAACTTGAGGTTGCGGAACAGATTTAAAAAGTCATCTGACGAGACGGAGAGTATAATAATATTCTCCGGCGAAATAAATTTATAATGACAACTTAACCAGGTTTCAGTTTTCTTCTAATTGCACCATATACGCTCTGAATGTGAATTTTGTTATATACCTATATATAGATTTATATGACATTCCTTATAAATTCTTTACAATAATAATCCACACCCATTGTCTTCGGACGCTGACAGGATATAACAAATATATATCAGAAGTTCATTTAATTAAGAAATTTTTTTAAAAAACATTTTTTTTTCTGAATTTTTTATAAATGTAAACACTACATTGTTTGGAATTGGTCTAAAGGAAAAATCATTTCAGTCTCGCAAAAATATTTCTTTTAAGGCTATTCAAAATGGTGGCAAATCGAACAGACTATTTCAGGCTTGAACAGAGGTCTGTCATCAAATTTTTGGTAGCTGAGAAGTGTAAATCTTGGGGAATTTACTGAATAATGTGTGATGCGTATGGAGAAGCATGTTTGAGTCAAAAAATGTTTTCAAATGGAGTAAACATGGATTTTTTCAGAACGATCTTGAGTCGAAACGATAGTCTATAGAGTGGAAGCGCTCCGATTATCAGGAAAAGAAGAAGTTCTGGGCGCGACAGTTAGTAAAGATTGTCATGGTGACATTCTTCTGAGACATGAAAGGGGCCATTACCATTGATTTCCGGCAAAAAGGTTCAACTGTAAACTGTATTTCCCACTGCCAACTCTTTAGGCAAAGTTCACCTTATTCATTGAATCACACACACACACACACGCACACACACACACACACACACATATATATATATATATATAAGTTGTCCATGTTACTGTTCTATCAATTAGTAAATTATATCAAGCTTTAAGTCAAATCTAATGATAGTGAAAGAGCAAAATCAATTTACTCGTTTATTCACTTTGTAGGAAAATAATAATAATAATAATGATAATAATAATAGTAATAATATTATTATTATTATTATTATTATTATTATTATTATTATTATTATTATTATATACTCTTTTAGAGTTTTTCACATCAGCGTCAGCTGATGGTTTTTCACTGGAGTTTGAGTGACAGCAAGCCTCCTCAAATCTCCCCGACTCTTCTCAGTATTCTAGCCGTCTTCAATAATGCTGTCGTTTGGATGGTCTCCACTCGTCCGCCAACTTCCAAACCCTCCAGGCCCTTTAATAATCCTTTAGTTACCGTGCCAAAAGCACCAATCACAATTGGTACAATCGTCACTTTCATGTTCCATAGGTTTTTCAATTCTCTAGCAAGGTCGAGGTACTTATCCTTCTCTTTACATTCTTTCAGTTTTATTCTGTGGTCAGCCGGGACAGCAAAGTCGACAATTTTTCAAATTATTATTACAACAGTATATAAATGAACAGTGTAACATTTACAACCGAAAAATGTTTTTCTAATTCCAAATTTCTCATCAATTCATTTTAAAAAATCTTCAAAATCTTTGTATCATTGTTAGTTGTAGTACTTAGTATGATTTTGATAAGTCTCTAATTGAAAAAAAAGTCTTGTTTAAAAACTTGTATAATGTTTTATGCTACAATTAATTATAATGAACTAATAGAAAATTTTCCACCTGTATCACAATTAAAAGCAATCAAATATTTGAGATGTCAACATATTTTGAAACTCTTTCAAACAATTGGAGAAATGACCAACAGGTTTTTGAGCCAACAAAACACAACAGGGAAAAGAAAAAAAGAAAAATGAAAAAAAAAAGGGTAATCTGCATATCTGGAGCAGGGATGAATCTAAACCAACAAGCAGTCCATGTTACTGAGCTATTTATTAGTCAATTATATCAAGTTATTATAAGATTAGTAGAAAATAGTATTTGTTGATGTAGTAGTAGTAATAGTTGTGATAGTAGTATTCTGAAGTGAGTTGGTTAATATTATATATATATATATATATATATATATATAGCTTTGAACAAAAAAAAGAAAAAGACAGCTGATATAAAAAGATTACTAAGAGAATTTATGACAGTCATCGTATGACAAGTTAGTATAATTTGTAACAATTTTATCATTCGTACAAAATCTTTTAGCAAAATACTTATCACAAATTAGGATATCAAATCAAGGGAAAGAAAATTCTAAAAAAAAATTTCTTCTATTTGTTTTTTTTTTTGTTTTTTGTTGTTTTTTTTTGTATTTCTGAAAATTTTCTTTTCAGTAAATGATGAATTTTTGCTACAACTAAGGGAACGTTGACAATAATAAAGAAAAGTAATCACTTCCTATGTGTGTCAAAGCCATTGAGGTTTCGTTAGAATTCGTAGCAACGATAAAAGTGGTTCAATTTTTTTTGTTGTTTTTAGTGGGTTTGTGCAATAATGTGCGGGGCAGGGTACATATATACATAGTATGTAAAGTTGACGACCTTAGTCGAGGGTGACCCGAATGTTCCCTTTTCAATAGCTACCACAACGAGGTGTATGGGAGGGTGCTACTCCATTCCCAGGATTGCTCCACTTTATCCTTGATCCTCTATTTATAATGCTGAGTGCTAATCAAGGCGGTATCAAGTTCCATTTTTTGAGCCTTTGGTATGAAATCACCTGGTATTGAACCCCGGTCTATTGGTGAACACTCTACTCATTAGGCCAATGGCCCGGTCAAACTTTACTTTACACACACACACACACACACACACACACACAGACACACACACACAGACACACACTCTGTGTGTGTGTGTGTGTGTGTGTGTGTGTGTGTGTGTGTGTGTGCGTGTGTGTGTGTGAGCGTTGGTTGAAGAAGTTCATTGACAGAAGAGTCCATATTATGTCACATCTCTTGGTGCTATTTTGAATCCAACCACTGCAATACCCATAAAAGAAAAATTTGGTCTGCAAGGAAAACTATGTTAAAAAATAAGCCTCATTTCGTCCCCTTTCATGGGAGTATCGCAATCAGCCTATGACCTTTTCAACGGACACTTGTATATATATATATATATATATATATATATATATATATATATATATATATATTAGTGAATTGTGATTTGCCAATTTATTTTAAAACTCTCCATATATTCATATATAATGTAACTCGAAGAAAACACACACCTGGTTAAATTGTCATTATAAATTTATTTCGGTGAAGAATATCCTAATCATCGTCTCTTCCGATGGCATACACACTTAATCTAAGGGTGAAAAACAGCAAATATAGATTACAGTATATATATATATATATATATATATATATATATATATATATAAAATGAATAAATAAATAAATAAAAATAATCAATTTTCAGGCGAAAAGAAAAGGGAGTTAGAACTATAAAATTATTACCTATATTAAGAACCCAGAATAAGGGTGTTTCGGTAATTGAACCATCCTAATATGAACATATGCTTGGTTTTTCGTAACAGGTGCAATTTTTGAATAACGTAAACCAGTAAACTAAATTATTATCTTTTTCTTTTTCTTTTACTTCTTTTACGTGTATTAAATCCCTCAGTTAATTGGGCTCCTTCAGCCAAAAGCCTTCAGGCGCCGACTGGATATTACTGATATATATATAATTGTTTAAAAACAAATATAGTTTTAAAACAAAACTCTCTCTCTCTCTCTCTCTCTCTCTATATATATATATATATATATATATATGTATATATATATATATAAAGATTCAAAGTCCATTGCCAAAATACAAATATCGCGTGTACTCATGGTGTAATGGTTAAAGCAATGGACAGCGGAATCGTAGTAAGCGAGTTCCCACTCCAGTCGCGCTATTACGTTCACTTTCGGGCAAATGCCCGAGGGGAAGGTATGATCCCCTTATCCTCCCAGCTATGGGTTAAATAGTAACACTACTGTTCTTCCAGGAGAATGGCTTTGACATTAAATAACCTACAAAGGTTTATATGCCATTAAACAAAGAAACCGAAGCAAACAAACATAGTATTACTGTATGTATACACATAATAATTTTAAAACAAAACTATGACATATATATATATACTAGTTAGCTGTTGTAGTTGGCCGACCGTAGTCGATAGTGACCCAAAGGTTCCCTTTTCGATAGCTACTACACTGAGGTGTAGAGGAGGGCGTTAGTCCGTCCCCTGAATTACTCCATTTACCTTTTATTCCTTATAATGCTTAGTGTTAAAAAAAGGAGGCATCACCTCCGATTTTTGAGACTTTGATATGACTCAACCTGGGATTGAACTCCTGTCTACCAAACCATTGGCGAATACTCTACTCACTCTACCTATGAGCCAGTAACATATATATACACCAGTTAATAATTTTGAAATACACTGACCAAATACAAATATAATATATATATGGTATTTTATATATATATATATATATATATATATATATATATATATATATATATATATATATATATATATATATATATATATATATATATATATATATCATAATTTGAAAAGATATTGACCAAACACAAATATAATATGATATTTTTCTTAATTAAGAGCAACCAGGCAATTGGCATTAATGTTTAATGTTATTGTAATATTTCGTTCGAAACAAAAAAAAAACAATAAGTATTCATAATTTCGTTTTTAATATCTTTACTCTTTAATTGTCTGACTATCAGCTAATGTTTGTTTGCCTCCATACATTGGAGAAAGTTAATAATGTCTTTTTTAAATGGTTTATTACTTTATGGAGAATAGCAACAATCATCCTTTATATAAAAAAAAAAAAGCTTGATAAATACGCATTGTTGAAATGTTTCAACAAAGTTTATTTAATTTCAGGAAAGCGTCTTTTGTAACTTTTTCCGGTTTAAAAATGTTCAATATTTTCTCAGGAAATGTTTTCCAAAATAAAAGAAAAAAATCGGCAAGTAAAATGAATAAGATCACGTGATCATACATGTGAGTAAATAACTTTTTTTACTTATCTCCTGATTGACATTCCAGTAAGTAATATTTACGAGAGTCGGCTGAAAAGTTCATAGACTGACCAAGATATTCTCACGGAATGTGACCAAATGAGGTTTATTTTTCAAATAGCCTTTCTTACTGTCCATACACTTCATCTATCGATGCTGTAGTACTTGGATCTCAATGGTCAAAAAAAGATATTTATAGCAGATATGACGTCATCCGATTAACATTTCAACCCATCCTCTTATGTCAACCGCCCTATCGGCTGTAGAATACGCCAACTGCATCCCCACAGAGGAATAAGACCCCCTAATGAGTGTCCTGGGTTTTATAAAACTAAACTGCATCAGATAGTGAGGCTCCAGTCTTGAGAAATTTATTGCCATTACTTCCAGATTCACTCTTGCCCGGAGGGGTAGTATTTGTTCGAGTCCCATCTATGGGTCAAATAGAATTGTTTAATCGTTTACGAAGGATTCTTATTAATCATTTGAAATCACACTGCTGTGGGCAAATTATTTGGTCAGAAAGGAATTCTTGATAAGTTGAATTATTAATTTTAAATAGCAAAACTTGAAACCATTCATATTTGTGCAAACAAATGATTAATATTCAATTGAATCATTAGTTTTTAGATAGAAATCGTTAAAACCATTTAATTGTGTGTAAACAAATGAAATCAAACAACTCAGCGGGGATCCTTGTGGTGTAATAGTTAAAGCGATGGACTGCAGAATCGTAGACAAATACCCCTGGGAAAGGTATGAACCCCTTACCCTCCTAGCTATGGGTTAAATAGTACCACTACTGTTATTCTAGGAGAATGACTTTGGCATTAAATAACCTACAAAGGTTGATATGCCATGGGTAAATAGTAGGACGGACTAGGTTCTTCAGCCTTGGTGAGGCAACTAGTCTAGGAGAAGGAAAACTCTGAATTCAAACTTAAAAACTGACCTTGTGTCATATCCTGCCCGAGCGGAGGGGTTGGGTGAATAGTGCCATTAAACAAAGAAACCAATCAAACAACTCATCCAAAAATTAAGTCACTAGCAAACTATTTACTCACAAATCATATACATATATAGGCATCCACAGACAATGTTTCCTTGTATCGCAACTCTTCTGTGATGCTTCAAGCTGGGATCGAAACCAAGCTGATTTTACGTTAGTCGGATATCTTACCCCTGAGTTTTCGTCATTCTCAGCGTAAAAGAAGGAATTTTTGAAGATATATATTCACATATACGCTATCAGAGTGCTCAGTTCATGGGAAGAGCTTTGCCTTTATGCGTATGTGGTGGCTGGCAATTCCCACTAGAGTGCTAAGTCCAGCGTAAGCAAAGGATTTTTTTAGGCAGATATTCACATATATGCATATATATATCATTAAGGATTGACATTAAATCACCCACAAGAGTTGATATGTCATAAAACACTAACCAACATCTTGCCCAGTCGGCTGGGGCTGTAGAATACAACGACTGGATCCCTGCAGAGGCGTAAGACTATCCCAAAAAGTGTCTAGCATATGATACTAAACAATCTGATGGTGAAGCTCCAGTAATACTAAAGCTTTAGGGGAATACGGAGTACCCCTTTATTGCCATCACTTTCAGGTCCACTCTGGCCCGGAATGGTAGTACCTAATTGGCCAAATAGAACTAAACTGTGTACTCACGCTAAAATGAACTGTTTTAAATAAAACTGTTTTTAAATATAATTAAACTGTGTACTTATCTTAAACTGAATTGTTTGAAATCGAACTGTTTTGACATTTAACTGAACTGTTTTGACATTTTTGTAAACAAAAACTATACCCATACAAAACTGTTTGAAATTTAATTTGGCGTTAAATGACCCGAAAAGGGTTGATACGCAGTAAAACAAAAAAAACAAAACCAACCGACCAACCAACCAACCAACATTGTATGTCAATAAGTGAGGAAAATATTTGCCAAATTTCTCGTCGTAAAGTAAAGTAAGTAAAGTTGGCGATCATAATCGAGGGCGACCAGAAGACTCCCTTTTCAATAGCTACTACACCGAGGGGTAGGGGCGGGCGCTACTCCTTTCCCTGGATTGCTCCACTTTACCCTTGATACGTACCTTATATTGCTGCGTGTTAAGCAAGGAAGCATCAAGTACCACTTTTAAAGTCTTTGGAAATGACACGATCTGGGATTGAACCCAGGTCTCCCAGACCATTCGCAAACACTCTACCCACTGGGACAATTAAACGATTTATTCTAAAACTGCAAAATTATTCAAACAGAAATTGATCCTTCAAATGAGAACGCATAAAAAGAAGTTGTGAGAAGGTTTTTCAAACATTTCAAAATTTCCTATTTTTATAATTTAAAAAGAAGATATTTGCCAAATAAAATAAAAAAGAATAATCATTATTTTTCCCTTTTAGTAAATAAAATTTCTGTCAGTCGATAAAATTCATAATTAATGGAAACAACTTTGTCTTTTTCCTTTTCTACTCGGATGAAAAAGCAAAAACATAATATGATTTATAATTTTTATGAAGTATTTTTGTCTACAGGTTGTTTCAGAAAAAAATTTTGATATCATTTGAGATGTACAGGGTATTTAAAAATATTTGATACCACTTGAGATGTACAGTGTTTGTTAAAAACCAATATCATTTTGTAATCTAATTACTTGACCAATTCACATTGAAATGATCTCAACTTTCAACAGCGAGTGTAGAAATAAATCAAAATTATATATTTAATGTCTAAATGCCTTTTTCTTTCCTGGTGAATGTCATTTCTATACTTGAAAAGAAAAAAGATAAAACATTTAACATAGAATTTTGAATTGTTTCTACACAAACTGTTAAAATTTGAGATCATTTGAAGGAGAATTCGTCTCAAGTTATTAGATAAGAAATTTATATCAATTTTTCTGAAATACTCTGTTCATCTCAAATGATATTAAAGTTTTTGAAACATTCAGTATTTAAACAAAATTCAACATTGATTTCAAATAGATATGAACATAAAATTCTGTTATGATTTTATTTTTAACCCTTGATGTTTTAACAAATCATTCATAGTTATAAAAAATGTGTTTTGCAATTCACTAATATCACATGATCAAGTTATCTTCTCTCAATAATTAGTTGTACTGGATGTCTCAAAATACATGCAACCCATTAATATGATAATGATTTATTATTGAGACGTTTTTCTATGTCAGCTGGTGTGAGTTTATTCTTGATCTGGATTCTATATGGGTACAACTGAAGATCCTCCTTTAAGATTCTTTACAACGATGCATGTGAAAGACCAAGTTCTTGAGTTCTTGGGAACATCTTCGGACGGACTTTTTCGGACTCTTTCCGACAGAATCACTCATCTTGTCAGGACATCTTACAGTCAACTTCCAACCAGATCTGGGATTTTCTGACTTCTTGTTGAGGTTATTTGCTAATCCTGTAGCTTGAAATTTGTGTATCCAACGATAAATTTGGCTTTTCTGGGGATGATTGTTAAAGTTAAACTTCCTGCGAAATTTTACTTGCACGGCTTTGAATGATTTTGTCACCGAAAAAGTAGTGACGCAAAACATTTCTTCCTCTCTTATCCAAGGCATTTTGATCAAGGATTGATAGTTGTTATAGTATACTATTATCAAATCTGGAACGAAAAAGAACAGAACATTGTTATAAGCAGAGTTATGAGCAGTTACATGGGTCCCATGTATACTGGGACACCTTGTACTTATCAAAGAATTTATTTTGAAATATGTCAATTTATATTAGATTTTTCGTGCATTGGAACCTGTTAGAATTTCAAGCAAAGAATATAGAATAGATATCGTTAAATTTACTTAATATCGTTTATAGATATTTGATAATCAAATTCAAAAAGTTTTGTTTATCTATAAAATACAAAATTGAATAATATTTTCAAAGGAAAAGAAATTAGAATTGCTTTAGGAGTCCCCAAAATGAGAGATTAGAAATATTTGCGAAGAAATATGAGGATCAATTCGAATCAATATTTTACTTTGTAACATCAAGTGATTGATCATTTGGTTGATTGATTAATTAATTTACTTTAGGTTCAAAAATCGCCTTGATTGTACCTTCATGGGTTGGTTTAGTTTCGTTTGGTAGATTCTTTAATACCAAACCCTTTTTATACCAATAAACAGTTCAATTTCAAACAATTCAGTTTAGCAAAAGTACAGTTTAAATGTCAAACAATTCTATTTGACCATAGATAAGACCCTATCAAGTCCTATCACCCCGGGCCAGAGTGAACCTGGGTGGGGGGATGGCATTAAAGGGGTACTCCGCATTTCCCAAAGCTTTAGCATTACTGGAAATTCACCATCAGATTGTTTAGTGTCATATGCAAGACACTCTTTGGGATAGTCTTACGCCTCTCCAGGGATACAGTCGTTGTATTCTACAGCCTCAGCCGATTGGCCCCATACGTACATGTTTTTATAATTGTTTCTTAACGGTTTTTTTTTCACGCTGTCCTATCGAATACAGATCTATTTGACCTATAGATGGGACTCTAACGGGTATTACCACTGCGTTTAAGAGTGGACCTGGGAGTAATGATGAAAGGGTACTCTACTCTCCTCAGATCTCCCTCTGATCCAGTTTAGCGTAAAATGCTGAGCACACCTGGGAGGGGAGTTTTTACTCTTGTGCAGTGGATACAGTAGCTGATTCTAATTCCTGCAAACAGGACGGTTTTTAATATGGATTATTAAGGGTAAAATGATATCATTTTAATACTTCAATAAATACTGGTTAAAATTTAGGTCTGGTTGGTGGACGAGTGGTCTGAAACACAGTCTAACGTAAAGTTGGACGGGTTTCGATCCTGGCTTCGAGCGTCCTGCGTGTCTAGCCACACTGAAGAGTTCTGATAGAACGAAACAGTCTGTCTGTGGATGACTATATATATATATATATATATACCGGGACATTGGCCCAGCGGTTAGAGTGTTCGCCAATGGCCCGGGAGACCTGGGTTCAATCCCAGGTCGAGTCATACCAAAGACTTTAAAAATGGAACTTGATACCTCCTTGCTTAACACTCAGCATTATAAGGTACGGTTCAAGGGTAAAGTGGAGCAATCCAGGGAATGGAGTAGCGCCCTCCCCTACACCTTGGTGTAGTAGCTATCGAAAAGGGAGCCTTCGGGTCACCCTCGACTATGGTCGCTAACTTTTACTTACTTTGTTTAATGGTATATCAACTTTTGAGGGTTATTTCATGCCAAAGCCTTCCTTGAAGAAGAACAGTAGATCCAGGAATTAAAGAAACTCATGCATTTTGAAAGGATATTTAGTCCGAAAGTGAAGCTCGTCACGTTAGCCACTACACCACAGAAATTCATGAATTAAACTGAAAGTGAATGTGATAGCACGACTGATTTCGAATTTGTTTACTACGATGTCACTGTCTACCAAGTTAGCCACAACACCATAAAAACTCCCCAGAAACTCTCCCTTAGAACTTTGTGAAATTAATAAAGATAAACCAGACATAAACTTTCTGATGTTTTTAAAAACCAAGACCACTTATTTTATTGATATTGATGTCGATGATTTTTTCGACAAATAAAATATTTAATTCGTGAATTAGTAACGCGTTGGAAATCAGTGCCATTTTTCAACAGCGGAAATCGCAAAAACGATCTTCAATTAACTGGCCAATCCTAATCTCGATTCAAAAAGGTGAAAGTGTGAAAATGATTATTCAGTATAAACACAGTTTCCAAAGTCTCGTTGAATCGGTGAATTTTAGAGGATACATTAAATATTCGGTTGTTTGTTAAATACTGTCCAATTTTTGTTGAAACGGGTTAAATCTGTTTTAACACATAATTCGAACGGTAATTGTATGAAAACTTCACTTTTATAATGATTAAAATGTCCACTTTGTTGATTTTCAATCACTTCTTTCAGAATTTGATTTTGAACAAGAACATGAAAAAGAATTAATGCGTTTATTTTTTTTTAACGGGTTCAAGTTTGGTTATAATAGCTCTCAAACAGCCGCTGTTGTCAACAGAGTATAGGATGTAGGATCCGCTTGTGATTGGACATTACGGTACTGGTTTGAGAAGTTTCTTAGGGAAGGTCAAGTGGGTAGAAATGTATTTTCCGTCAAGCAAAATCCAACCGGCTTTTGTTAATCGACGAAGTCCAATTTTACGTTATGACAAAGCTCGGCCACATATTGCCAGGATTACTCTGCAGAACCTCACTGACTTGGAATATGAGACTTTGTCCCATCCATTCTATTCTCTTGATTTCTCACCCACTGATTACCATTTTTTTCAAGCATGAGCACACATTTTATGCCAAAAATATTCCGTTCCAAAAGAAAACTAGTGACTGCATTTAAAGATTTCTTGGCATGAAAACCTTATGAGTTTTATCATACATGACCTTATCATAAATAACCTTATTAATTGAGGGTAGGAATGCATAGATCATATTTTGACTGATTAAAACAATGTTTAAATTTATCAATTCAGCTATAAAAGTTTATTCTAAAATCGAACATTATTTTCCATACAACTTAATGGCACAATTTTTTTGGTCCTAACTCTTTTAGTCTGGTCTGGTTTCTTTGTTTTTAATGGCATAACAACATTCGTGGGTTATCTAATACCAAAGCTATCCTTGTAGAAGAACAGTGATACTATTTAAACCATAGTTCCGGTGGATAAGGAGATTTATGAATTAAACCGAAAGTGAATGTGATAGCATGACTGATTTCGAATTTGTTTACTACGATGTCACTGTCTACCAAGTTAGCCACAACACCATAAAAACTCCCCATTAACCCTTTTAGTTTTAGAGAGTATCTCGAGTCGCTAACATGCTGGATCTGTACTAAAACCCCTCACTCCGTAAAGTGCCGTGGAAAGTGCTAGACTGCGGAATCGTAGAGAGCAAGTTCGAACTCCAATCGCGCTATCACGTTCACTTTCGGACATGAGCCTTCGGGAAAGGTATTAACCCCCTAATCTTTCCAGCTACTGATTAGATTGTATCACTACTGTTATCTTACAAGGATGGCTTTGGCATTAAATAACCCATTGATATTCCATTAAATAAAGAAACCAGAAAAAAAAGCCTCTTACTCGATATACACCGACCCTAAAAACAAAAACAAAAATAGAATATTTTAAAACTTTGGTAAAAAAAAAAAGGTCATTTTTAGAAGTATCAGTGAATTAAAAATTCTCTTGTAAAAACATTTGTACGATATACACCCTCTTGCACAAGATCCAATTTTTTCCCTTCAATATTTTAATTGCTTTTTAGAATGTATTGTACAATTGTAATTGCGATTTTTTAAGTTTGCAAGCTTTTTTTCCCTTTATGATCAAAATTGTATTCCAGTCATTAAATTTGTTATCAAATGCGCCGCACTAAAAGTGATAATATCTAATTTTTCAGCTTTTGTTTCCTTCTACAAGGTGCGTGTAACGATCGCCAGACGATGATAGGAAACAGCCGATAAAAATCTCTTTTATAAAATGTTATCATTTGCGACTTATCAAGCGTTGAATTACAGTAGATAAAGTCTTATTAATGTGCAAAGCGTTAAAAGCATTTATTTATTTATTTTCCAAATATCAGAATTTCTGTGTCGGTCATTTTTTTCTTTAAAGTTTTTCTAGTCAAAAAATATTTCCATTGTAACATTGTAAATTTAATGCACTATAATATCGGAATATATCCTTGTCAAGTTTCGATTATTGATTTTTTGGTTGATTGATTTTTATAGCGTATCAATCAATCTAGGATTATTTTATTCCTAAGCTTTCAAAAACCAAGAAAAAGCTTACATATATGTTAATTTTGAAGTGATCCAGCAATAATTCCAAGTATGTGAAGTTGGCGACCGTAGTCGTGGGCGACCAAAAGGCTCCCTTTTCAATAGCTGCGACACTGAGGTGTAGGGGAGGGCACTACTACTTTCTCTGGATTGCTCCACTTTACCCTTGATACGTACCTTATGTTAAGCAAGGAGGTATCAAGTACCATGTCTTTGGTATAACGTGACCTGGGATGGGTGAACACTCTACCCACTAGGCTAATGTCGATAGTTTTAATCATCATTATAAAATCACTCTGACTGCACAGATTTCCCTAACCCCCCCCACCTTCATCCGTTCCTGTCGTCTATCGCTCCCGGTAGGTCTTCCAAACTTCATCTGCAGAAAGCTTGTGTAAATAAGTTCTTGCTGGTCGGCCAATACTGGCATGTCCATGTGTTGGGGTTTCATTAAAAAACCGTCACTTGTTAAGTTCACTCTTACTTCTTCAGCAGTGTCCCACATGTCATGTTCGTCTTACTTGGATTTATTTTTAGATGGGAGGTAAGTGGCCGTACAGCTATTGTTTTGTGGGATGACACTCCCCAGATTTGTTAAAAACAGCTCGTAGCATTCTTGTGTACTTTCCATCAAGCTTTTTCTTTATGCATTTTGATAGCGACCCCGTGGTGCATTTATACAGTAGCATTGACAAATGGAAGAAAATCCGTTTTATTTTATCGGATAGATCAGACTTCCATATGATCGATATCCTACCTACTTTCAATGGATAAGATATTGCTCCCAAGGTATGTGAACGAATTTTAATAACCCTCAAGTTTTTATTTGATTAATTGTTTGATTGATTGATTTTAACCACATATTTGATAAACGAGGCAAAGCCTGGCAATTTACTAAAACTTTTCCCATTCCACAATGATATCTTCATTGGAAATATAAGATCTTTGCCGCACTTTTAACCTGGACAACCCAGTTATGGGAAATAGAAAGGTAGGCTGGGCTCTCTAACTTTGCTAAGGAAACTAGTCTCGAAGGAAACTGAATTTAAACCTACTTTTAACCGTCCATTGGCCTAGCGGTTTGAGTGTTCGTCAATGGCTCGGGAGACCTGGGTTCAATCCCATGTCGCGTCAAAACAAAAACACAAAAAAATGCTACTTGATGCCGCCTTGCTAAACACTCAGCATTATAAGGTATGGATCAAGCGTAACGTGGAGCAATCCAGGGAAAGTAGAAGCGCCCTTCTCTACACTTCGGTGTTGTAGGTATTGAAAAGGGATCCTTCGCGTCACCCTTGACTATGGTCGCCAACTTTACTTATCCCTCTTAAAAACTGACCTTGTGTCTCATCTTGCCCGTGGCGGAGGGGTTGAGTAAATACATACATTTGATTTGCTTCGCCAATGTATATGAACTTGCGTTGGGCCATAGCATAACAGCAATTTTCAAAATTGTGAAAATTTGAGTGTTTGTGCTCTGTACTGAGTATTGCGATCCTAAACAACACTGAAAATTTTTTTTCGGATTGATTGAAGTCGCTATCAGAATATTGACAAGCAATGAAGACGATATATGTCCTGCAGTTTCACATAACGTGACTCGAACGGAAACAACACTTATCAGATCAACATCAGTATATACTAGGGAATCATTTTACCGTCATTTTAACCAGCTGTGATCCAATTCTTGACCTCTGACCAGATAAGTGGATTATGATAAAAATAAGCGAAAAAGTGGATAAATCTAACACTTACAACGGATTTAGAAGTAATATTTTGTTCTTTATTCAAGGAAGAACTTCTTAAACGAAATATTACTACTAAACCCGTTGTAAGTGTTTGATTTATCCATTTTTCCACTTATTTTTATCATTGTGTCAGATACACCAAAATCTACCATTTCTCAATACATATATATATATATATATATATATATATATATTTGAAAGTGCTCAAAAATAGAAAAGCATAAGGTATTCAGTGGATGATCTTATTTATAGTTTGAATCATTTGGCATCGTTAAACGTTTCAGTTTTTAAATGCGAAAACATTAAATCCTCATTAGGGCGAATGACTTGTTCAATGAAATGAATAAAAAAGAGAAAGTTTAAACATTCTATTTTTTTGGTGGCGTCCTGTTTCAAATTTATATAATGTAATTAGTGTTCGAAAGTTTATTAAAAAAATATAACGCATTTCTTTAAAAAAAAAAGATTCATATCACAGTCTATGTATCTATGTTCATATTTATTTTATTTACATTCATATCTACCTATTTCAAACGTTTCATAACTCATCCATCTATTTCTATCAATGTCAGTCTGCTTCTTTCTATCTCTCTTAATCTGTTTATTCTATCTATTTATCTATCTATCTAAGTACAGGGTGTCTCAAAATAGATGCAACCCATTAATATGATAATGATTTATTACTGAGACAAGTGCAATCGCGATGATTTGGAATACGTAAAAAATGCATCTTTTCAGCTAGAGACATCAAATCAATGCTTTTAATAGTTATTATATCAGCTTCCAGGACATGCAATCTTCTTTTTAATTTCTTGTCTCAGTAATAAATCATTATCATATTAATGGGTTACATCTACTTTGAGACAGCTATGAATGATTTTGTCTCCTAATAAGAAGTGACGCAAAATATTTTTCCTCTCTTGTCCAAGGCAGTGTGATCGAGGATTAATAGTTGTTATAGTATACTACTGATTTTATAGTATTCGGTGGGAATTGATTGATATATTTTCCATAATCATTTACTTCCACAAGTACTTTCTGTCCGACTTTGGGCCATCATCAGGGGAGGATGTATTGCAAAACTGATGTAACTTTTGTATGTACATTACTACTTTGTAAGAAGAAGAGCATCTGGGCCGTTGCAGTGTGAAGCGTTTAATTCTAAAATTGTTCTATTAGTAGTGTCAGTAGCTTAAGACATTTAAGTACATTAGCACTGGTTTGAAAATTAATTCTGTTAAGTTTGGGCTGCATGTTCCTAATATGTAGTGCTTCGAGAATTTGTAGTTTTTGTTTGTTATTTTGATGTTCTAATATTGTTGCTTTCGGTGAGAATTTTCCGTACTTCTCTTGTTGGGCATGAATGTTTTTTTAAATGCTGTACCATGGAAAATGTGTAAACAGAAAATGTCTATTATATTCAACGAAATTAGTATATATATATATATATATATATATATATATATATATAAACAATATATATATATAAACAATATATATATATATATATATATATATATATATATGAACTTACCTAGGACAATTCTAAAACTAATTAAAAGTCTTCTTTTTTTCTGTTTTCGGTTTCTTTGATTTTAATGGCATATCAACTTTAGTGGGTTATTTAATACCAAAACAATCTTTCTACAAGAAGAGCAGTGATTCTATTTAACCCATAGCGGGATGCATAAGGGGCTTTATAGTTTTTCCAAGGGTATGTCCGAAAGTGAACATATCGTACGACTGGAGCTTAAACTCGCGTACTACGATATCACAGTCCAGCACGTTAGCTTTGGGGACAACTCCAAACCCACCGAGATTGATATATCGATGAGACATTGACACTTTTCAAGATTCCTGATAAATGTGACATTTTCAGTTATTATTGCTGGGTAATCGTCGCTTGCCGCTACTGTCCCTTTAGATTTTACTTATTTCTAGTATACATTTAATTCAAACCAAGAAATTGAATTTAATCGATGCGATTAAGAAAAAATATTCTTACGTATTTTTCGACGATTTAGATTTCATACAAAAAGAATGTACAGAAAAGTAATTTCTCAAAAGTATAAATGTCTAAAACTTATTCCAACAACAGAATTCCGGTTGAGATATCAAAATTTGTCTTTTTCTGAAATGCAATGAGAAAAGAAGCACAAATAAAATGCAATGATTTTTTTTTTTTGCAATTGGGGGGGGGGGGGGTCATATTAACTTTCGTGGGTTAGGAAAAAGTATGAAGGTACTTATTCTTCCAACTATTGACTTTATTTCAAAGGTATCCCAGTAGAACAACAGTGATGCTATTTAACCAATAGCTGGAAGAATAAGGACATTCATACTTTTTCCAAGGGCATTAGTCCCAAAGGGAATGTCATGGCACGGCTGGAGTTCGAACTTGCTTACTACGATGTCACATTTCAACACATAACAACTACGCCACTGGGACTTCTTACAAAAGAATAAAGAACTACTGCTAGAAAAGAAAATATGAAAGAAAAAGCATTCAATTCAAAGTAAATCTTTGAGAACTAAATTATTGCAGAATTCTAAAAGCCTATAATCAAGATTGTTCAAAGAACGTGGAATATTTCAAAATATAATTAGCGTCACTCTCTCTCTCTCTCTCTCTCTCTCTCTCTCTCTCTCCCTCTCTCTCCTTTTATGTTTAATATTTTGTATCGCTAAAAACTATCAAAAAATCTGAGTAAAAAAGATTGCATAACCGTGCATCATGTTGTGGACATTATATTCAGTGAATGAAAGTGAATGACTCACGTGGAGTTTAATTAAAAGAAGCTACTCATCCCTCAAGGTCATTCGAGAAACAAAAAAGTTGAATTAACTATATATATATATATATATATATATATATATATATATATATATGAAGAAAATTAAAAACAAATGTGATGAAGTTTTAATAAAAAATATCCATCGTTGTTAAAACATTTTTTGCCGTCTTAAAGTCCTGATGAAGGTTTATTAAAACCGAAACTTTTAACGTAGATTTTCTATCATAATGAATTTGGAATATTTTATTTTCCTATTTTCTTCATTGTGTCCGATTTATTTCCATAATTTACTTCCATATCTATATATATATATATATATATATATATATACGAAGATCATTAAATAAGTTTCCAGACTTTTTTCGTATGGGCACTTTTATTGATAGTACACACATGAAACTCTAGTCCCCTTCGAAGTAATCTCCTCCCACTGCAATGCACTTGTACCGTCCCAACAACCCTTGGAAGGTCCCATGGAAGTCCTCTTGTGTGAGCGTGTCAATGACCCTCGTCACAGCCTCTTTCATCTCCTCAATTGTCTCATAACAACAGCCTCTGAGCTTAGGGAATAACCAAAAGTCACAGGGAGCAAGGTCTGGACAATAGGGAGGCTGAGAAACTGTCTTGATGGCCATCTTGCTCAAATAGTCTGTGACAAGGATGGAGTTATGGACTGGTGCATTGTCCGGATGGAAATGCCACTGACTCGATTTAAAGAGTGCTGGCCTCTTCCCACAGAACTCCCTTAAAACCTCAACATAGTAACCCTAACCCTAACCCTTTGGAAATCAACTCTGGCGTATTGACTTCCTCACTCCTCCCACACCTCTCATCATCCCTCAAAGACTCCCTGCCTTCCTTGAATCTCTTATGCCACTCAGAAACTGATGCTCGATTCATGCAAGATGCTCCAAAAGCAGTCTGAAGCATTTCATACGTTTCTGTGGCATTTTTTCCAAGTTTAAAACAGAATTTTATTGCATATCGTTCTTCTAAAGTGTCGTCACGTCCAGATTGCATTTTTGAAATTCACCAGCTGTGACAATGAGGCTTTAGTTGAGTGTATTCTAATTCCTGCTGTAGCTGTACATTTGAACCTGAAATCATAAAAATTGGTCAGTCATCTCATAAGATGTATAGCAAGAACATACTTAATTTTCAAGAGACTACGACAATTTCAAATGCCTGTAAAAAAAGTCTGGAAACTTATAGAAGGTACCTCGTAATATATATATAAAACATTATCTTTCTTTGAATTAATTGTAAAATGAGGAAAATGTAAAAAATAACATTCTCTCTCAGAAAATGGCTAACTTATTGAATGCACCACGTATATATATAAAAAAGTTGGCAACCATAGTCGAGGGTGACCCGAAGGCTCCCTTTTCAGTAGCTGCTACGCCGAGGTGTAGAGGAAGGCACAGCCCTTTTCCCTGGATTGCTCCACCTAACCCTTGATACGTACCTCATAATGCTGAGTGTTAAGCAAGGGGTACTCAAGTACCATTTTTGGGGTCTTTGATATGACTCGACCTGGGATTAAACCCCGGTCTCCCAGGCCACTGGAGAATACTCTAGCCATTATGCCAATGGGCCGGTAACAAAACAATGTTTTCCCATTTTTAATCTGATTAAATTTGATTTCAGGGATTTCTGTATCCTAGACTGGTTGCAACACCAAGACTAAAGAATACAGTCTGACCTACTATTTATAATTAGTTGTGGAAGAACAGGGCATCAACGCGAAGTAAAACGCAAACAGCCTCGTCCAGTATTTGAACTCAAAACGACGATGCCAATTTCCTACTACAATAATCATCATGTTGAGTGGTAGCACATGATAAGGGTCCTATTTATGGGTCAAATAGAACTAAACTGTGTACTTAAGCGAAACTGAATTGTTTAAAATAGAACTGTTTTTAAATTTAAACTTTATACTTATGCTAAAGTGAATTGTTCGAAATAAAACTGTCTTTGTATGCTAAACTTAATTGTTTGAAATAGAACTGTTTTTGATATTGAAACTGTGTACTTATGCTAAACTGAATTGTTTGAAAGAGAACTGTTTTGATATTTAACTGAACTGTTATGACATTTGATTGCTTGTAAGTAAAAAAACAATACTGACACTAAAGTGAATTGTGTGAAATAGAACTGTTGTGACATTTAACAAAAAACTATACTTATACTAAACTGAATTGTTTGAAATTTAATTTGATGTTAAATGACCCGAAAAGTATTGATACACCGTAAAACGAATCAACCAACAACTATCCCAGGAGATTGGGCCCAAATCAAGGACAACAATTGATAGAGAAATGAAAATTGCATTTATTCAAAGTTAAAACATTTTAGGATCTGCAAATATTTAACTTCGAAAATGAACTGAATATTGTCGAGAGCAGCCCTAAAATACATGTTCTCGATGTCCACCGTTCAATTGAAGACACTGTTGAATGCAGCGAGCCAAGTTTTTCTTATAATTAGTGCTGTACCATAGCCATATACATGAATATGCGAAATGTACATTGAATCTTCATATTTATATACATAGAACATAGGAATCTCGAAACACGAAAAACACTTACGACTTCTCAGAAACTTTTTATTATCTTTGAGTTTAAAGGTTTTTCGACATAAGGAGAGAGAGGCACAATCTTTCTATTCTGGCTTTTTCATCTGCCCCCCCCCCCATCTCGTGCGACACCTGCCCAAGGCCGCCGCGAGCAAGCGAAAGTCAACCCTTCTCGTTCGGTGTCTAGTCTCAACTCTACTTTCTTCAAATTCCCCAAATCCTCCGCACGCTTCCGGTGCGTGACGTCATTCGCACTTGCTAGCCCCGTTTTCCATCTCAGGCTATTGTGACATCTCTGAGTGACACGTCCGCTCCACCTGCGCGTGCGCGTGAACACCTGCGTTAATGTTGCACCTAAGTAACCCACACACTGAGCCGAAAGGTTCTCAGCCTAACTAAACCCTAAGGTATGAAACGAAATCCCTCGGCCATTATATTACAGTGCTAATTCGTCCAGAAGGTGAGGAGCCTTTTGCTACAATATTTTCACCTGTACCATGAACTTCAAAGTTCTTGACCAACAAGAAAATCTGTTTAGAAATGTGTTGAAATCAAACTTTGTTCTGTATCTAACTTGAAAACCCTTAAAAATCTTTTGTAATATATATTCAAACAAAATATCTTCTGTTCCATCGTCCAAGGCAGGATTTTGCTATATTTGCTTACATATATCAAAATGTTAACTAATTCTCTGCAGTAATGTGGTTTGGTTCGGTTTTATGGCATATCAACCATTGTAGGTTATTTAATGCTGAATTCTGTTTATACATATATATGAAATATATTATTTGTAAACAAATTTTGATGATAACATTTTTAAATAAGCCTAAGCTCATTTTGTTTGGACACAGATAGTTTTACGCATTGCTATCTAACACTAATCATTCAATGTTATATCAATCGTTTGTTTGGACACAGTGAAGTGTTTACAAATATTGCTATTTAACACTAATTATTCTATTCAACTCTATTCGTTTATTTGTATCCAAATGTATTGCTATGTATCTCTAACTATTTAATTGGATATTTGTCATTTGTTTACACTCTGCTGAATGGTCAAACAGTTCTATTTCTAACAATTGAATTTAACATGAAGCATTTGTTTGCACACAATTTTAATTTCAAATATTTCTATTTGACCCATACATGGGACTCTATCAGGTACTACCACTCCTGGTTAGAGTGGACCTGGGAGTAATGGCAATGAAGGAGTTCTCCATATTCCTTAAAGCTCCAACATTACTCGAGCCTCATCATCAGATTGTTTTATGTCATATACAGGACATTCGTTGGGGGTTGTATTCTACAGAGATTCCTGGGAGAAGTCACCCTGGTAACACTGGGTGTAATGAAAAACTAAAGATATAAAAGCTTGACTTGATGCTTTATTGAAATATAGCACATCTGTGGTCAGTTCGCTTGGAGCTTCTTTAAATGTACAGGTGACTGATCCGGTAGGAGGAGACAACTATGGCTGTCTCCCATCACACTGGGATTCCAAGATTTATTAAGTCGGCAGATTTTTTTAAATGATTAAAGAAATTCATTTGATTCTTACTGCATAAAATCCCTTCGAGGTGTAAATAATGGCGCTTAAATTGGATGGTGTGCATGTGTGTTTGTTTACATTTTAAAAAAGCAACTGTTCATTCTTTTTTTTACGTAAGGTTTACTTTTTCTTTGTTTAATGGCCTATCAACATTTTTAGATTATTTAATGCCAAATTCATTCTTCTAGAAGAATAGTAGTGGTACTATTTAACCCATAGCTAGGAGGATAAGGGGGTTCATGCCATTCCTAAGGATATGTGAACGTAATAGTGCGACTGGAGTTCGAACTCGTTTACTGTGAATCTGCAGCCCAGTGCTTTAACTATTACACCACGAAAACACGTCCCCATTAGGTTTACGGGAAAGCAAGTTTTAAAAGACTCTTTTGTACGTCCGTTATGTTTTTAATGTTTAGGCGTAGAGCCATAAATAAGTTTATAATGATGATGATGATGATGAAAATACGATCAATCACAAAATAAGCGAATGTAGCAAATTAGCACAGAAGAAGTATAAGGCGAGACACAGCTGGGTCGGCAAGGTGATCCCCTGGGAAAGGTGCAGGATATTTCAATTCGACCATACAAACAAATGGTATATGCACAACCCGACGCCTGTCCTAAAAAATGACTCGCATAAACTCCTATGGGACTTTAACATGCAAACGGATTACCTAATCCCGGCCAGAAGACCAGACCTCATAATAATCAACAAAAAAAAAGAAGAGAATCTGCAAAATTGTCGACTTTGCTGTCCCGGTGGACCACTGAATAAATCTGAAGGAAAGTGAAAAGAAGGATAAGTACCTCGACCTTGCTAGAGAATTGAAAAAACTGTGGAACATGAAAGTAACGATTGAGCCAATTGTGATTAGTGCGTTAGGTACAATACCTAAAGGATTATTAAAGGGACTGGAGGACTTTGGATTTGGCGGACGGGTAGAGACTATCCAAACGACAGTACTGCTGAGAACGACCAGAATCCTGAGACGAGTCCTGAAGACTTGAGGAGACTTGCTGTCACACAAACTCCAGTGAAAAACCATCAGCTGACACTGATGTGAAAAACTCTAAAGGAGTAAATAATAATAATAATAATAATAATAATAATAATAATAATAATAATAATAATCAAATTAGCACAGAAGGAGTATAAGACTAGACACGACTGGGTCGGCAAGGCGATCCACTGGGAGATGTGCAAGAAATTTAAATTTGACCATACCAAGAAATGGTATATGCATAACCCAGCACCTGTCCTAGAAAATGACATACATAAACTCCTATGTGACTTTGACGTAGAGACGGATCACTTAATCTCGGCCAGAAGACCAGACCTTATAATAATCAACAAAAACACTGATGTGAAAAACTCTAAAGGAGTAAAATGATAATGATAATAATAGTCGAGCTCAAGTCAGCATTATACTGAGTGGGAAATAACAAAAGCAAAAGTTGTACTAATTCATGGCCCCTCTACGGGATCGCTCAAAAATATGTCCGTACATGATGCATGGGTAAGTGATAGAGACTTATCGTCTTCTTTGTGGAAGTGGAGTCATAAAAACGGGCAGATCACCAAAAACCATTACCGTTTTTTTTTTTTATTTTTAGCATCATGATAAAAAATGTGCTTATTTCATTATTTTTCAAATTTTTTATTCATTCTATCTTATCTTGTTTTCCTGCATTCCCTTCATCCTTACCTTTAAGCATAAAAATACGTGTCTCACCCACTCCTTAATATCACACACCACCTTTCATTATTAAATCGGAAATATTTGTTCTCTGAGAATCTATCAAGTGAGTGGAACATCAGAGACGCTTTGCGACGAATGTATCTTTGATGTTTATTTTAAAGTACCCATCAGTAAAATTCTTCCATTTTTCTTCCTCTTCCAAGACCCAAATTTAAATCTTACTCATTTTATCTCTCTCTCCCCTCTCTCTCTGTTCTTTCTAACCTAATTCCCTTCCCCTACTCTCTCATTGGTCTCGTAACCTAGTTAGCGTAGAATGTCTTGCGCAGAAGTAACCTCGTGAAACTCATCCCTATGCTGGGTTACAAATGGTTTGAATTCAGTGTTTTTCATTCTCTGATTGCCAGACAAAGGTTAAACAGACCAGTTTGTCGTCCTATGTAACTCATAGCTGGAAGAAGAACAGTTGAATTGATACCTTTCCCGAGGATAATAGTGCGATATGTGAAATACGAACAATCTCGATCGGAATTTGAACTCGGGTAGCCTTGTCAACTTCCTCCGACAATGAATGTTATGGCACAAGTGTAAAAACAAACGCATGTCCTCCTCTCTGGCGAATTTTACACACCATTTTTCGATATAACAGCGCAAAATTTTTCTTGAATTGATTATTATAAGTTCTATCGTTAATAACAAAACTTTGAAAGGGTTCAATAATTTCCTGTGGGCACGAACTGGAAAACAAAACACACACAAATAACTTTTAAAAAACACGTTTTTAGCCACTTCCAATCTAAAGATTATGATATCGTTTTTTATTTTTTATTTTTGTTCTGTTTTGTTTTGTCTTGTAAGAAATCTTTCTGTTTTAAATTTTTCTCATTATTTTGAAGTAAAGGTGAAATTATCTATATGAAAGGTTTGGTTTGGTTTGGTTTCTTTGTTTAATGTCATATCAACTAATGCCAAAGCCATCCTTGTAAAAAAAAAAAAAAAAACAGTAGTGACACTATTTAAGCCATCGCTAAGTGGTATAATAAATTTCACACCTTTCCCAAGGGGTATTGGCTCGAAAGTGAGCGTAATAGAATAATTGATGTTTGAACTCGCTTACTAGGAGCAGCAGTTCAGCACATTAGCCACTGCACCACAGAACTTCACCCTTGATACGAAAAGAAAAGTGAATAGTTGTTACAAAAAGTTAGTGAGTAATGAAAATCTAAATATGTTTTCATATAAAAATATCATGAAACTATAAGACAAAAGAATCGATACTGTCATAGATGACAGGATTATTTTTGAATAGACAACATATACATATACAAGGTTCGTTCAATAAATAAGAGGATTTGAAAAAGAAAAAAAAAAGAAATAAACATTTTTTTCAGAATTTTTCCCATATATGTAAACTTTGCAATGTTGGGATTAGATTTATAGCAAAAAATTATTGCAATCTCACAAAATGTTTCTTTTAAGGCTATTCAAACTCTTAACAGTTCCGAGTGTTCCTGGTTTGAATAAAGGCCAGTCGTCAAATTCTAGTTGCTGAGAAATGCAAACCATGTTTAATTTCACTAAAAAAAATGTGTGATATATTCAGATAAATATGTTTTAGTCGAAAAAAGTGCTTTCAAATGGGGTAAACATAAGTTGGCCACTTGAAAATACAGTCGATAGAACGGAATCACAATGACTCTCCGGTAAAGAAAACGTTCCAGACGTAGCAATCAATCACGATCTTGCTGACAGTCTCCTGGGTCATGAAAGGACTGGTCACTATTATTTCCTTGAAAAAAGGTGCCACTGTGAACAGAGCTTTTTCGTACCAAGTCTTTGGACAAAATTCATTTTATCTATTAAATAAACTTTTCATCATACCTCGTATATATATATATATATATATATATATATATATATATATATATATATATATTTCATCTAAACCAAGAAGGTTCGGGGTGATTTTTAACGGCATCTTAATTTCTTAGAATTCTTTTCTTTTTCTTCTTCTTCTTCTTCTTGCATTCTATTTTTAATTACTCCTCACAATTTTCTTGAAGGCAAGTGTCAAGCTTTAACTATATAATCTAGTATGGTAATCTGTCTCATTCAATTCCGTGTCCAGTAAATTTATCGAATGATGAATTCATCGTATCGTAAATTTACAGCCAGTAAATTCACCGTGTGGTAAATTTACCTCAGGTAAATAATTTGTAGTCGTGTCAGTATTACTGTATGGCTGCGCCGCATTAAATCCAATGAAACGATTGGAGATTCAGAATTTAATCAATGCTTTTAAGAATTTAATAAAAAGAGCTGAAGTATTGGGGTTTGGGAAATCCTATACTATAAGAGCATTTCATATGATACAGTGAATTTACCTGCGATAAATTTACTATACCATGAGTTTACAACAGAATGAATTTATCGACGATGAATTTACCATACGATGAGTTTACCACTAGATGAATTTACCGACGATGAATTTATCACATGATGGATCTAGCAACTAGCGACGATGAATTTACCACGTGACGAATTACCAACGATGAATTTACCAACGATAAATTTACCACTTTATGAGTATACCATACCATGAATTAACCACATGATAAATTTTCCATACGACGAATTTATCTCATGAGGAATTTAGTAAACGATGAATTTAACGACAATGAATTTATTATCAAAACAGATTTTAAAAAAACTAAGTCTACTTAGCGATTAGATTTTTTGCTAATAGAATAAGATATTTTTGCAACAAATTGTCACATCAGATCAATAACAGATATAGTGTAAAAAATTAAGTTTAAATCAGATCATTTTTGAAATAATGGTAAGAAAAAGAATTTAAGAGGGCATTTTGGAGAACTATCGGATAATTAATCCGATAGTTCTCCAAAATGCCCTCAATTCAATAGAATTTTATCTGTATGATTCAAAAAGATCTAAGCCTCTCTTAGATTTTAGATTTAATGTGAGAAGATAGTAAAATGAGGAGATGCCCAAGGTAGCATTATAAACAAATAATAATACTAATAACAATAAGCAAATCAGCACAGAAGAAGTATAAGACTAGACACGACTAGTCAAGGTGATTCACTGGGAGATGTGCAAGAAATTTAAATTTGACCATACTAACAGATGGTGTAGGAACAACCCAGCACCTGTCCTAGAAAATGACATAAATAAACTCCTATGGGACTTTGACGTACACACGGATCACCTAATCTCGGCCAGAAGACCAGACCTTATAATAATCAACAACAAAAAAGAGAATTTGCAAAATTGTTGACTTTGCTGTTCCAGCTGGCCACAGAATAAAACTGAAAGAATATGAAAAGAAGGATAAATACATCGACCTTGCTAGAGAATTGGAAAAACTGTGTCACATGAAGGTGAAAATTATACCAATTGTGATTGGTGCTTTTGGTACTGTTACTAAAGGATTATTAAAGGGACTGGAGGACTTGGAAGTGGGCTAACGAGTGGAGACCATCCAAGCAACGACATTATTGAGAACGGCCAGGATACGGAGAAGATTCCTGGAGACTTAAAGAGACTAGCTGTCACTCAAATTGCAGTGAAAGACCATCAGCTAACGCTGATGTGAAAAACTCCAATGGAAATAGTAATAATAATAATACTCTGCCAGAAGACCAGATCTTATAATAATCAACAAAAAAAAAAAAAAGAGAAGTTGCGGAATTGTGGACTTTGCTGTCCCAGCGAACCACAAAGTGAAATTAAAAGAATGTGAAAAGAGAGATAAGTGCCTCGACCTTTGCTAGGGAATCGAAAAAGCTATGGAACTTGAAAGTGATGATAATGCCAATTGTAACTGGTGCTTTTGGTATAGTCACGAAAGGATTAGTACAAGGACTGGAGGATTTGGAAATAAGAGGACGAGTGGAGACCATCCAAACTACTGTATTATTGAGATTGGCCATTATACTGAGAAAAGTCCTGGGGACTTAAGGGGACTTATTATCACTCAAACTCCAGAGTAAATCATGAGCTAACGCTGGTGTGAAAAACGCTCAAAAGAGAACAAATAATAATAACGATAATAAAGGGGCTGGAGGACTTGGCAATAAAAGGACGAGTGGAGGCCATCCAAACTACTGTATTACTGAGATCAGCCAGAATACTAAGAAGAGTCCTGGAGACTTGAAGGGACTGCTGTCACTTGGACTCCTGTGAAAAAAACATCAGCTAATGCTGATGTGAAAAACTCTCAAGGAGTAATAATATGCACAAACCAGAATCCACCCTAGAGAATGCAAAGATTTTTCTGGGGTTTTGAGATACAAATAGATCACCAAATCCTGACCAGAAGACCAGACCGAATGTTAATTTACAAGTAGAGGAAATCTCTGAAACTGGTAGACAAATTCACTTACCTAGGAAGCAGTGTCTCATCAACCGAAAAAGACATCGACACGCGGCTAACGAAGGCATGGACAGCTATGGATACGCTATCGATCATATGGAAATCAGACCTGACCGATAAAATGAAACGCAGTTTCTTCCAGGCAGCGGTCGTGTCGATACTGCTGTATGGATGCACCACTTGGACGCCAACAAAACGGCTGGAGAAGAAGCTAAACGGTAACTACACAAGAATGTTGCGAGCAATATTGAATAAGTCCTGGCGTCAACACCCCACAAGGCACCAACTATACGGTCACCTACCTCCCATCACGAAAACTATCCAAGTTAGACGAACCAGATACGCAGGACACTGCTGGAGAAGCAGAGACGAGCTCATAAGTGATGTACTCCTATGGACTCCCACATATGGCCGAGCAAAAGCAGGACGACCAGCTAGAACATACATACAGCAGCTATGTGAGGATACGGGATGTAGCCCTGAAGACCTGCTAGAGACGATGAACGATAGGGAAAAGTGGTGAGATAGGGTCAGGTATATCCGTGCTAGCAGCACGACATGATCATGATGACGATGATGATGATGTATTATAGTGGACTTTGATGCTCCAGTGAAACACTCAGGGAAGATAAAATAAAGGGAAATGTGTTGTATAACCAAAATGATATCAATAATAACAATGCAAATAGAAATACAAGCGGACTCTGTCATTTCGGATACGAACGGGTTTATTAATTTCTGGCTCCAGTCCTTGGCGACACGAGGAGAGAGACACAATTCTTAAAAGCTTATGCTAATCATACTATGCTGAACCCCCAATTCATACGATGCGCATCCCGTGGTGTTTAAGATCTCAATTCATCTCTGCTGGTCGAGATCTGATCAAATCCGAAAAATTCAACCGCTACCTCCTACGGTAGAAAACTCAACTAACTGTCTTTTTAAAATCTTCAAATTCTTAGGAGCATCTCTTCTGGGCATGACGCCATCCACACTCGAGCCCCATTTCCTGTCTGGGGGTTTATTATGACAGATGATGATTGTCATATCATTTCCGCACGGGCGTAAGACTGCACCATCTGACTATGCACCTGGACTAAGGGACCCGAGTAGTTCAAAGCCTTACCAAACTAAATAATAAAATATAATTAACGAAAAATGATTAATATAAAAAAAATCATTACCTTCATTATATAACAAAAGATAGACAAGTACTTACATCAAAGGCTTGGGGAAAAGACTGGAGGAACTAGAAATCAGAGGAAACGAGACCATCCAGACCACAGCAGTGTTGAGATCGGCAACAATACTAAGAATAGTCCTAAAGACCCGACGAGACTTGCGGTTACACAGACTCCAGTAAAATACCATCAACAGGAAAAACAAACCAGCAAAAATAATACATCGCAATGGGATCTCATAGGTAAAAACCAGTTATCAGCCCCTCTTGATTTTAAATCTATTATTTGATTGCCTTATGATCGAAAAGACCTATCTACGTTCCAGTGTTTCTCGTCAGCTTAATACTCTCTGAACTGTGGCATCATTCTTATATCCAATGTAGCTACTAGTTGTGTGTTAAAGAGCATCCCTGCTGTTCTTCTCAAAGGATAGATTTGGCATTAAATAACCTACGAAGGTTGATATGCCATTAAAACAAAAAAAAGCATACCAAATCAGCGCAGCTGCTTATATTTCATGTCCTTAATCGTACATAAATTCCTTTTTCTATCATTTTCTCCAACCAGTTTGTACAGAACAAATAAATCAATATGATCTTTAAAAAAAATGTTTCAATAAACTAATATTTAAAGAGAGCTTCCATTGTTAATCTCCAACTCTGCAGGAAAAGGATTGCAGAAAAATTCCGCTAAAAGTAAAATCGAAGATCACAAAATACATTCGAACATTAGCGGACCTTTTTTTTTCGGCTCTACGCTATAAATAAGCTGGTTTTCATAACAATGGATATTTAAAAATGTGAGTCCTAATGAAAGTGTGATACAGGCAATTCGATTATAGATTTTTAAAATAAACCCAAATATAATTCGCTGTTTGTTATTAATGCTATGCTAGTTGATATTTTTCGAACTTTAACTGGTCGAATTCGAAATTCCTCACAAGAGGCATTGGTCTCTATGTGAACTTAGATAAAACAGAATTCTTGTATTTAAATCAAGGTTCTACTTCCTCATTAAATGGCAAATTTCTGAAATTATTAGACCAGTTCATATACCTCCATATTAATATCTCATCTACTGAATACTCGTTGTTAAAGCAAGGACAGGTTAACGATCAAGTAGAAATCAGATAGAATAAAACAGAAATTCTTCCAAGATGTAGTCGTGTCAGCACCACTGTATGGCTGCACCACATTGAATCCAATGAAACGATTAGAGAAAAGTTAAATGGGAAATACACAAGGATGCTGCATGCTGTTTTGAACAAACTTGGAAGCAGCAAGATATAAGACAAAATCTGTACTGCCACTTACTTTCTATCTCACAAACCATCTAAGTGATACAAGCAAGACAAGCAAGGAACCACTGGCTCAGTAAGAAGCAACTCATAAGTAACGTTCTTCTATGGACTCCTTCACATGGCCATACCAGCAGCTCTGTTTGAACATTGCGAGCGGTCAAGACGATTTACCAAAAGCGTTGGCCAATAGGGACGGATGGCGAAAGATAATGAAAGGAATATGTGCTGTCAGCAATCCTTGATGATGATGATTATTTCTTTATGAACAAAGTGCAATATCTAAATATTTTAATGCGCTTATTGTTAGCCTCTAATCCATAGTTAATCCCAATTTAAACTTTGTCCAGTAATTTAATAATCACATGGGGGAAGAATCGATCCTTCTGATATCAGAAATAGCATCACCATTAAGGTGTGTTGACAGTATGGCTTTTATTGACTCTCTCTCTCTCTCTCTCTCTCTCTCTCTCTCTCACACACACACACACACACCCTCCATCTCTATTGGCTATCGCTCTGGGTAAATCCTCTAGATAGCATTCAGTATCCGCACAGAGCTGACGCGTGTAAATTTTTGCTATTCGGCCAACACTGGTGTGTCCATGTGTAGGAGTCCATAGGAGAACGTTGCTTATGGATTAATTCGTACTTCACCAGGAATACCCCGTATGTCTTACTCGTCTAACTTGCATGGTTTGTGAGATGAGAGGTAAGTGACCATTCAACTGCTGCTAACAGGTTTTGTTCAAAACAGCACACATTATCCTTGTATAATCCCCATCTAGCCTTTTCTCCAAGAGTTTCATTAGAGTCCAAGTGGTGCAACCATACAGTAGTGCTGGCGCGGCTAAAGCTTGGAAGAATTACCGTTTTGTTTTATCAGAGAGAACAAATTTTTATGTGGTCGGTAACCTTTCAATAGTATCCCATTATTTACGCGTATACTCACATTGATTTTAGTAGATGAGATTTTGCTACCAAAGTATATGAACTGGTTTACTAATTTCAGAGACTTGCCATTTTATGAGGAGATATCACCATCTTGATTAAAACACATGAACTCTGTTTTATCTGACTTCTGATGCTTCTTGCTGTCTGTTCAACGCTATGCAGCAGAAATTGGGCTTGAACAGATATATTTGCAAGAAGCCCTTGATCATCTTCGTCGTCAATATCAGTATTAGTTTCTGGTGCATATTCTCTGCTTCTTGCCTTTTCTTTAGAGTGAAACTATTTTCTTTGATTACTTCCACCAGAAAAAGAATGCAAGACATCTCTTTTCCTTATTGCTGTTTTTTTCCTATTGTATATGAACGATACATTACAGTTGTATACTAAGCTGTGTCTTTATGAACAACGAGGAACACGTATATATAAAAATATATCTCTCATTGTATTATCGAAAGGGGCCCACAGTTTGTTGTTAGTTTGAGAGAGACATATACTCAAAGAGGGGACTTCTTCTTGTCCCATATCTTCTTCCTGGAGCCAGGGGGTACCAACGCTTGCCCCCTCTTGCAAGCCGTATCCTCAGAGACGTCCGAGACGCCTCGGATCGGCTGCCTATCCCTGGTTCGAGTGTTGATTCTCTGGACTCTGTTTAAATATGACCGCGTGGTTCTCATATCACGTAGTTTCCTTCAGCTTGCACACCTGCTCAACCGGCTTGCTCCGACGCACTGCCATCCTCCTGTTTACTAATCACAACGTGACAGCTTGTCAAAACACACGGGGTCACTATGTACCATAGCCATGATATGGCTATGAGTGAAACGTACATAGAATGTCCATAAAGATAGAACATAGGAATCTCGAAACACGAAAAACACTTGACGACTTCTTTGTTCAGGTACGAAACTTTTTATTACCTTTGAGTTTAAAGGTTCTTCGACATAAGGAGAGAGAGGCACAATCTTTCTATTCTGGCTTTTTCATCTGCTCCCCCAACACATATGGCACCCGCCACAAAGGTCCCCACGAGCAAGCGAAAACCAAAGTCTTCTCCTGAGGCAGGTCTCATCTCAACTCACTGACTTTTTCAAAATCTCCCCAAATCCTCCGCGCTCTTCCGGTGCGTGACGTCACCCGCACTCCGTAACCCCGCTTCCAATGTGAGCTATTGTGACATCTCTGAGTGATACGTCCGCTCCGTCTGCACGCACGCGAACACATGTGTTAATGTTGCACCTAAGTAACCCATGCACTGAGCCGAAAGGTTCTCAGCCTAACTAAACCCAAAGGCATGAAACAAAAATCCATGTCATATATTATATAACAATTACGATTTCCTCACTAACATTGTCGAATTTGAAGTATTACAAAGTTTCAAAGATTTTACAAAGTTCAAATCTCTCCAACTGCCCATTATTTAGTCTTAAAATCAAGTTCATTCGACCATTTTATCATATTTACCCAACCCCTCCGCTCGGGCAGGATATGACACAAGGTCAATTTTTAAGCGGTTTGAATTCAGAGTTTTCCTTCTCCTAGAATAGTTGCCTTGCCAAGGCTGAAGAACCTAGTCTGCCCTACTATTTACCCATAGCTGGAGGGAGAATAATTGGATTCATACCTTTCCCAAGAGTATTAGTGCTATGTGAAATGCAATCAGTCTCGTCCAGGATTTGAACTCGTGTCGCCGTGTCCATTTCCTACGACGATAACCATTACACCACGGGCACCTCAAAAAATTTTATAGTCACTTCATTTTTTTTTTTCTTTTAAACCTACGTCGCTTAAAAATTGGGAAGATTTTGTTTGTTCTCTGTCGATAACAAAACAATTTTGTGCTGGGCTACCAAATTTGTTATGCATACTTATTCAACCCTGAATAAGGTTTTAATGCGGTTTTTCTTATCCATAAGAAATAGAAACTCTCGTCGAGAGGTGGCTTTTAATGATAAACAATACTAACCAAATTAATAATTTAAATATGGCCTGGTTTTTTTTTTTTCTTTTTTGTTTTAATGGCAAATGTACTTTTGTGACTCATTTAAGAAGTGCAGTGATACTATTTCACCCAGCGCTGGTGAATGGATAAGGGGGTTCATGCCTTTCCAAACAATATTCCGGCACTTTAGCTATTACGTCCACACAGAATTTTAAAAAATTGTACTTTAAATATACGCCTTAATACATTTAGCGCCGGAGGGTGTTGTCAGTGATGTTTTGATTGGTTCCTTGGGGAGTTTCGGGTCTTACAACATCATACTCCCATCACCCAGCAGACTCAATCAGAAATGATCATGCAACATAGGAAAAGAAAAAAAAGAAAAATTAAATTGGCTTTTTATTCATTTGGACGATTAAAGACCGCTCATACGCGAATCTGTCTATTTTAGTGATCTGCGCGGACACAAGCACTTTTTTTAACACATAGATTGTTCGAAATTATTCATTTACACAGCTTTTGTCTTCATGTCCAGTACTCAGCTCTCGCCGGACTAGGGTATCTGGTTTTGGGAAGTTATTTTTTTACTCCTTTTTTTACTCTTTTTTTTTTTTTTCCTTTTCTTTTCTTGCTCTTCCACTCCCCTAAAAAAAACCGCTATACAAGTTCAAATTTCCAAATTCACCAAGACTACACTATCTCGGTTTCTTTCTAATCAACTCACTAAAATTACGATGGCAACAGGGAAAAAGAATCTCTTTTTCTTTTCTTTCTTTTTTTCTTGTTTTCTTTCTTCATCTCTTTTTTTTTTTCTTTTTTAAAAATTTTTTTATACACCCCCACACAAGCAAATAAAAATAATAGAATAGAAGGAATCCGCTCAATGTATTTGTATTACAACACCTCTGAGTACTCGAAACAGTGCTCAAGAAGTTTCACGTTTTAGAAGAACAGTTTTATTGAAAGATTCTATCTTTTCATGGGATACTAAGACCCCTCTATGCAAAGTCTGCTTTTTATCAACTGAATAAAAAATAAGTTATTTTAAGGGCAATTCAATTACACCGATTATCAAAATCTTTTTACCCTTAAACCTACCCCTGGAAAAATCATAATTGACAATAAAATGTTAAGTGAATCACAGTAAAAACTATATGATTCACTTTACCAATTTACAATATAACAAACCATTGGCGCTTAACACATTGAACAAGAAATATACATTTTTTTAAACTATTTACTTGAAAGACACAATTCTATGGAGTTTGTATTCCTTCTTCCATCTATAAAAATTCCTCTCTACAAAATAGCGAAATATTTATCATACTAAAATAAATTTTCACATTTAATTAAACATTAAATTAATTAATTAACCTGTTCTTCAAGCTAAAAACCAACATTTTGGCTTAGTTTGAACAACCAATCAGAACAAAAAAAAAATGTATTAGTCAACAAATTGATTTGGTCTCTTTGTTTTTAATAGCATATCAACCCATGGGGGTTATTTAATGCCAAAGCCATCCTCGTCGAAGAACAATAATCGTATTATTTGACTCATTGCTGAGAGAGATAAGAAAGTTTATATCTTCCCCAAGAGAATAAGTCCGAAAGTAAACTTGATACCGTGACTGAAAATCGAACTCGCTTACTACGATATCACAATCCAGCACGATAGCCACAACGCCAGAGGGACCCCCACCAGTGTCCTAAATTTAAAATATATTTCTAAACAAAATTATGTTATAATTTTTACAGAAACATAACATTTGTCTAAATTTCTTACATGAAGCTGGATAATCATTAATACTTACAATATCGGATTGTTGACCTTATCTTTTTTGTTATAATCACAACGTTTCTAGGCCGATGTGTCCTTCGGCTTTCTTCATGAGTTTAAAGTCGAACGCGGAAGTCCACACAGAATCTCGAAGTGGACCCTTTATTTGAATAACAAAGGTAGACTGTTCCAATTCTGTTAAGGCCGACCGGGTTCAAGTGTTAGGTTATATTAAGTATTCCTTGTTAGTCTTACCTCTAGTTGGGATTGAACCTGCAACTTCCTGATGATTTCACAATGAAACGCCTTATCCACTGCGTCATTTATCTGAACATTCGAAGTTATAATAGAAACATAACAATTTTATAATATGATATAAAATTATTTTCTCTTATGTAAATTTATCTTTTCTGTTCGGAGGATTTATCTTTTCTACTTTACGGATTTTTCTTTTCTGTTTAACAGACTTATCTTTTCTGTTTTACGGTTTTATCTTTTCTATTTTGCGGATTACCTTTTCTGTTTAAAGGATTTATCTTTTCTATTTTAGGATTTTTTCTGTTTTGCAAATATATCTTTCCTGTTCTACGAGTTTATCTTTTCTATTTTGCGGATTTTTCTTTTCTGTTTTAAGGATTTTCTTTTTCGTTTTTTTTTTTTTTTGTTTTTTGTTTTTTTTCTGTTTTGTGGATTTATCTTTTCTGTTTTGCGAACATATCTTTTCTGTTCAACGAATTTATCTTTATTTTAAGGATTTATCTTTTCTATTTTGCGGATTTATCTATTCTATTTTAATGATTTTTTTCTTGTTTTTTTTTTTTTTACTTATTTTTTCTATTTTGTATCTTTTCTGTTCTATGGATTTATCTTTTCTGTTTTAAGGATTTTCTTTTTTTTACCGATTTCTTTTGCGTGTCTTGTTGATTTATCTTTTCTGCTTTGCAGATCTAGCTTTTCTGTTGTACGAATTTATTTTTTCTGTTTAATGGAATTATCTTTTACCCTAACAATTACTGTTTGTGACAGTTGACAACAAAGAACGTAAAATCTTTGGAAAAATAAACAAGTACAAGTGATTTTTTTTTTTTTTTGTATTAGTCGTTTTGTCTCAATGTAACTATGTCTAGCGCTTCTTACAATGACACCTGCTTAAGTCGAATATCTGTTGTATTGCCTAGAGCAGACAGCAAGAGGTATCAGTCTGCACGTGAACTTCATGAATTTCAATCAAAACATAGCCATCTCCGCATTAAATTGCAAGCATCTGAAATTAGTTGCGCAGTACATATACCGCGGTAGCAATATCTCATCTACTGAAAACAATGTCAACATATGAATAGGTAAGGTGAGGATTGTTATTTAAAGGCTATCGACCACTTGGAAATCTGATCTCTTCGATAAAATAAAACGGGAATTCTTCCAAACTGTGACCGTGTCAATACTACAGTATGGTTGCATCACTTGGAAGCTAACAAAACCATTGGTGAAAAGGCTAGATGGGAACTAAACAAAGATGCTGAGTGCTGTTTTGGACAAATCTGGTGATGAGGATAGTATAGCTACCATCCAAGTTTTTATCTCTTACCTTGACGAACACTTCAGCTTCTTCATAAATAATTTACTTACGACCTAAAAAGTAATTTATATAAAGTGGAAACACATTTGTATTTGCACTTCCTTTTTGAAAAGATCTTTGCACCTTGTTACGTTCCACATTTTATCCCATCAACTCATTTCTATTTAGACAGTAAAAAGGAAAGGTAAAAAAGTTAAAGTAATATTAATTTCATTTGATGTAGCGAAATTCGAGCGAGATACACTTTATATATTGAGGGCACCACTCGTTCAGTTTGTTAAGTAGAAAAAAAAAAGACTGATTTTTTTGCTTTCCCATTAATTTTATTAAGCAACATATTTTTGCCATTTTGTTCCACTAAGCCAATTTCTTCCTCCCATCTCACAAACCATCCAAGTAGGACGAGCAAGAGGCACTGCGCACCACTAAGGAAATTAGGACGATCCTAATAATCGACGTCGCCTTATGGGCTCATATACACGGACATACCATTGTTGGCCCACCAGCAAAAACTTACATTCATCAACTCTGTGTGGACACAGGTTGCAGTCTAGAAGTCTTTTCTCGGGACGATGGCCAATAGGGAAAGACGGTGAGAGACAATCAAGGGAACCTTTGTTGTCAGCAGCCTTGATGATGATGATGATGAACCCAATTTCATATTTCCATCACCCAAAAGCTGTTTAGTTTCTCGGCAAAGAATAGTTCAAAGTTCTTTTTACTGCCTCCCAGAAAATTGAAATTCTTTCTCGAAGAGAATTCTGTTTGGTTTGGGTTCTTTTTTTTTAATGGCATATCGACGTTTCTTTGTGGGTTATCTATTGTCAAAACTACCGTCGTCGATATTCAGCCCATTGCTGGAAAGAATTCTGTAACGACAAAAATAGTTATCCTCAAGTTCAAGATCTGAAAACTTAACAATCAAATTGTTCCAATTTGATTATTATCTATACATTGTAGACTGCTATATTTCTTTTGGTTGCTATGCTCACTTCATTTCAGCCGCTGTAATTTTCGGCTTTTTTTAGTTGTCTTTTGTCGTACTCGGTAACCTTCTGGAAATTCCGAACAACCCTTCATTTGAATCACGGAAGTAAACTTCTCTCATTCCGATTGCGACAAAATTTACCTGAAGAAAGCCGGGGAGTACAGCGGTCGAAACGTTGTGAATATAGCAACCGAGATCAGTATAGTAGTTTGCAATGTATTGAGAATCATAACATATAGAGATATTGTAAAACAATCTTTCCTGATCGCTCCAGAAATATGCGATTTAACATTATTCTGATGTGAAATTATTCTCTTTCTAATAATTTGTCCCAGAAAATGTTTTCTATCGTTTGCTTCTAGTTTAATCTGTCAGGAGTACTTGTTAGAATCAATTGCTAATTACACAGTGGTTGCTAATTACACAGCATCACTTTCTTTAAACATATTTACCTAACCTATCCACCACAGGCAGGACATAACGCAGGATCAATTTTTTTAGCGGATCAAAGCTGGTTTCTATTCAGACTTATCCTTCTACTGTACTAGTTACCGAAACAAGGCCAAAGAATCCAGTTTGCCATACTATTTATGAATAGCTGGAGGGAGAACTGATGGATTCATGCCTTTCTCAAGGGCATTAGTGCGAAATGAAATGCAAACAGCCACGTCCAGGTCTGAACTCTGATCGACGGTTCCATTTCCAACGACGTTAACCTTTGCGTTAAGTACACCTCCATCACTTTCTTTATTTGATGGTTTGGTTTGGTTTCTTTGTTTTAATGGCATATCAACCTTTGTAGGTTATCTAATGCCAAAGCCATTCTCTTAGAAGAACAGTAGTGGTACTATTTAACCCATAGCTGGGAGGATAAGGGGGTTCATACCTTTCCCAAGGGTATTTGCCCGAAAGTGAACGTAATAGCGCGACTGGAGTACGAACTCTCTTACTACGATTCCGCAGTCCGTCGCTTTAACCATTACACCACGAGGACACCCCACTTTCTTTATTTGAAGACAGGCGTTTGGTTCGGTTAGCGGTTATTCATTTGGTTTTTCCAGCGGTCTCTTGCAATCCACATTGTACCTACTTTTCATGATCAGTTACAATTTCTTTCAAAAACAGAACATTTTTATGGCCGATCACATACGGAAATCACACATTAAAATTACAAACATACTCAAGCTGAAACTTGTTGCTTAGTTTAAGCAATAACCCGGCATACGTGCCCGGATCCAAATTTGGATTCGTGAAACTGATTGCCTCATTAGAGCCACATTGCACTTAGTGCGTCGATGAGCAGCACAGACCAGCAGGGTTCGAGTCTCGGCTCGTTCCCGACCTTCCCCTCCCCTTTATCCCCACTTTATCGGCCTTCGGGCTTTTGACCTTGTGTCAAGTCCTGTCTGATGGGGGGCAGCGACAAATACAATACTCAAGCTGAAACTTTTTATTATTCGTTTTATCTTTTAGTATTTCAGATATATCTAAACTCATATAGATTTGAGTATTTTCAAGTAATGTCATGATTTGATCGATATACAAGGCGATGAAAAAAATGTTAACACCCTATAGGAGTACCTGTTTGATATAATTAAAAAAGTCACCACATATTCATCATCCCTATCAATACATTCTTGTAATCTCCTACATGTGATTAAAAATATATATATTTCTACAGGATTGTCTTTATTAGAAAAGCAGAACTGGTATTTCGGAGACCACCTAGGGAAGGAACTCCTACAAAAATGTTATCATTTTTATAAAAACCCAGTATATCTATACAGAGAAATCTTCATCACAGTGCTTCATAAACGATTTTTAAAATTCAGACAGGTCATATCTGCTATCGATGACTTTTTTGATCAATGGGATTCAAGCACTGTAATACGAATGAAAGGAGTGTATAGACCGCAGGGAGGATTATGTTGAAAAATATACCTCATTTGGTCACATTCCATAAGAGTATCTTGGTGAGCCTATGAACTTTTCAGCTGACCCTCGCATTCCAGAGAGAAGAACCTCTGAAGCTCCTGATGTGAAACTGTTGATAATTTCTCTTAATGTCTTTTACGTCCTCAGATCTTCTCCAGAGATGAATTTTCTGTTTAGGAAACAAGAAAAAAAGTTGCTCAGAATTAGTTAAGATATATATAGAGGTTGTTGCACTAATAAAATCTGTCGTTTCACCCAAAACATATAATTAAAATTGTATCGAACTGACTTCATTTTTTTTCAAATTGTCACTGTGTTGTATACTCATCTTCTGATTCATTCAGCATCGCAACGACACAACATCAAAGACAGAGGCATGAAGGAAAACGCCGGAAGAAACGACAGGAAGACTTCTTTACAATTATATTTACCTCTCGCTTTATTGCAAGGGTTCGAAAGGGTTGTTCAAAGTTTGCATGTGAGAGGATGCTGGAGACCGAACATAAACTTCATATTTTGACCCCACTGTTATGACCGTCACGTTGTGTCTTTCTTGTTCTCTTAGATGCTCAACCAGAGGTCTTGGGGTCCACTCCATCGGGGCTTTTCCGAGGGCCCCCTCGGTCGGGTGTGGCCTTGCCTACCACATCTGGAAGTCTGCTGGCAACTGCTCTGGGACCCAAACTCAACTGAGTTAAATAATAACTCAACGCCCATACGATCGCCTACTGGATCTTTGAAATCGAATGTTTAATCGTCATCAAGCGGAAATAACTGTCATGCAGTTCAGAGGTTACTCTCTTCCGGTGCATGACTGTAATGGCACAATGGGACCTTCACCTTGTCCCATATCAAAAGCCTTAATCCGCCCACGCGATCTCTTTCGATTACTGGCCGTT
This sequence comes from Sepioteuthis lessoniana, assembly GCA_963585895.1. Taxonomy (NCBI): domain Eukaryota; kingdom Metazoa; phylum Mollusca; class Cephalopoda; order Myopsida; family Loliginidae; genus Sepioteuthis; species Sepioteuthis lessoniana. Next base: position 40,325,384 of record OY757917.1, on the reverse strand, counting down.
GGAATGCGTCACTTCCTTCCTGTGTATTACCTTGGAATAGTATTTTTGGGCTGGGTCGAAGGTCAAAATATAACAACTGAAACATCTCGATTAGGGGTTGGTCATCTTTGGGAGAGAAAGGGCCAAACAGTTATGCAGTTTCATGGAGGAGAGCCATGTTATTAGATTTGTCGATAAATTTTCTGCAGGTTTAAAGCAAAACAAGGAATTTAATATAATTCTTATTCTAACAAGAACCCTTATTTTACTGCAGGAATAACAACAAAAAAAGGAGGAAAAACTACAAACACATTCAACAAAAAAATTAAAATCCTTATTTTACTACGAGAATAAGAAAAAAAGCAACAAACACACTCAACGAAAAAAATTCAAATTTTTTATTTTACTCCGAGAATAAGAAAAAAAAAACATTTAAAAAAGCTACAAACACATTCAACAAAAAAAATCAAATTCTTTATTCTATTGCGGGAATAACAGAAAAACGACGATTATCACAGTCAACAAAAAAAATTCCTTCCTACAAACGAAATGATTTAATGAGACACTAGTTTCTGCCTCTTTTGCAATAACTTCTTCACATCAGGTAAAATATTAATCGATCACAGGAGCAAAACATCATCCAGGTGGTCGTCACGTAACCTTATACTTAAATGCCTTTTAGTATATTTCATTTTGGAAAAATGTTGTTCAAAAGCATATGTATTCCCAAATACTATCATCAGTTTCGCATTAGTCAAGATATTTTTATATTTTTCGCTTAGCAATATATATTTCTTGAAGGAGTCGGCAGTGGATTCGAACTGAAATTTTCGCATAGTACGAGGTGCATACGATAAGTTTCCAGACTTTTTTTCGTATGGGCACTTTTATTGATAGTACACACATGAAACTCTAGTTCCCTTCGAAGTAATCTCCTCCAGCTGCAATGCACTTGTTGTACCGTTCTAACAACTTCTTGAGGGCTCCATGGAAGTCCTCTTGTGTGTGCGTGTCAATGACCTTCGTCACAGCCTCTTTCATCACCTCAATTGTCTCATAACGACAGCCTGTGTGCTGAGGGAATAACCAAAAGTCACTGGGAGCAATGTCTGGACTATAGGGAGGGTGAGGAACTGTCTTGATGCCCATCTTGGTCAAATAGTCTGAAACAAGGATGGAGTCGTGGACTGGTGTATTGTCCTGGGGGAAATGCCACTGATCCGATTTGAAGAGTGCTCGCCTCTTCCGACGGAATCTCTTGCTGAACTCCCTTTGACCAATCAACTCTGGTCTATTGACTTCCTTACTCCTCCCACACACTCTAAAGTGTCGTCACGTCTAGATTGCATTTTTGAAATTCACCAGATGTGACAATCAGGCTTTAGTAGGGTGTATTCCAATTCCTACTGTAGCTGTTCATTTAAACCTGAAATCATAAGAATTGGCCAGTGATCTCATAAGATGTATAACAATAAGATACTGAATTTTCAAGAGTCTACGACAATTTTAAATACCTATACGAAAAAAGTCTGGAAACTTATTGTATGCACCTTGTAAGTCTATTGTAATGTAGTGTCATCAAGTGTAAGATGGCCGAACAAAAATCTCTCGAGGGCCGGACGCATAAACCACATCAGTTTATTATTTAAATAACTATGCAGTACGCAAATCTTCATTTAATTTTTTTCTAAATTTAAAACTTCAATCTTGATAATTTTTTCACTCCACGAAATGTTAACCGATATTTTTGAATGAATTTAATTAAAAGTAAAATGACAACGGATATCATTCTCTGTCAACCCTGTTATTAAAGAGACCCTAAGATATTTCAACTATATGTTATAAATAACACCTTTTATTGCGACCTAATGCTTTGCATCAATACCTCAAACAACCTATCAAAGGCAAGAGATACAAAAGCAGATTTATACAAAGATAAACAAGTCAATTTGAATCTATTTGTATATGTCAGACTCACCTGAACTGACTATTTTTATTTTTATTTTTAACTTGAGACCGACTTTAAATTTAAAAAAAAAGGACACTGGAAGCCGACACACCCCAAATAAATGAGTTTCTTATCAAGAATCTCAATGTGTCTCACTCATAAGCAACACTGTTTGCAAAAGACTGGCTTGAATTACCGTAAAATGTTAGAGGGTCAAATTAACAATGCAACGTGAAGATTCATTGAAATGAATTCAAGACAAACTAATTCGAATAAATGAACGGAAAGAAGAACTTTACTCTTTCGAACATTTCTTGTCCATGTCTTTCTCAAATTATTCTGACCCCAAAGATGTCAGCAAATTCATACTTGCTGCATATACTCGTATGGAGGCGTTCGTGGTGTAATGGTTATCGTCGTTGGAAGTGGACGAGGCTACACGAGTTCAAATCCCGAATAAAGTAGTTTACATTTCACATAGCACTATTACTCCTGAAAAAGGCATGAATCCAATAATTATACCTTTAGCTATGGGTAAATAGTAGATCAGACTAGACTCTTTAACCGGTATAGGAAAAAGAAAACTCTGAATTCAAACCAGACCTGGAGAGCGAAGGGCTCTACCAGGTTATTTGTGCCCAAGACATACTACATGAGTAATACCGCATAATCAATCCAGATTTTGTGATAATTCTTTTTTATTTTCTTGAGTATTGTTTGAAGAGCTAATTTTTTCGGCATTTTATAAAATGAATAATCATTTTGTAAAGTTGAAATTTAAACTGGTTTGCCAAAACGAAGAGCAATCCTTCAATACTTGATTTAATAAGTTATTTTGTGACTATATATTATTTTGTGACTATAAATTACGTATCGATCAAAGCATGAATAAATTCAGTATTTCTATATATCATATACGGTTGAAAGTGCTTACAGAGATTTGATAATTTTGGAGTTAAAAGGTTTGCATTCTAAATGTGGATACATAATCTATGAAAGATTGACGAGGAACTAACTGATTTGTCTGAGTAGTCGAGAATAAGAACGCCGCTAAAAGTGCGTTTCATCTCAAGTAGGATTGTCAATGTCCAAATCGACCATCAAAAGTTCTATCAATAATATCTTGAATTAAAACTAAAGTTAATACCAGCACTTTTCAGGTGTTCAGTTAGCGTAACGATTATCGTTGTATGAAATGGAATCGGCGACCAAAGTTCAAATCTAGGACAGACCTGTTTGCGTTTCACTTCGTGCTAATGCTCTTTGGAAAAGCATGAATCCATTTGCTTCCCTCCTAGTTGTGGGTAAATAATAGAACAGACTGGATTTTTTAACTGTTGGCTTAGCAACCAGTCTCAAAAGAAAACTGTATTAAAAAAACAACTTTGCTCCCTTAAAAAATTGACCTTGCATCACATCCTATCCGTGGTGGAGGGATTGAGAAAATACGAACGTTTTTCTCTTTTAAAATATGAATAAGATAAAGAATATATTTGCAACATACAGGAATTGAGTAACTAGACTTTTTATTTCTCAGAATTGAAAGTCATTTAAACAAATGCAAAACAAGATAAAAAAAAAAAACAATCGATCAAATAGCACGGGCTATTTTATCAAGCATTGTCGAAGTTAAAGTTTCTTCGTTGTTTCATTTTAATTTCATTTCCTCAGCAGACTATCCCTAATATTTCCAACTTAAACTCGTATTTGGTGAACATATTTAACAAATTAATACAGAGATTAATTTTTAATATATGAAAATAAAACTGTAATACAAATTAAGTAATATATTAACACTTTATATACATATATATTGTCATCCACAGACTGACTGTTTCGTTGTATCACGACTGTTCAGTGTGGCTAGACACGTAGGACGCTTGAAGCTGGGATCGAAACCCGCCCAACTTTACGTTAGACTTAGTATCATACCGCTCAGCCTACAAGCGAACGACGTCAGCTCGGGAATTATTAGGCATTAAGTAGTAGCTTTCGTTTGTTTACATTTTTATACCTAACCGGATACCAGAGTGCTCAATTCGTTCGAAGAGCTTAGCATTATGCATGTGGCAGCCGTAAATTCCTTAATGCAATTAGAAGAAAACTGAAACCTGGGTAAAGTGTCAATATAAGTTTATTTCGGCGAAAAATATCATTATACTCTTCGTCCCACCAGATGACTCCACACGTTTAATTTGAGGTTGAAAAACAGTAAATATGGATTACAGTCTATATATGTGTATGGAAAAAAAAAGAAGAAAAAAGAAAAACCGATCTAAATTAAAATTCTCAGGTGAATGCAGATCTGGCAGTTATTACCACTTTGACACAGAGTGGACCTGGGATTAATGACAATAAAAGAGTACTCCACATTCCTTAGATGTCCAGAACTGGAACTTCAACCTCAAAAACAGTTTCGTGTCAAGCCGAAGACACCTTTTTTTTTGGAGTGGGGTATCCTTCAGCCGGATATACAATGTATTTTAAACCCTGCCGACAAGGCTAACACTTCATTGGAGTAGGATATTTTGGTCCAAACCTATAGTTTTAACAGACATGTAGTTATTGGGTTTAGTACTGCTTTTTAGTCTACTTGTGCCTTAAAAAAAGAAAGGCATATGTGAAATTAATATTCTATTAGATGCAATTATTAGAACGTTTTAAGATAAGAGTCTTTATATTTTTCTAATTATAAGTGTGATCCCAAAAGATATAATTAATACACTGGTTGCTTTACCTTCTTGCTCTTGGCCTATGTTACAGTATCGTAGATATTTCCCTCTTATACAGAGAGAGAGGGGGGGGTCAATGAGAAAAAGTAACTAAGTAATTTTATTAAGATTGCATCTGTTAACTCAAGAAGAGTAATCTTTTCGTGTACAACGTAAAATGCATGGAGATAAAAGTTAACAGTAAAATTCTTGATATTTGTTATAAAGGACGAACGCAATATGGATTGATTCGACTTCTAACCAGTCAGATTTGACTTGGAGTCAATTTATACTGGTGGGGTAGGTATGCGCGAATCAAAACACGTACATGGCCATTTACAAATAATGCTTGTCCCTACCTTGTCATTTCCCGTAGGTGCCCAGTAATTAACTCAGCTCTGCCCCGTTTAGAGAAGTGGGTAAGTGTTGCCTGGTGGGTAGGTCCCCCTGGGACCAAGCTAATATCATTTTTCTCAGTCACCCGACTCGAACGCAGAAGCTCCGAATTAAGGTAAGACGAACAAGGTAATAACTTAAGGCTTTGTTTAAATAAATGTGGCCATTTAAGGTGGAGATTCATTTGATATATATATATATATATATATATATATATATATATATATATATTAGTAATATCCAGTCAGAGTCCGAAGACAGTGGGTGTGGATCATTCTTGTATAGAATATATAAGGAATATCATATAAATCAATATGAGTGCTCGATGTATGGCTATTGTTACATCACTTATTCCTTACAGGTATATAACAAAATTCCCATTCAGAGTGTATGTACTGTAATAAGAAGTTGTCATAAATTTATTTCGCCGGAGAATATTATTATACACTCCGTCTCGTCAGATGACTTTTTACATGTTAGACTAGAGGCTGTGGAACAGCAAATGTGGAATTACAGTTCATATGTGTACGAGAAAAAATAAAATATTGAAAAAAAATTTTTTTTAAATTTTAAATTCTCAGACGAGGGCTAAGGGGGTCAAAACAATAGGTGTTAGAAACATTAAGAAACAGGAGCAGGGTGTACTTGTAAGTCAACACATCCCAATTTGAGCTCATGCAAGGATTCCCATAGCAGATGGTTTGGTTTCTTTGTTTAATGGCATATCAACTCTTTGTAGGTTACTTAATGCCTAAGTAATTCTCGTAGAAGAACAGTAGTGATACTATTTAACCCATTGCTGGGAGGATAAGAGGGTTCATACCTTTCCCAAGGGTAAGTGAACGAAAGTGAACGTGATAGCGAACTCGCTTACTACGATTCCGCTGTCTATCGTTTTAACCAGTACACTACGAGGACACCCCCCTCATAGCAGATGGGATTTTCTAAATAATCTAAGCTCCTAAATTAAAAGACTATCACCATATATATTCTTCATTTATTCCTAATACATGTGTTAATTATCTCAGCTGGTGTGATTTTAAATGAAATTAGAATCAAGATACATAAAAATGAAAATAGAAGTAAAAACTTTTTCGGCAACTACTAGGTGCCTTTAATTAACACTAAAAATAATCAAGGGGAATTAACTACCTTAAAACAAAAGCCTTAATTTCTTAATTAATATCCGAAGTTCACAGAGTAATCATCATCATCATATATATATATATATATATATATATATGTTGCGCAGTAGAAGTCGATTTTTTAAGCTTGAAAAAAATCTATACCTAACTAGAGGTGAATAATACAAGGCTAAAATTTAAACTAGGTCTACCAAATGGAACAGTACTCCTAACAATTGATATACACCATTTACCGTTTCCTCTGCAGACTGTCACGAATATTTCCAACTTAAACTCGCGTTTGGTGTGGTGAACATATTTAACAAACTAACACATAGATTAATAAAGAATAATAAAACTGTGATACAAATTAAGTATTATATTAGAAGAAGGAAGTTACTTACCAAGTAACAGAAACTCACCAAAAAGTGAGCGGATAGCCATTCTTATTTCCACTGAGCAGTTTTAACTCCACGCTTGTTTTGGAGTCATCAGGAGAGAATGTGCACCGTTTCGGGACCTTCCTCTCAAAAAGGAAATAATAAATCTGTGATACAAATTAAGTATCATATTAGTGATGTATCATATGCCGTTTTCAGCAGCTAATGAACAGACTGTAAATACAAACTGGAACGTCACAGCACCTAGGTGGCCAATCAGACGTCTACGGCATGTTATATATCTGCGCAATATAATGATAACGCCATAGATTATGAATTCATATAAATATAAGCTCTAATGTGTATGATTTGCATGTTTCTAGCTGATGTAATTCTGATTACAGAGAAAAATGACGTGCCCCATAAACGACCGAAGTAATGACAGTTTAATCAGACGTAATGATCGTTTATTGCATATACACTCATTGACATTAGTACTGTTTTTATGTGGTACAACATTTTAAATAAAGGTGACTTGAAGGTTAATTGACGATTAAAGCCTTGATTCTACTAGTAAACTACTTTATGTTCGAGGTTCGACCTATACAGTAGGTATAGATCGAGCCCAGAATTTTGAGCGTAAAATCTTGAGGTCGACTTGATACCAGATCGACAATTTACGTTAGGTGGATGATCTAGGAGAAGACAACTGTGGTTGTCCTTACCGCAATACAAAAGATGGATGAAATTGAGATGAACAACTGACTGGTGTTCAAATTTAGGTGAGCTTGAATTGATAATCATGATAAACACTCAAGTATCGCATAAAAATCGCCCCAACACGATCTTCTCTAGCAATTTATATATTCGTCTTATATTTATTTTAAGTTGGCATTGCATGATCCAAAAAAGTTGATATACTATTGAACAAAGAAACAAAACTAATTTTTTTCTTTTTATAAGTTATTGGAATGAATAATTTTTCTTAGAATATTCACATCAGGGATCTTATTATCTATAACTTGTAGCTACTAAAGTGAGTCATAAGTTTTGCAATGTTTTAGTAGTGTTAGGTACAATACAGCAGTTTCCAATGCTTTCACCTTGATCACTATGGTGACGAACTACACTGCACTGAGAGATACTGAATTCACCTGATACTCTCCGAATGCTAATCACCGGGTTCGCCTCTATGGATTGCGACACAGCCCCCACTCTTTTAGACGTACTTGACTTTGCTTGATTATCAAGGTTTTAGCAACCCGAGCGATATTTCTTCAACTATTTGCTAACTGTACTGTGATCAATTCTGCCTTCACCCTTCGTACAACAAATGTTTTTGGTTGCTTCGACGGCGTTATGACCCACTTCAAACTTGTAAAGGCTATGTTCCTGAATTAGACTACGTTCCACTCGCCAATGGCGCAGGAGACCTGGGTTCAATCCCAGGTCGAGTCATACCGAAGACTCAAGAAATGGTAGTTGATGCCTCTTTGCTTAACACTCAGCATTATAAGGTATGGATCAAGGGTAAATTGGAGCAATCCAGGGAATGGGGTAGCGACCTCCCCTACACCTTGGTGTTGTAGCTCTCGAAAAGGGGGCCTTCGGGTCACTCTCAACTAAGGTCGCCAACTTTACTTACACGTTCCTCAGAATGACTTAAATCATACATTGAGTGAAGCAACGAACAACGTATCAGCGTACTAACAACTACGATGCTACCAATTTCTTCTTCGGTCACATGATATACATGCTTCAAACTAGCCCCTACCATATTAATAGTGTTTCATATGAGCCATACTTTGGTATACAGGAAATGATTATTAATTCAAATGTTTTTTTTTTGCTTTTTTTTTTTTGTCATTTAGAATATTCGGACTATTATCTTTATCTTCATTGTTATACTTACAACGTTTCGGCTGATACACCATTCGGCCTTCTTCAGGTATATCATGTCGAACTCCGAAGCCTACACAGAACTTCGAACTGAACCCATTATTTAATCCAGGGGGTAGATTGTTCCAATTCCGGGTGCAATTGTTAATCTATAGTAAGTATTCTTTGTTATCTGACCTGTGGGTGGGAATATTCTAGGTGATAAAAATTATCAGGATTCATCTCAGAAACTTAGGCAAATAATATTCAAATACTGTTCAGAAGTCAAGATACTTTGTACTTTTTCTACTCGTCCACTTTGTCAGCGGAGCTTAGAATACACTGACTGTACTCCCCTCCCCACTCAAAAAAGGGTTGTTCTAGGTATGACACTAAACTGCATCTGATGGTGAGACTCCAGTTCTGGTGATCTGGGGAATTCCCTTACTCTCGGGATCACTCTGATCGGCAGTGATAGTACCTGTTAGAATCCTACCGATGAGTAAACTAGATCTGTTTAAAAATTATTCGTATTTAATAGACAGTGTGCAAAGAAGAAAAACCTTTTAAGTAACAGCTACACAAAAAATGAAAATATCAACGTACCATGAATGCAGTTCCCTAATAACCTTAGACTGGTTGACATGCCGTTAAAATCAATCAAACTATCACTTTCCTTACAGTGCAGACATTCACTTAATGTCTTAAAAAATAAATATCTTTATCTTTCCATGAAATAGAATGTAATGTGCTATGTCTCCCTTCTAAGAGTTAGGGATTATGGCTCTTTACAGCGCCTTTTATCAGTAAGTCTTAGCGGGAATAAAGAAGTGGTTTTCCGATCACTTTTTTCAAAGTTTAAATTTAGAGTTTTTAGTTTGTTTGTTTGTTTTTTTTTACACATAGCTGAAGGCAGAAATGGGTTCATACTTTTTCCATTGGCGTTAGTGCGAATTGAACGTAAACGGACCGAGCCAAAACTTAAATATGGCTTGCCAATTTCGCTTTCCGTGCCAATAACTGCTAAACCACACAGCACTTTCAATTTTATATTATACATATTATTTGACAACTCTTTCAAATTGGGCCAAGTTGTCTGGGGCTGTAGAATACACCGACTACATTTCTGCAGATGAGTATGATTCCCCCAACTTGGGTCCAGGATACGATACTCAACACTTTGTTGGCGAGGTTCCAATAATGCTGGAACCTTGAGGATTGCAGACTACCCTTTCATTGCCATTGGTACCTGGTCCGCTCTGACCCAGAGTGGCCGCACCTAATAGGGTCCTATTTATGGGTCAAATAGAATAAACTATGTGCGCAAATAAATGACTGATGTTAAATTGTGACTATTATAATACAATACTTAAAACCATTTAACTATGCGCAAAAAAGAGTTCAGGCTCGTTCAAGAATGTTATCACCAAAATATGTTTCTAAATCATATATCTAGTTGAGGTATATGTATAAAGAGGATTAAGCATTAACTAACCTACAATGTTTGATATGCCATGAAAGCAAACCAAACCAATCTTCCAAATAACAATGTGAGTTTACCTTTTCAATTCACTAGATCGATTCAGAATGAGATTTTAGAAGATTTGTTTTTGTTCTTAACAAAAAAATTTCATTCAATAAATATCTTTTCTTTTTTCAAGAGATTTAGAAACATAAAAAATGAGAAAATTCCTTGTTGTTCTGACTTCAGTAAAATTTGGTTCTTGTTGCGTAATATTTTCTATTTTAATTCTCAAAATCAAACGATCAGAAGCAAATTGTCTGTTTGTTCAAATACTTATGATAAGTACTACATGCACGCACGTTTCTATATATAAAATAGCTTTTTTCTGTCCGGGAAAATTTTGATCTGTTGTATACAGTGAATGGATAAATAAAAAACATAAAAAGGTAAATGACGATGTATAAAAGTTATTGAATACCAAGTAAAAGATAATAAAGTAAGTAAAGTTGGCCGACCGTCGTCGAGGGCGTCTCGAAGGCTCCCTTTTCAGTAGCTACTACACCTAGGTCTAGTAGAGGGCACTACTCCTTTCGCTGGTTTTCTCCACTTTACCGTTGATCGGTAACATGTAATTCTGGGTATTAAGCTAAGGGGCACCAAGTACCATTTTTTAGTACGACTTGACCTAGGATTGAACCCCGAGCCATTGGCGCACACTCAACTCACTAAATGCTAATGATAATAGGTAAGGATCATTATAGATGATATGTATTACGAAATATATGATGCAAATATGTAATAATGTAATTGTTCATATTTATTTAGTAGAAAATAATAGGTAAGATATAAGTGCTCAAAGGTTAAAGAGGAATAATAGATTACAGGTAAAATCTAGCTGATCCAAACCATTACCTGAACAAGCTTTAGTACGTCAAATATATAGTACTATCCTTTTCTGATTGAGTATAACATAATTTCAAATACTGTAGAATGAGGTTGCGAGCACAGTGAGCTCTTCACAAACCGACCAAAGGGGTTGCCGGGCCCAGTGCAAAACCGCGCTACGCCTGGCTTAATTTGCTAGTGTATATAAGGTAGACTCCAATTATCATGGAAATTGGCAACGAAGTACCAACTAAAAACGGGATTTGATTAAATTCAAAATACTGTATGCAGTCATCTCGTTGTGTCTGAACTGTTTATCGTAAACAAAAAAAAAAGTGGCTCAGAGTCTAAACGTATTCTTACTCAAATCTAAATAAAACCTTCCCATGACAATATTAGTAGCTATGAAGAAATATCAATAAGTAGATAAGCAATAAGTTACCTGTATTTTCGATATATTCAAGTATAAAAGTTGGTTAACGAGGGACACCATTCAAACTATTCTTTCACTATATTGCTTTTTCTTCTTTTTTTTCTTTGTTTGTTTTTTGTTTGTTTCTTTGAAGGGCGGGGGATGAGTGAAACTCAGTTTTTTCACTCTTTATTTATTTCTCAACAAATGATTTTTTTTCTCTTTTGTCAAGTCTGACGGACTAATTTGATTCTTTGTAACGAATGTCTCCGGATTTTTTAAATTTGGCACAGCCAAGTTTTCTTTCGCCCTTTAAAAGAATAACAGAGAGTTTTGAAAAGTTTATCTTGCCAACTATTTCTGGTTCTCCAGGGCAAAGAATGCAGCTACTTTGAAATGCTTTGAAAATCTAATTTCTTTCTCTTGCGTAAATTACAGCTCACTTGTTTAATCGGCAACAAACACAAATTCTCTCTCTCTCTCTCTCTCTCTCTCTCATTCAGTATAATCGAACGTTAAGAACATTTTGTCTCTCTGTCTCTCTCTCTGTCTCTTTATATATAGTCGAACATTAAAGACTCTTTCTTTCTCTCTCGCAATTTCAGAATAATCGAAGATTAGGACCTCTCTCTCTCTCTCTCTCTCTCTCTCTCTCTCTCTCTCTCTCTCTAATTGAGCATTAAGAAATCTCACTCTCTCTTTCAGTATAATCGAACATTAAAACTCTCTCTCTCTCTCTTCCTCTCTCGCACTCTCTCTCGCACTCTCTCTTTATATAATCGAACATTAAAAACTTTCTCTCTTTTATTTCCCCCCCCCTCTCTTAATATAATTGAACATTAAAAACTTTCTCACTTTCATTCCCCCCTCGCAATCTATCTCTCTCTCAATATAATCGAACATTTAAAACTCTCTCTCTCTCTCTCTCTCTATCTTTCTCTCACTCTCTCTTTAAATATGGTCGAACATTAGACTCTCTCTCTCTCTCTCTCTCTCTCTCTGTATAATTGAACATTAACAACGAATTCTGAATAAACTGGGCCAAGATTTTTATTTTTGATAATTTAAATTGATTGATTTGGTTAAGGCGTAAAAATCGAGAAATCATAGTAAAGTAATTATGAGCAAATATTCTCTTAGCCGTTTTCTTTTAATCTACTAAATGTACAATGTTCGACTGAAAAATCTCGATGAAAAGAATGAAGCAAATCAGAGAAAAAACGTAAGAATAAACAAAAAAGAGCTACAAAAGAAACTGCCCACTTTCTGTGAAGTGAAGATTTACATAAGAGAACTTTAATCATCTTAACAACATATTTCTTCCAAATGATAACGGGGTAAATCTGATAAAACTCCTTATTTCTTGTCACGCGGACGTAAATCTATTTTTGCTACGTCAGGTTCATTTGAATCTTCCATCTTGTTTACTAGCAAAAATATACGCCCTCCGTTGGACGCGAATATTTATTTATTTACTAAGGTCAGAAGTATGTGGCGCCCAAACGAGAATCGAATTCGCTTACAATAGTCTAGTTAAATCAGTTTTCTAACCATTGAATCAGGTGAGGTGACCAAGGAGCAGATATTCAAGTTTTAATGTAATAAGATAGTCTGAGAGGAGGTAAGGTTCACTGTAATGAAGGGTTACTTCACATTCCCTAAAGCTCTAGGACTAGAGCGTCACCATCAGATGCAATTTAGTTTTATAGCTAGAACACTCGTTGAGTCGGGGGGTTTACCCTTCTGCAGAGGTGCAGTCAGTGTATTCTACTCCTTTTAGCCGATAGGGCTAAAGGCTGTGTGTTTGTATGAACGTGTTGTGTGTGTGTGTGTGTGTGTGTGTTAATGAAACTATTTCAATGAAATAAATATAATTTCGATTGAAAGTTTTTATTTGCTTTTATTTGATAGATTGATAGACTGGTCGATTTTAAAGTCATGTCAACCAATCTAGAGCTATCTTATGCCTACAGACTAGGAAACCGTGTTCATAGTCACATTTTTTGCCGTTTCTTTTTTTTCAATTTTTTCTGATTTTTTTTTTTTTTTCGAATAATTTTAAGAAGTTGTATTTCAGCCATAACTGGGACCCTAACAGGTACTACCACTCCGGGTCAAAGTGGTCCTGGTACTAATCGCCAGAACTGAAGCCTCACTATCAGTTTAGTGCCATACTCAGGACACCCCTTCAAGGGGACACAATCAACATATTCTAAGTCGAACCGATTGGGCGTTTGTTTTTATTTGGTTGAAGAATGTTACACATCACTTAATAATGGCAACTTTTTTTTATTATTTTCTGCTTCTTTTCTCCTATTTATTAGCTTTAAAATGTTTATAATTCTCATATTTCACTTGTTTTGAATCTAAGCAAACTAAATGACTATTAAATGCCCCACCCATATATGCCGGGTCACATGCAGGTTGAAAACTATACACTTCATCCTTTGCATACTAGAACATTTTTAACATGTAATTTCAAATTATGAATAATACAAGGAGAGAAGAATTATACTTGTTAAAAGTCTGTTGATTAAAGATATAGGGTGTCTCAAAATAGATGAAATCTATTAATATGATAATTCATATTGCATCAAGTCAGCTTTCATCTGAGTCTTAAGAATCAATCATATCACTTAAGAATGGTCAAACATGAGGACAGGGGCAGAAATTGATTGACTTTATCCTACAATGCACGTGAAAGACCAAGTTCTTGGGAACGCCTTCGGTGAGACTTTTTGGGGCTCCTTCTGACAGAATCTCGCGCTGCATCCACATCACCGGGTCATCTTGCAATCAACTTCCTGCCAGAACTGGGATTTTCTTTCTTCTTAATGGGGTTATTTACTGACCCTGTGTCTTGAAATATGTGTATCCAGCGATAAATTTGGCTTTTCTGGGGATAATTGTAAAGTTAAACTTTCAACGAAATTTTGCTTGCAGAGTTTTGAATGATTTTGTCCCTTAATAAGTATTTGATGCAAAATATTTTTTCCTTTCTTGTACAAGGCATTGTGATTGAGGATTAATAATCATAATATTCTATTTTCAAATCTGAAACAAAAAAGAACACAACATTATAAGTAGTAGAGTTATTAGCAGTCACAGGGACCGATGTATATGAAGACACCTAGTATAAGATCAAATTACACTGATTTCATGTTGACATCATCAAACTATACGATTCTAACCAAAGCATATCAACATCAGCATCATCATCAAGGTGTGTTGACGGCACGGATTCCTTTGACTCTCTCGCCATCCGTACCTATCGGACAGCGCATTTAAATATCTAAATATTGAACTTTATTCATTTCAAAAATTTTTTTTTCTTATTCCCCCTCGCTAATATATGACCATAATTTCGTGATTTATTTTCACCAGCAAAAGATTGATTTTTACGATCATTGGATACAGGACAAAAGAATTTCAATCTTAACAATCATCATCATCATCATTAAAGCGTACCGATAGCACAAATTCCATTGACTCTCTCTCACCATCCGTCCCTACAATCGTTTTTAATAAGTCCTCTACAGGGCATCCAGTGTTCGCACAGGGCTGATGAATGTAAGTTTTTGTAGGTCGGCCTTCACTGGGGTGTCCACGTGTAGGAGTCCACAGGGGAACGTTGCTTATGAGTTCATCCTTACTTACGAGGATAGTTTGCGAGATGGGATGTAAATGGTCGTACAACTGCTTTTTTGTTGGGTGATGCTTCCAGGATTTGTTCAAAACTGCATGCACTATATTTTCCTAGCTCCTATGTAGCTTTCTCTCCAAGAGTTTCGTTTGAATCCAGGTGGTGCAACCATGCCGTAGTACTGACACGGCTACAACTTGAAAGAATTCCCGTTTTATCTTATCTGAGAAATCAGATTTCCATAGGGTACTATTTACCAACCCCTCCGCTCGGGCAGGATATGACACAAGGTCAATTTTTAAGCGGAGTTTAACAGGTTTGAATTCAGAGTTTTCCTTCGCCTAGACTAGTTGCCTCACCAAGGCTGAAGAACCTAGTCCGTCAGATTTCCATAGGGTCATCTACCTGCAAATAACAGTCCATGATTTACTTATGAGTATGTTGACATCACTTTCAGAAGCCAACTGCGACCGACTGAGGTTCGCTATTTAATGAGGAGATTAAACCATCTTATTTAACACATGAACTCTGTTTTATCTGAGTTCACGTAAAGATTAATACCTTCTATTGTTTGCTTCAGGTTATGGTATAAATATATCACGGCGTCACAGAAAAGTTGGTGGTCATATATCTATTTGTTCTTTAGATTGTACAATGATAGACTGACGAACGAAAATGTTGTTCGGTGAATAATAGTATTTAATAAATCCAAAATAATGTCTGTTCTAAGTGAAGTATATAATTCGTTAATAGTTGTCTAAATTTTTGAGACAAAGCTTGATGACTTTTATCATTAAGGGTTTTCGGACTATTGTCTTCATCGTTATTGTTATTTCCAAAACGTTTCGGCCGATATATCCTCCGGCCTTCCAGGAAGTGCCTGTGGTGTAATGGGGAAGTGCCTGTGGTGTAATGGGGAAGTGCCTGTGGTGTAATGGTTATCGTCCTAGGAAATGGATACGACAACAGGAGTTCAAATCCTGGACGAGACTGATTGCATTTCACAGGATTGATTGCATTTCAGGAAATCTGAAAGAACTTTTTCCAAACAACGAATACCAGCAACATCATGAAGCTTCTAAAGAAATAATATACAACGAAATATTGAATGCAAATCATAAAATCGCCCAATTACAAACAACAACAGTAACAAAGAGATATTTTTTCTAAATAACAATACAGTAAAAACCAACAGTTGCATCTCTTAAAAAAACTCTCAAAATACAATGAGCAAACCTTTCCATAATCACACAAGATACAAAAACAAAATTTCGGCATGAAGTGACCAATAGCAGTTGACAGGCCGTAAAACCCAACGAACAAATAATAAAAAGAAAATTCTCAAAAATATTAGAAATTAAGATATTTCTTATACTGTAGGGAAACTTTAAAAACATCAATCAAGGAAAATAATCACTTCCTATGTGTATCTAAGATATTTAAGTTTCATTAAAATTCATGACAGATAAGAAATAGCTCAGTTTTTTTATTGTTGTGTTGTGGCCCCAGAAAGGGTCACTAATGAAGATGCAGACACGGATATTAGGTAAACAGATTATATTGCACAAGAAAGATAGAGTTACATAGAAAAGGTAATAAGTCTCGTACTGTTTCGGATAACTCCGCTCATGTTCGGCTGGCACTGAAATCTCTCAGTACTAATAAAGGTGAGAAGAGTTCATTATAGTGAGATGGGTAAGGCTCCCACAGCATGTTGTCTGTTGTTGTTGTTGTTGTTGTTGTTGTGTGTGTGTGTGTGTGTGTGTGTGTGTGTGTGTGTGTGTGTGTGTGTGTGTGTGTGTTTTAGTTTGTTTTTGTCCAGTACTGTATGTATGAATTTTAAAATTATTAATGTTTTTATAGAAAATATTTTCCAATATTATTTGCCCAAATAAAGACAACTGATTAGCAATGTCAAAAACGTGATGATTTGTTGAGTAGCAATGGAAAGAACGTTGATATCAAAAATATAAAAACTGTTTATTAGCAACCTTCCTTTCCAAATGAAATCATTGTTAATCCATCAAACCTATTCATAGACTCCTAAGTCTACTCCTCCAAAATATACCCAGGCAATTTGATAATATCGATCTGCTTCACAAATCTTGAACGAACTTTAGATCAATATTTGCTTTAATTTAACACTACATAACGACAAAAGTGAACTACTTCGATTTCATTTATCAGTTCTGAAAAATTTTGGAAAAAGTCCCCTGGCTTAATGGCTGAAGTGCATGACTGCGGCCTCCAAGTGAGTTCGAACTCCAGTCGGGCAATAACGTTCACTTTCAGAGTGATATACTAGGGAAAGGCATGAATCCTTTTATCCCTCCAGCTGTGGATTAAATAGTATCCCAGCTGTTCTTTCATGAGGATGGCTTTGGCATTAGATAACCCACGAAGTTTGCTATACCATAAAATAAGGAAACGAAACGAAACCTAAATTTCTACTGAACGTATCTTGTTACAAAGAGAGCAGCAAGAGTTGTTGAATATTCCTTTGAAAAAAAAAAGAGAAGACATTATTCAATGTGATAGTTGGATGCTTCACTGGAGAGTGCAAGTGCCTGTATCGATTTCCGTCGAGATATCAGTTCAATATAATTCTTCATATTAGTCAAAAGAAGACATCAGTGAATGAACTGATCAATCAAGATTTATATTTCTCCCTTACAATTTCATTATAAAATCGTTTTCATTCAGATCTGGAGACAACGTGTTAGGATATTTTTTTTAATTTAATGTCTGTCGCTGATTTGAGTTTTATAAGCTTCATCATATTTTCTTCATTAACTTTTAATATCTTAATAATCATATATATATGTGTGTGTGTGTGTGTGTGCATCTATGACTGAGTAGCAATTATTAGTATATACAGATATAGATATATATGTAAATGCACATATAGTGACTGCCACTTCTTTGCAGAAGAAGGGCATCTCGTCGATTCACTAAGAGTGCCGATGTGAGCGCGTGTAACTCTTAGGACAAAGTATATTCTTGCAAGACTTACTGCGTATGGGTCAAAGGAATTAGCTGTCTTTTCCGTTGACATTGATCCCAAAACTCCTCATATGACTTCTCAAACATGCAGCAGATTCATATACTTTATCACTGAATTGACAAGAGTTCTCTGTAAGTTGTGGAAAGACTTTTGTAAAGCGATTCTTTAAACATACATACATGCATACATACATACGAAGAAGTGCCCGTAATGAATTGGTTATCGTCGTAGGAAATGGACACGGGGACACGAGTTCAAATCCTCGACTAGGCTGATTGCATTTAACACAGCACTTATACCCCTGAGAAAGTTATGAATCCAATTATTCTCCGTCCAGCTATGGATAAATAGTAGAGCTGACTATGTTCTCTAGCCTTTGTTAGACAACCAGAAAAATCTGAATTCAAACCTGTTAAACTTCACTTAAAAACTGACCTTGAAACACATCCTGCCTATGCAGAGGAGTTGTTAAAGATATATATACATATATATGTACATGCGAGGGAGATGCTAATTTGATATTGAACGTTACATCAATTAACTTTTCCGAAGAAAGAAATAAACTAGAAAGGCTAAAACTGGAGTGAGAAAATCACAAGGGGTATAATAATAATAATCATTATGAAAAGAAGAAGAAAAACGGATCACTTAATCCGGACCTAGTACTAATTAACAAAAAAAGGGAACTTGTCCAGCGGAACCGAGTGAACATTTTTAAAAAAATGAGAAGGTAGACAAATACTTGCCAGAGAACAAAAAGAAGTATGGAATATGCTAGTGATGGTGATACCAATTGAAGCTTTTGGAAATGTCCCCAAAGGAATGCATGGGGAATTGGAACAGTTGGAGATCAGAGGAAGAATTGGGACCATTCAGACTACAGCTTTGCTGAGATCGGCCAGAACACTTAGCAATAGTCCTATGGAGATTTGCTGTCGCTCAGACTCCCGTGAAAGCCCACCAGCTAACCATGGTGTGAAAAACTTGCAAGGAGTAAAATAATAATAATAACAATAAACACATAAGCTCCTATGGTACTTTGACATACAGACGGATCACCTAATCTCGGCCAGAATACCAGACCTTATAATAATCAACAACAACAAAAAAAAGAGAATTTGCAAAATTGTCAACTTTGCTGTTCCAGCTGACCACAGAATAAAACTGAAAGAATATGAAAAGAAGGATAAATACCTCGACCTTGCGAGAGAATTGAAAAAGCTGTGTCACATGAAGGTGACAATTATACCAATTGTGATTGGTGCTTTTGGTACAGTAACTAAAGGATTACTGAAGGGACTGGAGGACTTGGAAAGGGCGGACGAATGGAGACCATCCAAACAACATTATTGAGAACGGATAGAATACTGAGAAGATTCCTGGAGACTTGAAGAGACTTGCTGTCACTCAAATTCCAGTGAAAGACCATCAGCTAACGCTGATGTGAAAAAATCCAAATAATAATAATAGTCAACAAAAAAAAAAGAAAACCTGCCGAATGGTGGACATTGCCGTCGTGGCAGACCACACAGTAAAATTAAAAGAAAGCGAAAAGAGAAATAAATATCTAGATCTTGCGTGAGAACTAAATAAACTATGGAACATGAAGGTGATGGTGATACCAAATGTAATTGGTGCATTTGGAACAATCCTCAAAGGATTGGTAAAGGTACTTGGAAATAAGAGGACAAATGGAGACCTTCCAGACTACAGCATTATTAAGATCGGCCAGAATACTGAGAAGAGTCCTGGAGACTTGAGGAGACTTGCTGTCATTCATCATCATCATCATCATCATATCGTGCTGGCAGCACGGATATCCCTGACCCTCTTTCGCCACTCCTCCCTATCGTTCATCGCCCTAGGTAGGTCTTCAGGACAACAACCTGTATCCTCACATAGCTGCTGAATGTACGTTCGTGCTGGTCGTCCTGCTTTTGCGCTGCCGTGTGTGGGGATCCATAAGAGTACATCTCTTATGAGTTCATCTCTGCTTCTCCAGCAATGTCCTGCATGTCTGGTTCGCCTAACTTGAATAGTTTTCGTGATAGGGGGCAGGTGTCCGTACAGTTGGTGTCTTGTTGGGTGTTGCCGCCAGGACTTGTTGAGGATTGCACGCAGCATTCTTGTGTAATTGCCATCTAGTTTCTTCTCCAGCCGTTTTGTTAGCGTCCATGTAGTGCATCCATATAGCAGTATCGATGTGACCGCTGCCTGGAAGAAACTGCGTTTCATTTTATCGGTCAGGTCTGATTTCCATATAGTCGATAGCCTATTGATAGCTGTCCATGCTTTCGTTAACCTCGTTTCGATGTCCTTTTCGGTTGATTCGACGCTGCTTCCTAGGTACGTGAACTTGTCTACTAGTTTAAGAGGGGTTCCTTCTAGAGTGGAGATGTCCCCCGTTTGGTTATAGCACATATATTCCGTTTTATGTGCATTAACATGGAGGCCTATGCTTGCTGCTGCTCGTTCCAAACTATGCAGAAGTGTTTCGGCTTGGTCAGGTGTATTTGCCAGTAAAAACATCAGCAAATGCTGGTGTTAAAAAAAAAGGGAAAATAATGATATTTCCCAAGAACCTGGAAAAGAGATTTGGAGAACTGGAGATTCGAGAAAGAATTAAAACCAGACTTGCTGTCACTCAGACTCCACTGAAAAATCATTTGTTCACGCCGGTGTGAAAAACTTGCATTATAATAATATTGGATTATAAATCTCCAAAATAAAAAGCAAATAATAGGAAGAAGAAAAAGTTAACGCACATTTCTGGAGACAAAATGAACTAAGATGAATATGGTTACGAAGAGAACATTTCAAACCCTATTTATGGCGACAGCTCAGAACAATTTTGTAGGAGCTAATTATATGAAGACCAAGATAGATAGGAAGCAGTAAGATACTAAATACAGACTGTGAGAAGATAGCGATAAGATTGGCAATCATAAAATAAGCGAATGCAATAAGCTAACTGAGGAGTAAAAAATAGACATGACAAGCGAATAAGATGATTCACTGGAAACTATGCCTACAGAGCCGGCGCTAGGAGGTGCGGGGCTCCGTTAGAAAATTGCCAGTGAGACCTTCTACCATACAAAAAAGGGTATGTGGCATCCAATAGGAAAAATTTTTGTGGAGCCCTCTACCCTATAAAAACGTGTAGCATCCAATTAAAAAATTGTTAGCGGGGCACCCTACACTACGATAAAAACGTGTAGCACCCAATTAAAAAATTGTTAGCTGGGCACCCTACACTACGATAAAAACGTGTAGCACCCAATTAAAAAATTGTTAGCGGGGCACCCTACACTACGATAAAAACGTGTAGCACCCAATTAAAAAATTGTTAGCGGGGCACCCTACACTACGATAAAAACGTGTAGCACCAAATTAAAAAATTGTTAGCGGGGCACCCTACACTACGATAAAAACGTGTAGCACCCAATTAAAAAATTGTTGGTTGGGCACCCTACACTGCGATAAAAACGTGTAGCACCCAATTAAAAAATTGTTAGCGGGGCACCCTACACTACGATAAAAACGTGTAGCACCTAATTAAAAAATTGTTAGCGGGGCACCCTACACTACGATAAAAACGTGTAGCACCTAATTTAAAAATTGTTAGCGGGGCACCCTACACTACGATAAAAACGTGTAGCACCCAATTAAAAAATTGTTAGTGGGACACCCTACACTACGATAAAAACGTGTAGCACCCAATTAAAAAATTGTTAGCGGGGCACCCTACACTACGATAAAAACGTGTAGCACCCAATTAAAAAATTGTTAGTTGAGCTCCCTACACTACGATAAAAACGTGTAGTACCCAATTAAAAGATTGTTAGCGGGGCACCCTACACTACGATAAAAACGTGTAGCACCCAATTAAAAAATTGTTTGCAGGGCACTCTACACTACGATAAAAACGTGTAGCACCCAATTAGAAAATTATTAATGGGGCTCTGTACCCTAGGAAAAAACGTGTGGTACCCAATTAGAAAATTGTCAAAGAGGAACTCTATACTACAAAAAAAAAAATGCACGCGGGACCTAATTAGAAAATACCCCAAAAAAGGAATTGCTGTGCCCAATCATGAAATTGTTTGTGTGGCTCTCTACACAACAAAAAATGAAGTGCAGGGTCTTATTAGAACATTTTAGGGACCTTCTGCCTTAGAAAAAGTAAATCTATACAATAAGAAAATTGTTACTGTGACCCTCAATCCAAAATAAGGAAGTGTGGAGCCCAATTAGACAATTGTTAGTGAGACCCTCTACCCAAGTAAAAAAATAAGTGCAACGCTAAATTAGTTCTATCTGACCCTATCAGGTGCTACCACTCCGGGCCAAAGTGGACCTGAGAGCGATGGCAATAAAGTACTCCGCATTCCCCAAAGCTCTAGCAATACTGGAGCCTCACCATCAGATTGTTTAGTGTCATATCCAGGACACTCATTGGAGAGGGAGGATTGCTCCTCTGCAGAGATGCAGTCGGTGTATTCTGCAGCCCCAGCAGACTGGGCCAGGAACAATCCAGAAGAGTTTTATATTGAAATCGAAAGAATTGGAAATCCTTTGAAGAATCGAAACTATTGAATGACTACATCCCTAAAACCAATTAGTATACTGAGGAAAGTGCGGAAATACTGAGTAGACTTGATGTTACTTAATGTCCACTAAAACCACTAATTAGTTATTAGATTGAAAACTAGTAGAATCATTGCTTGTGGATGGTGAGAACTAAAGTACAAAAAAAGAAAAAACTAAACAATTTTTTTTATTATTACCATAAATTTTAATGAAACTTCAGTGGTTTAAATACTCATCGGAAGTGATTATTTTCTTTGATTATTGTTATCAACGTTTCCTTATTTGTAGCAAAAAGTCATCCTTTTCTAAGAAGAAAATTCCAAAAAATAGAAAATTTCTTAGAATTTTTTCTTGATTTGATATTCAAATTTCTGATCATTTCTTTGCTAATAGTTTAAAGCAGTTGTCTGGGTTTGAAAAAGGACAAATTGACAATAATCAAGAAAAATAATCACTTCCTATGAGTGCCTTAGCCATTGAAGTTTATCAAAATTTGTGGCAATGATAAAAATGGTTCCAATTTTCAGGGGGGGGGGTGTCTAATAATGTAATTTTCTTGGTTTTTTAACTTTTCTGTCATGTATCCTCAAGCCTTCATCAGGTGTCATGTTCTGAAATTTTGCCAGTTCTTGCTTATGGGGAGCATTCGCGTCTTCTCACATATACTTAATGTCGGTAGCCTATCTGTCTGTGTGTCTGTTAGGGTCTTGTTGACATTGTCTCTTTCTTACCTTTACGCGGAACTGGTGACTTCCCTTTGAATGTGCTGCCGTATATTGATTGATTCACTTGAAAATGAGTAGATTCTTTAGTTACAGAAAAAGGTGACATTTCAAAAGACACGATTTCGAGAAAGAGGACTTTAAGATGTTAAACAAGTGTCGAATTCGATTCGGAAGCTTGAAAAAATAACATAAAGAGATTATTAGGTTTCCTTACCTATCTCAGAGAGGGGACGCTTTTTTCTTCTGTTATAGTTTGATCGTCGTGGTGGAAGGAAAGTCAGAAAAGGAACACAATTAATTTTTCCTTTTTTTTTTTTTTTCACAAGTTCGAAAAGTTTCTTTTATTTGAATTTACTTATATCTTCTCGCTGTGAATATTGCAAGTTATTATTCTCTTCAACTCCCATATGCATCAACTCTCTCTCTCTCTCTCTCTCTCTCTCTCTCTCTCTCTCTCTCTCTCTCTCTCTCTTTATCTGACATAACCTTTCTCACAGGCTATATCTCTTAATACACACACACAAACACACACACACACACGCACACACACACACACACACACACACACACACACACACACACACACATACACACACACACACATACACACACACATATACACAAACATTTGAATGATGCTCTTTGCATTTCACATAGCGCTAATCCTCTTGGGAAAGTATGAATCTAATTATTTTTCCTTCCAGCTAGAGGTAAAATAGAAATCCCATACAGCTCTTTATCCTTGGTATGGTAACCAGTCTCGAAGAAGGAAATCTCTAAGTTCAAACCTGTTGAACTCAGCTTTAAAAAATGACCTTGTGTGCCGAGGGGTAGGTAAATACACAAAAATTTGCCCTGCTTTTTAATACTGCATTAATGAATATTTAAATCAAAGTCTCATTAATCATGGACGTGTATAAATTTGTTTTTACAAACAGCATGTGACATATAGTCATAAATGAAGAAGTTTTACCAATATGTCAATAATAGAAACCCCGTTATAAAGATCTGAAAACAAAATCATTTAAACCACATTTACTTCTTCTTGTGTCATTTAATAAGATCCATTTTTAAATACTTATTCAATTAAGAGTCCAGTCGGTTAGGGCTGTACAATACGCGGACTGTATCTCTACAAAGGGATAAGAGCCCCACCCAAAGTATGCTCTTGATATGACGCTAAAACATCTGATGGTCAGGCTCCAGTTTTGGAGCTTTGGGGAATGTTAAGTATCCCTTCATTGCCATCATTCCCAGTTCCACTTTGACACAGAGTGGTAGTAACTGATTGGGTCCGATCTATGGGTCAAACAGAACTGTTTAACCATTTGACAGTATGCAAACAAATGACTGATGTTAAATTGAATTGTTAGTGTTGCTTAGTAATATTAGAAATAATTTAACTGTGCTCAGACAAATGATTAATTAGAAAAGAATTACTTATACTGAATAATAATACTTGAAACCCTTTAACTATGTGCCAAAATTGAATTATTAGTATTAAATAGCAATTCATGGAATTATTCAACTGCCTACAAATGAATAAATAATGTCGAATTGAATTATTAGCGTTAAATTAGTGTTAATAGCAATACTGGTTGGTTGGTTGGTTGGTTTCAGTTTGAAATAGAAACAGTTCTAATTCAGCTAATTCAATTTAGAGTAAGTACAGATTTTGTTTACACAATGTCAAAACAATTCAGTTTAGTGTAAGTACAGTTTCAATGTCAGAAACAGTTTAATTTCAAACAATTTAGTTTAGCATAAACACGCAGTTTAAATATAAGTACAGTTTTATCAGGAAAAACATTTCTATTTCAAGCTACTCAGTTTAATCAAGCAGTTCTAATTAAGCTAATTCAGTTTAGTATAAGTATAGATTTTGTTTATACACAGTTAAATGTCAAAACAGTTCTATATTAAACAATTCAGTATACAGTAAGTACAGTTTCAATGTCAAAAACAGTTCCATTTCAAATAATTCAGTTTAGCATAAGCATGCAGTTTAAATGTAAGTACGGTTTGATTGTGAAAAACACTTCGATTTTAAGCTATTCAGTTTAGTCAAACAATTTAGTTTAACATAAGTATGCCGTTAGTTCTATTTAACCAATAGATAGGACCCTATCAGGTGCTACCACGCCGGAGCATAGTGGACCTTGGAGCAATGGCAATGAAGGGGTGCTCCCCAGTCCCCAAAGCCCCAGCATCACTGGAACCTCACCATCAGATTGTTTAGTGTCATATCCAGGACACTAATTGGGAGAGTCTTGCCCCTCTGCAGAGAAGCAGTCGGTGTATTCTTCAGCCCCAGCTGAATGGGCAAAGCAATACTTGTAACCTCTTCCCTGTGTGCAAAAAATGATTAATAATAAATAGAATTATTCATGTTAGAGGGGCGTCCTCGTGGTGTAATGGTTAAATCGATGGATTGCGGAATCGTAGTAAGCGAGTTCGTACTCCAGTCGCGTTATTAGGTTCACTTTCGGGCAAATACCCTTGGGAAAGGTATGAACCCCCTTAACCTCCTAGCTATGGGTTAAATAGTATCACTACTGATCTTCTCGAATAATAGCTTTGGCATTAAATAACCTACAAAGATTGATATGCCATGAAACAAAGAAACCAAACCAAACCAAAATTCATGTTAGTTAGAAATACTTGTAACCATTTAACTGTGTGAGAAAAAATGAGCTCAGGATCGTTTTTAAAATATTATCTACAAAATGTGTTAACAAATCATATATATATCTTATGTATATGTATAAACAGGATTTGGCATAAAGGGTTGATATGCCATAAAACCCAACCAATCAATCTCATTCAATTCAATTTAGTTTAAATATTTCATTTGTTTTTCCAATAAGAACTGTTTAAAATCGTTGTAAAGTAAATTATAAAAGAAAATGTAAACCGTTGTGATAAAAAATTGTAAATATTTATATTAAAAATGTAGTAAAGGGCAATTTTTAGTGAAGAATAATTATCATAAATTATTCTAAATCACATTTTGGACGAGGCTTGCTATAGGCTGTATTTCTTTAATAGGATAAGACTGTCCCTTAATTAAGGAGGTGACCTGTGTAGGACATTAAACTGCATCTGATTGTAAGGCTTCATTTTAGAAGGTTTGAGGAGGATGGAATACTCCTTCTTTGGCATCACTCTTAGGGTCCATACTTACCGGGAGTGTTAGGGTCCCTTTCTATAGGTAAAATAGATGTCTTTCAAAATTATTTTTGCTCGATAGGCCAGTGCACAAAAAACATCATTCAACTAGTGTACTCATAATATTTATCCTGGACGGATGGGGCTGTAAAATACGCCGACTGCACCTCAGTAGAGGAGTAAACATCCTCATCTAGTAAACCCCCTCAACTAGTGTTCTGGCTGAAAATAGAACTATAAAACTAGATCAAGTAGGACTATTCAATCATTTACTAAACTTGAAATCAAATAACTGTGAAAACAAATGATTAATATCAAATGGATTGATAAGAATCAGATTGAAATGCTTAAACTTCGGCAAAAAAATGAGTAATACTCACCATTAATTATTAGTGTTGAATAGTAATACTTGAAACCATTTAACTGTGTGCAAACAATAAATAGTAATGATTGAAAGACTGTGCAAAGAAATGAGCTCAAGCTCGTTTAAAAATAATGTTACTGACAAACTATTCGCTGAAGAATCATGTCACGCTTCTAGCACGAATATCCCTGTGTCTCTCACGCCATCTTCTATCGCTTCAGGCAGGTCTTCAAGACTACATCCTGTGTCTGTACAGAGCTGTTGTAGATAAGTTCTTGTTAATCGTCCAACACTTGCATGCCCGGGTGAAGGAGTCTATTGGAGACCGTCGCTTATGAGTTCGTCCTTACTTCTCCAGCAGTGTCCCGCGTGTCTTTTTCGTCTTATTTGGATGGATTTAGAGATGGGGGAGTACAGCTGCTGTTTTGTGGGATGTTGGTCCCAGGATTTGTTCAATATGGCTTGTAGCATTCTGGTGCCATTCCAGTCTAGCTTTTTCTCTGTACTCTTTGTTAGAGTCCATGTGGTGCATCCATATAGTAGAATTGACACTGGAAGAAAATGAGTTTTATTTTATCGGATAGGCCTGATAACCTATCTATAGCAGTCTATACCTCTCGCTCAAACCATAACACCATATATATATATATATATATATATATATATATATATATATATATGTAATTTGTCATTAAATTACCTACAAGGGTTGATATGACATAAAACATAACCAATCAGCCAACCAACCTACGCTTAATATCATATTAGTATATTTTACTTAACTTGTTACAAATTATTCACTTCTTTCTACATAAAAAATTAAATGATTGATAGACTGATTTTAACGGCATATCAACCCATCGAGGTTATTTTATGCCTCGAGGTTGGTGAATTGCGTTCATTGTTCGTTAATATGTACATTTTTTGTGCTAATGTTACTCAAAAAATTCTTTTTTCCACTCGGTCCTATGAAATACGAGCAGTTCTATTTGACCCATAAAGAGGAACCTAACAAGTCCTACCACTCTGAGGTGGAGTGGACCCGGGAGTAATGGCACTGAAAGAGTTATTCACACTCCCTAGATCTCCAGAACTGGAACCTCGCCATCTAATGGAGTTTAGTTTTATACCAGGACACCCCCTTTTTGTTTTTTGGAGAGCTCTTACCCCACTCTGTAGAGGATACTTATTAGTATATTCTAATCCCCACTAATAGGGCCTAAAAATATGTGATGTCCAAAGGTTTTGAAAAAACATTTGCTGATAATACTGTATTGATACACTTCAAAATTCATCTGTGCTCCGACGTCTAAATTATGGTCTTTTCGTAAAATCAAAACGATTCTTTCTAAAGTTTTCAAAATTTATATTTCCCTCTTTTTAAACCTTGAAAACGGTCTGACATTTGATCAGTAATGATGAACGGATATTCATCAAATAACAAGTGTTGGCGATATCGGAGTGATAGAAAGAAGAGAAAGGAGAAAGAAAGAGAAAGATAATAGGAATCACTTCATTTTTATCAATTCACATGAATGGTTTCTTGATCAATTGTCAGAAGTCGTTTTTCTTATTCTTACAATAGTTTTTATTTTTTCCTTATTTAGAGTTGGCCTATAATCAACACTTTCATCGATCAGCCACAGTAAAGTCTCAAATTGACTTGATAATAGAGCTTCTCTTCAAATTTAATTTAAAAAGGGAAAGTTTTTTTTAGATTAAAAACAGAAAATGTATAAAAGAGAATTTTTAAAATTAAGTAAATGCTAAAAAACACACACAAACTCATTTAAATAAAGAAAACATGAAAATGATTTGTAAAGGATTAACAATTGATCTTGATTTTTTTTATTTTATTGTACTTGGGTGAGTCAAAAGTTTTGCAATATTTTAGTTACGCAATTCGGCAGTCCCGGGTGCTTTTGCCGAGGAAGTGAAGGTGACAAACAAACGCTTTAAACTATAGGATGCCGATCTCGCCTGATTCTCTCTGAGATTTTAGTTGGTTGGTTGTTTGAGTTTTATGGCATATCAACCTTTGTAGGTTATTTAACTCCAAATCCGTCTTTATACAAATAATTGGTTCTATTTAAAACAATTCAGTTTAGCATGAGTACACAGTTTAATTGTCAAAAACATTTCTATTTCAACCTATTCAGTTTCGTCAAACAGTTCAAATTAGAACAATTCAGTTTAGCGTAAGAACTGTTTCAATGTCAAAAACAGTTCTATTTCAAACAATTCAATTTTGCATAAGTATGCAGTTTAGGTATTAAAACAGTTCTATTTTAAACTATTCAGTTTAACATAAGAACGTAATTTAGTTCTATTTGATCCATAGATAGGACCCTGTCAGGTGCTACCACTCCGGGCCAGAGTGGAGCTGAGAGCAATGACAATGAAGGAGTGCACCGCATTCCCCAAAGCTCCAGCATTACTGGAACCTCACCATCAGATCGTTTAGTGTCATATTAACCGGACACTCGTTTGGGTGGGTGGAGGTTCTTACCCCTCTGCAGAGAAGCAATCGGTATATTCTACAGCCCCAGCTGACTGGGCAATTCTCTCTCAGAACTATTCTCTGAATTTGCTTCTATAGCTTTGAGCACGGCCTCGGAATCCACTCTTTTAGGCCCTCGTGACCTTGAATGATCGTAGATTTTTCTGCAACCGTCTGGTATTGAAATCAATTGTACCTTCACCTTTCGCACAACAAATATTTTTGTTTACTTCGGTGACGTTATGGTCCGTTTTGAACTCGTAAAGTTTCTGAATCAGACTAAGTTGCACGTCCATCTGTGCGACTTTTAAATCTCACATGGAGTGAAGCAACTCACAACGTGTCAGCGCACCAACTACCACTACTACATACAACAGCCGGTACTTTCCCACGGCTTTAACTGTTTCGGTAACGTTATATACGCTCTGTAAATAAGTACCTTACCAAAATATTTCCCAACTTTTCACTAACCTTGGTATTATAAACTCGTTGAAGTTCCCGGCGTTCATTGGGACACAGACTGAAGCGGTTAACATTGACTGCTGCACACAGATCCTATCTACACAGACTAATCTAATTTTACTTCATTATCCCCCCCCCTCTCTCTCTCTCTCTCTCTCTCTCTCTGCACAACCCCTCTGCTACGAGGAGGATGAGAGTTTTCTTTCTCTCATACTGGTTACCAAACCAAGGCTGAAGTGACCCATCTATAAGTGTGTTTTGAAGTTGCCCGTGGTGCTATGGTTGGTTGGTTGGTTGGTTGGTTGGTTGGTTGGTTGCATGGGTTTTATGGGTTATCAACCTTGGTCGATTAATTTAACGCCAAATCCATTTTTATACAAATAATCAGTTCTATTTCAATGAGTACAATTTAATTGTCAAAACATTTCTATTTCAAGCTATTCAGTTTATTCAAACTTCTAATTCAACTGATTCAGTTTAGTATAAGTACAGATTTTGTTTACTCTCAGTTAAATGTCAAAACAGTTCTATATTAAACAATTCAGTTTAGTGTAAGTACAGTTTCAATATCAAAAACAGTTCCATTTCAAATAATTCAGTTTAACATAAGCACGCAATTTAAATGTAAGTACAGTTTAATTGTCAAAAACATTTCTATTTCAAGCTATGCAGTTTATTCAAACTATTCTAATTGAAACAATTCAGTTTAGTATAAGTATGCAGTTAGTTCTATTTGACCCATAGATAGGGCCCTATCAGATGTTACCTCTCCGGGCCAGAGTGGACCTGAGAGCAATGACAATGAAGGAGTGCTCTACGTTCCCCAAAACTTCAGCATTACTGGAACCTCACCATCAGATTGTTTAGTGTCATATCAGGACACTCATTGAGGAGTTTTACCCCTCTGCAGAGGTGTAGTCGGTATATTCTACAGCCCCAGCCGACTGGGCAACCGTGGTGCTATGAGTAAATAGAAGGACAAACTAGGTTATTTAACTTTGCTTAGGCAACCAGTCTAGGAGAAGGAAAACTAAATTCAACACTTAAACTCTGCTAAAAAATTGACGTTGTGTCACATTCTGCCCGTACAGATGGGTCGGTAAATACATACTTGTGTTTATGTGCGTCATCTACCTAGGAAGCAGTGTCTCATCAACCGAAAAAGATATCAACACGCGACTAACGAAGGCATGGACAACTATCGATAAGCTATCGGTCATATGGAAATCAGACCTGACCGATAAAATGAAACGCAGTTTCTTCCAAGCAGCAGTCGTGTCGATACTGCTGTATGGATGCACCACTTGGACGCTAACAAAACGGCTGGAGAAGAAGCAAGATGGCAACTACACAAGAATGTTGCGAGCAATATTAAACAAGTCCTGGCGGCAACACCCCACAAAGCACCAACTATACGGCCACTTGCCTCCCATCACGAAAACTATCCAAGTTAGACGAACCAGGCACGCAGGACACTGCTGGAGGAGCAGAGACGAGCTCATAAGTGATGTACTCCTATGGACCCCCACATATGGACGAGCTAAAGCAGGACGACCAGCAAGGACATACTTACAGTAGATATGTGAGGATACGGGATGTAGCTCTGAAGACCTGCCAGAGGCGATGAACGATAGGGAAAAGTGGTGAGAGAGGGTCAGGGATATCCGTGCTAGCGGCACGACATGATGATGATGATGATGATGATGATGATGTGCGTAGGTATTGATCATCCAACACTGATGAACGATAAAAGTATCACAGAAACAAACTTGGGAATAATCAACGTTTTATTGACAAATAACGGAGGTTAATTTTGTTTAAAGTTCATTCACATTATCCTGACAATAAAATGACTAAACGTTGTCAGAATAATTAATCATATTCAATAAAGTGAATCACTTTTTATTATATGACTAGCATAGATCCCCTCGTAAATTATGAGATGATTTACATATAGATTGGAACTTCAATTTGTCAATAGATTCGAGTTAACAGAAGAAAGATAGGTTAGTTGGCTTTTATGGCATATCAACACTTGTAGGTTATTTAAAGCCAAATCCTGTTTGTACATATACAAGATATATGATTTGTAAACAAATAGTTTGTAGGTAATATTTTCAAATGAACCAAAGATGATTTGTTTGCATACTGTTAAATAGCTTCAAATATTTCTATCAAACACGAATAATTCTATTTACTATAAATCATTTTTTGCACACAGTAAAGAGGTTACAGGTATTGCTATTTAACTCTAGTAATTTATCTGACATTCATTTGCGTGCAGCCAAATTGTTCCAATTTGAAATCTGTCATTTATTTGATCACTGTTAAATGGGTATACATATATGATTTCTTAGTGAATATTTTGTAGGTAATTTTTTTTAAGTCAGAGCAAATTTGTTTGCACACAATTAAGTATTGCTATTGTTTGCATGCAGTTAAATGCTTCCAAGTATTTCTATCTAGCACTAATAATTATATCTAATATCAATCATTTGTTTGCACACAGTTAAGCAGTCAAACAGTTCTATTTGACCCATAAACCAGACCCTATCAGATACTCCAGCTCCAGGTCAAAGTGGACATGGGAGTAATGGCAATGAAGGAGTACTCTATATTCCCCAAAGATTCAAGACTGGTGCAACACCCTCTGATGGTTTAGTGTTATATACAGGACACTCATTGGAGGGAGTGATCTTACAGAGATGCAATTGTTGTATTGTACAGCCCTAGCCGACTGGGCTGCAGAAGAAAGAAAGAAAGAAGTTGGAAGGAGAAAGAAACGGAAAAGAGAGAAAGAACACGAAGTGATGTAGTGAAAGTAAAATGTTATGGGGGCGGGGAGAAATCAAAAAGGAGGAAAGTGAAAGAGTAAGAGACAAAGAGAGAGAGAGAGAGAGATTAAGTCGTGTAGTCTACCTGCTGATTAACCATGTGAACTACACTACACTTGCAAAGTACAAGACTCTCATGTGTCATATGCTTCGTCTCTATCTTATCCATTATGTATTGGTCAATTATATATTTGTCATTAAACAAAGAAATCAAATCAATATATGGGTGATAAGATTTAATGGCTGTATTGCTGCAACGCGAATTTGTTTTTGGCTTGAATCTTCTAAAAAAAACTAATTAAAAAAGTTTACATTGTTTTTAATTTTAAAATCATTCAATACAATCAATTTCTAACAGAAAATTCAACTTCTTTAATCAATATGAAATTAACTAGGTACGATTATTTTTATCGAACCCAATTTTTAAAAATTTGTATTAAATGGAGCAATAATTATAGTATAGAAATATAAAAACTGACAAAATTTTGGACAAGGATAAAAAAAAAAGCTATTTTTTTATCCTTGTCCAAAATGTTAATGAAACTTCAAGAGTTTAGACACTCATTACAAATGATTATTTTCCTTAATTATAGTTGTAGCGAAAAGACATAATTTTCTAAAAAGATTCTAAGAAATATCAAATAATAGGAAATTACTGAGAATTTTCTTTTCCTTAAATTGATATACAAATCCCTGATTAGTCATCTACAAATGAATTGTAAGCTGTTGTCTCACTTGAAAAAGGTCCAATGAAAAACAATAAGCAAGGAAAATAATAATTTCCTATGTGTGTCTAAGACAGTTTGTGGCAATATAAAACGGTTCAGTTTTTTTAATTTCTATTTTTTTTTTTTTTTTGTCCAATACGGTATGAGGAAATTATAATTTACGACTGTGAAAAGTGAGGTGAAAAGAATTATTCTTGAAAAGAATTCTTAAAACTTCAGCTATTTCAAAATGCTTTTTAAAATAATGAGAAAAGAGGAAAAATAGATTTGTTTAAAATATTCTTCACTTAAATTTGAATATAAAATGTTGAGTTTAAAAATAAATCATTATTTATTTTTCGAATCAATAATTGAATTGTAAAGACTTGAATTCAAAGTCAGTATGTACGAGCACGCCCACACACACATACTCACACACTCGTGTGTGTGTGTGTGTGTGTGTGTGTGTGTGTGTGTGTGTGTGGTTTGTTTATTAGGTTTAGTTTTATGGCGTATCAACAACTGTAGGTTATTTAATGCCAAATCGTGTTTATACGTATGTATTAAGTATATGATTTGTAAGCACATTTTGTTGATATTTTCAAACGTGATAAGTGGTTACAAGTACTGCTATTTAGCACTAAGTTTTCTATTAAACACTATTCATTCATTTGCCAACAGTCAAATAGAACTAAGTATTGCTGCCTAATACAAATGATTCAATTTAGACACACAGTTAGAGTTTCAAGTATTGCTATTTAAAACTAATTATTATAATCAAAATTACTCATCAATTCAATTAAACTTCAGTCATTTGTTTATACACAGTTAGATAGTCAAAGACTTTTATTTCAAACAATTCAATTTAATGCAAGTCATTTGTTTAAATATAGTTTAAATGGCAAACAATTCTATTTGACCCATAGATAGGACCCTATCAGGTAATACCACTTTGGGTCAGAGTGAATCTGAGAGTAAGGGCAATGAAGTACTCCACATTCCCAAAAACTTCGGGACTGGAGCCTCACCATCAGATAGTTTAGTGTGAAATACAGGATACTTGTTAGGGGGGGGGTCTTACCCCTCTGCGGAGATGCAGTCCAGTCGGTGAATTCTACAGCCCCTGCTGACTGGGCTAGAGTGTGTGTGTGTGTGTGTGTGTGTGTGTGTGTGTGTGTGTGTGTGTGTGTGTGTGTGTGTGTAAATGCATATATGCATGAGTGTGCAATAATCGAAAAGAATAAAAAAGATATAAGAAAGATTTGTTGGTTGGTTAGTTGGATTTATGGCATATCAACCTTTGTAGGTTATGTAACGCCAAATCCATTTTTTACAAATAATCAGTTCTATTTCAAACAATTCATTTTAGCATTAGTACACAGTTTAGTTGTCAAAAACATTTCTATTTCAAGCTATTCAGTTAAGTCAAACAGTTCTAATACAGCCAATTCAGTTTAGTATAAGTATTAGATTTTGTTTACACACAGTTACAAATCAAAACAGTTCTATTTCAAACAATTCAGTTTAGCGTAAGTACAGTTTCAATGTCAAAAACATTTTCATTTCAAACAATTTAGTTTAGCATAAGTACGCAGTTTAAATATAAGTAGATAGTTTAATTGTCAAAAACATTTCTATTTCAAGCTATTTAGTTTAGTCAAACAGTTCTAATTCAAACAATTCAGTTTAGCATAAGTATGCAATTTAATTCAAATTTAACCCATAGATAGGGCCCTATCATGTACTACCACTCCGGGACAGAGTGGACATGGGAGCGATGGTAATGAAGGGGTGCTCCACATTCCCCGAATCCCCAGCATTACTGGAACCTCACCATCAGATTGTTTAGTGTCATATCCAGGACACTTGTTGAGGTGGGGGGGGAGGCTTACCCTTCGACAGAAGTGCAGTCGGTGTATTTTACAGCCCCAACCGACTGGGCAAAAAGATTTCTTGTATCTCCTGACAATGGTTTCTTATTGCTTTTAACATAATTTTAACACTCGGCATGATGAAATCAAGAAAAATAAAGCAAATACCTTCAGCTACTAAAAACAATGTTATTGGCCAGTTATTGAACAGATGGAAAACTGATCATGCTGATAAAAGTGATACGAGAATAGTTCCAAGCAGTAGCTGTGTCAGCACTACTGTATTGTTCCACCACTTGTACTCAAACAAAACGACCTGAGAAATAAAAATACTGTTTTTATAGCTGATTTGTAGGTAACTGTATTTTAAAACGAGTTGTTCGAGTTCATTTGCTTGCACACAGTTAAATGGTTTCAAGTATTCCCATCTCGAACTAATAATTCTATGTAATATTAATCATTTATTTGCTCACAGTTAAATGGTGACAATTATTCACACTTCACGCTGATAATTCTGTTTAATGCTCATCATTTGTTTGCGCTCTGTGAAAGGGCTTCAAGTATTGCTATTTGTTATATACCTAACCTATGAACATTAATGGGTATGTTCCATTCCTCATAAATAAGTTGGACACTATTGTGAGGGTGTTAATATGCTGAATAGAAGTTCACCACTAGTTGTGGGTTACCTTCTCCACACCGTTGGCGAATATTGTATTTTGTCAATGTTATAAAGTTTTCTATTTCATTTCTGATCCCCGTTTTGGTTATTTCTCATTCAGTATTTTTTTTTTTGTTTGGTTACAACACTATTTAACATTAGTAATTCTATTTACCAAGTATTCTTACGTAATATAAATAATTTTAGCATAATTGTATGGCTTCAAATAACTAGTAATAATGAAATGAAATAAATAAATGAAAGCGTTTAACTGATCTCTGGTTTGTTCAAAATTTTACCTACAAATTATTCATTTAAAAATCATTTATATATTTAGTATGTGTGTGCGTGTAAACAGAATTTGGCTTTAAATAACCTACAAGGGTTGATATGCAATAAAAACCAACCTACCTACCAACCAAATGAGTGAATTCTGATTTCTTTTCAAATGAGTTGTTTCCTCGATTAAACAGACAATATTGATTTCTTTCAACATCCAATTCATTATTTCATTATTTGATTTTGCAGAACCACAACAGAGAGAACAACAGGTTTTGTTTGATTTCTTCTTTTAATGGCATGTCAAACTTAGTGGGTTATTCAATGCTAATGAACAGTAGTAATCCAATTTAACATAGAGTTTGGGGGTATAAGAGAGGTCATACTTTTCCTAAGGGTGTTCATCCAAAAGTGACTGTAATAGCTCGACCGGAGTTCAAACTCGCTTACTTCGACACCGTTATCCTGCAGTTTAGCATTTCGTCTCGGGGGGGGGGGTTCCTCTCCAGAACGAGGAAAGAAAGCTTGTGAATGAAATATTTGAAAATAATCCTTTTGTAGAGTTATTAGATTGAGTTAAAAACTTTCAATATTTTGGTAACCTGTGGCACTATTCGACAGACCCGGATGCTTTTGCTGAGCTATGAGACATCGAGCTCGTTTGATACTCTCCGAGTGCTACTCGCCAAATTTTCCTCTATGTCTTGAATCAAGGCCTCAGAACAAACGCTTTTACGCCTATCTGACGGCGCATGATCGTCGAGGTTCTTGTAACCCGAGAAAAATTTCCGCAACCCTCAAATTACAGTTGTGTGATGAAGTGCACTTTTACTTTTTTGATTACTTCCAAAGCGTTATGACTCACTTTGAATTCTTAAGTTACACGTTCATCTGTGCAGCTTTCAAATTAGAGGAGTGAAGCAACACACAACGAATAAGCGCACCAACGACCACGTGGCCCAGTCGGCTGGAGCTGCAAAATACACCGACTGCATCTCGGCAGAGGGATTAGATTCCCAAACGAGTGTCCTGGATATGACACTAAACAATCTGATAGTCTGGCTTCAGTAATGCTGGAGATTTGAGGAATGTGGAGTATCCCTTCACTGCCATCGCTCGCAGGTCGACTCTGGTTGCACTGGATAGGGTCTGATCTATGGGTCAAATAGAACTGTTTGACATTTAAACTATGTGCTGAATTGTTTAAAATAGAAGTGTTTATATGTATAAAAATGGATTTGGAATTAAATAACTTATAATGGTTGATATGCCATTAAAACCAAGCTAAATCTAAAGCCAAATTTAACTACAATGATACTACCAACCACAACGGGGACCTTCCCACGGCTTGAACTGTTTCATTCGCGTCGGAAACTAGAACGTTACCAAAATATTATAAAACTTTTGACTCACTCAGGTACAACAATACAATATTCTCCCAATTTGAAATATGCATTGTTTCTTCCTCCCAAAATCAAGATCACATTAATTTTATGTGTATAACGTCTAAATGAGATCTCATGAGAGTCTGACTTCGGTAGATGTGTATATACAATTAAAAACAAAAACAAAAAAGAAATATACCCTTTTAATCCCTTTTGGTGGTGTGTGATCTTTGAATGAAGCATCTCAGAGGACCACCAAGCAGACAGAGTTAATGTGCCCATTAAGGATCAAACAATTTTCGCCAATTCATGCATCCATTTTTATCGACGTTGGCTGATGCAAAAGACAGTATAATTTCCACTGCATTTCGCATTAAGCATCTGCTTTTCTCTTTCTTTTAACACGACGATTTTAAGATAAAATATTTGCGTAGGAATATCATTCTGTTTTTAAGAACACACTTCCTAGTAACAAATAAAACAACCCAAGTAATTTGGACTTTTTTTTTCTTCTTCAATTTGAAATGAATATACAAGGGTCATTCAATGAATATGAGGAATTAATTTGAAAAAAAATCTGTTTTCCGAATATTATTCTATAATATGTAAACTCTGCCTTATCTGGAATTGGTTTATAGCAAAAATTATTTTAATCTCAAAAAAATATTTGTTTTGAGGTTATTCAAAATGAAGGCCAATCAATCAAGGCTTTAGGTTTGAACAGAGATCTATCATTAAATTTTGGGGTGTTTTAGAAGTGCAAACCATGTGAAATTTACAGAATTTGTTCAGAACAGAAAAGCATGTTTTAGTCAAAAGATGTCTATAAATGGACAAAAAGTGGTTTTGCCACAACGAACCTGAGTCGAAAAGACAATCCATAAAGACAGACTCTCAGGTAAAGAAACAGTTCCGGGTGCAGTGGACATGAAGGTCATACTGACAGTCTTCTGTGACTTTAAAGAACCTATGATTATTGATTTTGTTCACAGAGGTGTAACTGTAAACAATGTTTCGTATTCCCAGGTCCTTCAACAAAAATGCACCTAATTTATTGAATGCCTCTTGGAGTTCACCAATTCATTTCAGTTTAAACAAAATGATATATTAAATTCAACACTTCATAAAAAAACTGGAAATTTTGATGACTGAAATTCAGAAATATTACATTTGAATAAAAATCACTTGACTCCCTTTA
Organism: Sepioteuthis lessoniana; assembly: GCA_963585895.1. Taxonomy (NCBI): domain Eukaryota; kingdom Metazoa; phylum Mollusca; class Cephalopoda; order Myopsida; family Loliginidae; genus Sepioteuthis; species Sepioteuthis lessoniana. The sequence continues at coordinate 40,286,815 of OY757917.1, read as the reverse complement.
TTACAACACCTTTTGAAAGTGTTATAATGATTGCATTATACAGAAAGTGTATAAATAATTATTTTTATCCTGATGTGACTTTTCTTCTGAATTTCTTTTCAATTTTCTTTCATAGTATAGGTTGCATAATGTATGGATCCCGACTCACTTTTAGAATGTAACTAAATCCCAGACCCTGTCTCTCTTAACATTTGATATCTATCATCCAATCAGAGTACTGGTCACTACAAGACTCTTTTTCATCTTGGTGCCAGATTCCCACATCGGAAAAGAATGAATCATAAGAGTTACTCGTTGCTTTCGTCCTATTTACTGATGGTTGACCTCAACGCCACATCTATCTATCTATCTATCTATCTATCTATCTCAGTCTTTTTTATCTGTTTATCTGAGTCTCTTCATATCAGTCTGAGTCTGATCATAACAATCTATCTATCTATCTATCTATCTCATTTTTTTCTTTCTTGTATATCTATCATTTTATGTATCCACGACAGCCTTTTACTCTCTCTCTCTCTCTCTCTCTCTCTCTATCTATCTATCTATCTATCTATCTATCTCTGTTTATATCTAAGTCTGATCATACCTATTTATCGATATATTTATCTGAGTCTGTTCATATCTGTCTGTTCATATCTATCTATCTATCTATGTCTGTTTATATCTAAGTCTGATCATAGCTATTTATCTATCTCTCTGAGTCTGTTCATATCTATCTATCTATCTATCTATCTGAATCTGTTCGCTGATGTCTTTCTTAGTTTAGAAAGCATTATTTTTAGGGTTTATTGATTTTAATTTCAAAAATAATGATTCACATATATATACTTACTTCAAACTAATCCCCAACAATTCTGGCAAAAATATAAAAAAACGAACGTGCTATTATAGCATAGAATGTGTATGTACTTAAATATTGTCAGTAAAAGGAGTGTCATAAGCATGAGAGTTTATTGTATGTGCCACTGCCTCACATCAATTGAATAATCAATAGTCTTTTCATAGAAGTCAAATGTCTATTCGTTTTCAAAATATTCTGAAAGAAATCAATAGATTTAATTATTCTTAAAGCCCCTTTTTTATGCCATTACCATTTGTTAGTATTGTGAAATTTCAGTTTCTTACACAATTCCCAGTATATCACCATCCCTGCGTACTTATGCCAGTATTTGTCGCAGGAAACGGACACGGACATCCCGTGATCAAATCCTGAACGAGACTGATTGCATTTCACAGCGCGATAATATCCTTAGGAAAGGTAAAAATCCAGCTATTCTTCGTCCAGCTGTGGTAAAATAGAAAGGAAGACTGGGCTCTTTAACATTGGTATGACAATCGGTCTAGGAGAAGGAAAACTTTGATTTTAAACCTCCTTTTAAAAGTTGACATTCAGACGATACCGGGGCGGGGTGGGGGTGGGGTAAATATATATTTGTATTCTTTTTGTGCAAGTTTGCTGAATCCACTTCTGGTGAGATTAATTTCTTCTTCTTCTTCTTCAACAACAACAAATCGTCTACACTTGCAATTTTCCTACGCATTATCAAAGTTTGCTTTGATATCATTAATCCATATTTGGCTAAAATTCTTATATAAAGTTTGATGATTTTTATCACTGAAAATATTCTGACTATTGATCGCATCTTCACTGTTATACTCACAAAGTTTCGGGCCGATATGTTTCTCGGGCTTCTTCTGGTATTACATGTCAAACTCGGGAGCCCACACAGAACCTCGAACTGAACCTTTTATTTAATACATAAGGGTAGATTGTTCCAATTCTGCCATCACTCTCAGTTCCACTCTGGCCCGGATGGGTTATACCTGATATGGCCTTATCTAAGGGTCAAATAGAACTAAACAGTGTACTTAAGACAAACTGAATTGTTTGAAATAGAACTGTTTTAATATTTAAAGTACGTATTTATGCTGAACTGAATTTTTTAAAAATAAAACTGTTTATATGCATAAAATAGATTTGGCGTTAAATAAACTATAAAGGCTGATATGCCATAAAACAAACCAAGCCAAACCCAATATATATTTAAAACATTTTAATATCATTACTTTTATTGTTTAATTGCATTTTGGTTTCGGTTTCTTTGTCAACTTTTGTGGGTTATTTAATGCCAAAGCCATCCTTAGAGAAAAACAGTAGGGGTACTATTTTACGCATCGTGGTATTTGATCGGTATACCACAGTAATAAAGTTACAGGGCCTTTTTAATGTGGGAACCAGATGCAGGGTCGTAACCCGAACACGCCTGGCGGCTCCAAAAATACCTTGAGCCCAATCACCATTCTCTTAAAAAGGGACGCCTTGGGCGCTAGGCAATAAACCGAACTCTGCTAAAACAGATAAGAGTGTCAGTCTTAGCCACGAGGCATGTGTGCTAGGCTTCCCCAACACGCATGTCAGGCGACTTCGGCATTTAACCCATAGTTGGTGGGGATAAGGGGATTTATACATTTTCCAAGTGTATTTGTCCGAAAGTGAAAATAAAAGCGCAACTTGTGGAGGTGTCCGTGGTGTAATGGTTAGCGTCGTTGGAAATGGACACGGCGACACGAGTTCAAATCCTGGACGAGACTGAATGCATTTCCCATAGCACTAATACCCTTGGGAAAGGTATGAATCCAATTATTCTCCCTCCAGCTATGGGTAAATAGTAGGACAGACTGGGTTCTTCAGCCTTGGTGAGGCAACTAGTCTAGGAGAAGGAAAACTCTGAATTCAAACCTGTTAAACTCCGCTTAAAAAACTGACCTTGTGTCATATCCTTCCCGAGCGGAGGGGTTGGTAAATATGGCAAAAGCGCAACTTGAGTCCGAACTCGCTTACTATGATGTCAGAGTCTTGCACGTTCGCTAATACGCCCCTAATTGTTTTTTTAATTGGATTTGGATTGACCTTCCACTAAAAAAAATTGATTAACTCTTTGTTTTATCTAAATATTAACATCATGTAATAAATATAATGCGTAACTACCACAAATAATGTAAATATAAAAGTCAGGGTTTATTATCGCAATTCCGGATATTCCTTCTCAACTAAGCTTCATTAGTTCGAACACTTGATTAGTACATGCAGAGTTATGTTTATAATTATGTGTCCATTGGTGAATATTAGAATTGAATCGATTTTGTATTTGGTTTTGCCTTGCGATAAATACAAAAAGTTCTTCATTTTGTATTATCATCATATTACACTTAGAGAGTTTTTCACACCGACGCTAGCTAATGGTTTTTCACTGGATTCTGAGTGACAGCAAGTCTCCTCGTGTCTCCAGGACACTTCTGAGTATTCAAGCCGATCTTCATAATGCTATAGTCTGGATAGTTTCGATTCGCCCTCCGATTTCCAACACTTGTAGTCGTCTTTCCAAGCCTTTGGGGGCCGTTCCAAGAGCACCAATTACAATTGGTTTCACCATCACTTTCATTTACCCAGTCGGCTGGGGCTGTAGAATACACCGACTGCACCTCTGCAGAGAGGTAAGATTCCCTCTCCCCAATGAATGTCCTGGATATGACACAAAACAACCTGATGGTGAGGTTCCTGTAATGCTGGAGTTTTGGGGAACGTTGAACACTCCTTCATTGTCATTGCTCCCAGGTCCACTCAGGCCCGGAGAGGTAGCATCTGATAGGGTCCAAATAGAACGAAAGTGCTTACATATGCTAAACTAAATTGTTTGAAATAGAACTGATTATTTGTATAAAAATGGATTTGGCATTAAATGACCTAAAAAGATTGATATGCCATTAAACCCAAACAAATAAGCAACCAATCACCCTCATGTTCCTCTGTTAATTATCATTATTATTATTATTATTATTATTATTATTATTATTATTATTATTTCATTCCTTGAGATTTTTTCTAACTCGCTAACAATGGTGTTCTTTCACTACATTATGTGTGACAGCAAGTCTCTTCAGGTCACCAGGACTCTTCTCCGTATTCTGACCGAGCTTAACAATGCTATGATCTGGATCGTCGCGATTTTCCCTCTGATTTCCAACTCACCCAGCCTTTTTTCTAAGTATTTGATGACCGGTTCCAAGTGCTTCAACAACAACAATTGGTATCAGTATCACTCTCATTTTAAATCGGTTTTCAAGTCTCTGGCAAGATCCAAGTATATATCTATCTTTTCGGGGGTTTTTTATATTCACTCGGCAAAACGGGGAAATCCAAGAGATTACAAGTTGTTGTTTTTTTTTATTAATCAACTCTAGGTCTTCTCTTCTGGCCGGGATTAAGAGATCCGTTTGTATCTCAAAATCACAGAGAATTTTATGCACTTCATTCTCTTGAAAAGATTCTGATTTGTACATATTGTTATAATCAATAAAGTTTTTTTCAACACCGGCTTTAACTGGTGGTCTTTCACTGGAGTCTACGTAACAGCAAATTTCCTCAGCTTTCCAGAACCCTCCACAGTATTCTAACTGATCTTAACAGTGCTGTAGTCAGTATAGTCTCGATTCTTCCTCTTATTTGCAATTCCTCCAGTCTCCTTTCCAAGCCCTCGAGGACCGTTCCAAGTGCACCAATTACTATTGGTATCACTATCATTTTCATTTGCAACAGGTTTTCTTAGCTCTCGGGCAAAATCCACTTATTTGTTTATCGTTTCGCTTTCTTTCACTTCCATTCTGTGGTCCGCTGAAGCAATGAAATACATCAGATAATGAGTTCTTTTTTCTTATTGATTAACACGGCGACCCGAGTTTGAATCCTGGACGAGACTGATAGCATTTCGCATAGCACTAATACCCTTGGGAAAGGTATGAATCCAATTATTCTCCCTCCAGCTATGGGTAAATAGTAGGACAGACTTGGTTCTTCAGCCTTAGTGAGGCAACTAGTCTAGGAGAAAGAAAACTCTGAATTCAAACCTGCTATACTCCGCTTAAAAATTGACCTTAACACTAGGCCAGGCCTTCTGATCGGAATTGGATGACCCATTTGTATCTCAAAATCCCATAAAACTTTATGCGTCTCATTTTCTTGGACAGATTTTGGTTTATCTATGCACCATTTATTAATATGACCAATTTTTAATGTCTTGAACAATTCCCGGTTGATCACCTTTCCCACCCAGTCGTGCCTAGTCTAGTAATCATTTTATGCAAGTTTGCAACATTTGCTACATTTCAATTAACAATTTCAGCTCTGTCTTCTTATAACCTAAATTTACTATCCTGTTGTGGTATTATCAATTTTTGTTTTGATACAATTCGTTTTATGGTATTATCATGTCCTGCTGTTTCCAAAGATTTACTTTCTTTCTTGTGGTTTCCCCCACTTAGCTATGTCCACATCTTCCCGTGAGCAAAGTCCCATGAAACATTCCTGTAGTAGTTTTCTTACCATTTTTGTCATCTAGATTGCGTTTGTTCTTATGTTGACATTGCTGTTGTAATTAGTGTATCTAAGCTCTTTTTAGTGTTTTTCTCGAGGCGTTCAATTGTTACACGCTCACAACACTCAATGCTTGCGAGTTGTCTTCTTTTTCTTAACACGTAAGTCAATAGTCATTAAAAAACTAAATGTTGCTTAACAGAAACATAACCCTTAAAAAGCTTATCTAAAAAACGTAGTTCAAACTACTTCTATTAACTTGCTGCAATCATTCACAAAGACTATGTCACCAGTGAGACTTTCGTATGAAGGTCCAGCTATGGCTTAAATAGTATCACTACTGTTTTTTTACAATTATGGCATCGGCATTAGATAACTCACGAAGGTTGATATGCCATTAAACAAAGAAACCTAATACAAATCATATATAGATGTCTCAAAATAGATTCAAACCATTAATATGATAATTCATATTGCATCAAGTCATCTATCATCTGAGTGTTAAAAAGCAATCATATCATTTCAGAAAGATCAAACCAGATGACAAGGGCAGAAATTGATTGACTTTATCCTACAGTGCACGCGAAAGTTCTTGGGAACGTCTTCGGAGGCACTTTTTCGGATTCCTTCCGACAGAATCTCTCACCGCACAAACATTGACAAGACATTTAACAGTCAACTTCCTGCCAGATCTGGAGTTTTCTGCTTTCTTGTGGAGGTTGTTTATGGACCCTGTGGCTTAAAATGTGTGTATCCAACGATAAATTTGGCTTTTCCGGGGATAATTGTTAAGTTAAACTCCCTGCAACATTTTGCTTGCACAGTTTCCAATGATTTTATCTCCAAATAAGTAGTGACGCAAAATATTTGTTCTCTCTTGTCCAAGGCATTGTGATCGAGGATTAATAGTTGTTATAGTATTATATCATTTTCAAATCTGAAATAAAAAATAACAGAATATTATTAGTAGTTGAGTTATTAGCTGCCACACGGGTCCCATGCATATTGATACACCTTGTAAATGAATTTCTATTCTTCAAGGTTAAATTAAAATTAAACATATTTTAGTTTGAAAAAGAACAAAGCTTGTAATTTGCTCAAAACCACATGAATGAATGCAGGAAGTTAATCTTTCGCCAAGTGCAAAAATAAGCGTAAATAAGTGGGAAGAGTAATCAACTGGAAACTGTGCAAACGAATACCATTTGCCCATAAAGTCATATGCGCAAAACAGGATGTCGAAGGGAAAGTAAAAACGCAATCACCTCTAGAATTTTTAAATTCAAATGGATTACTCCACCCAGACCAGAAGACTAGATCTAGTTTTGAAAACGAAAAAAAAAAGTGTCAGATAATGGATTTCATTGACCGCTAGGTGAAATTCAATAAGAAGGAAAAGCTGAATAATTATCTTGGTCTCTCTAGAGGAATAAAAACGCTTAGAAACATTAAAGCAACAATAGAACTAATCGTTTTTGAAGTACTGGGGACAAACAGCCGAGAGAAAAGGATGAAAGAACTGGAAGAATCGAGGGCATTTAGACAATGGCTCTACAAAGAGTGCTTGAGTATTGAAGACAAATAATTGTTTGCCGCGAGTTTATTTGTTAACATTAAAAGAAAAAATTGATACGAGAGAAAGTGAATCGAGGTTTTTTATCCTTATTATTAACGTAAAATTCACTCACTTCTCATGATATAGATACTTGGCTGAATCAAAATTTTTGCATTATTTTGGTAACATGAGTCATAATTCAGCAGCTCTAGAAGCTTTTTGTCCAACTCGTAAAAATGATAAAACACATCGAACAGTGAGATGCTGAGATCGCCTGATACTCTCCAAATGCTACTCACCAAATTTGCTTCTATGGCTTGGAGCGTTGACTCAAAATCCATGCTTTTAGACCTACCTGAACTTGCCAGATTGTTGTGGTTCTTGCAACCCGTGAAAAATTTCTTAAAGCATCTGTTTACTGTACTGTGACCGACTGCGCCTTCACTTTCGCACAACAAATCTTTTTGGCTGCTTCGACAGCTTCATGGTTCATGTCGAACTCGTAAAGCATAAGTTCCCGAATTAGAAAACGTTGCACGTTAATTTGTGCGGCTTTCAATCACTATCGGTGTCCAGCAATGCACAACATATCGGCGCACCAACTACCACGTTACTAGCAACTTGAGCGGGTCCTTTCTCACGGCTTGAACTGCTTCGCGACGTAACCTAGCACTTACCAAAATATTGCGAAACCTCGTATTATACATTATAGTTGGAAATATAAAAAGGTACATTTATACGCAAAATTGTTTAATCTATGTCTTAATAGCGTTCTTCTTCAGTTGCTTCCTAATTGCTAAGTTTCTTCCCTTTAATTTGGTGATTTTTGCTTACATCACCCGAAAGTAAGCTTGCACAGCATCACCCTCTAATGTTCTGTTGAACCATTCCAATTCTAGAGTAGAGTTTTTGAAGAAACCACACTAACAATCCAGAAACGATTTTATGATTTTCATTTTATAATTGTGATCCATTATTTCACTTTCATTTACACTAAATGCCTATTAAGAAAGCTAGATGGGAACTACACAAAGATGCTGTCTTGAACAAATCCAGGAAGAAGCACCCGACAAAAATAGCAGTTGTACAGCCTGTTACCTCTAATCTCACAAATTATCCGATGGCCCAGTCGGCTGGGGCTGCAAAATACACCAACTGCATCTCTCCAGAGGGGTAAGACAGCCCAACGAGTGTCCTGGATATGACACTTAAACCATCTGATGATGAGGCTTCGGTAACGCTGTAGCTTTGAGGAGTGTGGAGCACTCCTTCATTGCCATTGCGATTCTGTCCCGGAGTGATAGCATCTGATAGGGTCCTATCTATAGGTCAAATAGAACTAGTGTACTTATTCTGAAATGAACTGTTTGAAATAGAACTATTTATAAGTATAAAAATGGTTTTGCTATTAAATAACCGACAATGGTTGATATGCCATAAAACCAAACCATCCGAATTAGACAAGCAAGGTATATTGTGTACTAATAATAAAGGTTTGGTTTGGTTTCTTTGTTTAATGACCTTTGTGGGTTTTCTAATACCCAAGATATCATTGTAGAAGAACAGTGGTGGTACTATTTAACCCATATCTCATGCCTTTTCCTAGTGTATTGGTCCGGAAGTGAAAGAAACACCATGATTAGAGTTCGAACTCGCTTACTATAATGTCGCAGTCTAGCACTTCAGCCACGATCCTCTGATTTTTATTTGAATGCATTGAATAAAAGATTAAAAGATTTTCCTGATTTTCTGTTTCTTTTTCGTCTTTGTTTTCAGTTCTTATGCCGGAGAAATCCACGAATTTATTTTATAATTTTTATAATAGCCACAGTAAATTTAGTAAACAGGTTGGAAGAATATTTTTTTAATAGTGACAGATGCACTGAATGCTAATTAACGATTTTATAATCAACAAATTGTAATTAATTCTAATTTTATGATCAGATGAGATTTCATATCTTGGAGGCAGATTTAATAAGCATATTAAAATAGTTGAAGTTTCCCACAATGTTTTAAGAATTTTGCAGTCTTGAGGCTCCTTTTATAATACTCTGGGGTTTTTTTCTACTTCGAAGACAAGCAGTGAATGACGAACTATAACTTATGGCTAAAAAACATTGCCTCTCCTGGATATCGTTCTTCTAGTTGGGCTACTATTATCAAATATTGAATTTTCTTTATCAAGACTAATACCACAAAGACTGTATATGCTTATTTGAAAGATAGTTTATACTTTTTAAATCTCACTCGCTGGCTCCAAGTGGCACACCCTTGGAAACTGCTCCTGGCCTTATGGCTCCGAGCGCTTTCAAGGTCAAGGCCAGATTTGAGATCGAATGGCCTCCGGCTTTAGCTGGGCCACCTGCAGATGAGTGATAACGTATTGCAGAATTCTAAAAACTCTCTGGTCTATTTCAAGCTATGAGTAGGCACACGTGCCGGACTCACGTAATATATCGAGTGAGTCCATCAGCAGGGTCATCTGGCTCACATTGCACTAAGTGAGCCGATGACCAGATTACATCCAGCAGGACTAGAGCCTCGGCTCGTGCACGACCTCCCTCTCCCTAAACCCCCACTATAAAAAAAAAAACTTTTGTCAAATCCTGTCTGGTGTGAGGCAGAGACAAATATCGCTCTTGGAAACTGCTTCAGCTGAAGGACTAAACCACGTGAGGGGCAGTGTTAACCCGATACAACTTGGTGAATGACCTTCTTGACCGAGGCACTGGCCAGGATAGGTTTCCAAAAATAACTTCATCAGCCAGTTTATGACCAGGGTGAACCACCAAGTAAGAGGATTTCGGCCGTGGTTAAGCTTGGAGAAAAGTGGGCTCCACCAAGCTTCTCAACCCGAGATACACCACATAATGATAACTACTACATCGGAGATAGATGTCATCTGTGGTGCCACGACAACCACTCAACCTGGGGTTTTGAAACTAATAATAATGACTGATGATGTGATAATAAAACTGAGTCTTATTTTAACACACTTAATCCTTGCCAGTACCAGTCCCAAGACCCGAACGATGAAGGAAGATTGGTCATGACATGGAGATAACATCACCGTATGTTGTCACATCGGAGGTCAGTTGAGATCAAAGATCTAAAGATTTTAAAGTTACATAACTGTGAATTCAAGAAGTTAGAATTAGATTCTAATTTCTAAGTTAGTAAGCCCGAGTTACCCAACACCCCCTGAATAGTAAAAATTCTGAGGTCTTATTTTCCATCCATGGTTTGAAGGGTTAACTCCCGGTTTGCACGGCCAGTATCGTATTAGATGTCCGTAGTTGAATAAATTAACGTGCGTACACAACTAGATGTCTTCAGGTTTTTTCCCAGCGTTGTGTATCTACGCTGGCCTCCTTGTCAGAAGATAGAGCACCGAAGAGGGTGATAACTTGAAGAGAAGATGGCTATCCAACATTTTCTTTGTAGTAACTGACGTAATCTCCCCAAGCCCAAAGTCTCAGACTTATAACAATGTTTGATAAAATAAAACTCAGCTCGAAATATCGGTTTACCGAGTCTTTTCTATTTAAGTCCTTTTCGTTTGTAGTAGTAAATGTAGTGTTAGTACCGGTAAAAAATCCATCCAGAAGTCAAATAAAATTATTCAATAATTTACTAAAGATTATTATTATTATTATTATTATTATTAGTTATTTGAAACTATACAGCTGTGTGTAGATCGTTCGTATTTGATAGAATTACTCAATTTAAATATCAATAAATAGAAATATTTGAAGTTTGGTTGGATGGTTGGATTTTATGGTATATCAACATTTGTAGGTTATTTAACGCCAAATCCATTTTTATACAAATAATCAATTCTATTTCAAATAATTCAGTTTAGCATGAGTACACAGTTTAATTGTCAAAAACATTTCTATTTTAAGCTATTCAGTAATTCAAACAATTCAGTTTAACATAAGTATAGCTTTTGCCTACACACAGCTAAATGTCAAAAACAGTTATATATTTTTTAGATTAGCTGAGCGTATGTATAGTTTCAATGTCAGAAACAATTCAATTTCAAACAGTTCAGTTTTGCATGAATACGATATTCTGTTCTATTCGAACTATTAATAGGAGCCTATCAAGTGCTACCACTCAGGGAGCGATGGCAATTAAGGGGTACTCTGCATTCCCCAAAGCTCCAGCTTTACTGGGACCTCACCATCATATTGTTTAATGTCATATGCAGGACATTCGTTGTGGATTTTTACCCTTCCGCAGAGATGCAGTCGGTGTATTCTGCACCCCAAACAGACTGGGCAATCATTCAAATGTGGGCCAACAAATTATAAGTGTTAAAAATAATTATTAGTGCAAAAGTTTAAAAACATTTATGCAAACAAATGATTAATATTAAATAGAATTGTTAGTATTAGATCGGGACACTTTAAAGTTTTTAACTGTGGGCAAACAAATGAGCTCTAACAACATGTTTAAAAGTAAAGTTACCTACAAATTATTCACTTGCAAATCACACACACTCACACACACATACACACACACATATATATATATATATATATAAACAGGACTTGGCATTAAATAACCCATAAGTGTTGATATAGCATAAAACACCGATCGATCAAATTATCGTAAAGACTGAAAGATGCAGAATACATAAACTTTGATTTTATCTTATAAAATTTGATAAGTTGTGACTATGATAGAAAAGAATATGACATAACATTATGAAATTTTATTTGTGCTGATATTAAAATATTTCAAAGATATCAAAAAGAAATAATGGGCCAACTTTTAGCCAGCTCTTCAGGAGCAACTCTAAACGCAGCTGAAAAATATCGATTTTGTTTAATTACAAAAACACGGCGATTTTCTTCAGACTCGTGTTGCTTTTGTTAAAATAATTTTATTTATGCTGAAAGTCAATGTTTCAGCGCATAAAAATGTTGAGCAGTCATTTCAAAACCAATGCTGGGAATTTCATTTCTCATCATCATAATCATCATCAAGGCATGACAGCATGAATTCCCTTAACTCTCTCTAGCCATCCTTCCCTATGGGCCAACACTCTTTTTAAAGTCCTCTAGACAACACCCATTGTCAGCACAGAGCTGATGAACGTAAGTTTTTGTTGGTGTGTCCATGTGTAGGAGTCTATTGAATAACGTTATCTATGAATTTCTTCTTGCTTCTCTAGAAGTGCTCAACATGTCCTGCTCGTCTTGCTTGAATGGTTTGTAAGATGGGAGGTAAGTGGCCGTTCATCTGCTGTTTTGTTGATCGTTGCTTCAAAGATCAGTTTATAACAGCACGCAGCATCCTTGTTTCGTTCTCATCTAGACTTTCTCCACTCGTTTCGTAAAAGTCAGAGTGGTGCAACCGTACAGTAGTACTGACACGGCTACAGCTTGGAAGAATTCCCGTTTTATTTTATCAGAGAGATCCGATTTCTGTATGGTCAATATCCTGTCGATGGCAGTTGATGCGTACGTTGACATCGCTTTCAGTATATAAAATATTGCTACCAAGATATACGAGATTGTCTACGAAAATTATTACTTACTAGTTAATTTGTGCAGTTAAAAATGAATGTAATCATATATATATATATATATATATATATATTTGAGAAAGTTCATATGTGTGTTCACCTTTCCTCCGAATTACCTGCATCGCACAAGTTGCACATAAAAATTGAAAAAAGGTTCACACCAATAACGCTACGAAAGAAAAGGCCGATGCTTACAACATCCTCTATCACCCCTCCCCACGCATCCTTATGTGAGCACTGAGGCCCACGGAAAAGGGTGTGAAATTATAGCAAAGACGGCAAGCTCGTGCGGATTGTAAGGCAGCTTGCAAAAGAATCGAGATGCTAGATGAAAAAGAGGCTTGCCAGACAATCTGCATATAGACACCACAAAATTCTTCATAAACCTATTCACGAATAGTCCAAAATTATTTTGTCATTTTGTCTTCATTACCAACAATTCCGGCCCATTTCGAGCTAATCCTAGAAAACGTCGGACGCTTGTTATCGCTCTTAAATTTTAAAGAATTATCATCAACAGCTGATTGTTGTTCATTCCAGGGTTTTTCAGGAATAAGCCAGCATCATTAAAATATTTGATGATAATGTCACCGGCCGATACGTGTATGCTTTGGAGGTACTCATAGTGTAATGGTTATCGTTGTAGGAAATGGATACAGCGACACGATTTCAAATCCTGGACATGGCTAACTGCATTTCAAATAGCATTAATAACCTTTGGAAAGGTATGAATCCAATTCTTCTCCCTTTCTCCCTGCTATAGGTAAATAGAAGAGAAAACTGGATTTTTTAGCCTTGGTTAGGCAACTAGTCTAGGAGAAGGAAAACTCTGAATTCAAACCTGTTAAACTTCACTCAAAAATTGACCTCGTGTCACATCCTGCCCAGGCAGAGGAGTTGGTAGATGCATACATGTATGCGTTGCAGGTTTGATTGGGTTATATTTTAACACTGACATTGCCGATCCTCGTTCGATCTCAGTTGAATCCCATATTTCGGATACTTATTTTTCCCCCAAACTGATACCGATGTGAGTTCTTCTGTCTTTAAATATTGGCTCAGCCAAGAAATTCTACGTCTTCTAGTACCGCTTCCTTTTGTCCAAAATTGATAAATTAATACTGGAAAATGTAACCTTATATCCAATTACTATTCGCTACCTGTAAGACGTTTGATACTCTTCAGGAAACACCTGAAAGACAAGACTGTAAGATATCGTTTCATTTCCTCCTACTTTCCGAATTCTGCTCAATATCTATTTTACACTGAGGAAGAACACGGGCAGATTCGAAAATCCAGTACACATTTTTGTATACATTGTTCTCAAATACGTCAACTGGCTAACAAAAAAATAAAAATAAATGTTTGACAAAAATTGCTTTATCAACTGTCCTACGTCTTTGTCAGTCATATACTTTATAAGTGATAGATAGATAGATAGATTGATAGACGTTTGCAAATAGGAAACAGCACAAGGTATTTATAGAATGATTTTATTTTAAGATTAAATTATTTGTACACGTTAAAGAAACCTTTTTCAAAACCCTCATCAGGGCATATAAATTCTTAAATGAAACGAAAATGCCATATACACATGATGAGGAAGAACCACAACACTTCGTTATAGAAATATAACTCTTTTTATTCTTCATGGATCCAAAGCTTCTGAGTGGTGGGAGAAAAACAGACGGACGGAGGGAGACAAAGTCAGACTGTCATATTGACCCATAACTTCTCTTGACCGTACCACGCTGTGTTATTTCAAGACCCCACTTAACACTTCCTCTGCTTCTCGGCCGAATGGTACTCAACCGGAGGCCCACTGTGGGCCGCTCTATGTTATCTTCAATTCTTACGTCTTCTCTTCCGACGAGACGAACTCAATCGGTCCTCGCCGCTGGACCAAATGCCCCACACCGCGGCCACGGTTCTCTATTTGCTAACTCGACTGACTGCTGCAAGATGGCACTGACCGACTGCGACTCACAATCCACTCTCACATGGGCATATTCCAATATCATTTTATAACACCCACATATTTCCGCTCAACCACGTGACTGATTCCGTTTACTTTTTCGGGTGCGTCCTGTTTAGAAAATCTCTTATTGAGGACTCAGTCAATGTTCAATATGCAACAAAAAGAAAATTTAAAACATTATTTTTTCCATTTGTGCCGCGTTCTGTTTTGAATCTATGTCATGGTTTTAGAATTCAAAAATTTATTTTTAAAAAGTAAACGTATTTCACCAAATTTTTTTTTTAATAAAATGCAGATTGGTCACATTGGTGCTGAAAAGTTACAAACTCTCTTATCTGAAATAATTTGGCTTCATCATTTATATACAAATAGAAGAAAAGATAGACCGATCTAACTGATAAAGAAAGAAGCAAACCGACATTGACTGGGATGGATGAATGTGTGATGGAATATTTGAAATAGAGTGACAGGAACAAAATAATATAAACCTGAACGATTGGTTACACCACCCGAGACAACAAACATAAACGAGATAATGTAAATATGAATATATATATATATATATATATATATATATATATATATATATATCAAAGACAATGGATGTGAAATATTCGTATATTGAATATATGAGAGATTTCATATAAATCTATGGGTGTGCTCAATGTA
Source organism: Sepioteuthis lessoniana (assembly GCA_963585895.1). NCBI lineage: Eukaryota > Metazoa > Mollusca > Cephalopoda > Myopsida > Loliginidae > Sepioteuthis > Sepioteuthis lessoniana. The sequence continues at coordinate 40,271,706 of OY757917.1, read as the reverse complement.
TGGCTATTATTATATGTGCCTTTCAGAATATATATATATATATATATATATATATATATATATATATATACTCTAAACCATATTTGATGATCTCATCCCCAGAAGAAGCATGTATGTCATCTGAAGAGGAGAACATTATATTCTTCGTCGAAATAGATTTATAATGGCATTTTATCCATGGTTAATTTTTCTACCAGTCACAACACACACAGACACAGACACAGACACACACACACACACACACATAACTATATATATATATATATGGAGAGAATGAGAGAGAAAGAAACTGATGGGATATGATTTTTTTATATTTGGACATTTTCATACTGTTAGATTAATTTCGAGTTTTCTCACACACACACACACACACACACAGACATATATATATATATATATATATATATATATATATATTTACATGGATATATATATATATATGTGTGTGTGTGTGTGTGTGTGCGAATAAACATGTTCGAGAGCAATTTCTATTTTGTTCTCAATACCTTCCAAATATGAAGTTAAAGTAAAATGAGGAAAAGATTTTTAAAATAATCCTATGTCTAAGCTTGAAGCCGCAAATTTACGAAAATATTTGGAGACATAAGAGATTTTTAGAAAAGCTAAAGGACATATATAAATTTATTGCAGGTTGCCAATTCCATTTTAACTGAATATTCTGGAAAAGTAGAAACGAGTATTCAGAGTGAAATGAGTAGAGAGAGTAAAACAAATAGACAGAAAGAAATGAGTAGAGAGAGTGAAAAAAGCAAATAGAGTGAAATGAGTAGAGAGAGTGAAAAAAGTAAATAGAGTGAAATGAGTAGAGAGAGTGAAATGAGTAAATAGAGTGAAATGAGTAGAGAGAGTGAAATGAGTAAATAGAGTGAAATGAGTAGAGAGAGTGAAAAGAGTAAATAGAGTGAAATGAGTAGAGAGAGTGAAATGAGTAAATAGAGTGAAATGAGTAGAGAGAGTGAAAAAAGTAAATAGAGTGAAATGAGTAGAGAGAGTGAAATGAGTAAATAGAGTGAAATGAGTAGAGAGAGTGAAATGAGTAAATAGAGTGAAATGAGTAGAGAGAGTGAAAAGAGTAAATAGAGTGAAATGAGTAGAGAGAGTGAAATGAGTAAATAGAGTGAAATGAGTAGAGAGAGTGAAAAGAGTAAATAGAGTGAAATGAGTAGAGAGAGTGAAATGAGTAGAGAGAGTGAAAAGAGTAGAGAGAGTGAAATGAGCAAAGAGAGTGAAAAGAGTAAATAGAGTGAAATGAGTAGAGAGAGTGAAATGAGTAGAGAGAGTGAAAAGAGTAGAGAGAGTGAAATGAGTAGAGAGAGTGAAAAGAGTAAATAGAGTGAAATGAGTAGAGAGAGTGAAATGAGTTGAGAGAGTGAAAAGAGTAAACGGAAAGAAACGAGTAGAGAGAATAAAAACAGTATACAGATTTAAATGATCAGAGAGAATGAAAAGTATATACAGAGGGAAAAGAGCGGGTACAGTATAGTGTACTACACAGAGTCAGAGTAAATAAAACTGCATTTGAAAATTATTCATACAAAAGACAATAAGAGATGTTGGCTAAACCAAATCTTGAGCCAAAAATGCTTATAACAGTTTATACTTTTAAGTGTCGTTCACTTAAATTAAAATATCCTTCTAAACAAAACTTCATGAATATTTTCCCATTATTAACTTCATCCTATTTACCCAATCCCTCTGCTCGGGCAGGATATGACACAAGGTCAATTTTTAAGCGGAGTTTAACAGGTTTCAATTCAGAGTTTTCCTTCTCCTAGACTAGTTGCCTCACCAAGGCTGAAGAAGCTAGTATGCCCTACTATTTACCCATAGGTGGAGGGAGAATAATTGGATTCATACCTTTCCCAAGGGTATTAGTGCTATGTGAAATGCAATCAATCTCGTCCGGGATTTGAACTCGTGTCACCGTGTCCATTTCCTACGACGATAACCATTACACCACGGACACCTCCTTTTTACCAACCCCTTCGCTTGGGCAGGATATGACACAAGGTCAATTTTTAAGCGGAGTTTAACAGGTTTCAATTCAGAGTTTTCCTTCTCCTAGACTAGTTGCCTCACCAAGGCTGAAGAAGCTAGTATGCCCTACTATTTACCCATAGGTGGAGGGAGAATAATTGGATTCATACCTTTCCCAAGGGTATTAGTGCTATGTGAAATGCGGTCAGTCTCGTCCAGGATTTGAACTCGTGTCGTCGTGTCCATTTCCTACGACGATAACCATTACACCACGGGCACCTCCAATTCTTAACTTCATCTGTTTTTTATCAGTGGCAGATTAACTTACTTATTGTAACTATCAGTCACTAAATTTGAAAGTCGTCGGGAGAGATACGAGGGTTCTCCGAGCTATTCTGTCTAAGAAGACCAGAAAGGGGTCATCCCCATCTGCTCCTTAATGTTGTCAAACCAGCCCTTATACTGTCGTCACAGAAGGTCAGACTGGGTTCTTTAGCCTTAACTAAGCAACCAGTCTAGAAGAAGAAAAACTCTGAATTAAAAACAGCTGCTCTCCGCTTAACAATTGACCTTGCTTCGGGTTAATACAGAATTCGTCGCCCATATTTGTCCCTTTCCTACAATGTTTTGCAGGCTGGTTTTTGAAAGAGTAGTGTGTCTGGTGACGTGCCCGAACCAAAGATTAATGGTTTTTTCATTGTTGTCTTTCACTCAAGATGTCAAATTGTGAATCCCAGAGGTACAGTGTAAACACCATCTCTTCACCTAATGATGCAGTGTACACGCCACCTTCTTACCCAGAGGTACAGTGTAAACACCATCTCTTCACCTAATGATGCAGTGTAAAAACGACCTTCTCACCCAGTAGTGCAGTGTAAACACCTGCTCACGAAGTGAAAAACACTACCTATTCACCTACAGATGCTATGTAAACATCACCTCCTCGCCAAGTGGTGGTGTGTAAACACCATCTCTTCATATTCTGATACCTTGTGGTTGGTTGGTTGTTCGAGTTTTATGGCATAGCGACCTTTGTAGGTTATGTAATGCCAAATCCATTTTTATACAAATAAACAGGTCTATTTCAAACAATTCAGTTTAGCTTAAGTACACAGTTTAATTGTCAAAAACATTTCTATTTCAAGCTATTCAGTTTAGCATTCTATTCAATTTAGCGCATGTACAGTTTCATTGTGAAAAGCAGTTCTATCTCAAACAATTCAGTTTAGCATAAGTATGCTGTTTAAATATCGAAACAGATCTATTTCAAGTAATTCAGTTTAGAATAAGTACACCGTTTAGTTCTATTTGACTCATAGATAGGACCCTAACAGGTGCTACCACTCCAGGTCAGAGTGGATCTGGGAGCAATAGCACTGAAGGGGCATTCCACATTCCTCAAGACTACAGAATTACTGGAACCTCATCATCAAATTGTTTATTATCGTATTCAGGACACTCGTAGCAGAGTTGTTACCCCTCTGCAGAGGTGCAGTCGATGTATTCTACTACCGCAGCCGACTGGGCAATTGCCTTTTGGTGCAGTGTAAACACCATCTCTTCATCTAATGATGCAGTATAAACATTACCTTTTCGCCTAGTGGTGTAATGCAAACACCTACTCATGCTGATAAAATACCACCTCTTCGCGCACTGATATCGTGTAAACAATAACTTCTCGCCAAGTAGTGTTGTCTAAACACTTAGTGATGCATTGTAAACACCCCGTGATGCAGTGTAAATACCACCACTTCAAATACTGAGACAGTGAAAACACTGCCTTCTCGCCAAGTGGTGCAGTCTAAATGCCAAGTAATGCAGTGTAAACACCACCTTTTTACATACTAATGCAGTGTAAATATACCTCTTCGCTTTGTGCTGCAGTGTAAACACCGCCTCCTGACTTAGTAAGACAGTGTAAAAACCACCTCTTCACATTCTAATGTAGTGTTAGCACTATATTCTCGCCGAGAATGATGCTGTGTAAACACCATATCTTTACCTACTAATGCAGTTTAAACACTACATCTTCACTTACTGATGAAGTGTAAACACCATCTCTTCTCCTGGTGGTGCAGTGTTAACCCCTAGTGGTGCAGTGAAAACAGGACCTCCCCAACTAGTGATGCAGTGAAAATACTACCTGCTCGCATTGTTATGCAGTGTAAACACTATCTCCTCGTCTGCTGAAGTGAGATACCAGGGTGTAGCTTGGGGAGCTAACATATGAGAAATTTAATAGATGGAAGAAGACCATTGGTTCCAATCCACCCTGCGGTAGACGCCTAAGTTGCCACTTCTATCTAGAGTCCCGTACACAAAAAAAAAATCATAGTTTAAATGATAATGATGAGCTAGTAACTAAAATTGCCAAACAAAGGAATACTCTGTACTTTGATGAATTTCGGAATCTAGATCTCTTTGATCAATTTACAATCTCCCTTACGTTTTATGCTGTAAACGATACTTGCAACCAATTTTATTGAGATGCCCCAGCTCTGTTTACTGACGTGATGATATAATTCTTTCCCCCACGATATATATATATATATATATATATATATATATATATATATATATATATATATATATATATACACGAATGGATATCGAAAACTTTTTAGATCAAGAAAGAAATGACCTAGAACCAGAAAAATAAGTAATCTTCCTCATATTGATTTTGCTGTTCCTCAAGTTCCTTTAACCTTTAAAAAATGGAATTTCTCTTCTTAATTGGTCCGATAATTTTCAGTATCCACTTGCATACAAAAAAAAAAACATTGGAGGCATTGTACTTATCTCTATATCAAGGCTGCTAATTGTGTTTTTGCTATTGTTCTTTTGCTGTTTTTGTTATGGTTTTTTTTTTTTTGGGGGGGGGGGTGTGACAAAATCATATATTTCCTCTTTTTATATTCTACATATACTACGTGGTTAAAGGGCGATTCCCGTGGTTTTGTGGTAAATGTGCTCGACATTAACATTGTAGTAAGTAACTTCGAACTACAGTCGCGCTATTACGTTACTTTTCGAACAATACCACAAGGAATTGTATAAACACCCTTGCTTCCCCTTGCTATGAGTGAAATATTACCACTACTGTTCATTCAAAAGGATGAATTTGGCATTTAATAACCTACAAAGATTGATACGCAATTAAACAAAAAAAAAACTTTCTAAGTGTTGGAAATAGTGTAAAGATTATTAATTTAAAATCATTCTGTCCAAATGTGATCAGCTATACCTAAATTTGTGGTCTCTCAACGGACTGTGATTTTCTGTTCACAAAGTCCAATCTTTAGAAGCACTGTTTTTTTTTCATTTATATTTGCCACCAGAATTGTTGCTATTGGTCATATTTTCCCCATAGATGTTTTTCTTTTATGAAATGCCTGTGTATATGTCTGTTACTTCGAAAAAAATTATCCTAATGTTATATCGACCACCAGTCTGATTTTTTCTTCCAATTCCTCGACTCATACATACGATTTATGCTTTTACATAAATTTGGAATGTGTCAGTTGAATCTGTTATTTACGAGCCAGCATCGAAGTGCACTTTCTTTCGATATTCAATGAATAGATAAATAAATAAATATAATTTTTTTCTTTTTTTTTTGTTAATCCATTGAGAAAAAAAGTAAATATTTCAAAATGAATAGGTCCACAAATAGACTTATTTTATACCTGCCCATTGGCCTAGTGGGTAGAGTTTCGCCATTGGCCCGTAGACTGGCGTTCAATCCCAGGTTGAGTCATACCAAAGACTCAAAAAATGGTACTCGATACTACCTTAATTAACAGTCAGCATTATAAAGTACGTATCAAGGGTAAAGTAGAGCAATCCAGGGAAAGGAATAACGCACTCCCTACAACTCAGTGTTGTAGGTATTGAAAAGGAAGCCTTTGGTTCACCCTCGACTACGGTTGCCCACTTTACTTATATATATATATATATATATACTAAAAATTATGCTTGAGCATAAATGTATAATTTTTAGTATATATATATATATATATACAAAAATTTACATTTATCCTCAAAGAGGAAGTGCTTGTGGTATAATGATTATCGTTGTAGGAAATCCCGAGTTCAAATCCTGGGCGTATCAGTTTATATTTTCACATTGCACTAAGGCCCTTGGGAAAGGTATGCATCCAACTATTCTCCCTCCAGAAATTGATAAGTAGTAAAGCAGACTGGATATTTTGCTTTTGTTAGGCAACTGGTCTAAAAGAAGGAAAACTCTGGATTCAAACGTGTTCAACACCGCTTAAAAACTGACCTTATGTCCTATCTTGTTCGTGAAGGAGGGGTTGGGTAAATGCATATATTCAAATATGAATATAGAAATACATATTTCTGTTCTGTTCTCTGCTCTCTCTCTCTCTCTCTCTCTCTCTCTCTCTCTCTCAATCTATCTATCAATCTATCAATCACACTCATACACATGTGTTTACTATCATACAATATGTATCATTACGTAATCTAAACGTGGTGTAATGGTTATCGTCGTAGGAATTGGACACGACGATACGAGTTCAAGTCCTTGACGAGACTGACTGCATTTCACATAGCACTAATACCCTTGGGAAAGGTATGAATCCAATTATTCTCCCTTCAGCTATGGGTAAATAGTAGGACAGATTAGGTTCTTCAGCCTTGGTGAGGCAACTAGTCTAGGAGAAGGAAAACTCTGAATTGAAACCTGTTAAACCCCGCTTAAAAATTGACCTTGTGTCATATCCTGCTCGAGCGGAGGGGTTGGTAAATATGATTACGTAATCTACACACAAACAAACCAATTCATGCGGCTTCATGGAAAAGAATGTTCGTACTCACGTATATCTTTTTACGGTTGCTCACTTTTCTAAACGTGCAGATCATGTATATATATATATTGCAACTATAATTATTTCATTATAGATGCCATCTGCTCCTGGTTTCGATTACAACGAAAAAAAATGGAATCGTAGAACATGTATTTGTTGGATTGGCTGTCTCTTTCTTGTCTTCTTGTTTGTTTCTTATATTTATTGTCCTTTCTCATGCTCTATAATGAAAGTGTCGGCGGGTGAGAATGGATAAAATATTTGTCGCTATTCCATATATATATCACCCTGAAATCTTTTCTCCATTTTCTTCTTTTTCTTGTTTTTCCTCCAGTGAAATTCCGTTTATTTCCTCTTACTGTGCTGATCAGTCGAATTTCTTGTGGCGCCATTTTTCTTTAACCGAAACTTTTTTCTTTTTTTTTTTTTTCATTGCTTATCCATGCAGCTTTCCTCTGTTTATTCTTTCAGTTGTTGCACGATTATTTTTCCATAGAAATAGCTTCTTTTCCTTTTTTTTTTTTTTTTTTTTTTCTCTTATCTATTTGATTTATCCACTGAAAGTTTCATAATACTTGAGCGGTCTGAAATGCAAAATGAAAAAAACAAACTGGCAGGTGTTACTCGAGAATATGAAAAATATCTCTTTAACGCTACTATTTGATTTATAAAATTCTATTGTTGTAATTCGTGAATACTCTGCGTGATATCTTATAATGGAAATTATCTGTCTGTCAGTAACTGAAACTTTGTCACTATAGACGTCACTATTCCTTTAGTTATTTAAGATGTATCCTCAAGGATTATTCAGTAATTATGATTCAATGTTAATTAGAATCTTATTCATTAATGATATTCATAGTCTAGTTGCATCAGATTTGTCCTAAAACAACCCATGTTATTAATACATTTAAAATCCTGCAATGTGTGTTATATACGAAGAAATTAATGTTTATATAATATCAATTATATTGATAATTTGCATACTGGTTTAAAAAAAAACAGTTTTATAAATGATTATTGGTTGTTATTTATTTCTAATTTTTTCTTTTTCTTTTCTTTTTTCTTTTTGTTCTCTCACGTATTAAAAGCAATCCTATTTATAATTTCGATTTAGTTTGGTCTGTTTTTTTGTTTGTTTTTTTTTTTTTTTGTTTAATGGCATATCAAACTTCGTGAGTTACTTAAATCCAAAGTCATTCTTGTTGAAGGTACTATTTACGCTATATCCAGAGAATAAGGGGGTTCAAACTTTTTCCAAAGGGTATTTGTCCGGAAGTGAAAGAAATAGTGCGACGGGCGTTCGAATTCGCTCTCTACGATGTCGAAGTCCATTTATAATTTTATTCAGAAATCAATTAAGATAAAATTGAAATAAGTGCAATCTTTTTATATGTGTTCTTATTTATATTTTGTTAGTCTTTCTAAATCAATATCATATCTTATTAGATTGAAATTTTAAAACTTGCGTCCGGTGGAGGATGGTTGGTTGTTTGGTTGTTTTGTTTTACGGCGTTTAAACCCTTTTCGGGTCATTTAACGCTGAACTAAATTTCAAACAATGCAGTTCAGTTAAATGTCGAAACAGTTCTATTATAAACAATTCAGTTTAACATAAGTACACAGTTTCAATCTCAAAAACATTTCTATTTCAAACAATTTCGTTTTGCATAAGTACACAGTTTAGTTCTATTTAAAAACAGTTCTATTTCAAACAGTTCAGTTTAGCGTAAGTACGCAGTTTCAAAGTCAAAAACAGTTCTATTTCAAACAATTCAGTTTAGCATATTTACGCAGTTTAGTTCTGTTTGACCGATACACAGGACCCTATCAGATGCTACCAGTCTTAGCCAGAGTGGACCTAGCAGCGATCGCATTGAAGGAGTACCCCCGTTGGAATTCGGGTTGCCATCTTGTTTTCACGTTGTGGGATTCTTAATACAAAAGGTACGTCTTGTCAGTACAAAGGGTTGCAATACGTTTTAATAATTGCGAGTAATATGTCCCTCCTCATATATGTTCTAGTCATCAATGATTGGCCGATTTCCTGCTGTTATTGACGAACAAGTCCATAAATACTTGCTACACATTTATAGACGGTTTGTACCCCATTCGTTGACCTTTTCTGACTAGCTGCTGTGGGTACACAATTGGTTTGGGATCAGTTGTCTAAGTTGGGGTCACAGTCGGTCGAGACTGCTTGACGCGATAGCTGTATAAACTCAGTTGTCGTGTCTCGCGAGCAAAACTGACCCACATCCTTAAGCCCCAGGGGTCGTCCCTCCAGGCTCTAACTCTTCTTGAAGGTGGTAGGTTTATCGTCAGATGCCTGAGGTGCTCTTTTTTTAGGGGAATGCCGACCAGTCCCTAGGCATTTTTCTACTCGCCAGGCGTGTCTGGGCTACAGCCCTGCACCTAGACCCACCTAAAACTCGGGCTTGTACCATACTCACTCGTTTGGTGGGGCAGGTGACAAGTGTGTGTACCCCATTAGTGACCCTCCCCCAAACAATCCAACACCTCCGCATTCCCCAAAACCCTCGTATTACTGGAACCTCACTTTCAGATTAATTAGTGTTATATTCGGGACACTCGTTGGGTGATCTTACTCCTCTGCAGAGAAGCAGTCGATGTATTCTACAGCCCCAGCAGACTGGGCAACCCTGTGGAGGATGCATATTTTTCTAGTTGTTATAATAGAAATATTGAATTATACTTAAAAGTACAATTTTCCACACACATGGAGTAAAGATTTATTTCAATGGCTGAAAACATGCACAATGAAAACTGTAATATGAAACTCAAAATCAAAATGTTTTATTTCATTCTTAATACACAAAGAGTAAGCAACAACTTAAAAAAAGGCAAGTTTTTCAATTGTATATATGTAATCGAAAAATCTTGCATATTTGTGAAGTTGTCAATATATATATATATATAAACATATGCGTCATGCAAAGCTCTTCTAACGAACTGAGCACTCTGTCTCCGTTAGTGTAAAATGGAAACATTTTATACATATATGTTAAATTCTCTCACTTGCCTCGCGATTTCTATTGTCTGTGAGTTTATGTTATCAGGCTGACGTATTAATAGGCCAGGTTTCGTTCCCAGCTTAAGGCATATCGCGTGTCTTGCCATACTGATGTGTTATGATACAACGAAAGTCTGTCTGTGGATGACAATATTGCCAACTTATATATCTCATAAGATAGAATAGCATATCCATGATGAATTTTAAAATCGTTGATAAAAACAAATTTAAAAGGGATTTTATGCACAAACATTTTCTTCGCGCTACTGCTAGTTCCTTGAGGAAATCTCAATCATCAGACGCGTAATATTTTCTTTCGAAAATTGAATTCCCTTTCTATTCATATTTATATGTTGTAAGTTCCAACCCACTCATCAATAAACAACCACTCTATCAATAATGATGGATGTCAACGCTTTACATATATAAAAATTAAGTAAAGTTTGTAACCGTAATCGAAGACAACCCGAAGGCTCCATTTTCAATAGTTGCGACACCGATGTGATAGCAGGGGCCCAGCTCCTTTCCTTCGATTGCTCCACTTTAACCTTGATCCCTACTTTATAATGCTGAGTCATTTTTTTTGCTGTTATTTTTTTGTTCGATCAAGATAAGATGTTCACTGAAGTCGTTTTATAAAATGTAAAGTTTCATGTGGGAAAGTTAATGGCCCATGAAGTTTGATCGATAATATTAAAAAAAACTTAAAATTTGTCGTCTTAGATGATTTTTGCTGGCATTCAGAAGCGATGGTATTTGTCCTCCGTCCCACCAACCAGATGAGTATGGCACAAGGCCTTTTTTAGGGTGGGTCCAGGCGCAGGGCCGTAGCCCACGCGCGCCCGGCATTTCTAAAAATGCCTCGGACCCCGTCGGCATTCCCCTTGAAAGGGGCGCCTCAGGCACCGGGCGATAAACCCAACCCCTCCAAAGAGAGTTAAAGCCTGGGGGGACGTCCCCCTGAGGCTAGAGGTACATCCAGTGACAAGACACACCTGACCTGAATCGCCCATCGCATTACGGCCGGCTGAATGTGTCTCATCAACTGGATACAACGCCGATCGAAAAGCCATGAAGCGTTATTTGTCGCTGCCTCTCACCAGACAGAACTTGACACAAGGTCAAAAGCCCGAATGCCGATTAAAGTGGGGATAAAGGGGAGGGGAAGGTCGGGAACGAGCCGAGACTCGGACCCTACTAGTCATTGATCCACTAAGTGCAATGTGGGTCTAATGAATCAAGCAGTTTCACGGACCTAAATCTAGATCTGGGCACGTATGCCAGAATATAGCTTGAACTAGACCGTGAGGTCTAGTGCTATACAAGGGGTGCATAGGGGTCTGAAAAGCAGCTCGCCCACTCGAAGGTTGCCCAGCCGAAGCTGCTCTTGATTTCGATCGCCCATTCGGCACGAATGCCAGACGGCCCAGCCAAAAGGCTGAGAAGCGATTAAAAAATCTTGTGGCACTGTTTGCTATAAAGAGAATCAGTCTCCATTTCTAAAAATACAGATTTACCGTTTTAAAAAATCCATTGTGAGGAGTTTTTTTTCGCTAACTGTCTGGCATCCGTACCGGACGGTCAATGGTCCATGGAAGACTTGTGGCCGAAAGGCCCCCAGATTCGGCTGGGCCACCCTCGGGTAGGAGAGCTGCATCATTGACATCTTTGTCACCCTTGTATAGTACCGGACACCGTGATCCAGTTTAAGCTATAATCAGGCATACGTGCCTGGACCCAGATTTGGGTCCATGTCCAGCTTGGCTCATCAGGCCCTCATTGCACTAAGTGGGGTGATGACCAGCATAGTCAAGCAGGGATCAAGCCTCAGCTCGTTCCCGACCTTCCCCTCCCCTAAATCCCCGCTATAATCGACCTTCGGGTCATTGAACTTGTTTCAAGTCCTGTCTGGTAAGAGGAAAAGATAAATATCGGGTATTTTCACTGACTGGGCGCCTCTAGTGGTGAAATGGTTTGCTAGCTAGATTATCAAACCTACACGAGTGAGTTCGAGTCTCATTGGGTTTCCCATTCATATGGCTTTGTGTAAATCTAAGCAAAAAGCTTAGTAAATTACTATTTTTGCTAAGTAGACACCATAGTTGTGGGTACCTTCTTCACGCTATTAGCGAGTATTATATTTTCTTAAAGTTATAAATATTTCCATTCCATTTCAAACCTGCGTTTTGGTTATTTCTTATTCAGTTACCTTTTTTTAGGTTACAGCAATATGTGAATGTAATTTTAACGGTATGTCAACATATCTTGGGTTAATTTATGCTTAGAGGTTAGGAAAATCACGTACATAATACGTTTATATTCTCATTTTTTAGCAGTGTTTTTTGGTTGTGTTTTTCGGGATTTTTTTAAAATTCTTCGTTTTAGCGATATGTCAAAATTCTCTGGGATAGTTTTCAAATAATAACTTTGTATGTCATTCTTATGCTTATAATTTTTGGTATGAATGTAATTCTCTCAAGAAAAACAAAATTTCATCCATGTTGTTATTTTCAAATAGGTCCTTCATATTCTTAACATTGAAAAAAAAACATTGTCAAGTTAAATAGTTAAATCTCTGCATTTTATGAGAAAATGTTTATCAGTGTAAGGTGTTTGACATGCTATATATACCCTATAGTTGTTCCTCTTGCTTGATTGCCCAGTCGGCTGGAGCTGCAGAATACACCGACTGCACCTCTGCAGAGGAGTAAGACCCCCATAATGAGCGTCCTGGATATGACACGCAAGTTTTAGGGTGAGGTTCCAGTAATGCTGGGGCTTTGAGGAATGCAAAGTACCCCTTTATTACCTTCACTCCCAGGTCCACTCTGCTCCGGCGTGGTAGCACCTGATAGGGTCCTATCTATGTGTTAAATAGAACTAACGGCATACTTATGCTAAACTGAATTGTTTGACTAAGCTGAATAGCTTAAAATAGAAATGTTTTTCACAATTAAACCGTACTTACATTTAAACTGCGTGCTGATGCTAAACTGAATTATTTGAAATGGAACTATTTTTGACATTGAAAATGTACTAACACTAAACTGATTTGTTTAATATAGAACTGTTTTGACATTTAACTGTGTGTAAACAAAATCTGTACTTACACTAAACTGAATTAGCTGAATTAGAACTACTTGACTAAACTGAGTAGCTTGAAATAGAAATGTTTTTCACAATTAAACTGTACATACATTTAAACTGCGTACTTATCCTAAACTGAATTGTTTGAAATAGAACTATTTTTATGAAAATGGACTTAGCGTTAAATAACCTGCAAAGGTTGATAAACCATAAAACCCAAACAACCAACCAACCAACCAACCTCCTGTTTGAGTATAAAGGAGTGCGTAAGTCTTGTTTGACCAATGGACAATTGAGATGTAATGTCTTAATCTTTTCTAGACTTTTTTGAAAGATGGCTTCCATTCTCTTCACCAGGAAGAACTTATTATATGTGTTGTTATTCCAATGTTGCGATTTTGTATTGAAGAATTTGTAGATTTTGAGTTTCAAGTTTCATATGCTATACGTATGAGTCGGATACGAGAGATTGAGAACGTCTGAACATTAGCTTAGTAAATATGATAAACGATTCTATTCTGTCTATATTTTACGAATATGGTGGCGGCGGGGGTAATATTTTGATCTCGAGCATATTTTTGGCAGCCAGAGAACCTATGCAACAGCACTAATCTTTAAATGATAAAGAGTATCAGAAAATTTTATGAACAAGATTGCTTTCCAACATCCAAATGTTATTTCTTAGAAGATGTATCCTTTTTATGAGAACGATTATTCTTTTCATGATTATCTAGAATAATTTACAGGAACTATGTTAGAGAGAAAATCTAAGATTTGAAGAATCTCATGTCACTCACAATATCGCTTACGTCTTTTTTCTAAAATAAAGAAAAGTTATGCATTTCTCTATAGGTCGAGGATTTTCCAATTAAACTTTTATCCACATTTGACAATCAACACTGAAAAAACATTAGATTGTTTCAACAATGATCGAATGTGGTTAAAAGTTTGTTGTAGCTGTAAAATACTTGGGGGTTTAAAGTTTTGGAAGCGCTTGTAGTGCAGTGGTTATAATCGAATTATTGGAGTCGTGGTTATTGTGGAATCGGCTATCTGAGTTCACTTCCTGGATGAAGTTGTTTACATTCCACATAGTGCCAATACCCTAAATTCTAAATGCTAAAGAATACTAGAAATTTTTACAAAAAAGGTTGCTTTCTCATATCCAGCTTTTATTTACGAGAAGCAAAAGCAAAAATCTTCTTTTTCATCAAGAAAATAGAACAAGACAAGACAATAAAAATATGAACTGGCCAGATCAGAGACTGACTTAAAATCCCGTTGAGAATCAATAGACTCATATTGAAGACAAAATGGTTGGAAGGAAGTTTGCAAAGACAAATCACCTCGGGGAAGCCGTCAAACGGGAATGGAACAATATTGACATTTCCAGATGTAAGAATTTCTCTGTAAATATTGCCAACAAACTTGAATGCCTCAGGAAACCTAAAGAACATACAATCGCGTGTTGATCAGAAAGAGATTTTATTTTATGTTTGTTTTGTTCAGTTTTGTTTTATGCGTTTGTTATAATAAAACATATTTCAAAATTGCTTTGTCACAGATTCCAAACATACTCACATGATGATGATGATGATGATGATGATGATTGCCACATCTTGGCAGATGAGAGCCGTCTGTACCAAAAAAAAATCACAACTCAGACATTAAGATTAAAAACTAATTCAACTTCTGAAAAATGTACAAGTTGCGTAAGATGATAAAGTAATGTGACATCTGTACTCCGTTGGATTACAGAGACATACAGGGGGGTGTCCTCGTGGTGTAATGGTTAAAGCGATGGACTACGGAATCGTAGTACGCGTGTTCGTACTCCAGTCACGCTATTGCGTTCACTTTCGGGCAAATACCCTTGGGAAAGGTATGAACCCCCTTATCCTCCCAGCTATGGGTTAAATAGTACCACTACTGTTCTTCTAGGAGAATGGCTTTGTCATTAAATAACCTAAAAAGAGTTGATATGCCATTAAACAAAGAAACCAAACCAAACCAGAGACATACACTTCTACGGTACAAATGCTACTCTCTGAAATTGTACAACTAAAGCCCTGTGACAAGCATAGGAAAATAACTGATGGCTATGCAAACCACGGGGTTTATTTCAGAGCATCTTCTCTGAGAGTTTTCTTGTCAAAAGATACCTTTGCTCAGTCGGCAGGGCCGGTTGATTACATCGACTGCATCTCTGTAGAGGGGTAAGACCCCACCCAGTAACGAGTGTCCTGGATAGAACACTAAACAATCTGATGGTGAGGCTCCAGTAATACTGGAGCTTTGTGAAATGCAGAGTACTCCTTCATTGCCATTGCTCCCAAGTCAACTCTGACTCGAAGTGGCAGCACCTGATAGTTTAATCTATGGATTAAACAGAACTAAACTGCTAAATTGAATTTCTCGAAATAGAACTGTTTTGACATTTAAACAGCGTACTTATGCTTCACTGTATTTAATGAAATGGAACTGTTTTTGTGTGCTAAACTAAATTGTTTGAAATAGAACGGCTTATGACATTGAAATTGTACTTACGCCAAACTGAAATATTTGAAATAGAACTGTTTTGACATTTAACTGTGTGTAAACAAAAAACTATATTTATACTAAACTGAATTGTTTGAAATAAAACTGTTTGACTAAACTGAATAGCTTGAAATAGAAATGTTTTTGGCAGTTAAAATGTGTGCTTATGCTAAACTGAATTGTTTGAAATAGAAGTGTTTATTTGCATAAAAATGACTTTGGCATTAAATAACATACAAAGGTTGAAATGCCATAAAACCTAAACAAAAAAACTTTTTTTTTATATTTATAGCAGTTTATATATATATATATATATATATATATACATACATACATACATACACGTGTGTGAACTTGTTTTACAAAAATATCTAAGTTATATATATATATGTGTGTGTGTGTGTGTGTGTGTGTGTGTGTGTGTGTGATCGTGTGTATGTGTGTGTGTGTGTGTATAACTTGGATATTTTAGGAAAAGCACACACACACATATATATGTGTGTATGCGTGTGTGCATGTATATGTATGTGAACATATATATATATATATATATATATATATATATATATATATATATATATATACCTGGTGCTTTCAATAAGTTTCCAGACTTTTTTTGTACAGGCATTTAAAATTGTTGTAGACTCTTGAAAATTCAGTATCTTATTGCTATACATCTTATAAGATGACTGACCAATTTTTATAATTTCAGGTTCAAATGAACAGCTACAGCAGCAATTGAAATGCACCCAACTAAAGCCTGATTGTCACAGCTGGTGAATTTAACTAATGTAATCTGGACGTGACGACACTTTTGAAGAACGATATGCTCTAGAATTCTGTTTTAAACTTTTAAAATGCCACAGAAACGTATAGAATTCTTCAGACTGCTTTTCGACCATCTTGCATGAATCGAGCATCAGTTTCTGGGTGGCATAAGAGATTCAAGTCTGCGAGGGATGATGAGAGGTGTGGAAGGAGTAAGGAAGTCAATACACCAGCGTTGATTGGTCAAAGGGCTAGGGTTAGGGTTACTATGTTGAGGTTTTAAGAGAGTCCAGGAAGAGATTCCGTCGGAAGAGGCCAGCACTCTTCAAATCGGGTCAATGGCATTTCCACCAGGATAATGCTCAAGTCCACAACTCCATCCTTGTCACAGACTATTTGACCAAGATGGGCATCAAGACATTTCCTCAGCCTCCCTACAGTCCAGACCATGCTCCCTGTGACTTTTGCTTATTCCCTAAGCTCAGAGGTTGTTGTTATGAGACAAGTGAGGAGATGAAAGAGGCAGTGACGAAGGTCACTGACACTCTCACACAAGAGGACGTCCATGGGGCGTTGCAGTTGTTGGAACGGTACAAATGCATTGCAGCCGGAGGAGGTTACTTCGAAGGGGACTAGAGATTCATATGTGTACTATCAATAAAAGTACCCATACGAAAAAAGTCTGGAAATTTATTTAATGATCCTCGTTTTTTTCGTGTTTATGGAAATTTTAAAAATGCGTAACAGGATTAAAATAAATTTATAATCCTATGTGACCGGTTTCGTTGTTTTTTCTTAAAGAATTTATTGCTCTGTATTATTGGTACATTGAGCTCTTTACCAGGAAAATTTTAAATATTCATTTATGAATAATTTCTTGTCCTGATGGAATTACTCCCAACTCCGGTTTAACTGGACCAAGAATACTATACACACACATATATATATATATATATATATATATATATATATATATATATATATATATATATATATATATGACTTGGATATTTTAGGAAAACATTGAATTGAAAATATGTTGGACTCTAATAAAATAATTGACCTTTTCTTGCATCCTGTTTGTGCGGAGTGATAGAGTAAATACATCAATGTAATAAATTTTCCGTCGCTTGCTGTGAAATGGTTATCGTCGTTGAAAATGGATACACAAAACTGCGTTCAAATCCTAGACGAGGCAGTTTGCATTTTCGCATAGTGCTAATACCCTTTGGAAAGGAATCAATCCGACTATTATCCCTTCAGTTATGAGTAAATAGTTAAACATACCGGGCTTTTTAACCTTGATATGACCACCAGTCTAGGAGAAGGAAAACACTGAATTCAAACCTGCAAAACTCAGCTTAACAGTTGAGCTTGTATCACATTTTGCCCATGGTAGAGGGGTTAGGTATATACATAACTGCAGAAAATAGACATCTAAATATCTTAATGATTCATTTCATTATTTTATTTTTTGCAATTTTTGTTATGTATTTATTTACAGTTCCACGAATACAGATACTTTGCTCTGATCTTAGGCAGAAGTGCTGCAAAGAAAGTTTGATTCTATACTAATGTTACATATACAGCACTCTCATTCTAGTTAAAAGCTATGACTACACAAAGAAACAATTAGAGAAAAGTTACACTGAATATTATGTATGTCAAAATAGTCCCATGGCGGAGGAGGTGCGTTGACTTGTTGGAAACATGAAGTTACGTATCTACACATGGGTGAAGGTGTTGTGTCCTTCTGTTACTGTGACTGACACCTTGAAGACTCTTGTGTCTGAGCAGTCCTATTGAGGAGAGCACTACTCACTCGAACGGAAGAAGACTAATGGTGGGGATGGGATATTCTAAGGGACGGTAGTAATCTGTGAAAGATTATGCAGTTGCCGTGTATGTATATATATATATGTATGTAAGTAGGGTAAAAGGGGTTCCAGGCAAATGAAAAAACCGTGGTGAATGCGACCCTTCTTGGAGAAATGAACTCTAAAATCAAAACTGGTAAAGAAAGCTCCAATAGCGAATGGTAGTAGACTTACAGGTATCTCTTGATTTGTTTGTTTGTTTGTTTGTTTGTTTGAGTTTTATGGCAAATCAACCTTTTTAGGTTATCAAATGCTAAATAGATTTTTATATAAATAAACGCTTCTATTTCAAACAATTCTGTTTAGCAGAAGTACACAGTTTAATTGCCAAAAACATTTCTATTTCAAGCTATTCAGTTAAGTCAAACAGTTCTATTTCAAAGAATTCAGTTAAGTATAAGAATACTTTTTTTTATTTACACACAGTTAAATGTCGAAACTGTTCTATTTCAAATAATTCAGTTTCAATGTCAAAAACAGTTCTATTATTTCAAATAATTCAGTTTAGTATAAGTATAGTTTTTTGTTTACACAGAGTTAAATGTCAAAATAGTTCTATTTCAAACAATTCAGTTTAGCGTAAATGCAGCTTCAATGTCAAAAACAGTTCTATTTAAAACATTTCAGCATAGCATACAAAAACAGTTTCATTTCAGACAATTCAGTTTAGATTTAGTACGCAGTTTAAATGTCAAAACAGTCCTATTTCTAGCAATTCTATTTAGCATAAGTACACAGTTAAGTTCTATTTGACGCATAGAGAGAACCCAGTTTTATTTCAAACAATTCAGTTTAGTATAAGTATAGTTTTTTGTTTACACAGAGTTAAATGTCAAAATTGTTCTATTTCAAACAATTCAGTTTAGCGTAAGTGCAGCTTTAATGTCAAAAACAGTTCTATTTCAAAAACTTTAGTTTAGCATACAAAAATATTTCTATTTCAAACAATTCAGTCATTGACCTTGTGTCAAGTCATGTCTGGTGGGAAGCAGAGACAAAGATAGCTTAGAACTTTTGAACGACCCTCGTGTGTGGATATATATATATATATATATATATGTGTGTGTGTGTGTGTGTGTGTGTGTACACTTTCTGATTAATTCCAAATTACTTTCCGAATTCTCTCACAGAATCATTCAAACGAATGTATAAAATTGCAGTTTATCATACACAACTCACAAGAAGTGATTTTCCACTGTCAAAGATTAACTGATGGATAAAATAACTTGACAGTTTAATTAGAAAAAGAATAATCTCCCGTGTGCGCCGTCTGTTTCTGACCGAGTGCAGATTTCGTAACAAGAAGGCAAGGGAGATAACTGTTCCGTTTGTTGAGAGAAATCTCCAAGATATTATTGTCTGTATCTAATGATTAATCTAGTTGAACAATTTCTCATGAAACAACAAAAAACTTTACGTGTGAAGAAAATATATCTATACAAATCCAAATATTTTTTCTCCATATAGAATCATCGTTTTTGAATTAATACCCGTCTTTTGTATTCGGTTTCTTATCGTCTTGTTTAGCTAGAATTATTTGAACTATCATCGAAAAACCTAAATACATATTAGAATTGTCACATAAACTAATAGTGTAGATTTGATTCGACGTGCCATTCAATGTATCTTCATATAAATTCTTCTGGGGAGAATTTGAAAGTTGTTTTTATATCTTCATCAATAGAATATTTACAGCCCAGTCTGGTGGCTGTAGAATACGTCGACTGCATCTCAGCAGAGAAGTATGACCCCTGGTCAGTGCCCTGGATATGATTCTAAACTATTTGATGGTGAGGCCTCACTCCTGGAGCTCTGGGAAATGTGAAGTACTCTTTCATTGCCATTACTTCCTGGTTTACTCTGACCCGGAGTAGTAGTACCTATTAGGGTCACATCTATGCATCAAATAGAACTGTTTAACCATTTAACTGCGTGCAAATAAATGACTGATGTTAAATTGAACTGTTTGTGTTACATAGCAATATTTGAAACGATTTAACTGAGAGCAAATAAAACTATTAGCGCTTGATAGCAATATTAAAAGCTATTTAAGTGTGTGCAAACAAGTGATTAACACTCTATAGAATTATTCGTTTTAGATAAGAATACTTGAAAATACTTTGGCGACCTTAGTCGAAGGTGACCCGAAGGCTTCATTTTCAATAGCTACTAAACCGAGGTGTAGGAGAGGGCGCTACTCCATTCTCTGGATTGAACTAATTTACTCTCGATCCTTACCTTACAATGCTGAGTATGAAGCAAGGTGGCATTAAAGACCATTTTTGAATCTTTGGTATGACTCGACCTGGGATTAAACCAAGGTCTCCCGGATCATTGGCAAACATTCTACTTCTTAGGCCAATGGCTCGGTTGAAATTACTTTACTGTGTGCAAAAATAATAAATAAATTCAATAATTTGTATTCCATAGTAACACTTGGAACCATTTAACTGTATAAAAATGAATAAATTGTATTGAATAGAATTACTAGTGTTGAATGGCAATACTTGAAACCCTTCAACTGTGTACAAATAAAGTATTATTGTATGCCATAATTGAAACCACTTCACTGAATGCAAACAAATGATAAACATTAAAAAGAATTCGTGTTATATTGCTATTCTTGAAACTATTTAACTGTGTGCAAACAATAGCAACATTTGTGTGCAAATAAATTACCTCTATCTCATTTCAAAATAAGATTACCAACAAACCATTAATTTACAAATCCTTCCTGTAATGGTTATCGTCGAAGGAAATGGACACGGCGACTCGAGTTCAAATCCTGGTCGAGACTGAATGCATTTCACATAGCACTAATACCCTTGGGAAAGGTATGAATCCAATTATTCTCCCTCCAGCTATGGGTAAATAGTAGGACAGACTAGATTCTTCAGCCTTGGTGAGGCAACTAGTCTAGGAGAAGGAAAACTCTGAATTCAAACCTGTTAAACTCTGCATAAAAATTGACCTTGTCTCGTATCCTCCCCGAGCGGAGGGGTTGGTAAATAGGATTAATGTTGGATAACATCACTTGAAACAATTTTACTCAGCTCAAACAAATGAGCTCTGTCTGGCTAGTTTAAGAATAATGCAACTCCAAATTATTCGCTTGCAAATCACACACACACACTTGCACACACACACACACACACACACACACACACATATATGTATATCATTATCATCATCATCATGTCGCGCCATCAACTTGCATCTCTCCGACCCTCTCCCGCCATCTTTCTCTATGGTCCATCACTTCCGGTAAGTCTTCAAGGCTACATCCTGTATCGGCACTGAGCTGTTGTATGTAGGTTCTAGCTGGTCATTCTTCCTTTGCTTGTCCATTTGAGGGAGTCCACTGGAGTACGTCACTTATGAGTTCTTCCCTACTTCTCCACCAGTGTACAGCATGTCTTGTTTGTCTAACTTGGACAGTTTTCGTGATGGGTGGTAAGTGGCTGTATAGCTTTGTCGGGTGCTGCTTCCAGGTCTTATTCAATATTGCACGCAGCATTCTTCTGTAATTGCCGTCAAGCTTTTTCTCCATACGTCTAGTTAGCGTTCATTAACGTATATATATATATATATATGTATGTATGTGTAAGTTCTGGCTCGTTTAAAAATGCTATCAACAAACAGTTTGTTTGAAAATCATATATATTCAATATATGTATAAATATGATTTGGCTTTAAATAACTTACAAGGGTTGATATGCCATAAAACCCAACCAACCACAAAGAATTTTTTTTTTATTAATGGTGATGGTTTTGTTTGGTTTCTTTCTTTAAAGCATATCAGCCTTCCTGGGTTATTTAATGCCAAAGCCACCTTTTCAAAAAAACACTAGCAGTACTGTTTAACCCATAGCTATGGAAGATAAATGGGTTCACACCGTATTAGTTTGGAAAAAATAACAGCGCGCGACTAGAGAGTGAACTCACTTCAATTTTGAAATCCAGCATTTTAGCCACTGTGATACAGGGACTCCTACTGCTTAGAAAAGATATTTTATCAGAGAATTAACAAGGCAAAGAGATTATAAAAACTGTCCCTAAAGTTTTTTCTCATAGTAAAAGCACAAAAGGCACCAACAAAGAACTTTTTATGTAATCTATCTCTTATCAATTAGTTTATCAGTTGCAAATGTTATCCATTTATTTCGATACGAAGGTCATTTAAAAGGTTCTAATCGTCACCTATAAAGAAGCGCTATTGCTGAACGTTTGCAGAAACACACTACCCCTTCTTATAAAACTAGAAAAATCTGAATTAGTTCTTTGAGTTTTATATGAAGTGGTAGTAATTTACTAAACCTTTTGCTTAGATATGGCGCAAGGCCATATGAATGGGGCATCCAATTAGACTCGAACTCACTTGTGAAGGTTTGCTAGTCTAGCTCGCTGACCATTACACCACTTGAGGCGCCCAATTTTATAAAAAGTGGTAGTGTGTTGCCACAACAAAGATATTCAGTAACGCTTTGATGAAGATTAGAGCTTTTTGAATGAACCTCGTATATTTTCAAACTCATTAACTGCGAGAGCTTCGCATATTGCTTAGCAGGGGTGCATTCGCTTTTTGGCTTCAATTTCTCTTGTTATGTAATCCTTTACACTTGTGTTGTTCTTGGTCGGTTATTATTGGCAACTGATCTTGGGTCTCAGATGTGAAGATCTGGGTGGCCATTCAAGTGGTCCATGTCGTCAAATCTATTTCCCTCCTTATGTTTCTGGTAGAAATTCACGACGAATCAATACAAAATTTGGCATAGACCCATCCTTCTGAAACCCCATATCTCTTCGATTGCTTAATGGTATTTAATCCAATTTAGATTGAAGGAAGTTTGTCAGTATAAGCAGATATGACTCAATAGTCACAGTATCAGGAAAAATATTGACTAAGAACGCAACCCAAGCCATAAGTCTTGTATTTATTTGCTTACCTTGTTTAGACCAGGGATCCCGTTGTGTTAGCACGATATGGGCCATTGTAAATTGATAGCCGGGTTCTAGAGGGCCTTGCCCTAAGACACGTGGCCCCCATTATAAAATGACTTCATGTCATATCTGACTGGGTGGGAAGTTTTTGGTTTCTTTTTAAATGGCATATAAACCTTCGTGGGTTATTTAATGCTATTACTATTCTTTTATAATAGCAGTGGTTCTATTTAACTCATAGCTGTAAATATTTGGGAGTTCATACTTTTCCCAATAGGGCTCCCCTTCGTGAGAATTTGGGTAAATCAGTACCCTTTGTGGATTAGTATTAACCCAAAATCATGGGTTAAGTTTGTTGATTTTACTGTTGAAAATTGCTTCATCACTGAACATCTATCGGTACTGTATAATCCATGATACTACACTTCATACGGGGAGTTCCCGAGGAGTAGTGGCTAACATGCTGAACTGCGACCTCGAAGAAAACGAGTTCAAACTCCAGTCATGCTATAACGTTCACTTTCAGACTAATACCTTTGGGAAAGGTATGAATTCCTCATCCCTCCAGCTAAAGGTCAAATAGTATCCCTGCTCTTCTTCTATAAGGATGGTTTTGGCATTATCTTAATAACCCCCGAATGTTGATATGTCATTAAACAAAGAAACTGAATACTCCATAGAACAATCTCGATCATCTTTGTAATTCTTGGAATAACTGGACTATATACTGGTGGAAATTATTGGGGTGGCCAGAATGTACTGAATCAAACAGTCTCCTCCCATAAATTATTATCTGGATGGCTTCTCCTCCACTCGTCTTCTCATCAACTCTGATGTTTAGGGATCAAAAATATTCTATTACATATGGCCCAATCGCCTGGGGCTGTAGAATACACCGATTGCATTTTTGCAGAGGGTTAAGTAACGAGTGTCCTGAATGTAATACTTAATAATCTGATGAAGTTTTGGGGAATGCGGAGCACTCCTTTGTTACCATCGTTGCCCGGTCTACTCTGGCACGGATTGGTAGCACCTGATAGGGTCCAATCTATGGGTCAAATAGAACAAAACTGTGTACTTATGCTTAACTGAATTGTTTGAAATAGAACTGTTTTCACATTTAACTAAGTGTAAACAAAATCTATACTTATACTAAACTAAATTGTTTGAAATAGAACTGTTTATATGTATAAAAATGGATTTGGCATTAAATAGCCTACAATGGTTGATATGCCATAAAACCAAACCAAACCTAACCAAATCTACTACTGAATATATTTCCTATCAGGATAGACTTTGGGTTGACCGGATTTTTAAACAAAATTTTAAATTATTTGTTTATTCAAATATACATAGTTATGCGTAAGATCAGTTGGACCTGTGGTAAACTGATAAATCAATAAGGACTTTTACTCTAATACTTTTCAAATTATATTTTTTCCATCTATTTCCATATTTTCTTCAATCTCATCGATCCATCGCTAAAAGTAGTAGCTGATAATTCCTTTCTACTGTCCTAAGTTACAATCAGAAAATAAACTTATTCATCATTAAGTCTGGCAAAAGAAAGAAGCTGAAGATACCTTGCACAAACAATTACGGACGCAGACTACGCCGATGATATAGCGCTTCTGGCAAATACACCCACCCAAGCCGAGACCCTCCTACATAGTCTGGAACGAGCAGCTGCTGGCATAGGCCTTCATGTCAATGCACACAAGGCGGCGTCATCTCCACAAAAAATGGTAGTTCTCTGAAACTAGTTGACAAGTTCACCTACCGAGGAAGCAGTGTCTATCAATCGAGATAGACATCAACACGCGACTAGCAAAATCATTGACAGCTATCGATAGACTATCAGTTTTTTTTCAAGCAGCAGTCGTGTTGATACTGCTATATGGATGCACTACATGGATGCTAACTAAACATGTGGAGAAAAAGCTTGACGGCAATTACACAAGAATGCTGCATGCAATATTGAACATGCTTTGGTGGTAACATCCCACAAAACACCAACTGTACGGCCACTTACCACCCATCACGAAAACTATCCAAGTTAGACGAACCAGACATGCGGAACACTGCTGGAGAAGTAAGGACGAACTCAAAAGTGACATACTCATGTGGACCCCATTACATGGACGAGCAAAGGCAGGACAACCAGCTAGAACCTATATAGAACTGCTCTGTGCCGATACAGGATGTAACCTACCCAGAGCGATGAATGATAGGAAGAGTGGCAAGAGAGGGACAGGGAGATCCGTGCTGACAGCGTGACATGATGATGATGATGATGATGATGAAAACCGTAATGGTTTTCGCCGTAGGCAATAAAAACCGTAACACGAGTTCAAATCCAATAGTAGACGTTTTACATTTCGCATAGCGCTCATACACTTGGGAAAAGTATGAATCCAACTATTCTCTCTCCAGATATAGGTAAAGATAAACGAAGACTGTGGTATATAACCTTGGTATGGCCACCGATCTAGGAGAAGGTTAACAATAAATTCAAACATGTTAAACTCCGCTTAAAAATTGACCTTGTATCACATTCTGCAAAGGATCTGATAAATGAATATCTATTATTTTAAAAGCCTTTGGATATTTTTAAGAAAGCAAAGTATAACAATCTTTGTCTATAAATAAGTTTTGCGCAGTAGCTATTTTTACAATATTTTGAATAAAATGTATAAAAATCAAAAGATTTATTGATTCGTTTATAAATAAGATGCAAAGCACAATCCAATTAATTTAAAATATATATTTTCAATTTATTTACCGTGTACGTATATTAATATACACTCGTACAATATAAGAAAAGAAATCTATTTCTTCATACTTTTCTTATACGTAAGGAGCCATAAATCTAACGATGATCTTCATGTCTAAATTTAAAAAATAATGATATGGCTTATTTAATCTATTTGGATACAAAATTAATTGGGCAAAAGTGTAGAGGTTTTCATGGTATTTTATTTATTTTTCAATATATATCAAGAAACTTAAGATAGGTTTGAAAAGAGTTGTCTGTTCCGGTCGAACTTGACTAATGGCGTATTAACTTTCTTTTCACTCTGTTCAGACAATTACATAGAAATTTGATTAAAAAAGACTCATGACTTTTCTATGTTTTTCTTTTTAATCAAACTCCATTATTTGATTATATGTTGTTCTTCTTTCCTATAATTCCCAATCGATTTTCACAAATATCAATACTACATTTGTTGACCAAAGAACAAAAAACCTGGTTGAAGAGAAAACCAAATGAATTGTACAGCCCAACACATGCATTAAAATCACAATCTTCTTGTCATGAGTAATGTCTTTATATATATATATATATATATATATATATATATATATATATATATATATATATATATATATATATATGTGTGTGTGTGTGTGTGTGTGTGTGTGTATATATATATATATATATATATATATATATATATATATATATATATATATATATATATATATAAACTTTTCGTCACCCCTGTTAATTAAAATGCTCGGTAAGTGGTGAGATACAAAATCCAAAGAAGTTTCTCTCTTGCGAGATTCTTCTCTGTTAGTTGAGAAAACCTTTACCACTAAGCTTTAACCCCCGCCAAAACCTATTGAGAAAGTTAAGTGGTTTGCAATAAAGAAGATAAGATTGTATAATGGTTTGATTTATGGCATATTGATCATTGTAGGTCATTTTAATGCCAAATCGTTTTTTACACATATATTGAATATATAATTTCAAAGATAATATTTCTTAACAATCCTAAGTTCATTTTTTATTTATTCTATTTTATTTTATTTTATTTTATTTTTTGCAATGGTTACAGTTAATTTCACACAATTCAGTTTAGCATAAGTACAATCTTTTGTTTACGCAGTTAGACACTGGTTTAAATATTTGGGGTTTTTTTTAGGGGGGGTTACACACATTTAAACGATCAAACAGTTCCATTTCAAACAATTCAGTTTAGCATGTCAATAAAGGTAAATGATTCCAAGTATTTCTATGTATCAAAAACCATTCAGTTTAGCATAAGTACACTGTTTTTTTGTTTACACACCGTTAAATGTAAAAACTGTTTATTTCAAACCATTCAGTTTAGCATTATTACACTGTTTTGTTCTATTTATCCATAGATAAAACCCTATCAGGTGCTACCACTCCGAGCCAGAGTAGACCAGGGAGTGATGGTAATGAAGGGGTACCTCCCATTCCCCAAAGCTTTTGCATTGCTGAAGCCTCACCATCAGATTGTTTAATATCCTGTCCAGGACACACGTTGGAGGGGGGTGTTATCCCTCTGCTGAGATGCAGTCGGTGTATTCTACAACCCCCTCCCCGTCCTGCTACAGCCGGCTGGGAAAAAAGAAGAAAAGAGTAATTCTAGGAAGTCAAAGTTGGCAGATACTTGAATTGTTAATTTAAACCACAATAACCTTTAAAACCGAAAAATGCAAAACCATTTAAACATTATTTATAATTGAGTTGAGGCTGCAATAAATATTTCGTTTAAGTAAAAAAATTTTTTTTTTTTTTTTTTTTTTCGTTCAATGAGATTCAACATTCATCGATTCACTAAATCCCCAAGCCATCCTTTGAGAAGAGCAATAGGGGTACTACAGGGCGTCTCAATATATATGGGACCCATGTGACTACTAATAACTCTACTACTAATAATAATGCAGGGCTCTTTTTAGTCTCAAATTTAAAATAGTATACTCTAACAGCTATCAATCCTCGATCACAATGCCTTGGATAAGAGGGGGAAAATATTTTGTATCACAACTTATTTGGAGACAAAATGATTACAAACTATCTCAAAATAGATGCAACTTATTAATATGATAATGATTTATTACTGAGACAAGAAACTAAAAAAAAGATTGCATATCATGGAAGCTGATATAAAGTAAAAGTAAAGATGGCGACCTTAGTCGAGGGTGACCCGAAGGCTCCTTTTTCAATAGCTACTACATCGTGGTGTAGGGGTGAGCGCTTATCCATTCCTTGGATTATTCCATCTTACCCTTACCTTATAATGCTGTGCGTTAAGCAGGGCGGTGTCAAGTAGCACTTTTTGAGTCTTTGGTATGACTCGACAATACGAACAGATTGAACCCTGGTCTCCCGTACATTTGGCGAACACTCTATTCATTAGGCCAATGGAGGTGCCCGTGGTGTAATGGTCATCGTCGTAGGAAATGGACACGGCGACACGGGTTCAATTCCCGGACGAGAATGAATGCATTTTCACATAGCACTAATACCCTTGGGAAAGGTATGAATCCAATTATTCTCCCTCCAGCTATGGGCAAATAGTAGGACAGACTGAGTTCTTCAGCCTTGGTGAGGCAACTAGTCTAGGAGAAGGAAATCTCTGAATTCAAACCTGCTAAACTCCGCTTAAAAACTGACCTTGTGTCATATCCTTCCCGAGCGGAGGAGTTGGTAAATAGGATTAGGCCCGGTTGAGGCTGATATAATAACAATTTAAAAAAAAACCTTGAGTGGATCTCCATTGCTCAAATGATGCATTTTTTATAGGATACGTTCCGAATGACCACCATTGTGATTGTCTCAGTAATAAACTCTTTTCATGAGTTACATCAATTTGAGACACGCCATACTTGACCCATAGCTGGATAGAAAAAGAGGATTTATATCTTCCCCAAGCGTATTAGTCTGATAGTGAACGTAAAAGCGTGACTGTAGTTCGCACTCGCTTTCTATGACGTCACAGTCCAGTACTTTAACCATTACAGCACCGGGACTCCCTCATAGAAGCAACAAGTGTTTTTAATATTAAAAAAAAAACTATATTTTTACAATACTTAAGAGCATTGGTATAAATTTACACTCAAGTCATGCTCATTCTTAAAGCGACCTTAATTTGAATTGTTTTTATTTCAATCTTGGGCCGTAGAATACGCCAACTGCATCTCAGCAAAGGCGTAAAACTCCTTCCCACAACGAGTGTCCCAGATATGACACTAAAATATCTTATGGTGAAGCTCTAATCCAGAGATTTGGGGGAGTGTAAGGTGCTTATTTATTGCCATTAGTCCGGGCCCGGAGTGTTAGTACCTGTTAGAGTCTCATCTATGAATCAAATAAAACTGCTCAATCTTTTACTCGGGATTATTAATAAATATTAGATAGAATTACTAGCGTTCGATATCAATATTTGAAACAATTTGACAATATGCAAATAGATGATTGATACTAAATAGAATTTGTTAGGATTGGATAACATTGCTGAAAACAATTTAACTGTACACAAGCAAATGATCACTGGATCGTTTAAAAATGGTGTAACCTTCAAACTATTCGCTTGCAAATCATATGTATAATATAAACGGGACTTAATAACCCACAAGGGTTGATATTCCATTAAACCCTACCTAACCACCTGTCTTCAGTTTTGTTTGTATGCCAAGATATCATCCCATACAGATACTTTTTACTGGTTGGTTGGTTGGCTGGTTGGTTGGTTGGAAGTACAATGACCTTGTAGGTAATTTTATGCCAAATCTTCTTCATAAATATGTATTAAATATATGTGTGCTATTGGTTGGTTGTATTTTATGGTAGATCAACCTTTATAGGTTATTTAATGCCAAATCATGTTTATATATATATATATAATATACGTGTTCTATATATATATATATATATATATATATATATATATACGTGTTTATATATGTATATATATATATATATATATATATATATATATATATATATATGTATAATATACGTGTTTTGTCAGTTGGTTGTATTTTATGGCATATCAACACGTGTAGGTTATTTTATGCCAAATCTTCTTTGTATATATATATATATATATATATATATATATATATATATATATATATCAAATATACTTGTTTTTTTTTTTGGTTGGTTGTATTTCATGGCATTTCAACCCTTGAAAGTTATTTTATACCAATTCTTGTTTATACACATATATCAAATACATGTGTTTTTTTGGTTGGTTGTATTTTATGACATATCAATCTTTGAAGGTTATTTAATGCAAAAGTCTGTTGTATTTAGTTGGGATCCTAACAGATACTACCAATCGGAGTCATAGTGGGCCACGGAATAATGGCTTCACATTCCCCAAAGCTCCAGGATTGGAGCCCTATAAACCTTCAGGATTGGAAACATATATGCCTTCGTTGGTTATTTGATTTATTTATCTTAAATAATATAGACTTTATTTTTTACATTATCTGCTGTTCTTCGATTATAATCATCAAGGCGTGCGATCAACACGAATTCCCTTTACTCTATTTCACCCCCTGCCCCAGTCAACCATCGCTCTTGTCAAGTCTTCTAGATGACTTCCAGTGTCCCTACAGAGCTGATGAATGTATGTTTTTGCTGGTCGGCTAACACTGATGTGTCCATCTGCATGAATCCTTTCATAAACTTAGTTTTTGAGTTCATCCTTTCTTCTCCAGTACAGCCCCGTATGTCAAGTTCGTCTTATTTGGACGTTTTGTGAAACGAGAAGTAAGTGGCCATCCAGCTTCCTGGATATGTTCAAAACAACACGAAGGATTCTTATGTATTTCCCATCTAGATTTTAATGGAAGCGTTTCATCTAGACTAAGTGGTGCAACTATACAATAGTACTGACACGGCTACAGCTTTGAAGAATTCCCATTTTCTTTTATCAGAGAGATTAGATTTCTATATGTTCATTAACCTGTCAATAGCAGTCTATTCTATACCTATGCATATGTTGACATTGTTTTCAATAGATAAGTTATTAAGTTAAGTTTTCAACCCTTCCATCGGCTGAAACAATTGATGTTTTATTTTTATCGTAAGTGTTCCATTGCTGTGTAATCAGGTTAATTTTTAGTCAATTTAAACACTTTAAAATATTGCTTGATTAACATGATAGAATTTGATAGATATCGATTATTGTTGTTGAAGATTTTAGATATACGAAAAAATCCATGGAATGATGGCTAGAATGTTTGCCAATGGCCTGGGAGACCTGGGTTCAATCCCAGGTCGAGTCATACCAAAGACTCAAAAGATGGTACTTGATACTGCCAAGCTTAAAACTCAGCGTTATAAGGTACAGATCAAGGGTAAAGTGGAGCAATCTAGGGAAATAAGTAGCGCCCTCACCTACACCTTGGTGTAGTAGCTATCGAAAAAGATGCCTTCTGATCACCCTCGACTAAGGTTGCCAACTTTACTAACTAAGCTTTTTGCTTAGACGGGACACAATGCCATGTGAACGTTTGCTAACAATGAGAATTGAACTCACTCGTGAAGGTTTGCTTGTCTAGCTTGTTAACCCTTACACAACCTGAGGCACCCTAATTTGAATTTGATTAGCAGTAATTTACTATGCTTTTTCCTTAGATATGGCATAAGGCAGTGTAAATGGGGCACCTAATGAGACTTAAACTCACTCATAAAGGTTTACAAGTCCAGCTTGCTAAAATTACTCCACCAGTAAGTTGTCTAGGGCGACCTGAGGGTTCCCTTTTCAAAAGTTACTGCACTGAGGTATAGGGGAGGGCGCTACTCCTTTCCCTTGATTGCTCCACTTTACCCTTAATACGTACCTTATATTGCTGAGTGTTAGGCAAGGAGGTATCAAGTACCATTGTTAAAGTCTTTGGTAAGATGCGACCTGGGATGGAACCCAGGTCGTCTGGACCATTGGCGAACACTCTATCCACTTGGCCAATGAGCTGGTACTCCACCAGTAAGTGGAATAATATTTTAAGATTTGGAGATTTCTTATAGATCAGGAGAATATTTTCAAGAAAACTGAAATGAATATTTAGTTACACATTTGTGAAATGTAGATTTTTCATCTCTTGTCTCTAGGGCCCAGTCTGCTAGAACTGTAGAACCCCACTCCTAGCGAGTGTCGGGATATTACATTAAACTATCGAATGGTACTATTTACCAACCCCTCCGCTCGGGCAGGATATGACACAAGGTCAGTTTTTAAGCGGAGTTTAACAGGTTTGAATTCAGAGTTTTCCTTCTCCTAGACTAGTTGCCTCACCAAGGCTGAAGAACCTAGTCCGTCCTACTATTTACCCATAGCTGGAGGGAGAATAAGGGGGTTCATACCTTTCCCAAGGGTATTTGCCCGAAAGTGAACGTAATAGAGCGACTGGAGTACGAACTCGCGTACTACGATTCCGCAGTTCATCGCTTTAACCATTACACCACGAGGACACCCTCACAACTATCGAAATGGTGATACTCCGTTAATGCAGGAGCTTTAAGGAACGCGAAGTACCCCTTCATTGCCATCGTTTCTGAGTCCACTCTAGCCCTGAGTGATAACACCTAAAAGGGTCCTATCAAAGGATAAAATAGAACAGTTTGATATTTAAACTGTGTGCAAGCCAATGGCTCATGCTAAACTGAATTGTTTGAAATAGAACTTTTTCGATCATTTAACTGTGTTGAAACAACTGACTGATGTTTAATTGAATTGTTTGTGATACATAGCAGTTCTGGGAATAATTTAACTGTTTGTAAAAGAATGAGCTAAGGCTCGTGTAAAAATATTATCAACAAAATGTGTTTAAAATCATATATATATATATATATATATATATATATATATATATATATATATATATATGTATAAAGAGGATATGGCATTAAATAATCAAGAATGGTTGATATAGCATAAAACCAAACCAAACCAAATCATATATATTTAACATATGAGTATATAGAGAATTTGGCGTTAAATAACCTATAATGGCTGATATTCCATAAAACACAACTAAACAAAATCATATAATTTCAATATATATGTATAAAGAGGTTTTTGCGTTAAATAACCAACAATGGTTGATATGTCATAAAACCAAATCAAACCAAATCTTCTCTCTATTTCTCATTCGACAAGGCTTAAAATACACTCACTGTATCCTCTGCTGAGGGGTAAGACCCCCACCTTCAAAAAACAGAGGTATCCAGGTTGGTTGGGTGTTTGGGTTTTATGGCATATTGTAGGTATTTAATGCCAAATCCATTTTTATACAAATGAACATTTATATTTCAAACAATTCAGTTTAGCGTAAGTACACTGCTTAATTCTCAAAAACATTTCTATTTCAAAATATTCAGTCTAGTCAAGCAGTTCTAATTGAAACAATTCAGTTTAGCATTAGTACGCAGCTTACATGTCAAAACAGTTCTATTTCAAGCAGTTCAGTTTAACATAAGTACGCATTTTAGTTCTGTTTGACCCATAGATAGGACCTTATCAGGTGCTACCACTCTGGGGCAGAGTGGACCCGGGAGCAATGGCAATGAAGGGATACTCCCCAAAGCTCCAGCATTACTGGAACCTCACCATCAGATAGTTTAGTGTCATATCCAGGACCCTTGTTGGTGGGGGTCTTACCCAATGCAGAGAAGCAGTCAGTGTATTCAACAGCCCCAGCTGACTGTGCAAGAGGTATCCAGGTTAGGACACTAAACTAGTGAGGCTCTAGTTCTGGAGATCTTTGGAATGTGGAGTACCTCTTCACTGCTATTACTCCCAGATACACTCTTCACGGGAGTAGTGGTAACTTTTAGATTCCTATCTATGGATCAAATAGGCCTGTTTAAAAATAATTCGTATTCGATTGGCCAGGGTGCAAAAAAAACCTTCTTAAGAAACTACACAAAAAATGTAAATATGAAGATACAATGAAGGCGATTCCCTGACCTGTTGGCATAAAATAACCCTAGATAGGTTGACATGTTGTTAAAATCAATCATTTTTCTCTAGCGGAATTATATTGTGAATTGAACTACCAGAAAATCTGGCGAACACTTACGCACGACATACAGAAACACTAGACAGCTGTTTCGACCTTATCAGGTCTCACCAGCAGGGTATCCCATGATCTCCACCACTGGAGACCGAACCAGTGACCACAGATTGCAGAGGTGAAACTCTACAACTGAGGTAACTGTTGGCTCTGTTGTAGAGTGTCATGATTTTTTCTGCATTTGACAACGAGTTCAATATAAGATGATCAACAAGATCTTGTTTCTTGTGTCAATGACACATATAATCACATGTTTTAAACGAAGAAAATTAGCTTTTTGTTCAATGGATTAAATTGTTGTTTTCGTTCGAAGCAATAACTGCCTTTCATGTCAGTGCATTGAACCTGCCACCAAATTTTGCTTTTCTTTTAGTTTATAGTGCAGTTAAATTTGCTGATGGGCTTTTTTGACCAACAGACATATTTCAATAGTCCCAACCATTTTCAAATTAGAAGAGGCCCCGTGGCGTAATGTTTAAAATGCTAGATGTAGTAGCTATTCAAAAGGGAGCCTTCGGGTCACCCTCGACTAAGGTCGCCATCTTTACTTTTACTTTATATCAGCTTCCATGATATGCAATCTTTTTTGAGTTTCCTGGTCTCAGTAATAAATCATTATCATATTAATGGGTTGCATCTATTTTGAGATAGTTTGTAATCATTTTGCCTCCAAATAAGTTGTGATGCAAAATATTTTCCCCCCTCTTATCCAAGGCATTGTGATCGAGGATTGATAGCTGTTAGAGTATACTATTTTTAATTTGAAACTAAAAAGAACACAACATTAATATTAGTAGTCACATGGGTCCCATATATATTGAGACGCCCTGTAGTACCCTTATTGCCCTTCTCAAAGGATTGCTTGGGGATTTAGTTAATCGATAAATGTTGAATCTCATTGAACGAAAAAAAAAAAAAAAAATTTTTTTTACTTAAACGAAATATTTCTTGCAGCCTCAACTCAATTATAAATAATGTTTAAATGGTTTTGCATTTTACCGGATTTAAAAGTTATTATGGTTTAAATTAACAATCTAGTAAGTGAGCGCGAATTCCAGTTGCACTATTAAATTCACTTTCAGACTAATACTCCTGCGAAAGTCATGAACCCTCTAATTCCCCGACTGTGGGTTGAATAGTATCACTACTGTTCGTTTACGAGCATGGTTTTGGCATTAAATAACCAACGAAAGTTGATCTGCCATTAAACAAAGAAACTTTTCAAAGTAACTATTAACGGTGGCCGGTAGTAAATTTAAAACCAATTTATGGTGGCCGGTAAAAAAAAAGTCACTGGCAAAAGTTGCTATTTTGATGAAGAAAAAGTCAAATTAATATACGTTTGCGGATTATGACGAAGTTTTGTAGAGAAATATGTTTTTAATTTTTCTGAGGCATTAGAGATTTATCAAGTAAACACTTTAGGCCCCCCACTCACACACACCACTGCCAATTGTGATTTCTTTACCTAGATTCACAACTGCCATTGGCCCTTTATTTTGACAGAAAAATGAAATAGAGTAATCGATTTGTACTTACAAAGACCACGAACTTGCATTATTTTTCGTCTTCCATGCATCTTCGAATTAATAATGCGTTATTGCCTTTGAATTGTAATCAAAATGTAATTCAAACAGATAAAAATGTGATTTTAACTTCAATGGGGAAACTGTTTTATCAAAAAATGATTAGATAAATGAATACTATATTATAAATAGAAACAGAAGTTTAAACAAATTAGCTTTTAATTCAAAGCTGAAAACTGAGTGAGAGGGCTCGCTCGGGTGGCGCTCGTGGTGTAATGGTTATTATCGTAGAAAATATAATCGTCGACACCGCTTTAAATTCTTGATAAACTGTTTGCATTTTAGAAATAGCAAATACTATTGGGGAAAGATATGAATCTAGCTATTCTCTTTCCCTGTCGACTAAGTTCTTTGATCTTGGTTTGCCAACCAGTCTAGGAGAAGCAAAACTCTGAATTCAAATATGTTGTACACAGCTTCAAAAATTGACTTTGCATCGCACCCTGCACGTGGCGAATGGTTTGTTTAACTTTATGCATGTAAACATTATGATAAATCTCAAAAAGCTGGTTTATTCTTGCATTGGGATACAAAATACAAATTTTGAAATAACACTTGTTTGGTTTTTTAAAGAAAAGCATCTGCTAAAATTCTTCTAAAATATTTTCTTAAGTAGCAAACATAGTTATATTTGACAAAAAATATGCCTTATTGATTGAAAGAAATTATTTAACAAAAATTATGTCCTATTGATTGAAGGAAGTTATTTAACAAGAAGTATGTCATATTGATTGAAGGAAATTATATAACAAGAATTATGTCCAATTGATTGGAGGAAATTATTTATAAACAATTATGCCCTATTGATTGAAATAGATTATCTAACAAGAATTATGTCCTATTGATTAAAGGAAATTATTTAGCAAAAATTATGTCCTATTTATTGGGGGAAATTATTTAACAAAAATGATGTCCTATTGATTGAAGGAAATTATTTATCAAGAATTATGTCCTATTGATTGAAAGAAATTATTCAACTAAAATTATGTCCAATTGATTGAAAGAAATTATTCCACAAGAATTATATCCTATTGATTGGGGGAAATTATTTAACAAAAATTATGTCCTATTGATTTGAAGAAATTATTTATCAAGAATTATGACCTATTGATTGAAAAAAATTATTCAACAAAAATTATGTCCAATTGATTGAAAGAAATTATTTAACAAGAATTTTGTCTTATTGATTGTGTTGTAATGGATATCGTCGTAAGAAATGGCCTCGGTAGCACGAGTTTAAAATCTGGACGAGACTCTTTGCATTTTCACTTACTGTTAATATTCTTGGGAAAGGTATGTCTCCAACTATTCACGTTCCAGCTATGGGTAACTA
Source organism: Sepioteuthis lessoniana (assembly GCA_963585895.1). Lineage (NCBI taxonomy): Eukaryota > Metazoa > Mollusca > Cephalopoda > Myopsida > Loliginidae > Sepioteuthis > Sepioteuthis lessoniana. The sequence continues at coordinate 40,234,867 of OY757917.1, read as the reverse complement.
GTAGAGTTGACTGTGCTCTTAAACTTTGATATAACATTTATTGTTGGAGAATGAAAATTCTGAATTCAAACCTAAAATATTGACTTTAGGCCGCATCTTGCTCCTGTGGAGAGGTAAGTAAATATATATTCAAGCTGCATATTTATTGATTATTGATTTTCATTTTGCCGTTCTGTTAGTGGG